>OX104068.1:13987828-14383781 GCA_944474145.2 Dicrocoelium dendriticum | reverse complement strand
CAATTAGCGTGACTGGACGCAGCCGTACTCCTACGACACATTGCAGCCTTTGTCTACTCGGCCATTCGGATGGCTCGTTTCCGAATTCGACTGTTGGCCCAGGGTCCGAAGCCCTCTTGTTTCCCGAATATACAACTGGCTACAACTAATTACGATGCTGTTATTACTATTATTGTTAGTTATCGCTAGCACTATTTGTTGTTGTTGTCGCTGCTGTTGTTGTCTCAGTGGTTGTGGTCCTAGTAGTTGTCGTTGTGGTCGTTGTACTTGTAATCATGATAGTAGCATTGATAGCCATCATCATCACCAATGTGCATTCACCTTAGCCGAGCGTGAAAAACACCTCAGCTTATGTACCGCAATATAAATAAGACGAGATAGTACGCATTATAACATCCAAAAACACTGTTAAAAACTAGTAATGTGGTTCACGTTTTGATTCGTTCTCCGGGCTGAGTAATTTAATGTTATTGCATTACTTAGATCGGAGAACGAATCAAAATGTTAACTACCAACCTGGCTACAGATATTCCGAAATCATTGCTAGTAATGTGGTGCTATCTATGGTATTATGAATGGCGTATGAGAACGTGCTTGGAGGGTAGGATAAGCGGAATGGGGACGGATAAAGAAAAACACCGCGCAGATGCCAATGAGGTACCACTTCGCCGTGTCAGCTAGTGTATCCAATCAAACACGGTTCATCATCTTTGGACCCATGCTTGGGAACCGGGAAACACCGGCCGATGCCAACTTCGAAGTAAGTGACTCCATTCTGCTGGGTCTTTCTTCTCCCTCTTCCATACAGACCACCGGGCGCACAAGCAACGCACGTCGCGGGAGTCGGTGGGAATAGCATGGTGGCAACACGTGGCCCAGCCATCGGAGCTTGTAGCGTGATATAACGGTACTGAGCGGTTCACTTCTTCCTGTATCGAATACGAGCCTGCCGAATGCGATCATTGCTCAAGTGGTGTTCCCATTAAATATGAGCTAGAGGGCGAAGGGAACGATGGTCAAACGTAGCTAGCCTCTTTATTTCTGTCGACCTCATAAGGCAGGTTTCACAAACACACAGAAGAGTTAAAACGGATGGCTACCTTGTATATTCTACATTTCTGGGTGAGAGTGATGTTGCGGGCGGCCACACAGTGTGGCGCAGATTAGCAAAAGCGTCTCGAGCTTTTACTGTATGATTCATCATCTCACCTATTCCACAGCCGCTACTATGGCTGCCGAAGTACGAGGGCAGAGCAATAAGTTTTCCGGATACTAAGTACACCGATTAGATGCGGATGGCCTGGAAAGAAAATGGGAACTGTAATCGATTCTCAATATTATTCAGTGATTTCAACTCACAGAACCCTATATCAGTTTTTCCAGCACAGCTCACGAGTCCATGAGGATCGCTATCCTCTGGCTGTAATGTATGGAACTCAGTCCGATGTCACTGGTGTTCAATGATTTTCTGCGACTAAAAATGTGTTTTAAAGCGGCACAAGTGTTGAGCGATTTCGTGCTTCGTTTGGTGATGACGCACCCTCAAGAACCATCGAGTTTGAGTGGTTTGCGGGATGTAAGCGTGGCAGGTGGTCCCTTGAGGACGAGGCACGGTGTTGTCGACTTCTGAAGGCCACCACCGCGGACAACATTGCTGTAGTGCAAGCGATGCTGAAGAAGGATGTGTGGGTGACTGGGATGTAGCTGAGGTAAGCCATCTGGATCTCATCGGTCCTACATGATAACTTTGACCTCAAAAAGGTTTGCACACGCTGATTACCCGCTCAGCTCAGTGAGGACCAAAAAGCAACTCAGGTGTATTGGCGCCGCGCAATGCTTGCTAGGTTTACTGAATACTGGTTCGAAGCAGCGAGTAGAGCTTTCTATGTGTAGCTGCATCATTCGTCGCTCTTGGACATATACTCCTTATTTATCGTTCCGCTCTCTATATTTTGCCTCTGCAAAGTGTTTATCTAGGAGCTTCTTAAATTCGGACACTGAGTTCGCCTCTACTATGTGCTGCGGCAGGTCGTTCCAGACATTCACCACTCTGCGTTCAAAACAGAGTTGGTGAGCGACCCGCTTTAACTTTGGTACGATAAATTTATACCGGTCTCCTCGCGTGCAGCTTGGTGTGCGCAGATGAAGTAGTTGTCTCAACATGGGGTAATCACTCAGATGTAATATCCGGTGCGTCATGATGAGGTCAACCCTCAGCGGACGATAAGCTAGGGTGTACAGCCCTAGTTTCTTACATCGGTCTTCGTATGGCATACCTCGTAAGTTGGGAATCAGCCTGGGTGGATACATGCTGCACTCGTTCAAGCTTTTATACCTCGCCCAGGGTGATGGGACACTACGCGGGATAGCCATTACTCTAGCATTGGTCGTATTATCGAGACGAAGTGGCGAATAGCAATCTCTTCGGACCAAGTGCTGAAGCTGCGCCTGAGCGCCCAAATCATCCGTAGGCTGTTTTGGTACAGCCTATTCGTGTTGTCAAAGGACTTTAGGTCGCAGCGGAGAGCACACCGAGGCCGCGCACAAAAGGCGCGGGATGCAACGGTTGACCAGCCACTGTGTACGTTCGGCTGTGCTCACACTTACCCATCCTCATAAATTTCGACTTGGCAGGGTTGATCGGAAGGTTAACCTCTGCAGACCATGTCGAGAGGCGGTCGAGGTCCCGCTGAAGTAAATCACAATCATTGAGTGTGCGGATTACTTTCCACACCTTCAAGTCATCTGCGAACAACGCACAAGGTGATTGGAGTAGCTGAGGCACATCGTTTACATGGATCAGAAACGATATCGGTCCCAGTACAGTGCCTTGGGGCACGCCGCTGCTTGATGGATACCAGTTAGTTACATGGTTGTCCACCTGGGCCCTCCACTTTCAATCAACAAGGAAATTTTTGATCTATTTGTGCAGCGAACCACCAACACCGCACATCCTCAGCCTGTCAAGGAGCACTGCATGGTTAACCTTGTCAAAAGCCTTACTGAAGTCAATGTAAATGACGTCGACCGATTGGCCTCGGTTCAGCGCTTGTAACCATTCGTGCCTCGTCAACAGTAGGTTGGTGATGCACGAGCGACCTTTCATGAAACCATGCTGTGCGGGGGTCAACAGGCTTTTCGACTCGAGAAGCTGCAGTAGGCTCTTCTTCACGATCTCCTCGAGCGTCTTTGCCAAAACAGCGGTCAGGCAGATCGGCCGGTAGTTATCCACTTTGCTTGGGTTACTACCTTTCGGTATGGGCTTTACGACTGAGCATTTCCAGTCGCCCGGTAACAGTCCAGTGGATAGTGACCTGTTACACACTTCAGTTACAGAAGGCGTGATGATGGCCGATAGGGACTTGAGAATCAGTGGGTGTATACCATCTGGCCCAGCAGGCTTCGTCCCGTCAAGATTTGCTAGGAGCTTGCGTACATCCTCAATATTGCAGTCCAGGCTGTTAAGTTCGGCTAGAGCGGTATTCATCGAACTCGTTACAGACACCTGATCACTTGCAAATACGGAGGCGTAATGCGCCGCCAATTTGGACGCACGATTTGCACTCGAGGTCATGGGCTGTCCTTCTGAGCTTTCTAACACTGGGATATTGGCTACAGGCTTCAGGCGCCGCTTCACGTATGCGAAGATCCTCTTGGAAGCAGTAATTGTCCCAAAAAGGCGATTGAGTTTCCAGAAGCGTTCCGAGCAATACGTTTTATAACGCAGTACTCTGGTTTATCAATGCTTTTCCAAGTCCATTATGAAAGGATTGTTATGTCGGAAGCAAGTTTGAGAACGTTAAATGTTTGGTTGCTGTTTGGGAGATCGTCAGTGGTTATAAGACCAGAAAGTAACAATGGGCTCACTGGACGACGGTTTCTGGGACGCCGCCTCAGGGATTCCCTCGTGAGCGCACTGTGACTAAGCAGATGGTAGCTGTGCTCGTGACCGAGACCGGGTTCTATGGTTTTACTGTACCGCTCGTATGGTGACGCAGTCACCCGAGACTGGTATGCCACCCACTGTCTGCCACAAGGGTTGGAAGCTGTTGTCAGGGTGTCGTCCGAGGATTCGAGCATGAGGGACCTTGCAGCACCTTGACAACACACCCGCACACAGGGTCCCATGTCGTCGTAGGAGAACGCATCCAGTAGGTTGGGTCAACTGCCTACAGTCCATATCTGGCTCCGTATGCCATTTGTATTCCCAAATGTCAAGCGCATGGTGGCGTGGAATCCGCTACGCGTCTCCAGAATCTGCAGTAGAGGCCTTTATGGAGTTACCCGAAGTCTCGCCCACTTCGGCGTGGTCTAGCTGCTTCTCTAAATGGTTTTCAACGTATGGAATTGTGCCTGAGCGCTGGTGGAGGAGTACTTCGAGAAAGTATAATGACTATTTTATTCTACAGACTAAAACTTTTTGCATCCGGAAACTTATTGTTCTGCCCCTGTACTTAAATTTGCGGACGACTTCTAACTGATCCTCACCAAGAGTCGCCGCAGGATTGGGTTCCTGTCAATCTTGGAGGACTTTGCATTTCGATGGTGCGAAGCGTAGCCCGAAACGACTGACAACTAGAGCTAATTTATCAAATCTCACTGCACTTTTGTGAGTCATCACAGATGAGCGCAATGTCGTCGACATACTCCAAGTCGAGAAGTCATTCACCTGATAGCAGCTCCACACCTTCTAAGTCTTGACCGGCAACCGCTGTTTCCATGCTCTCGTCAATGGCGAAGTTAAAGAGAAAAGATAACAACGGGCAACCCTGTCTCACGTTCGATTTCTGTGTGTGTGGGCGGATCCAAGGAGACGGCCCAGGGAGAAGAGCACTCAATACCCGAAAAAGAAAGTGACAACTCAGACTGGTTAAACTGCCTTGCAACGTGTTCGGCCCAACGCTCCAAGCATTTTGACAAGTTTTGTATCGGCTGTCCACTCTCCTCGCATATGTTCTCGCTAACACCAGGTCTCCTGCTGCCTGTTTTTTGCATCAGATGGAATAACACACCAACGGCAACGACCACTTCCATGTTCGATGCACGATAAGACCACCAAGCTTCACGGTCTCTTTTCATGCTAGCACGCAGTTTCGCCCCGAGTTCTTTGTGATGTTCGTCGTGCTTGCTCCAACCATGAATATGTCGGCGAACATTTAGATTTTCTAGAGACTGCATGAAGTCCGAATGTCTATGTTGACATTTTGATTTGCCACCTGAAGACATGTCTGCTACTTATAACGGATTTGAGAAAAGTGATCCTCAACTGTGTAAAATGAGCGCTTACTTTGCATGGATGCCAGCGTATTTTGTTACGCATTCAGAACACCTGACTTTGCTAGTCGATTGTTGTGTATTAGCACACAGCGTCGTTGGGGGCGTCCTCCTAGTCGAACGTGGAGATCGGTACATAAAAGTGCGTGATCGGGGCGCACGCTCGTGCTCCAACTCCAGTGACAGTTTTTAACACATCTTCTCCAGCGGTAACTGATCGCAATGTGATCGATTTGCGTCCATGGCTGATCCGAGGCTGGTGGGCAGCACGTGTATTGATGATAATGGTGAATTTTCACTGCGATACCTTAGTCGAACAAACTGTTTCTTTCTGACGGATCGACTTTTGGAACAGCTCGATGGAGCGTTAGGCGTATTAATGTCACGAGGGTTGTGCATCCCATCTCACTCCAGAACGAGTAGCAACTCCCCCCTCCCCCACCCGGATCAGGCGATCATCGTGGTTGCCTCGTGCGACTATTCGCATTCTGACCATTGGTATCAAGGGTATCCTGTCCTGACATAGCAATCGGTGCTCAAAGTTCAGCGCATACTAGTCATTCATGTATGCAACTCGAACGATGCGAATGCATGCAACCCATGCTTCCATAGCCCCCACCTCGTTATTCACCTTACCCGTGCGAGACCGACATGATTGACCAAAACATATACTCCTGTACTAGTGTCCTGTCTGCGTGACCTACGAGAAAGTTAACTGAAGTGTTTGAACCTATTGCACGGACATATTATTGACGCGTATAGGTCAATGTTCAAAACGTAAAATCACCACAGTTATGCACCGGTTGTCCTGTACCTGGTCTACTTTATCGTACCGTTCAACCTCTTCATGTGTTCTCTCACGGGATACCGCTTGTCTGCTACAAATTTGACCCAATTCGATGCATTGTAAGCGCACAGGTGAACATGTGCAGAGGGGATTAATCAGGTTGTAGAATGCACATATGTGAATGTGACTTTAATCGCTCATTTGTTCGCTAAGCTTGGTACTTTCGTTGCATTCGTTTTACCACCTGCGAGGTGGTGTCATCAGTACGCTGATATCAGCGCAACAGTGCGATGCCACCTCACATGGGGGCGTAACGTATGCAATCAAAATTCCAATCTCGACGAATAAATGAGCAATTGCATCGTCAACCTGAGCTACCAGTGTTACCGGCTGCATATCGTCTGATTGCATGCCTACCTTCACAATGGTATACGGGATCTGTTGAAGTCCTGGCCGGAGTCTCACAATATCTGCTCACCCAAGCCTCCGTTCACACAACGCATGCTTTAAAACGACTCCTCCAGTGCACCTTATGATACTTGCTGAAATGGTACCTTTGATCCCCAACAACCTGGGTAAGCTAGTCAGTCAGAGCGACGTTGTTCATATCTCTATTGATTCAGGAAAGATAACAGTCTGCAGTGATACATGCAGTCCCGTCTCTGGTTAAGCGAGTGGCGTACCCTTTGCCAGGTCATGTACTACACTTACCTCCGTCTTATAGAGGATAAATACTCCGTTTCAGCATCGGTTCCTGGGCGAGATGAATCACTGAATCACTTGCTGACCCATGGGCATAAATTGTGGACCGCAGTCCACATAACACGTTGCCGAAGTGTGCAGTTTCGCGAACCGAACTATGACACCTAATGGGAACTTATGTGAGTACGAGATAAGGAAACGATAAAGCTCTGAAAAGTATTTGGATTTAGATCAACTCTGTCTAGTCTAATCGAAAGGAGAGAGAAAATACGATGTGCGTAGTATCCTTTCATCCCTACTGCATGCTCTGGATGATACCTTCAGGATGGGATGTCCGTCAGTGCTAATTACCAATTATTTGCTTTTAACGCTCTTTATTTGTGACGCATCTTTGCATTTTCAGGGCTAACTCTTGTGGCGTATTGTGCGAACAACGCTCCGTGTTTCGAGTCAACTGCCTCGACTGTTTGGATCGCACCAATTTGGTGCAATGCCTCTTCGCAAGTGTCGTCATGGTCACGCAAGTGAGCTTTACTCTTCAACTAGCCATACACGCATATACGTCTTTCACATTGACATGTCACTACGCAATTTTGTCCGGACTAGGTCGCCGTCACCTCGGTCGTTTGAACTGTGCTTATCGAAAGTCTCCCGTCTTCCTTTACTCTCTCCGAGTTTTCATAAGTGTCTGTCGCATTTACCGCTACTCATCGAGTCACTGGCTCCACGCTCAGCCACCTGGCTACCTGGCCATACAAAGCAACACCGAATACACCCCTACTTTTCTTCTCTGTTGCTCCAGACCTATTTCCCAAAGCATGTGACGGTTGGGTCCTAGTTGTTTCGACTTTCGGTTAGAACGAACGAAACACTCTTCGCCTACAGTACCTTGCGCGTAGGGTAGCCAACTAAATCCGGATTGCCACAACCCAAGGGACCTGGCTGCCAGACGTGTATGGACATGAGCTAAGACTGAAGACGAAACGCGTAACCTCGCACACTTGCACTGAAACTTAAAAGGAGAAACACTGGCTTATAGCAATAGCTCGTCTATGGAAATTGGGTGCTGCCTGCTCGAAAACACTGCATTCCACCACGCGTTTCGATCTTGTTTGATCTCGTCAGGCCGAAATATCAGGCATCGAACCCGGGATCATTTGGATGTTAGCCACCTGGTCACAACGGTCTCTCTGTGTATTTATACGCCACTTTCATTCACTGTGCATTCATGATGCTCACCAGGAAGATACTCTGCCTTCCATTCGACATCTTTCCTATGCATGTTCTGACCACAATACCGATTGATTTTGACAAGTAACGCATACTACTTCACGTTTTGAACCAATGGGTTTACTCTTGCACCACACCGCGCACAGCTGGGGTCTGGTTCCAGCCGACCCAGCAATTTCCCATATCAGGTTGACCGCTGCACATGCCTGCAGTTGACTCGTGAGTTGAGAGGATCCACTAGCACACCGGATAGCCGAATAATCTTAATTTACTTCCTCAGCCATAGCTCAATCATGTCCACTCTGTTTTCATATATGTGGCTCAGTAGTATAGCAGCATAGTATATATACTGTGGGGGTGGGTGAATGTCTGTTCGGCACATGAGTTGTCAAGTAATGCCAGTGTCCTTAGGAAAACTCACTTGATGTCAGTACAAGCTAAGACAGCAGACACAACATCGACGCGGAGGCGAACTCAAGTGTATTCTGCGCATTTTGCGTTGGCACATTACATTGGTTCCAGTGAAGAGAGCTCCGCTGTCACTAGCATATTTTGAGTCGCCGCCTGTCGACAGTATTGCTGAGGCGAGCTGTGCGTAAGTTACCGCTAGCTTTGCGAACTCCGAAGTAGTAATTACCAGCATTTCGTCTCATCTAAGTCGGAATAGAAAATTTTGCGAATGCCGGAAAGCCAAAGTGTTTATAGGTGAAAATTTGCTTTTTTGCGCGAGACCATCACTTTCCACACAACCTTCTCCTATTCCACCGAAATTGACGGTCAACGCAATAGCCTGGGTTAGTTGTGACATTTTCATGTGTCAAAAGTATTCCTGTTCGTCACTAGCTATCAGTGTTCACGCGCTCCTTTTAAGATGGGGGTAAATAACATCTTATTTTGGGGCTACGTCTGTTATGACTTTTTCTTCAAACTTCAACCATCCCCTGCATCGGCCGTCGCGCAGATTATCAAGGGTCGCCTAATGTGCGACATACAGCAGGGCGGATAAGCGGAAACAAGCTACTGTTAGCGCTTCTTTTTTTCCTTTCCACCGGTTTCTTACTCCCTCACAACCCCCATTACTAACATACGTTCTATAATTTCCAGCTTAATTGACAGCAGCTACTGGAATCGAACTAACTGCGACTATTTTACTGCACCACCCACAGTCCCGTTTCCCTGGCGGCGTTCAACGTTCGCACTCTAAGACAAATAGGTCAACAGGCTGCACTCACACGCACGTTGGAAACACTGGGTATTGAGGTGGATTGTGTGTCCGAAACCAGAATCAATGACCACAATGTTGCATTAACTGCGCCCGGTTTGTTCTCTCGCTATTAGTTGCACGCATCCGGAGACGCTGATGTGGCAATCACTGTTGAAACTAGGGTGGGCATTGTTCTCAGCTCCAGGGCTGAGTCTTCGTTGGTTGATTGTATTTCCATGAGCAGCCGTTTGTGTACTGCTCGTTTGACGACATCAATTAAGGTTGATTCACTGAGTAGCACTAGATGGTGTTTGCCTGTGGTTTCCTCTTATCCTCCCACCGACTGCGCTTCTGAGGCAGCCAAGGACATATTCTACTACGAACTGAACACGCTACTACGAGTGCTGTCAGTTCATATAGCATAGTACTTGGCAGGAAGGCATTAGCAGGACGCCGGTACGCTGTACCGACACTTCGCTACCGCGCAGCCACCACTAGTCGCACGTCGGCTAGCTTGTTAGCTTTAGGCCACAGGCCGGCGATAGTACTTGCAAAGAACACGAATGCACAAGCTGGTCGCCTGGGCTCTTCAGATGCTCAGCTGGGTGGTAATTATAGATTAAACTTCGAACGGGCGTCTGTTGCAAGTGTGTGTGGAGCACTAAGTCTTTCTTAGTGGCACCGGTTTTACACACAGTAGGCGCCAAAATGCCACTTGGCGACCTCCTGTAGCTGGACACCGAGGGACCCAAATTGATCACATTGCCATAAGCTACAATTGGCGTGCTTCCATTCTGGACTGTCGCTCGTTCTGAAATACCTGCGTCGACTCTGATCATGCCTTGGTACGTTGTCGTTTTTTCATGGACTTTACCGGGAGGCGCACCAAGCGTCTCCTCCGATTGGCAACTGGGGAATTATCTCAGCCCTCCTTCAGGCAGGCCTACTAGGATGCACTGCGCACCGGACATTCTGTCTCTTATCCTAATGTCACTGAGCTTCAGTGGGCTGATGCAAACTTGACATTTAGTCTACCCCCTGTGTATCCGCTCCATTGGCAACAGTATTGTGTGTTACCTTTTTTATCAAACCGCTGCAAAAACGCATTTTCGCGTAACCCTAATGGTTGCAGTGGGATGTTGAGGTGGTGGTGCTAGTGGGGTCCACCATTATCTTAAGAGCTTCACCTAGACCCATTTGTTTGGGAGAGATTAGTCGGCGAAGCAGGCTGTTTTCCCTATTGTTCTTCCAGCAGAGGTTGTACCTCCACGTGACCGTCAGCTTTGTATATGATATGGACGATTCCTGTCCGTTCATTTACCTCTGTGTTGAGCAACCACCAGAACGAACACTAGGGTTCATTGCCATTCTGTGACGTCACTATCATCATTCCACGCCTCGGCTGGAAGTGAGAAACACATCGGCTACTATGTCGCAATATACTTCAATCAGATGGTAATAGCAGAACAATGAAATATAGCAAAACTCGATGAAACTAGCCTTCAGTTCCACATCTTGTCAGTTCTCGAACAGTTTTTCAGGCACCATACGCAGTGACAATCGATGAGAACAAGTGCCGCCCAGCTTCCTCCCTAATACTACTGTTGTGCGAGCAATTTCGCGAGCGTGTGGCACCGCTTGATCACCTAGGGAACGATCTAATGACGTGACTGTCGTAAATTATAGACGCCCTGACACGCATTCAAATCAGTATCCCACCAGTTAAGTACTCATTTTGATTGGTCCGAAGCAGCTCCTTAATTGCCAATTCTGTGACCAGTTGGCCTACTTATTTCCACTTCAGTTTGCTCTATCAGACTAGCCAATCCTAACTCCCTTTCCAACTCACACGATTACTCTCAACGGTTTGGGTTATCGATTAACCCCCCAGGGCATTTTAGTTGGTTGATTTTCATTAAGTCCACAACCATCACCATCGCGATGCGCATCGTTACATTCCTATAGCGTTTTGCTCTGGTCAACGACAACTTCTTCTTCTTCGTCTTCTTTTGTTTCCTCAGCTGAAAAAGTTAGGTCTTCTCGGCCCCGAAGACAACCTACCACCCGCGCTTCTGCGCACCCTGCAACGCATGTGGGCCAACAACGGGGACGCCATTAGTCACCAATACGCAGGCACCGTGGCTATGAAGGTAAGTCCTCGTCAAAAGTGTTTGTTATGCTGATTTTTTGGCTTGATATGTATTTTTTTTTTCATGAAATACTCCGTTTGAAGAGATTCAAACATGTTAAACATTCATTGCTAGCTTGGCGCTGCTAAACAGCACCTTCCTTTGTCTTTTAATTTTGTTATCGATTGCTGCCATGGTAGCACGTTTCCATGCCTCCCAGATCCATCGCACTTAGATGTTCTGGGTATAAATGACGGGATAAACGGCACTAAACACTACAAACCCTGATGCATTTTCTCCATGCCTGCTTTCACACTGCGTCAACCATATAGCTTGAATTTCGACCTTTGTGGTGATGCTTGTTCCTCCACCTCTGGGGTGCTCTTTCTCTGCCCATGGTTAACCGCTCCAAATGAATTCATAAGTGCTCTTTTATTTATCAGTGTTGTCTAATGATGAAGCATAATAGCACCTAAATTAGTATTGATAGAAATTGACGCTCAGTTTCGTCAGACTAGCTTTTTAGTTACCTCGAAGTTCTCAGAGTTGCATTTTGCTCTTTTCCACGGAACGCCTGACTAGCAGTGTAATCACAATATCACTCGGGCACCTTATCTTGTGCCTCCTCCGGAAGCATCCTCATCGATTACTCAAGGATGTCGCGTCAATTCTGTGTACGCAATCATTGCTTCGTTCTCGGCCTCTAAGGGTTAAGTCGCCACTCAGGCTTCTAGAAATTTGTGTCATTATTTTTTACTGTGTTGCGTTACGTTTACCAGATTTTCTTGCGAAAATTTGGTCGGTCAGTGTCATCTATGATTTCCACCCGATCGTAGCTCTCTTGAGTTTCATTCCGAAGATTTTATGTTGAATGTCTATTCTTCAAAACCTTCGTCTATTTTCACTTGGCGTTGATTGTGGTAATCGATTTTGCACATTTCTGTTATCTCCCCTTAATGTCGTTGCAAATTTGTCAACCACCGACAGACATTTTCCCCCGTTTCCTAACGATTCGACTCGTTGTGTATGGTTCCTCAAATTATACTTTGGCTTCTAATCGACTGCTTCTGCGCTCCACATTTTACTGCTTCTTTTTTCTCTAGGGCGATTTCACAAGGACCGGTGAGCGTACAATGAACGGCATGGTACGAGATGGGGTCTCCTCGATGAACCGGTTAGTGGCAGTGGGTTTATCTACCGTAACAAAAACCTTATTGTTAAGGTCATCTATCTCGTCAGTGGGTGGTTTTTCTAGCCGTCAAATTTGTCGTCTTTAAAGCTCACGCTCGAGTACGATTTCGCCTACGGCACGATTGATTATTTTGTGATACTACTTATAAGAAATAAGTAGCACATTTTTATATTTTGTTCGTTGGCATCGCTAGGGCACTAAACTTTGGTGGGTTTGTCAACGTTCATGTGTGTTAGGATACTCCGACGCGTCTTCACCTATCAGAAACGTGCACCCGGATGCCTTCGCACTTACTCCTTCGTAACTATCTCATGGTAGGCCGGACACGTTTCTACTTGGGGAACCACAGCTTGAATGCATCCGTTTGAGCAATGAACCGTACAGACCTGTCACCCCAAAGTCGCACAAGCCCCGAACATTTTCAATCTTTCTGGTTTCTCGAATTCCCCAAGGTGACGGAGATTAATGCGGCATTGACTTACCTATGTATGTGTTCCCTATTCCCTTGAAAATTTGGTTCGCCTGCACGAGAATCGGATTTTGTTCTTGCTTAGCAGATTGTCTGCATTGTGCCCCGTAGCTGGAACCTCACTACTTGGTGTTCCCTCAATGTGTCTGGTAGGCCCTACGGTACATGGTCATTTCGTTGTCTACTGTTGGACTGACGCTAACTCCAAGCATGAGCCTATGAGTATCCGGTAGGAGAGGTTGTACCACAAAAGGAGTGCAAAAAAGCCTATTACCGACAAACACCTTGTGACCAATTTGTTCGGATACTCACGGAAACTCTGGAATTTCCCCATCTGGTCGACCTAGATGACACTTTGACCGCAAATGAATCAACTCTAACGTTGAAATCAAATAGCAACTGCCGTAAAAACATCACTTCTGACTCCACTCAGTGTCACGTTAGCCCATCATTACTGCGCTACTCGTCCGCGAACATACGAGAAAGTTCTATTGTGCAAACGTTTATTTCTACTCACTCTTTCTCCTTCACCAACCAGGAGCATAGTTGTTCTGAAAACGAACACTGCTTTGATGTGAAGACGAGAAATTCCTCGCCAAAAGGCTATGTACTTCTAAAAGATGAAACGCTGAAGAACAGCCTCCTTGTAAATAACACTAGTAGCAAAACCTCACGTGGCATCTATACGAGTGCTTCTAAGCAAAATAGAAACGCTGTTATTTTAAACGTTTCGACAAACGCTGTCACCACTGGAAGTCCACAAACAATCAGCATATTACCAGCGGCTTTGCATTTGAATATGCAACCTGTGCGCTCCATACCCTTTGAGCCACTTGCTAACGAAATTCATCTAGCCGAAAGAAATTGATACAACCAAAGTCCTGGCAAATTTCCTCAACATGTAAATAACCTTAACAGACAGGTAGGTTATATGCAACAGCCAGTAAACTGTAATCTCACAGTGGGTCGAAATTTTCCCATTTGACTCTTTTACGGCAGCCAGCTGTTAGCTCTCCTGGGGACTCAGCGGGCGTGCCACTGTTTGTTTTTTCTTTTCTTGTCTTTTGTATTGCGGCACAATAGCTGAGGTGTTTCCCACCTCCAGCTAACCTATAATGATGATGCTGATGATGATGATTCCTGTGTGTAGCGCAGTCCGAGACCTTTGTTTAAGTTATTCTGCCACATTTCATTTTTTAGAGAAAGTTATATTCTTGGAGGCTGCTGCCAGGAATGTGATCGCCTACATAAGCCGAACTCTTGCCTTGGGGGATTCCAGGCTTCAAGCCTTTAAAATATATATTAGGCAGAAGATTGAGTACTGTACGATAGTGCACAGTAATCTGAAAACATTTTACATCATAGCATTAGAAAACATTCAATGATCATTCACAGTGGTTTTTGAGCATGTCTAATACTATGACATACCGTGAGCGTTACGATACTCTAAAACTGGTGCCGTCTTGGCTACGCAGAGTCAAACTCAATCTGTACCTTCTGTACTGCTTACTATTCCAATTAAACTTCACGGCTCAGCCACAACTCGAGTTTCAGACTCGTATGCACCGTGAACTAAGAAACAGCGAGCGCACATTGCAAATACAAAAGTCCCGCACCAAGCTCCTCTCAAATTTTTTCTCTGTTAACTTCCATCGAGTATTGGAAACTGCACTACCTATCCGTAATTCAAACGCAAGATTAATATTCACCTGATTGTTTCAAATATCTGGTCAATACTTAGCCAAAAGATGACTTTAGATGTTTTGTTTGTGACAAGTCCTGGATACACTTGAAAATCGTCATATCCCCTAATTGTCTCAATAGTATATTTTTACCTACACCTAGTTGAATTCTTGAGTATGTATCTATAAACGATCTTATGTCCATCACTCCTAATCAATTCTGTTTACTCCTTTGATTCACTGGTCCGAAGATGCGCTAAACCTTTCAAGCTGAAGTCTCTGTACCAACGCCGTCACTCGTCAAGATTTACCAGCAATTTGTGATTGGCCTATCGACAAACTATTGTATTCATTATTCTGATTTTTTTAGTTCTCCAAATTTTCTTTTCTTCCTTGTTTCATTGTTGGCCATGCGTAGATTGATCTCTTTAGGTGACGGATTACAATTTCCCAACTAAAAGAAATTATACCTATGCAAATCATACTGCGACTGACTCACTAACTTATAATAAAAATGTGCCATACTTAATTGATCCGCATGACCGAACGGGCTGAGGCTTCATCGCCCATATTGTAGGCATAAAACAGTCCTTAAGGAAACAAAACATTTATAACACTGGTGACGGCCTATTTACCATTTTGTTGCGCCGGCACAGAGCCAGTTGGAGCATAGAAATGCAAGTGAAACCCATCGAGGGGGAATACCTTGCATGGAAGCGGCTCCCCTGGGGACAGTTTCATGGATGACCGTGTTACTTTATTTGAACTTTTGCTTAAATCTACATTTAATCTACTCATGAGTACGGGACTTTGATATAATTAATTGCGGTCCTTTGCAGCCAGGTTCCAAATCAGATAGTCATTCACATGTCCGGAAAAGCACTAGACTACAGTTTCAGCCTGTTGGGCATCGGTAGTAGTACATATCCATCGGATCCATCAGGATTCGAACACATGACCACCTGCGGCTTGAACCGCCAGTCAGCAGCTTATGCCACTGGGCCACGGAGGACAGCTTCGGACCGTCATGATTTACAAGCTAATTGCGATATAGCGCGTCTTATCCTCCACTGCCATGCGAGTTACGAACGTTGCAGAGGACAGGGTTGACCCCGAAAGACACGACGTCCACTAACAATAGCTATGTACGACATAGCATTTAGAAACTGTTGGGGTGGATATATTTTGATATACTGCAGTCTAGTGCTTTTCCGGGCATGTAGACGACTATCTGATTTGGAAGCTGACTGCGAAGAACCTCAGTTACTTATATCAAAATCCCCTACTCATGAGTACATCAAAATATATCCGCCCTGACATTTTCGAAATGCTATGTGGTACATCACTGCTGTCAGTGGAGGTCATGTCTTTCTGGCCAACCTTGTCCTCTGCAACGTTCGTAACTTGCATAACGGTGAAGGATAAGACGCGCTATATCGTAGTTGGCTTGCAAATCATGATAGTCTGAAGCTGTCCCGCGTGGCCCAGTGGCATAAGCTGCTAACAGCCGCTGGTGGTCATTGGTTCGAATCCCGATGGATGCGCTCTACTGTCAATGCCCAACAGGCTGAAACTGCCGTTTAGTGCATTACCGGGCATGTGAACGACTATCTGATTTGGAAGCTGGCTGCGAAGAGCCTCAATTAATTAAATCTACATTTGTTATTGTTCTCAGTTTCCAAATCTATAATACTGTTATTCACTTCAAAAAACCCATATGGGAACCTTTGTACAAAACACGAAACATTAACTAAATAATGCGATCACGTACTAATTGATCAGACCACTCAATTGGTCTATACCTCGTACTGTCGAGGAATAAAACGTTTATTTATTTAGTTTACTGCTCTCTCTTTACCGTTCTACCTCGATGTCTACGCATTTTCGGTGTTGTAGCACCACTATTATTCATTAGAATGCACCCCAACTTGTACTCCTTTCGCGACCATGTATACGACGATCACTTTCTTCTTCATCCCTCCTCTTGTTAAGGCAGACCAACATCTGCTTGAGCTCCGAATCGTCGTTACTCTCAATTATTGAGTACACGTGAAAATCACGAGTTTTCTCCACATGTAGATTGATCTAAATATTTTGAGAAGACACAGGCTCTACACGTCATCCTTTTGTTTCTCTACATAATTCTCTGACACCTACTAACCTCGTGGTTCTCAATATCATGTGTGGTACTAGTAACTGTCCAGTTTTAGGGCTTTGGATTCTCTCGGTACATACATGGCTCCTCGAACAAGGCTGGCGCTCTTGAGCTTTAGTCAACATCTGGACAGCGGAAGTTGCGCACGTGTCGTACGATATCCTTAATGCCCTTATGGTGATAAGAACTTCTGGTTACTCATATGCATGCTGAGGACTAGCTGTGATCGTTTCAGGAATACTGCGGGCGACGGCATATAAGTCACTGTTTCTGAACTTAAATAGCCGGTCTAATCCGGTCTCCTACCACAACTTAGGTGATTCACTCAAGGTGTATGTGAGAGAATCGTATGATGATATCCGGGATGTCGCTTACTGGTCTGCGGGCCATTCACAGTGGTTAATGTCAGACTTAAACAGGATGTGGCTACTTGGAATCGCTCGGTATCCCTTTCGAGAAGTATGTCTTCATAATCATCATTATGCACGTTAGCTTGAGGTGGGAAAACACCTCCGCTATTGTGCCGCAATACATGAAGGAAATACATACATGGTTGGCGGCATCCGGTTTCGGATTTGCCTGTCACTGTGGCAAGCCACAGGACGCCTGCGCCTACAGAGGGACCATGGATGGCTTGCGCTGCACCACCCACAGCCCCAACCACATACCCCATATCCAGTGTAAACCCGAAGGAATAAGACCGGGAGGCATGCGGATGGGAACCACGTTTCATCAACGGAGCCGGCCCACACTCCTTCACAGGCAAACACAAGCACGCTGTATTTGGGGAATCAAGCGCACACAAGGCGGTGGCTGGACCGTAGTCCGCTCCACACTGAGTGCATGGAACCGCTCTTTGAGCCTAGCACGGCCACAAGAACCGTGCACCCCGTCCCCTCCAGCAACGACCAACTGTCTCCTGGAGCCAGTATGAACGATGTAGTGGGTAATAGACAGGTAGGCACCTTGTCAACATACACATCAAGCGCAACCATACCAGGGATATCAAACAACAGCCATTCACTTTAAACGACAAGCTGAAATAAAATAAATCCAACAATGCATACAGATACGGTGGCATAACTCTTCGCTAAATTACCATATGAAGTAATTTGGTTAGCAACAAATCGGTGATAAGTAAGAAATGTCCACAAGTTACTTAAAATGCTACAAACGCAACAAAATTACCGAAGATAAGCGCAATTAGTGTAAGCAACGTGGACAGTTAAAAGAACATTATTCAGGGAGGCAGAACAAACCAAATAAAGCGGAATGAAATTCAGCCAGCTATAAAAGACCTAGTTTAAGTGTAAGTTGGTTTAGCCCAACTGCGGTGAAGAAGCATCAAGAATGCAACATCAGCCTCAGCATACACAAAGGAAAAAAGATACTATAGTTGCATGACAGCTGAGCTACCAGCAACGGACAGGCATCGTTCCGGTAAGCTACCAGCCAGCTGCTAGGCAAAAAGAAAAAAAAATTATTATGTTTTACCCTAGGAAATGAGATCGTAGATGGAATTGGAGGCTAAAAGGGATGGGGAGGGACAAAGAAACTCACAGCACAGACGTCACTAAGGTTGGCTCCTTGCCATGGCAGCAAGTGTATCCAGCCAAACGTGTTCACCGTCATTTGGACTCCAACCAGGGCGCCGTGACGCTCCAATCGAGGTTAGCTCCGATTGAGGGACTTCATTCCCCTTGATCAAGTCATCGCTTGGCCACCTCTTCTCTTCTTCCACCCACATCCCCGGTGAGCAAACAACACACGTCGAGGGAGTCAGTGAGCTGGCATGCGGAAGTATGTCTTCACTTTGGGATTGATATACAATAGTGATTCATCAACCTGGCATCCCAGCTGATGTCGCCTCATTTCAATAAATGCTTCGTGCGATTTTTATCTGGACCATCGAGAGATCAAATTATGTCAATCATGTGTTTTTCTCAGCGATTCGTTTGGAGCGTTCCATTACCGTGGTCTTAAGATCACCACGACAATTGGCCTCCATCCTAAATGTGCTTTGTTTGGGTACACGTTCTTTCACCTATAAGACGAACTTCTGATATTATAAGCTAGCGGTAGACCGAAACCAGATGTTATTTCACCAGGTGTTAGCAGTATAGACGTTCCAAGCAAACCAGACGGTAACGCGCCAACAGCGGATCAGCCCAACACCCAAACAGTTTGTAACTGGCCTTACAGTGTGGAGGGTGATCCGGGCTATATCGTAGTCAACTGTCAGTCATTCAGGTCCGCCATCGTCATTCATGACTTAATGGCACAAGCTGCTGGCCTCCGGAAGGCATGTGGTCGGAACGCGGTAGGGGTCTGAGTAAGGCGCACCACTGACGAGACCCAGAAGGTGCTTTTCTAGACGTCTCAAAGCGTGCTGACTGATAAGGGATTTGCGTTTAATTACCCCTTGAAATTACACCCAAATCCCCACTACCCATTAGAAGAGGGACTTAGGAATCTCAGAGCTGTGCATTAGGATTAGACGCAGAAGCATCATGCACCACGCGACCTCCAGGAGAGAGTTCGAAGATGAGTGGGACAGTTTCTGATCGGAGCTTATGCGTATGTCCGATTATATTCATCACAATAACTAACTCCGTTCGCACCTAGGGTTCTTGCAAATTGATCGATTGTAGATCACACGAACTGAGTGCTTCTGTTATTGTTCATCTTCTTGCAGTGCTATTGAATGGAGATAGTTGCTGTAACTTTGCACTGACAATACCTGGAGGTGGAGCAACTCAAATTCGTTAACCTGTGCAGTAAGCTTATCTGATTAGCGTGGCGACTAAGCTGAGAACGTTAATTCACTGTGGAGAACAGGAAGCGCTGCATGAGGGCAAAGGTGCATACATTACTGGACCATCGCACTCGTCAGATTTTGTTGTCTGACTTTGATTTGTTTGCAGGATCTATGAGAAACAAGATGTAGGGGAATTTAGTGTATCCATCTTGGCTCCTAGGACCCTCTAGAAACGTACGGCAAGAGAAGTGAAAACGGACGTCAGTGTCAAGAATTTCTCCTGATACACTTACGTGCTTATTTCGTCTGATTGGATGCATATACTCGTCGCGGTTGTTTCTTATCTACCAAGAAACGCCAATGTTTCGTGCAACAACGTACAATTCCGACGCATCAGATTTCATAAGGCGACTCAGCCGTCTTCACCATGATCACGTTGGGTTTTACAGGCGTTTGTCTGGAACAGAGCATTCGGATCGTATTGGCACACTATATGCAAACATTAGGATTAAGACTGGCGGGGTCATTCTTCATAAGCAAGTTATACTGGCGGATTCAGTGGGACGGCGCTGTATTTTTAACATCCCTGTGTTGAGAGTTTCCGTGTACTCGGCTCTATTCTTATCCGGCCACGTCTTCACCATACTGGTCCTCGTCTGTACTGTTCTCTGGTATCTAACTGCACATCTGTCTACCATCGAATGATTGCATTCTTCCATACCGCAGCAATACGCATGACCCTCTCTACCTATCCTTTTACTATTTAGATACTATCTGCGGTTTCGTGAAATAACACGCCAGGCTGCAATCGATCTTTTGTTAGGCAACGATGATAGCCCCGAGTTGATCCTCATACGAAATGGAGCCGGTTTGGAAGCGGCCTCTATTCAAGTAAGCAAGTCGCTTCTATCCATACAGCCGTCCTTCCCATCGGCCTTCTCTCTGCTCTACCATAGCTCCAAGCGTGATACTCGTATTGGCTGGTCTGTCTGTGTCTCCAGTGCCAATGCGGCGCTGGCACTTCGAAACATCCCGCACGCATGCCTTGTGTGCCCCGAAAAGTCGATCCATCCACATGCACGCCTGTCTCACCTCTCGTCTGTCTGTTTTCATACATGTCTGTCCAGCCGTTCCCTGAGCTCGCACCGCCGTAGTCATTAGTGCCGCGATGGTTCGCATACCAAAGTATTTACCATTGTTCTTGAGTCATTAATCAACTTCGGATGGCCCGTGAACTTCTGACCACCTGACCGGGTCGATTAACCACACTCTCTAGGACGATTTTAGCGCACTCGAGTGTGAGGTAACGTTTTTTTGAAATTAATGTTTTGCGACACTACTGCCCAATGTTTTGATGTTTAGAGAAAAAAGACCCCAGTATATACTGTCTGCAGTTCCGCTATTGGTGCTTATTGGAGCGACTTCTATTACAGTTATTTGGGCTTGGGACTTTATCGGCTTAATGTTCCGTTACTTACAAATTGTACCCAACTGACTGTATTAATCCTTATGAGGCCGTTCATGCGTTTGGGACTAGCTGCCATCAGCTACTACTCGCATTGTTTTTCAGCCGCACCGTCGTCGCCGTCGTCATGTGAAACCCGCACAGACTTGGGCTGGGTAGCCGGTGCCCATTGCTTCAACGATCGTAAAGGGGCACGCAGACTCATAGGCATTATTCGATGTTAAAGGAGCTTTGTAGACAATGCTGGGGCAGCTATTGAGGTCGACTCAGTGTCCATTGCCGATCGACCGTGGCCCATCAGAGTTCTCCATATCTCCATATCCTCCCTGATTCCCATTGCGCCAGGTACACACAGGTTGTTATAGAAGTTCTCTGCGGTTTGCGCCCGTCATTTTTAAACCAAGGCAACGCACAACTACTGAAAATTCACAAGCAGTAATCCACCAGTGTTCCTACTACCACTACGCCTACTTCAGACTGTGTAGTCATCACGAATGCAAGCTTCGACCGATGCAATCTGCATTGGTCCACGGTCATATTTTGTCGTGATGTTCCACATTCGTTCGATCACCAGGTTCGCCTCGTACAGTGATCTTGGTAGCAGGCCTCCCCACGTATCTACATCGGTTCAAATATGTCTGTCCACCGGTGCGATAAGAATACCCAATCGGAGTGCGCGGATTGATTATTTGAGTAGAAACAAGCCGCTGATCAGGCTAATTGGACAATTAATGAACGCCTACACAACTTCATTGATTGATCAGGTACGTTCCACGACGCTTCAACAGTTCCTGTAGTGTAGTCGACGTGCTAGCGCAAATAAGCATAAAACATTAGGGAATTAGATGGAGGAATCGAAGTTCTTGAGTCTCCTCCTCAAGAGCTGTCATAAAGATGCTCCCTTCTTACCACTCATAGTGCACCAAGTCGCCGAGGAAGTCTTGCACAACTACACTGAGATTATTTTCGCAAAAATAGCCTACATGATACGTCCACAATTTGTGGGCTTCTATGCTGCAGTCCGAGCTAGGGGGTGCATGGGCGCACCCATTTAGCTCCATCGCCGGTATACTATGAACCAGATACACGCAGACACGCTGCCAAGCGTATCTAAACGACGGCAGCTGACCAGATGAACTGAGCAGCACTGAATTGCGCTTGGAGGAGTAAATGTGTCTGATTTCGGCAGCATTAAAGGTGTTTAAAAACGAGCTGCTGATATAAGCAAGTGTAAGCAGCCTTTACACCAGAAAACTTTTACACAGAAAACTGTAATCAAACGGACAATTTTATCTCGCTGTACACACAGCTTGTATCCAGCCAACTCGAAATAATGGTTACGTCGCATTTGGAAGTCTAGATTTGTCTACAACACTCGCAGCACACAATTGCGTAGATTCCAGTGACATGCTCAACAACTGCATCTACTGCTCCGTTTTTAGCACTCACAACTCTCTTGTATTTCCTTGAGTTTTCTCGAATGCCACCAGTAGATGAAGATCGATTAAGTAGTTTTGAATCACATATTCGAGTTATTTTTGCACGTGGAACAACAACGCCGCCAAAACAGTTCAGTTCAAATGAACGATTGTGCTGCGGGCGCCAAAGTGTAGTGCATCGAGTTTCCACGACTCACATCGCCAGAATAACACTAAATAACGGTGATGAAATGCACGCCAATAGAGTACAGCGAAAGCGGGGTATCCAACAGAAGTGTGCATAGTTGATTGTAATGGATTGAATATTAACAGCTTGTTGCAAGAAACCGAATGCAGGTACGCTGCTGCGCCATATCTGCTAGCGTCACTACCCACTGGTTTCGACCATCGCGATATTCACATCCACCAAGACGGCACGCACTGGTCTGACGAAGTCTCTCAGTCAATTTCTTCATGCACTTATGCCACCTCATCGATTGGCCGCCTCACGGATTCACCCAACTTGGTGCGGCCACGGCTTATAATGCAAGCCGATGAAGCCGGTCAACCGGCACACTGAGGACATGGCTTAGCCAACGTAAGCAGTGGAGGTTAAGCAAACACTCGAGTGAGGTACCAGAAGGATTTTTGCCAAAAATCAGTTGGCGGACTTCAGCACTGTTCAACCGGTGTTCTCACCGGACGTCAGCTTTACTCCGCGAATATCGGTGATCAAACAGCCAAGGTTTTAGTGTCTTCGCGAACTGGTCGGGTCTCTGATCCATACAGTAACCGGTCTACTCTATTGATAGGCTGATATCCCACCGTCTTCAAAGATGACCAAAAGCACTAGTGACCAATCAGCGTTTTTGTTTGGAGCCCATCACTTCTCTGTCTTTTTTTCTCTTTCCAGTAAAAGTTTGTGCACTTTCGATTGCATAAGTGTCTTAACTGGTCTCTTCAGAATCTTTGTACCAGACCGTTCGTTTGCTATCCAAAAATCCCTTTAAACTCCATTTTCTACGGCCTAGATATTACTACCCTATGGATATAACAACGGTATGGCCAAGTGCTTTGCAGCGTATGTTCTCCTTGAGCGCTCACACTTTCACCCCCGTGCCCGCTCTGTTCGAACAGGCCCGGGAGGAGAACTTGAGAACACTTATTCGCCAATGTCGACGAATTTTGTTGGATCCAGAAGAAACGAACCTGACCGAATGTGTCCTTACCGCTTACTCAGGGTATGTGTTCGCGTAAATCTTTTTGCTTTATATCTTATAGAAATCTCGCGGCTTGCTTCCTCTATTTATCCTACAATCCTGTACCTACGCTATCGTGTCCCAAGGCGGCCAACTTTCACACGCTTATTCGTTTTGTGTAACACCTACCAGCAGTTTTTACAATCTTACACAGTCAACCCATTGTTCTCATGTCATTATTCTTACGATTTTCTTTTATTCCTCAATCCACGCCATCTTGTAGGATTACACGTCGATTTGTGTCTCCTGTTCTTCTTTTTTATTTCATAAAGATTATCTTCATTATTACCAAATTCTTGGACGGACATCGGAGTTTAGCTTATTCCCTATGTAATTATGGATTGTGGAACACGCGAACTACTTCAATCCACAGCCATTTCTTACTAAATGTCACGAGCATTGCTCACTTAGCCATTGAACTAAATGAGCTCCATGTGCTAGAATGTGTGCAGCCGCTTTGCTAATGGGACTAGAGCTCTTCTTCCCACTCTCAACACTTGCATCATCCGGTCAGCAGACAGACGAGAAATGAGTATGGTGAGGCGGAAATTTTACCACTGCTAATGGGTATAATTTTCAAATCCATGGAGAGTATATTTCAAAGTTAAACTTTAGTGTACTCGCCGTGCAGTTGGATTGCGACATGCAACCTGTATGTTGAGATCTCGGTTCACATTGAAGTAGAGCCCGATCATTCCAATCCAATCCAACTTTGAATTCCTTACAGCTGTGTCAAGCGTTGCTCACCGATCTGAGAGGCATGGTGATCAAGACGTCGGCCTTTAACCACTAGACCGCGAATTCCACCCCAGGGTCAGGTTCTTTCCATCTGATGAGTCCAAACCAGCACGAAACCGATCATGGGGTGTCGCTGTTGGGAGGCGAAACACCGAAACACCTCCATTTCAGCGACGGCCTTTGTGTTAACGCTGGTAGAGTTGAACACATTTGCCCATGCTTATGCGTGCGAAAATTGCAGTCTGTGCATAACCGGTAGCCCATTAGTGTTTAGCTTACATGCCACGCATTCGATACCTTCTCTCTACCTAATGAGATCAAATGAGTTCGAAACTGGTCGCGTAGTGCTGTGTTATTGGGTGGGAAATGCTCAATATTCATTTGCGTCATGCACATACAAGTGCATGGTCAGTGTCCACACATGTGCTCCAAATCAAGCGACAGTTTTGGATGCAGCCTCTCCAGCGGTAATTGATCGCGATGTGGTCGCTTTGCCTCCATTGCTTTTCCAAGACTGATAGCACTGTTTGTGAGCAAAAGAAGAGGAAATGTACCGCTCAGCACTGTCGCTTCACGAACTAGGCTCCGGTGGCTGGGCCACACGCTGCGCAGGTTAGCACAGCAACTCCCGCGACTTGCGTGGTTATCGCGACCGAGGGTGAATGGAAAGAGAAACGAGGAGACCAAACGATTACTTGGTCAGAAGAATGAAGGCCCCGTAGTTGGAGCCTCAGCTCCCTAGCTGCAGTCTGAAAGATGATGAACACATTTGTCTGAATAATACACTTGTTGATATGGCTAAGAGCCGACCTCAGTGATGTTTGTGTTGGTAGTTTCATTGTCCACCCCTCCTCCAACCACAACCTCATTTCTGTCACACGAGGTAATCTTTTTGCGAAACAATAGCTGGTTTCTAGCTCTCCGGGACGATGGTGGCTCAACTGGGGTGCATGTGTTGCATCTTTTTCTCCCTTCTAATGTATTTCGGCACAATAGCTGAGCTGTTTTCCATCTCTAGGTAACGTATATAATGACGATGGTCGAATTGACCAAGGTCCACATTGAGATTGCATGTCATAATTCGCTCACACAGCTTATACTTCAATGTTACTTCCAGTGAGACAGATAAACTTTTTCTTGCGTCGTTGTGTGCGCGGTGGAGGGTATTGTCCCACCTCCTCCAGTGCCCTCTGCCTGCTACTCCAATCCAGATTGCAAAACCAGAAGTCATGACTCAGCTGACGGTGTATATTTTGCGCGAAACATTGGTTACCTTTAAATTTCAAACGTTTTTCCTAAATGAGCATCGCGATCATCTGTTCACGTGCATTGTGAATGTGTTGTGCCTGGCTAGTCGGCTACGATGCACCGTATTTCACTGTCTACTCGCGTCCAATCTTAGCCCCCGCCCCGTTGTCGATGTGCGCCGGACTCCACCACCTGCTCGCATCGTCGCTGTTTACCGTATTTAGTCAGCTGCTTGCGTGCGAATCACAAACGGGGTTCCGTCAGCTGCTCACGTAACCCGCCACAGGCCGGCTCATGCCGTTTTTTCCATCCCACGTTGTAGCATCGTACGTAGGTATTTGCTCAGCTTGGCCATCTAATCAAGCATGTAGTTCTACGTTGGGCGAAAATGGACACGTATGTCAAAAGCGCTTGCTGGTGACGGAATCATTGTATGTTTCACTGACCATGTGGCTGTGGTTATTGGTCGCACGAGCCGAGCAAACCCGCAGAAGGGCAGCATAATCAGTGACAGTCAAACTACGCGTTTCTAAATTTAGCCTTGAACTCTCGGGGCCAATGAATGTATTGCTGCGTTCACGAAGGAACCGAACTTTTGTAGTTGCGTACTAATTGGTAGAGCACGGTGCGGCTGCTGAGGGCACGTAGAGGCTTGTTTAGGCGGATCGCGGCCAATGGCACTTAATCGTCTAAACCAGTGTCTACTCGTCGCCAGTAGTCGTAGCACGCTGTCTCTGCCGATTAGCGCGCTATTACTAAAGTTCGGTTACTTTTTAGACACAGTCCCATACTTTTTAGTTTGAGAGCACATGATAGCGATCCTGTTTTACGACGCGTCTCAGGTATACGCACCGTTCAACCTTAGTTTTGAGACTTAAAGCCATCAAGTCAGTTAACCTTGCTATGCCTGCGCCAGGGTTCAACCGTTCAAGGTTAGCTCATAGGAGGATAGTTAAGAGAACTCGCGATGAACAGGCATGAATAAAGGCAACTTCTACAGTCTGTCATGCTGATCCGCGGCTGTTACTCATGACTTCGTGGCACAGTCTGCTACCATCCGGAAGTTATGGGGTCGGAATCCGACGGGAGTCCGAGGAGCGCGATTTACTGACGCGACCCAGAAGGTCGAAACGGTCGTCCGGTGCCTTTCCAGATTTGTGGGAGCCTGTCTGACTGAGAAGGGACTGTGACAAACTGCACCACTAAATAAGTAGATTGCAGCATTTACGAACACAGCTGCAGTTAGAGACCGATTATCATTATTGCGCTGTCTTACCGGACTCTTTCCTAAAAACCAGCGGTAGCTCTTCTTATAATTGTGCACATAGAATCTTAAGCGGAAGAAAGGCGAAATAAAAAACAACGAGTCCTTTTGATCTCATGCCTCAAACAAGGTGAAACAGGGAATGCCTCCTGTTAAAGCTGTTATGGTGCATACTATTTGTCTTTAAAGAAGCAATCAAAGAATTATAAGGTATGTCAACAAGGCTCCTCGCTATCAGATCCAGTGAACCAGCCACTAGTCGTCCCCGAAAGTGTCGAATAGCTGTTCCGTCTTATTTGCTCTCATCAACGCTTATTCCCCACCCCCGAGTCTTACGAGAATGAAGTCCATGACTCTCGCTCTTGCGAGTCATCGCCTAATGCCGCTGTGTCATGACTACTGATTGCGATCTGCGCATTTCAGCGGTATGAAGATTTCAGGATTGCTTCCTAGCACTATCATCTCCTCTCTTGCCATGCAGCTGATCACATTGAGGTACTCTGAACCAGTTCGAGCGATAGATCATCAGCATTGACGCCACTTATGAGTCAAAACTCGAGTAGCTCCATATGTTAGGCTGCTGTAGCATCTTCGCATGTTAGGAGTCAAAGCATTGTGGTCTTACATCTTTTATCCACTTCTGTTGCTACTGGATACCCCAAGTATAGTCCACTTGATCCACTCTTTTGAAATTAACTCCTTCCATTCACCTATATGATTGAATTCCGTGTAAACTTATCCTCACCTCCTCTCGTTTGCCAAAGGCTCTCACTGGAGTTAAACTACGCGAACACGTTGCTTCTGGTGACCGATCGCTATTTGCATTTCATCCGGTAAGTGGTACTCAACGCATTTCATGTTTGATCCGTGCTATTCCACTTGACAACACAAATGCACTCATTTCATCTCCGAATTCCATGTGATAACCGTTCGAGCACTTTTTATCCTTTGTGCTGAGACGTGTGCTTATTACGATATAGTTCATATTTGTTTTAATAACAGATATGTGTCAAAGCATGTAGCTAACTACTTAATCACTATTGACTTGCTGTTAGTGACTAATCATTACTGAGTGGTCAGGGAATTAGAGAATTTTGGGTAAACGATTTTATTCCCTACGTGTACAAGCCTGCAAAGTGGAGCAGCTATATGGCGCCTCTATCGGCTCGCTCATCGATAGTTGTTCTTTTGAGTCAGGCAGCGCTTCCCCGGGTCGAATTACAGAGTTGAGTGAACAATAACGTGGGAGCATAGGTCAACCGATCAGGCAAAGGAGCGAGCGTATGTTTACGAGGTAGTGCTCTGGATATATCGATACAGATTGGCGGTAGGAAACTGTCACCCAAGACGGATTTGAAAGGCGTGGTGGAAACAAATGAGAAGCCATTGATATCTGTTCATCACACACCAAAGCCGGGGACTAAATGAACTCGGAGCACGACTTACAATGCGCATTCATCGAAACCGCACCAAATATGCTGGACATTTATGGTACTAATCAATATCAACCGTCTCATTAAGTATTTCACATCTTGCTTATTTAACAATCGCTCAAACATAGGGGTTTTCTTTCTCTAAATGATTGAACTTAATAGAAACAGTATTTGTTTTCCGTAAATTATAGCCAAAAATGCGATAGTGAGATTTTTAAACTAAGATTTTTTGAGGAGTGATTGTTTATGGGTAATCCGATTTGTCGGTAACAGCCTCAAAATGGATGAGAACCGCTTCCATAGACTATCTCCATTTGCATGGAAGCAGGTACCATCAATCCGTGTTTTTGGGATTCTTTCTAAATGCCTTTGTTACTCCAGTCGGTTTCCCGCGATCAGCATGATTCCAGTGATTGCATATTGGTTGAAGATCTTTGGTAAAGGTAGTCTAAAAGTGTCAACACACAAACTTGCAAAACGACTGGAGACAGATCATCAGGGTCACTAAATCCATTTTATTTTAATTCTTCGAGCTCAGTACAAACATCGATGTTATCAGCGAAGACTATAAGATCGGAGCTAGTGAAGAGGAGCAGAGAGAATGTGCCCAGAATATATATATATATATATATATATATATATATATATATTTGCAACGGTCTACGAATAGACATAAAGCCATCAGAAACCATGGGACTCAGAAGAAGGTACAGAAATAATAAAAGAAAACACAACAAAACACAACAGTTGGGCTTGGAGTATCCGCTGGTGGTTGGGTTGCTACAAGCAACAGTGTCCATGGTATTGTCAGAGGGCGAGATACTACCCGGTTGTCCAAGCCGATGTAGGGTGTTGACATAGGGGACCCCACCCCGATCCTTTGGCTGAATAGCCTGCCTGCAAGTCAGCGGAGCAAATTCAGGAAATCGCGCCCATTAGGAGCCGGTGACTGATTGCTCAGTTCATACGCCTTTCGTTTGTTCCTTTGTCAAACAAGGGCCCAATGCTCCCTAGAATTACAGCATAACGTTGCTGCAATACAATGTTTCGCCAGGATGAAGCAAGGACAGTGACTATTTAGTCGCGAGTCACTTCCTCAACATCACAGTGTTGTTAAGCGGACATATGTGGCTTTTTATAGAGAGAAAGCTTGCCAGGCGAAAATCCACCACGTCCTGGAACACTGCCGCCGAACCATTTGCTGGAACGGGAAAATCCCGAACCACCCAACTGGAACCACGAGGAGTTGTTCGGCAAGACAGCCAGCGTGCAGGGGTTAAATTCAGCACTGAGATTATCCAACTGGAAATCGGTAGTTTGGTTGCGTCCTCCTGTAGTTGGCCAGCCATGAACCCAAATTGACCACATAACCATAAGTTACAGGTGGCGTGGTTCCATCTTGGATTGCTGCTCGTACTGCAGTACCCGCATCGACTCTGGTCATTCCTTGGTACGCTATCTTTCCTCCTTGAACTTTACCGGGAGGCGCACCAAGCATCTCCTCCGATTGGCAACTGAGAAATTGTCACAGCCCTCCGTCAGACAAGCCTATCAAGACGGACTGCGTACCGAACTGTCTTGTTCTAATAACACTTCAGTGGAATAGGATCTCGGCCACCATGCATGACGCAGGACCATCTGCTTGTGGCACTCTCCATCGTCACCGCATCAGTCACTGGATATCCGAGAGGTCGGTGAACCTGTTGGAACCTCGAAGAAACCTCCCGGCTGGATCTGAGCACCATGTGACAAGACGGGCTATTAGGCGCGAACTAAATCAGAGCCTACGTGCTGACAAGGAAGCCTGGTTGACCAGTAGGGCTTAAGAAATGGAGGAGGCAGAAACTGTAGTCAATTACCGCAAGCTCTTCCAGATACTCCGCGCCACTGGTCCCAGGAAACCAGGTGTCAGTGAGACAATCAGAGACAGCGCGTGTGCACTGCTACACAGTAAGGAGCGCCGTATGGCTCGTTGGGCTGGACCCATTCAAGATCAGTGCAGCTGGCACCCTACTCCCGGACCTCTTCCTACTCAGATGATGCAGGACGAGCTATGGATGGTTAGTTTAGAGCCTCCGTCGGAGACCGAGGTCCGAAACGCGACCACGGCCCTCAATCGTTTTCGTGCCGTTGGACCTGATTCCCTCCCACTTGCACTATTTAAGGATGGTGGTGAGGTCCTCTGCAAAGTACTGTCCTCTATTCGAACGTATCTGCAAGGAAAAGGGTATCCCGGCTAATTGGTGCGAATCGATTATAGTGGCTATCTACAAGAAGGGCAGTCGCACAGACTATTCTAACCACAGGGGTATTAGCCTAACGCTCCACTGTGGAACGGGCATCTTGGATTAGGGAAGAGCAGACCAGTTTCCGCCCAGGACGTGGCTGTATAGACCATATATTCACTTTGCGGCAGGTGCTAGAGCAGCGCCAGGCATACCACAGACCGACAATAGCTGTGTTCCTCGATTTCAAGAGTGCGTTCGATTCAGTCGATCGATCGATTCTGTTCGAGATACTAGCACGGAAAGGTGTTCCCACGAAATATGTGAACATCCTTCGTGCTCTATACTCGAACACTACAGGCCGCGTCTGGGTCTACGGTGGCCTATCGGATAGCTTTCCGACCACGAGTGGCGTTCGTCAGGGTTGTCCGATTTCCCCACTTTTGTTCAATTTCGTCGTGGATTCTATCATGAAATGTTTCCTTGCGGAATCTCACGATGTAGGGGTTGAAGTGCTGCCTAGCGAAACATTAGTTGCTCTTGATTATGCGGACGATATCGTCTTGCTTTTCGACGATGTTGGGGCGGCACAATCAACCCTGAATAGTCTGTCCAGAGTGGCCCCATTATTTGGTATGCACTTCGCACCTCCAAAGTGCAAATTGTTGCTGCAGGACCACCAGCCACTTGATGACCCCTTGACCCTTGCTAACGAGGAACTCGAGGTGGTTGATCAATTCACTTATCTTGGCAGCTGCATCAGCAACGATGGGCGCATAGAAACTGACGTGAGCTCACGCATTGCAAAGCCAGAGCTGCCTTCTTGAACCTGCGGCATCTTTGGCGACAGAAAAGAGTTTTCCTCCGTCTGAAAGGCCGTGTATACAAGGCCACAGTGAGGGCCGTTCTGCTCTATGGTAGTGAGGCTTGTCCCCTTCGATCAGAAGATCTGAGGCGCCTTCAAGTCTTTGATCATCGTTGTCTACGAAACACTGCTGGTGTCGGATGGCACCAGCGTGTTCGCAACGATTATGTGCGTAGGCGAGTACTAGGTAGTGATAATCACGCTAGCTCCCTAGAACAACAGATAGCGCGGGATAAGTTGCGTTGGCTTGGGCACGTGCGACCTATGTCTGGTCACCGCTTACCTCGGATGGCCTTGTTTAATCTACCAGGTGTATGGTGGCGCAAGGCTCGCGGTGGACAGAAGTTGACTTGGCAGAGGGAAATGAAGTCACTGACGGCCAAACTGGGTGCCGTTGGTCCGTCTCGCCTTCTGGACTGGAGTCCACGTGACTCGCCTTGTACTTGGCTCGAGACTTTACAGGACATGGCTCGCAGCCGATACCAATGGCGCGTCTGCTGCCGTCTCCTAATCGGATTGCCTGTTTATAGTGTGTTTGGTGCTGAGTTATCTGCGGGGTAATGGCTGATTATGACGCATGGCAGTGAAAGCCGCAAGGAAGCTGTCTCGCCGATGCCGCCTTATCTTTGCACGATGGTCAGCTCTTTGTGACGGTGTGTTGTCTACACAAGGTGTAGGCGCCGTGATCCTGAATGTTTGCTTAGGGCATTAAGGTTTTCAAGTAAGTCCCCCTTCTCTCCCTCTTTTTATTTTTTATTTCATAGGTCCTCATGTTTGTATGGCAGCGAAGCGTCAGTTCAAATGGCTGATGTACTGCTGTTGTTGTTTCGTTTGGTGTTGTTACCAAAGATTTGCTTCATCATTCTCTCTAGATCACTGCCTTTGCGGTAATCCAAAGCAAATTCACTGCGCTAACCGCTCAATCTTCTTATCTCAATTCTTATTGCTGAAAATGGAGGTTCGAATCGAATGACCATTTCGAACTTAGTAGCCCGCTTTTTTTATTCTGTTGTTTCAATGGCGTTGAAGTGGCAAGGGCCGTCCGTCGTAGCTGGGCAGTCTCAACAGATCGACACTAGTCGAGGAAGCAATCTGTGTGTAGACCACGAGTATTTTTCATGTAAAGTGTTGGATGCTTTTTCATGGAGACCGAATCGTCAGTTTCGGGAAAATCTTTTTTTTACTTTCTACTGTGTGATTTTGTGCGAACACTCCAGAGCCGTTATAAGGACGGCAATCAAAGGGGGACATGATTGCTATGTATCACACACCGATGAGGTTCTTCGGTTAAATCTGGGTCGACCAAATATTTCAATTTGCCTGCAGATCGTAGTATGACACTATTCCCCTTATCATTGATCTGTCAAATCCATGTCAGTGCTTCTCCCTGACCACTGATAGCTTATTTAGACATAGCAAACATCTTCAAATCACATTCCGGTGCATTGCTGCAGTTTCCACTGAGAGTATTCTCTGTCTCTCCTACTTATGCTCTCTCTCTCTCTCTCTCTTTCTCTGGCAGCACGGATGTTTCCGCACGATCTAGTCGCCCCATCTATGTTCGAATTCCTGTGAGCGGTGTTCAAAAACTGGAGCTTGGTAAGCTCTGAGATTTCTTCGTTGATTCGTAGAACTCATGCACTTTATCAATGGTATTCTCATAGCAACAACTTCTCGTCTTGTTGGGCGTGTGCAATCTCGCACATTTCCCTTTGCAAAAATGCCTCTTGTTTGTAGTATGAGCATTTAACTGATAACTATTGGGTTCTTCAAACGGCCATTAGTGATTCGGAATAGCACGGATGGCCGCTTTATTCTTTCGAACTTTTCAACACTGAGAATGGCATTCCCCTTCTGTGGAGCTAGAAGCATCAACCTTACTCTTGCGAGTTATCAGCTAGGATGTTTGAAAGATTACTCAAGAAAACGTTGCTGGAATTCCTTAATTCTCTGAACCTGTTTAACACAACTCAACATGGTTTCCTTGATAGACGTTCTTGGCCGACCTGCCGGCTACACTACCTTAACTGCACTTCAGAATCGACAGACTCCGGTTACGCAATAATCCTCTTATTTTCGGATTTAGCAAAAACATTTAACCGTGTGTCGCACAAAACGTTGTTGAATAGGGTTGAATCCTTTGAAATCTGTAACCCGCTTTTATGTTAGGTTTCTTCCTAACTTAGAAGTCGGTTTCAACTAGTCACTTTGAGTGATCACCACACCACCGCGGCCAATTACCATCGGAGTCATCCAAGGAACTGTAATTGGCCCTTTGCTTCTTCTCCTCTACGTCAATGATATTAGCATGTCCATCAAAATGGCTAACTTTTTTTCTATTTGCTGATAACATCAAAATTGTTTATAAACCGGCGTGATACACTACATGGCGCACTACTTTTAATTCAAGAGGATCTGCACTCTCTTGAGAAATGGTCTGAAACGTGGCTGATAAAGTTCTCAACCGACCATTATGTCATGTGTTTGCTCGATCCCTGAACGGACAGTTAAATTTAACAACAAAAGTATGTCCATACGGCAGTCTACCTGTGATCTTGGGCTCCGATATTCTTTTGACTTTCACTTTTCTGAACAAGCCTAATACCAAATAGTTAGAATCAGACAATCCGTGGCTAACTTATGCCACAAAATCCGTACTGTCCCTGCCAAATTGAAATTATTTTCGTATCCTGCTACTTCATCTATGGCAGCTTGTGGAATTTTGACAGGAAAGCGACAAACAATTTACCGAAGTCATTCCCCAAACGTTTGTTCAATAGCATATTCACCATGAACTATCGCGAACGTTGTAAACAGCTTCATATCTAGCCTCTCTAACTGCGACTTCTAAAGCAATACTTGATATTGTTTCACAATTTGTTGCACAAGATAACGTACTCTACCTATCTAACTTAGCCAAACTATACAATAACCATCACAGACTCTGCATCAAAATGCTTACGCTGCTGATACCAAAAGCAAGAACAAGAACTCTGCAACTTTTTTGTCATGAGATACGCCGTCTTGTGGAACAGTCTAACAACCACAATCAGTACATGAGAAAACCCCACATACTTCGAAACCAAACTCGACAGATTCGTAGATCAAGGAGTGTTATTATCCATGTTCTCATCCGACAACACACCTGATGAAATATTCCAGGATGGACTAAAAAAAGCTAAAATTGCGAAATATATAGGCGCCAACATGCAGTCATACAAGAGCATATTCATTCCTGGGCATGCTGATCCGTTCCTGATTTAGGAACAGTTTCTTACATTTCGAAAAACGTGCGTATATTATATGTGCCAACTATGGAGGCTGCTTCCCACTTATTATTATTATTATTGTTATTATTATTATTATCATCATCACTGGTCCACAATAGACGCCGGCAAGCAACATGCCTCAGCAGCTAGTTGTATATACTGATTACCGAGTGTTTCAGTAACATCATGCAAACTCACTGGGACGTTCGCACTTAGATCATTGCTTTAGCATAGCTACCTCCAGTCAGCTCATCTATGGACCTATCCGCTTTGACTCGCTCCGTTATTCCTATAAAAATTTATGTCCACGAAGTGAGCTAAAAAGAGAATACATAGGTCATAGGTTCGGTTCATGGCGTGGCTCAGGGTCGCACACTATTTGCGAGCCTTAATAGCGCGAAACGGCTGTCTGGTGCTTCCCCGGGGGCGTAGTAGGCTGTCTGGTGAATATCCCCCAAGTAATCGCGTTAAAAACCCCTACTCGCTTGTAGTCAAAAGAACAATATAGAAGACTGGTAAACGAGCCCGAAGCTCTTGGATCTCTGCTACTTAGCATGAGTAGTTTGTAGAGCAGCGAGCTGGTTAGCGGCTTAGCGCGAAGTTATGCCTCCGAGGTCGAATCCCACCTTCTGAACGACAGTTCCATGCCTATTAGTGTGGATGATGATGCGCGTTGTATTGTAGTTAATAAACTAGCCAGCTATACCATCATCGCCGCCCACGGTTGTGGGCTCGGATCAGGCAGTATTCGGAGGAAGGCATGCTACTGATGCGTTTCAAATCAACAAGTTATCAGTCTATTGCTCTTTCCCGTGTTACGGCTCTGTAACTGAGCCTAACTGTGGTAAAGCATGTTTTAAGTGTCAGAATTGTCGACAGCAAGGGTATCACGGACTCCTCAACTATCTTCTGTCGGATTGGTTATGTTACGCGTGCCCCATCTCTTCTCTTAACAGGAGATGCTTGACATCTTTGGGTTCCATGGTGCCTGTGAACTTGGCGGCGAGATCGTTTGATTTCAAGTGTTTTTCTTGCATCTACTATTTTACACTGCTTTCGGACAACACAAAGACCATCCAGATTAAATTTCCGAATGGAAATGGCGTTTCTTTATTTATCTTCGTGGATCGCTGACCACGTTGGTCATATTACCAATGAACATGTTAATGGAAGCTAGCGTTAAAGCACGCATTTAAGATCGAAGACCCCCATTGCCCGTTAATTTGGTCGAGTGTGATCAACACCCACGTAACCCATACTTATGCTACAAACGGGTATATTTAGCGTTAAACCTCCATCTCAAAATACTTCGTGAGCTTTGTGCTCCGACTGAAATGTTTAGCTAGCATGCTAAATTTGTACGCTTACTGCAGTTTGTCCCCGTGATTTCTCGCAGCACTTTTGCAAGCAAAGTCTTTTCCCTCTCCAATCCACTTTCGTCAGCTCATTGCGTATCCGTTTCCCTCTCTTTTCAGGTCTCGAGCCCTCTGTGTTCCGTGCACATCGGCAAGTGCTTCGAATATTCTACTCACCCCCACCCACACCACTGGACTCACTGGGTCCATCCATTGTGAATCCTCCACAGCCTTCAGATATATCACCTGGGAACAGCGACTCGCGAGCCGAAGTAAAAACTTCACAAACCAAGATACGACCACAGCGGGTACGTGTGATTTTTCACTCGGCTGTTTCTCACTTTTCATTTTCTCCATGGTAGTTTGAGAGCTTCTCCTTACTACCTAGTTTCTATCGATAGTATGTTATTTCACCATCTACTCCCATATCTCTCTAACTAGTGTTATCCCAATCCATCGTTTGATTCAGTATGCTCATTGTTGACAGCAATATCCCCCTAGTATGGAGGATGCTATTTACCCGGCTGGACAGTTCGTTAACCAGACCATTCAGCACAGTCAGTGTGCAACTTCCACCATAACGATTGATTGCCTGCGAGCGCGCATCATCGTCTGACGCACCTACAGATTGCATGAGCGGAAACCAGCTGTCGCACTTGTCTCATTTCTTTTAACTTTTTTCTTTCTTTCTTTCTTTTAACTCATTTGGTGTCAGGAGCAATTGTCCCCTAGTTTTAAAATACATATAAACGAGGTAACAGTAAGAGCCATTCTCGACGAGGAGGAGGCGGCCTCCAAAACCTGAAGACCCCGAGAATCTTCTGGTCCTTTTGCCAGCAATCATAACGGCGGATCACTGCTCACACCGGGTGACATCATTGTGTCCGCAACAATGAAATGTGTCAGTCTGTTAAGGCAGAAGGAGTTGCTTTGAGTCTACACGTTGCCGCACACCGTCTCATAATTTTCGCAGAATCTAAGGTGGCTTCAACTTTAAGGTTGCATTCCGACCAAGACCGGTCTCCCCTCCAAACTGTAGTCCACGCACCCGATCTTGCGTTTAGTTCAAAACCTTACAGAACGCCACTCGGAAAGACATCAGTCGGACCGCATATTTGCGTTTTGCGGGACATAGTCGCCTACTGCGTTGTGCAGTGAAATCCGCAAGAATGCCGCCTTATCTTCCCACAATGGCCGTCTGTGATTGTGCAGTATGGATAAACTGTAAGCACCCTGATCCTGAACACTTGCGAGACATATCCTCGGGTTAAGTCTGTATCTAATCAGAGCGTGGAAAGCGAGGCGGACCACCAGCATCGAGTCTGGAGCTCAATGATTTCATTTTCTACTGCTGAATTAATGGTTGCTCGCTTGCAACAGCACACTATTCCAGAAGCAAAGAACCAAACACGGTCTTCCTCGGTACGTTTTCACTTACCTCATGATAACCTCAAACTGCTTGATCTCGCTCCTCCCCTGCATTTTTTTGTGATCACGTATCCCCACTAATGCGTGGTTGGAACCCGGCAGTGCGGAGCTTGGCTCAATACCCGCTTTTTCCATCGATTTGATCGACCGGAGCGATCAACAAGCTTGCACATACTTTCGTAGATACGATTATTTCTTTCTACTAGCACGCGCTGTCGGTCCTATGAAACCGAGTTGGGCGAAGTACATTGGGCAATCTTCATCCGTACCCCGTGTCTTCTGATTTCCCAAACTTCAGTTTTAGGTGATCATTATCATCTTTACTCCCATCCTCTGCTCTACTCTATTATCCAATACTTCTCATATTTTAGACAGAGCTGTAAATCAAAGTTATGCCTAACCTCTTCTTGAAATTCACCTACACTGTTGTGGATTACATTCACAGTCTCTGCTTTCATTTGTTGAATCCACTTTTTGTCACTAGCCTGCTGCAAAGTCGGACTCCGAAACACTCGACTCACATATGGCAGCCGATATGATGCGCCAGTTCTCCTCAGACCTCGAATTGTCGGATGCGCGTCCCCTGTGCACAGATGATCTTCACCTGACATCCACAGCACCATCGGATACTCATCCCTCCGAGAACGTTCATCCCACGTCGATCCGAAGGTCCAGTTTGAAGAGGAGGCCACCTCGTGGCCCTCTACGATTGTCCAGACCAGGCACCACACGACAACACTTTTTGGCCTTCGTTCAACCCAATGTGCGCCTCTTCAACACCTTGTTGATTCCCGTTCCTCCTGGCGATGAGTCATTACAAGCGCTCAACGTGGTGGCTGCCATGATCTTGGTGTCCGTTCGGTCCGTTGGTGAGTTTCATCCGTTTCGAAACCACATGTTCAGCACGGAGAGAAGACAACTTCAATATTCTAGGGGAGTTGAATGGTAATTAATGTGCAAACCAAACTGCTTATAGTGGCAAAAGTTAATTGGTAACTGTTACGCTGAGCCGAAATCAGAAAAGCACGGTTGCTTAACAAATGGCGGGAACACTAAAAGCGAAATTCCGCGCAGGCGAAAGGCGAGTCCCATTGGCGCTGATTCACAAGCACCAATCAGTAGCTATGCCGGACTGCCAATAGCCGGCCGCACACACAAACGACATGTATTTGACACAGCGTATCATTTCTTCCCTCTGTGGTCTGAACCATCTTGTCTGGAATGGATCCACTGTCGCCGTTGGTAGGTGAAGCGATGTAGAGACTTTTGCAGTGGTGATTCAGGGTCGGCTACATGTGAATACATTAGCAGCAGTGTTTGCACTTCCGATTCACCGTTTGTACCCGAGGTCGACGGTCTCAGTTGCACGTAGTCAAACTGGCCTCTGACAATTCTGCCATCCTCAGTTTCTGCTACAACCATTCGCCCGTTGGCTGTTTTAACACGGCTAGTTGCTGTTGTGCCGCCGCGGACTGTTCGCACCCCACAACCGCAAAGAGAAGGAAGACAAGGCATGAGAAAGCTGCTTCATTTAAACAGGGTACAGCAATAGTTGTAGCAAGGCTACAAACACATTCGAGCCATTTATCAACATAGGTGACACCGAGTAATACGGGCCAATGGTAAGTGGTAAATGAAAGAGCCAATCACGCGAGTTCAAGGAAACGGTATCGGCGGAAATGGGCCTCTGAAGTGGCATCCATTACGAATTATGTAGGTCGGCCAATCAAAACGAAGGGATGCTGCTTTTAAACAAATTTCAAGAAACAAACAGTGGCGAAACGAAAGCCGGCAAGTAATAACTGTGACAAAATATATGTCCGGGGAGCATCTGTAGGCAACGGACATCGATGGGATCCGATACTTCTACGAGTCTATCACTGCTGCCGGTATGAGAGCGTACTTTGCCGGTTCTTGTTTCTCGCCAACATCAGACCCAAGGATGCCGTGCAATAAATCCAACCGTGTACTAAACCGCCGGCCTAACATTATTTCCACGAGGCTTCTACCGGTAGTTTCGTTTTTCGTGTCTCGGTAAACGAAAAGGGCGTGCTCTAGGCACATACGCAGCGGTGCTGATGGATGGCTCAGTAGCATGTTCTTAGCTGTCTGCATAACTCTCTGCTAAAACGTTTGATGATAGCTGATAAGGCGTAGTAGTTACATGTCTAAGGCAGAAAATTCCGTACTAGTGAATAATGTTCCATTATTCGACACTAGTGTTTCCGGAAGACCGAAGATCATAACCGTCGTGCACAGTTTAACAATTGTGTTAGCTGAATTTGCTGTAGTCAGGACGTGGGCGTCAATCCACTTGGAATGGTCATCAATAATCTCATCTGACCTTCGAAAGGGCCGAAAAAGTCTATATGGACACGTTTCCATGGTGCTACTTGCCATTTCTATGGCTGCATTGGCACAGCGTTCCAACTCTACTAACAACGCACGCAACCTTCAACTTTCGATAAAATGTCCCTGTCTAAATCAGGCCGCCATACGTCGAAGCGAGTAAGCGGTTACATTTCAATGATTCCAGTGTGTGCATCATACAGTTATTACAAGATAACTGATCGCAGCTTCTTGGGGACTACAACCCGTGCACCCCACAGTATACATTCATTGTGAAGACTGAGTTCGATCAATCTGTTACGGAAATGTATGAATCCTTTGGCTGTATTTTCTGGCCACCCGAACTAAACGTAGCGTTTCACTAGTGCTAAAATAGGGTCTGTTGAAGCATTTGGAGGATTGTTTAGATGCTGGACCACATTCACGAGTTCCTGTGGGGCAAATTATCCTGTGTCGATTTCCGGTAAAAGAAGCCAATTAAGGGCATCAGCAGTGATATTTTGCCGGCCAAGGACGTTTTGCATTTGGTATATGCAGAGAATCAGGAACCAACGGACCATTCTAGTTGAGACCATTTGCTCAATCATTTTTTCATGGCCACAACGTGATTCCACAGGTTTCTGATCCCTTCCGGGTTTCATCTGTTCGTCAAGCTTCGTAATTAGTTTCCAAACGTTTCACCACCAAACGAAGTGACTTTCGCAGTACGCTACTGGGTCTAATGCAGTCCACTGATTTGGTCGTCAATTTGTGATCGACCAGCAAATGAGTTTTGAATTGACCTCCTCGATATGCCCTGTGATCTCCGCCGGTTTGCTCAAGGTCTCTGATCGACACGGACGATCCGTGAGATGGTTTTGCCCTGTCTGTTGCGGTTTTGCTATTATTGGTTTGTTCGGCTCCCCAGGACGATATTCAAGCTGTTTTAGCTTTCTCCATCTTAACGTTTGGTAAACTGGGTCAATATCGATGTGCATGTTTAACCACTTCTTCGTCGAGTACCCTGCTTCGAGAAACTCTTTTCCTTTTCGTGTTTCTCCTTGTGCTAGGACCTCGGTGCTGTTTCAATTGAGGCGATGTCCTTCTTCCTCCTTATGTGATGAAAACTGAGAGCGTAGCGCATTCGGATCAATATGGCACTGAGGAAATCATCTCGTTTGGTGGTGAAACCTTTGGAAACCAATTACGAAGCTCGGCGAACAGTTGAAACCCTGAATGATCAACCCGAGCTGTCAGTACATCAAGTCATTTTAAACAATTTCGGACGCTAAACGCTCCGAACTGCCCCCCCCCTCTGGAGGATTTTCCCTGCAGACGCATTCACACGGCAGCAGCTAACTTTCCTTCGCGATGGCTTACGAAATGCTACGCTCCCCCGCAGCGTCAGCTACAGAATTCCAATTAACCATCCACCGGCAAGATCTGTCGTACAACAACTTGGAAAACATGGTGCAGATTATGCTCACTGACATCCACAACCGTATCAAGAAATATTAACCATACATTATCTAACATCCAACCAGTTGTCTGGGAGTTATGAGACAACAGTTTACAAAGCAACTCAGGTTGGCAATAGAATACAGAGTGGAGATTAGTAGGCGAAGAAAACAAGGCATTAAAGAACAAGTTTTTGAAATTGATTCATGACAAATGCGAAGCTACCCACGAAGACTGGATCCGAAATCATCTATCCACTTGGACACTTTCCCTTGCAGAAAAACCAATCCTCATCAAATGACTTGACTACAACTTCAAGAATGCTATTACTACAGTGTTCGTGGCCGGCTTCAAAAGTGCAGTCCAGTCCAGTGTGTTTGGCGATGAGACGCAAAAACACAGAAAGTATACAATCACTCCAGTTGTAGCCGCTAACGGACAGCACAATTCTGACTATCTCAAAAGGAGAGGGATGAAATAAAGCCTTAAAAGCCGATGGATCTATTGTCATTTAATAGAATGCGTCAACGGAGGCAGATTCTGAGTAAAGAATTCTTTTCGGTAATTCTCATCCGACTCAAACATTACATGATGACAAGGTGCTAAATGTGCCGGGTTTGGCTGTGTATTGATCATAATCAGTAAATGGTGTATTTCTCGACATTGCGAGACACAGACTGATTACGTGATCTGATCATGTTTGGCGGCATCCGGTTTCGGATTTGCCTGTCACTGTGGGCAACCACAGGACGCCTGCGCCTACAGAAGGACCGTGGGTGGCTTGCACTGCACCACCCACAGCTCCATCCACACACCCCATATTCAGTGTAAATCCGAAGGAATAAGACCGGGAGGCATGTGGATTGGAGCCACGTTTCATCAACGGAGCCGGCCCACCCTCCTTCACAGGCAAACACAAGCATGCTGTATTTGGGGAAGCAAGCGCACACTAGGCGGTGGCTGGACCGTAGTCCGTTCCACACTGAGTGCATGGAACCACTCTTCGAGCCTAGCACGGCGACAAGGACCGTGCACAACGTCCCCTCCAGCAACGACCAACTGTCTCCTGGAGCCAGTATGGACGAGGTAGTGGGTAATAGACAGGTAGGCACCTTGTCAACATGCACATCAAACGCAGCCACACTGGGGATATCAAGCAACAGCCAATCATATTGTACAACATAATCACATACGGAAGAAAATTGTCTAAGTGTATCAATGTTTTATCTGAAGTGTTGGGCGCTTGCTATCAATTAAAGGTAGTGTAAGAAAGAGTTGATAGTAATAATAATGATAAGTATCCTCATCAGTTCAAGGAAGCAATCCACGGAACCGTCCCCTGGAGACCTGCTTCCATGCGCGGTAATCCCTCGAGAGGTTTCATCCGCAGATAAGTCTTGCTATTTTGACTCGATTCATTTATTCATTTGTTTATTGTTTTTGACTGCAAATATATGCAAAAGGCTCTCATCACATGGACACTTATACTTTTGGTTACTATTACAAGCAAATAGGCCATCAATAAGTTAACTGTTTTTGCGTCTGCCGTGTGCACTTTTGCTGTCATCTCGTCTACGCAATATCTTTTTTCGACAGCTGTATATTTCGAGGCAATCCCGACCGACATACAGTCCATTTCTCTCATGCAGCTATTTCGAGTCAAGCATTTTTAAAATGTGCCAGTGATTATCTGGCAATTTACCTTGCGTGGGTGTACTAGATAGGTAAGAAGCTTCAATCTGTCACCTCAGGTGATCAGTTCGGGAGTGGCCAACAATGATAAAGAAAAAAAAGCAAACAGGAAAATGACTATAGCTGAGAAGAAAGAACGGGAACGATAAAGGAGCGACAGATGGTGGTTCAATTTAAGCTGGACATAGGGATCATAAAAACAAATAAAGATCCGAAATAATCATTTAAATGAGGCTTCTCAGAGGAATAGTGCGATGGCTCCGACAGGTGTAGATGATCGAAAAGGAGAGATTGGCTGCGCAAGTTCATTCTACATTGCGATGACGGGTGATGCGGATACCCAGTTTGTTTTCTCCCCCAAGAAGGATAGAGGACAGTTAGAAGGGTATGATATGCGAGGAACATTGGGATAATGAAACTTCGATTAATTTCCATATAAAGTATCGTCATAGGAGTGCTGAGGTGGCGAACAGGACAGCATAAAATCCAAGCTGCAAGATTGGGTCTAACGGAGTGACGAAAACATTGTGTGATCCTTTTTTAAACATTCCCTGGTTCTTGAATATAGGTCCTCGGTCGCTGTCTGTCAATTAAACAGTTTACCCATGTTCGATAATAGCAGGAATTGACTAAGTGCAGTTTTGATTTGACCGATAGTCGGACTAGCTCTTACTCTGTGCGACAGTGCGTTCCAGATTGCTGTGTATCGAACTACGAAGAAGTTTGCGCGAAATTGCAACGTCAAATCTTGTCGGGGGAGAATAAATTATCGGTTCCGTAATTTGTATTCATTAACCTCCCTAAACTTCAGCTGTGTGCTTGAGCTAAAGCTGAGGTTGTGTATCAGTTTGTAAAGTTGTAAGTTCACTTTCAATCTTTGTAACCCTAGAGGATCGATGCTCAGTAATTTACATCTGTCGTGATATGTTGCTTGCGACGATTCACTCATAAGGTTGTTAGTGAATGACCGCTGCAGACGTTCCAGTAATAAGAGGTCACTCTTACGCATGTGACTATATATGATCTGGCAATACTACAAAAGTGGGCGTACACAAATCAAATAAAGAGCTAGCTTGGCTTTGGGCAAGATTATTAATTGATTACAATGGGAACCAGTCAATAAACCACGGGGTCCTTGGAGGTGGCAAAGTATGTACAGGGGAAATCACAGCCGAAGTTGTAGGCCATGGTAGAAGTAAAGGACGTACAAACTGTTTTTGTACGCACAATTCTGACTTGAGGTGGCGGACGTAGATAGCTACCGCAATAGGCAGGAGATGCTGTATCAGTTTCAAGTACCAAATTCACGAACTTTGCTTCAACCTCACTATGTCCAGACATCAAAGGCACATCAGGCCATCGCATTCAAGGACGGATAAAATCGCCCATAAGTAGAAAGTATGGACTACTCATGTGGGTAGGAAGATGTGGCAGCCATACCAAACAACGACTCAGGGCCTGCGATAAACTGCACCCACAAGTAGTTCTCCACGCCTGAGGCGGATGGAGCATCAAAGTAGCTCACATAAACCATCGTCACTTCAGTAGGTACTCACAAGTCTCCCACGCAGGGAAGACCGGATGTAAAAGCAAGGCACTACCCTGGGCATTTTTTAGTCTATCGCATCGGAAGCACAAGTAACCGTTGAGTTCAAGTTCTGGGGTACATAACTCTGAACGCAGCCATGTCTCTGCGTGTCCCACTACGTCTGGCCGCTCAGACGCAAAGAAACAACCAAGCTCATCGCACTTGTTCATAACACTGAAAACGTTTGTGAAGGCTACTCGCAAGCCGTATCAGGAGCCGCCGGGCGTGCTTGAAGTGTGAGTAGCCTGTTTGTGCTGACTCGCAGATTGCTGGAAACCACCCGAAAATTTATGATACGACGATTTGTTTCCCCTCACCCGTACGTCTTTTTAGCTCAATGATGGCAGACTTGAGCCGTTCCCTGTCTACTGGGTCCAGGTCTGGACGAACATGGATCTTCGAACCCTTCAGCCTACTTAGGCGGGACGTGATGTTGCATTCATGATGCTTCACCGCAGTTGGGCTAAACCAACATGCACTTGAACTAGTTCTTTTTAAACTGGATAAATTTCCTTCCACCGTATTAGCTTTGTTCTTCCTACCTGAATAATCGATTAACTTGTACACCCTGCTTACGGTAATTGTGGATATCTCCGTTAACTTTATCGCGTTTGCAGCATTTTTTGAACAACTTGTGAACGCGTTATGTTTATCGCGGATTCGTTGGAAACCAACTTAATTCATATGCAAATTTAGGGAACACTTATATCTCCATAGCCGTATGCTTTAACTGATATATTTATTAGGAGAACAGCTATTAGACATTCACTTTTCGTGAACGAGCTTAATAGCTATTTTTATTCTTCCTATTTTCTACTTCTTGACTGTTGCTTGAACGCTCCACTGTGTTAGTCCGATTGGTACACACACGTCATTGTTACTGGACGCTCATCTGCGTGTCCTCTTCAGCAGTGCCGTTTGCAAGAACACATTCCATTTGGTTTTTCCCCGCATCACTTTTTTACTTGGTTATGTTAAAGGAATATTTAGTTGTCACACAATTATTGTACTAGTTTTTTTAATTTTTGGGTCTTCATTTCTTATTCTCCTTTGTTTCGTGACATTTGAACGCTACCTTTCGTTATCCTAATTGTCTAGTGCCCGTCATTGTAAATGGACGTTCGCTTTACGCTTGGAGTCCCATGATGTTATTTTTCAGGGCATACGCGATTCGCTCTTGAGTACATTGTTGCTTATTCGCTCGTTGCATTTGACGTTTTTCCTTCTGTTGGTTGGCTCAAGTGTAATTTGGTAGCTTCCCTTCATTTTGCCTTCAAAACTATATAAGCAAATGTGATTTCGTGTTTACAAGTCTCTTTCTGGCTCGTCTTCGGATTTCTTCTTACGGTAGTGGGGCGAAGGTGTCAGTGGCGACACAACAGACTTAATGGCGACGGACGTTCCGGCAAACATGTCTATTTCGTTCGAGCAAATACAGAAGCTTCTTCAGCAGCAACAACTGCAGTTTGAAAAATCTCAGCGACAGTGGATCGAGTTGCTATCTCAGAAGCTGAACATCCAGAACGAATCCCCGACGACAATCGCACGGCCATCGGTGAACACCCTTGCGGCTTTAATCACAATTTGTTTTCGATGAATTGAACGGATTGACATTTGTAACCTGGTTCCTAAATTATAAAGATATTTTTCGAGTGGAACTTGCAGACTATGACAATGTCTGGAAAGTTCGTTTGTTGTTGAGGAAACTTGGCGCAGTCTAGCATGAACATTACACGAATTTCATGTTGCCGAAGAATGCAAGAGACTTCAGCTTCGATGAGACGGTGAAAACGCTGACGCAGATATTCGGTGAGCAGGTCTCTCTGTTCGGTGTTCGCTACAATTGTTTGAAGTTAATCAAACGCGATTCCATTGATTTTGTCATGCATGCCGGGATCGTAAATCGCGAATGTGAACGATTCCAACTGGGTATGATGACACCTGATCAATTCAAGAGTCTTATTTTGGTGTGCAGTCTCCAGCCCACGCTGATGCCGATATTCGAACAAGAATTCTCCACAAGCTTGAACAAGAACCACAGTTGACGTTGCAAGCGATTACAGCCGAATGTCAGCGATTGACAAATTTGAAGCACGACGCAAAATTGATTGAAACTGCTGATCACAGGACAGAAACTCCAGATTTGTCGCACAGCTATCCATGGTAAAGTGATGAACCGGAATCGGTCGACTCAGAAACCCCCGACCGCATACTGGAATTGTGACCCTATACATTTTGTGAGTGGCTGTATTTACAAAGGGTATCAATGTCACAAGTGCAAGCGGTTTGGCTATGAAGAAACCCAATGTCGAGTTGCGCAGTAGTTCACACGTTCATTTCCCTCAAGGTTGCGCACAAACATCAACTTCAAAAGTACTGTGTTTCGCGGACCGGCCACAAAGGTAATTCCCGCTGCGTTTCGCACGGAATTCGTAGGCAGGAGAAAGTATGTAACAGTAAAAGTCAATGATATTCCAGTCACCTTGCAACTAGATACGGCGTCCGGCATCACTAACATTTCGTTATCGACATGGAGGAAGCTTGAGAAACCGTCATTCGAACGCACAATTCTGACGGTTCAGAATGCATCAGGGGAACCCCTGAGATTGGATGGAGAGATTGAATGTGAGGTCAACATAAAGGAACAGCAACTCCATGGCATGATCTACCTAGTCTCATGCACCGACGTTACTCTTCTTGGAATCGATTGGATTGAGAAGCTGAAGTTGATCAATGTACCACTGAATCGTGTCTGTGGTGAAAGGAATGCCACGGTGCACCATACAGCCATACCGACTCCTCCGGGTTAAAACATCTCTGAACAGCTTTAAACGAAGTATGCGTGCGTCTTCCACTCTGAACTTGGACACTGTAAGAAAATGCAGGCAAAACTTACTCTGCTTCCGGATGCCAGACCAGTGTTTCGACCCAGGCGTCCTGTGCCTTATGCTTCCCAAGCACTTGTTGAACAGGAGTTTGATCGATTGCAGCAGGCAGGAATGATCGAGCGAGTCAATTTCTCACCCTGGGCTGCGCCTATTGTTGTGATCAGGAAACCGAACGGTTATACTCGTTTGTGTGCAGATTTTTCAACGGGCCTGAATGCTGCACTGGAACGCCATCAGTATCCGCTTCCACTTCCTGAGAACGTGTTGGCAAAGCTGAACAGGGGCAAGTATTTTGCTACTCTTGATCTTGCAGATGCCTATTTACAGTTAGAAGTTGAACCCTAAAGCAGAAAGCTTCTAACAATCAACACGCATCGCGGTCTCTACCAGTACAACCGTTTGCCATTTGGAGTCAAAACGGCACCGGGAATCTTTCAGCAAGTCATGGATGCCATGCTGACGAGTGTAACTGGAGTTGCAGTCTACCTGGGTGACATCATCATAATGGCCTCGACGCAAGATGAATTATTTCAACAACTGAATGACGTACTGTAGGGTATCAAAGATTATAGTTTCCGATTACGAGCGGACAAGTGCAGATTTTTTCTGAAGGCAATTAAGTTCCTGGGTTTCGTGATTAACGAGAACGGCCGACGACCTGATCCCGAAAATATCGAGGTGATAGACCGGTTATCAGCGCCATCGGATGTCACAATCTTACGGTCATTCCTTGGGATGGTGAGACACTGTAGTGAATTTCTGCCATGTATGCATCGCTTGCGTCATCCTCTAAACCACCTGCTGATGAAAGACGTCGAATAGAAATGGTCTACACATTGTCAACACTCGTTCGAGTAACTGAAATCTCTGCTGAACTCGGACTTATTGCTTACGCATTATAGTCGAAAGCTGGAAATTATCATGCGCACGGATGGTTCAAGCTGTGGGATTGGTGCTGTCATTTCACATCGTTTCCCAAATGGATCCGAAAAGATTATAGCACGTGTTGCACGAGTGCTGACAACATCCGAGAAGGATTATAGTCAGATTGAGGAAAAAGTGTTGGTTATCATCTTTGCCATGCAGAAGTTCCATAAGATGGTATATGGTCGACGGTTCACCTTGGTGACTGATCACAAACCGTTTCTGTCAATTTTTGGATCCAAACAAAGCATTCCGGCATATACGGCCAGTGGACTTCAGCGACGGGCAACTGTGCTTTTGGGATATGATTTTAGCATGCGATACTTGTCCACTCATTCTATAGGGCAAGACGCCCTTTGTCTGAAGTTGATTCTTGCCTGTTTTTTTCAGATCGCATTGTCATTCCAGAAGTACTCAGATCACGCGTGTTACGGCAACTGCACAAGGGACATCCAGGAATCGCTCGCATGAACGCGCTTGGGCGCAGCTACGTCTATTGACCCATGATGGATAGCCAAATTGAAGACATTGGCCGATCGTGCTCTAGATGCATCAGTGCCTCCAATTTACCGGTATGCGCGCCATTACAATCTTGGCCAAACCCGGAATCGCCCTGGTCGCGGATACACATGGGTTTCGCAGGAGTAGTCCAAGGGGTGCATTTCCTCGTTATTGTTGACGCCTATAGTAAGTGGCCGGAGGTAATCGCTATGCAAAACACGTCGGTAAACAGTACAATCTTTGCCATGAGACATATTTTCAGTCAGCACAGATTACCACTAACAGTCGTGTCCGGATAACGGGTCACAGTTTACGTCCTGCCAATTTGCTGAATTTTGCGCACATAATGGAATCGAGCATGTGAGGACCGCCCCGTATCACCCGCAGTCAAATGGCCAAGCGGCAAGATTTGTTGATACTCCAAAACGAGCATTGTGCAAGTCAACAGAGGAGGGATCGCTGAACGAAAGATTGGAATATTTCCTGTTGAACTATCGAGTTACTCCGAATTCTAATTCACCAGATGGGAAATCACCAGCTGCATCACTTATGGGTCGAAGATTGAGAACCAGGTAGCTTTACTGACTCCCAAGCGTCCGCCTCTACAACCAAGAAGTTCAGTGATGGAGCGCTAATACAGCAGGTGCTATGGGGCCCGAAAAAGGATTTTCAAAGTGGGCGATTTTGTGTTTGCGGCTGCTGACCAGGGACGGCGGATTGCTTGGTTGCCAGGACGAGTCGTGCGACGCCGAGGCAAGGTGATGTATGATGTTCAAGTTGGTACACAGACATGGAGACGCCACGTAAACCAGTTGAGGTCACGGTATACACATGGTGCGGTCGTTCCGAAACCCAAGGGATTTGACGTCAATGAATTGCTGGACAATGGCAAGCCTAGTACCTCCGCAGGTGTCGACGTTCGTCCAGTGGAATGCATGGCAAATGGAGCCCGGTACAGGCTAAAGCATACAAAATGTTTTGTGCAGTCGCTCCAGGTGGATCCGCGTCGGAAGTGTTATGTGAACTCCAGGTAACTCGTTTTTAATAGAAGGAGGAACTAAGAGAATAGCTATTAGACATTCACTTTATGTGAACGAGCTTAATAGCTATTCTTATTCTTCCTATTTTCCACTAATTGTCTGTTGTTTGAACGCTCCACTGTGTTAGCCCGGTTGGTGCACACACGTCATTTCATGTATACAAGTCTTTTTCTGGCTCGTCTTCGGATTTTTTCTTGCGGTCGTGGGGCGAAGGCGTCAGTGGCGACACAACAGTATTTTATTTGCTGTCATTTCAAAAGATTGGCTGTTGTTTGATATCCCCGGTGTGGCTGCGCTTGATGTACATGTTGACCAGGTGCCTACCTGTCTATCACCCACTGCCTCGTTCATGCTTGCTCTAGGAGACCGTTGGTTGTTGCTGTAGGGGACGGGTTCACGGTCCTTGTGGCGGTGCTGGGATCAAAGAGTGTTTCCATGCACTCAGTGTGGAGCTGACTACGATCCAGCCACCCGCCTTGTATGCACTGGATTCCCCAAATATAACATGCCTGGGTTTACGTGTGAAAGAGTGTGGGCAGGCTGCGTTGATGAAACGTGGCTCCCATCCACATGCCTCCCGGTCTTATTCCTTCGGGTTTACACTTTATATGAGGTGTGTATATGGAGCTGTAGGTGGTGCAGCGCAAGCCACCCATGGTCCCTCTGTAGGCGCAGGCGTCCTGAGTCTGGCCACAGTGACAGGATGCCGCCAGCCATATCGAATCACATGAGCGCTGAGTCAAAATCACCAATCAATAGGTATTGCAATCGGCCAATTGCCGACCGTACCCACACGTACACTCGCACGCGACAAGCGTTTGGCGCAGTGTATCAGTGGCGTAAATTGGTCGATTGGTGAGGAAGCTACCTGTCCTCTGCACATCAGTCACTTGCAACTCATTGGATGAAGAACGGCGCTATACCGCATCCATCAACCTAGTCATCTTGGTCATTACCGCCCCCCCATAGCTGGGTGGTCTTAATCACAGACTGGTAACAGTCAAGTTGCGGCTTCAAGCCCTAAATGGGTCTAAAGGATTGCGCACTGCTAACGAGTACCGAAAGGCTGAAACGGCCACATAGTACTTTTAAGGGTGTGTGATGGCTGGCTGACCGAGCCGAGATGTGATGAATTTCTGCTTATGCTATTCAAATCCGCATACTCCCCCTCGTAATAAGATTGGCTTTGTATTTCTCAACTTGTCATCGTCGTGAAGTTGCGATTGGCAATGTGTTTGACTGCGAATAGGTGCATCTTACGTAATCGAGATCAGGCCAAACTAGCTGGTTGCCTTAGTTTTTCCCGTGCTTGCAGCACTATACAATAAACCCTACTTGACATCGCTTTATAAAATACCGAAGGCTCAGATTCCTGAATACCTCCACCGGTTTCCCCTATGACAGCTAACCGTCATGGAGTGCTTGATTCCTAAGGAAGTTGTGCTTCTGTTCATCCCACGAATCGCCTCAACCACTTCGAGGAATGTACAGCCAGTCCTCTAACCAGTCGACGATTAGATCTGTCTACCTTAACATGAGTGGCCGAAGTGGCTGCTGAACATGTTGGGTTTCGGTAAATGCGCCCGGACCCGTCGTCGACATGCTCATGTTCACAAAAGCACTTTCCCTAGTCCTTGTCAGTAATTCACATGCCACTGGGAAGTTTTGTTTCATCCTTGGAAACCCAATTTTCACTCTTACAGGCATCCGTCACAATGAACACTTGTTCAGTGTCCTTCACTGTGTTCGAATCCTCGTAGGGGAGGGCGTCCTCGCGGTTTACTCAGCCCACTCGTTACTGGTGCTGGTAGCATGGCAGCAAAGTGCTGTTATGGCGTACAGCTGGCGATTTATTTTTTACGTGTACCCCGCTACTACTGATGCTCAAGTAGAACTCAGTGCTGTCGTTGTCTTTCACCAATTCATTTCACTTCTGTAACTACTCATCACATTCATGTCCGTCATCCTCTCATCGGCACACCCGCCTTCCGCTGTTAGTCGTCTTTGCATATTTTTCCCATCTCCCTTTTCGCTTTTTAAAAGGACGTGAACTGGAAGTGATCGATCATCCTCCGCAGTCGAAACTAACTCGTCTCCGCCAGGCCAGCATACCCTCTTCGTATATGCCCGTGATCGATGCCGACAAACTGTACGCTGGATTACAGCCGATCGGATGGCGAAGTCGCCCTCCTAGAATCACACGGGGTGGACGGGGCGCAGCATCTCCGGATGCCACTCAGGGAACAGAAGAGTTCACTATCAGTTCTGATGGGGAGGCGACGACAGCAGGGAAGAGACAGACGGCAGCCAAATCTACGAAGGCACGTGTCAGCAACGGTGTACCACCTAGCAGAACAGTGGACAAGCTGAAGTTGCGATTGAACCAGATCAAGGTAAAGTTAATTCAACAGCAGGACTCGAAGCTGAATATCTATGTATCCCAAGGCTACGCGGCGCATAACACTTCTGCTTCTGCTCCAACCATCTTGCTGATTGGGATCAAAATGTGTGCCCAGAAGTATCCAGCTTGCTTCTGCTTTTTTTACAAATGTTGTGCTGGAGTTTCCGATCATTGCAGTTGCGGGAGTTTTTCTTAGTATTTTAGTAGAACGTTGGCTGACTTTTATAGCCTTGTTTCTCGGGGGAGAACACGTACGCATGTCCATATGGTACAATTATCTTTCAACTAGTCTAGTATTCTTAAGTACTGCATATTTTACTGCTCTAGAATTTTCCTATTCAACGACCTCTGGCAGTCTCTGATGCGTCATGCATTCCTGCCCTGTTCATGACATCTCTCCCGAATAATTCACCTCTATGAATACTTGTTGGTCGTTTTGGCAACTAAGTACTGTAAAGCTAACAATGCTCATGTCGATCCTTGAAACTATATTTGAACATAAAATGCGGTCCTAATCGGACTTGTGTGTTTCTGTTCAAATTTGCGGCAACTACTCCTCAATCTACTGACAAAGTCTTAAACGTCGTAAACCCGATAATTGAAGTACAACTCTTCTCGGTACGCAATGGGAGCTCGTTCATAACGCTCACTTGAGCCAATGTAACTCATTTGTTATTATTTTTTAATGGATCACAACAAAATCACCCCTAAGTTCAACCTTGTTATTCCCCCAGTCGATCATGTGCCTCAGATCTCACTCCTCCGTGTGTGCTAATTGATAGTCCCGGAGTTTGACGAAATTGCATACTTCTTCAATCAACCTCGAGCTACACTCGGTTACATCTAGCTTTACGGTGTCTCCCTTATTTCGTCCTTCCCCCCTCCCCAATTAACTCAGCTCCCGGACATTCGTATAAAAATTCCGCGGCGCACATCCACCTTGAACCAGCCAAGCACAACTCCCACACGTGGCACATCGACATCCTCCGGTGTGGACGGAATGGGTTCCCTCGTTGGACATTTCTTATTGGATTTCGCCACCACTGTTCGCGATGCCGGTCTGCAACATACAGACACCTATAATTGCCCTACTCAGAGCCTTCACACTGTGGCGGATAACGAACTTGTATCAAGGGAAAGTACGGCGGTTCCTGAAGAAGAACTGGCAGCTGTTCCAGATTCAGGTGAGCTTGAACTTCCTCCCGTCGTTGACTTCCCAGACTCCGCCTTTTCACAGGTGTCGGGCGAACGGCAAATTCCCTGTTGCCCTATGTCACAGTTCTTGATTGCATATTTTTGTTTTGTTGTATTCATTCTCTTGTATTTGTTTTAACGCGTTATTCTGTTTATTGTGCTCGGCGCTTGGGGGTCACTGTATGCAGATGCTGGTCAGTTTTCTTCTGATGCCCAACACTATTTCTAGCCTCCTAGTCGTTCGGTATGGATGATGTATATAGGCCTTCATCTTTGATCTTGTTTGAAAAGACTCGCCCATGTGTAGCGACAACACCGGGTGAGCAATGATGTCAGCTACCGCATCTTGGACATAGCGGATCCTCCCTTCTGTAAGCTCGTTTTCCTGTGCCAATTAAGGTGGTTTGATCACGTCCTGCGAATACGTAGCGGACGTTTACGACACCGCGCCCTGTTCTCAAACGCAAAGCTTCATTGGAAAAGGCTGTGTGGGAGCCAAACGAGCACTTGGCAACAAAGCATCTAATCACTGACATGTTGCTGTCATAACTTAAAAAATCTCCCTAGTAGAGGACCCAAAGATGAAGAATACCAACACAGCTTGCAACGCTCGAAGCAATGGGCACGACTTTGCTTGAACTCGCGTTTAAAAGAGGGTAAATGTTTAAACGACAACCAGAAAGTACCAAGTGGCGTGTGGAAAAATATAGATGCTCTTGTTTGCTTCATTCTTGACTTTTACAACTTAAAGCATTGAGTCCCTCGCATCAATTTGGGCAACCCAATGAGAGTACTTCAAGATGGTACCGTTTCGTGTTATCTGATCACTTGTACACTAAAGTCATATATAAGTCACGTGTAAGAAGAAACGGATTGTTTTTGACCCAGATCAAAGCGACCATTTCCTTCTCACGTGACCTAGATATGTTGTTAGTGTGCAAGTGACCACGTCCATTCTCTGGAGTAATATGTCGGCTGTGGGAACTGCCTGCATCCGCTTTATTGATTCCCATCTTGATCTCTTCCTATTGGCTTGCTCAGTCGCATGTTCCCTTGCTGTGGCTGGCCCTGACAGCTACGCCGCTTCGAGCAACTTAGCTTTAGCTGATTGTCTCAATGCAGTTTTCCAGCTCAGAGAATTCATTTTCCTCTTTATCTCTAAACCGTTTGGAGGCATATCCCAGAGTTGACACAACGGTCTTCATTACGGTCTAGAGTGTACAGCGTTGGGTTTTAATGAGCATCTAGCCTAAACTACGTCAGCCCGGGGTTTGGTCTGTTCTATAGTTCACTCAACCCGTGTTTTGGTAGGATTCACAGGATAGTGCTCGCTTTTATCAAATGGCATACTGCTGCTGCTGCTGTACGGTCGTTGGTTAGGAACACACCATGCTGTTGCCTCCGACTTCTTTTGATCAGGTCATTACGTTGACTCTCGCTTCTGCTGCATACACCATGTCTAGTGAAGACCGTGCATATGGCTTGATCTACACTTCTTTGTTGCTTTGTCGCTGACGATTACTAAAGAGCGAAGTAGTTTTCTTTTCACTATTTGTTTGTCTTAAATGAAGTGGATCATCTCTTGTCCTCCATTCGGCATACTTCCCTACACATTCAGGTGATCTCGTCGAGAGCAGACTTTTTCCGATCGGCGGCGACGACGATTGGGGTCTTGAGAGTGACGTGGGAGCAATAGGTGGAGTCGAAGAGGACGATGAGGAGGAGGATCCGTTGGATGATGCTGACGACGAAGAGGACGATGACAAAGAGTTACGTCTCATGGACAGAGATGGATTACTAGCCGCTTGTGGTTTGGATCGACATTCTTTTGCAACAGATATCTTCCAGCCAACCATATCCTCCGAAACATGTTCCACGAGCAAGCCACTCAGTGAGGTGCCCAACAGGATAACGGTGGAGGAGCTCGCGAACACAGTGACGCGGACAAAAGCCAACTTGAAGCGACACTGGTCCTATACCACAGCTGAATCCAGGCTTCTCCGCCAACAGGTCCGGCAAGTGCATTTCTTTCCATCGCAAAGTGTCATTTTCCCTCCTGATTTGATTTACTTTTTGTTATGCAACGCCATTTCAACATGAAACTTGTCAACACAACTGATTTGCTTCCAGTTGTATGTCTAGCGTTATTCTCTGTGGTCTACGAATAGACCGCCTCAGGTTCATCGATTAGATTTTCTGAGAATATCACTCGGCTTATCAGCTGCGATACAAGATTTCAGGTATGGTTGTTTGGAGCTGTTGCGTTGCATCCTCCCATGATAATAGGTATATTGATGACATTGCTCCGGCCAAACGAATGACATGAACGAGCCTTTCTGACAATATACTAGACCTGTTGAGCGCGGCTGATTGAAATGCGAACATTTTAAATTAAGCGACTGTATGCAATAACACCACTAACTACTGGAAGACGGTAAATGTCTGCGTCACGCAGATACACTCTTGAAAGAAAAGTCATCTCACCTGGTGGCCACTTAGCTGACAGATGCGGAAGGTGAGATTTAACTTACAACCGCTGCGTCAATCACTGCTCGCGGACCTCATTGGTCTAGGGATGATGGCGATAGCCGCTAACCACTACGTGCCGAGTTACACTCCCAAGTCATGGTATCTCTGCCTGATGAGTCCAACTAAGAATGAACCGCGTCATGGAGTTTAGTGGTTGGAGTTTTGTCGAACTTATTCGACAAAAGTCGCAAACCATGTTCATTGCTATCCTCTCCACCGGCCCCGATTATTTACTTCCATACATGACCATAATGATCTCACTAATGGGGAACAACAAGAACAGAAAGATGGACCTAGTTTAAAATCTAAATGTCCTAACTATTCGAACGCCTACATCTTGACAACAACGCACGGCACAAACAACTGGCTATCGTGTGAAAAGACAGTCTGCTTGCAGTTCATACTACCTCGGATCCTAATACTTATTACCCCGAAAACTGTAAAATTCACGTTTCAGGTGTGCCGTGTCCGAGTAGGAAAAGATAGCGAGCACACCACTGGCAACAGTTGTCTTGTAAGACCTCAAGCTAAGCACAGACTGCGTCTTGTCACCCTAGGCTGGAACAATGAATTTATACGGACTAAGAAGCGCTGCTTTACAAGTACCGTTGGATACTTGGTGAGAAGATCGAAATAATAATAATAATGGTATAATACAAGTGAAATGGTTAGTATTTTAAAAATGAAAATAAAGTTTTATCCTTCGCTCTGCTGTAGGTCTGCAATCCGCGTGGATTCACAGCACACACATGAAATAAATCCATGGTACACTCCAGTAGTAGGATGAAGACGTAGCACTAAGTGACAAAGTGTAATTGGATGAGTGCGTCATCCAACCGTCTTTTAATTACTGTTTGTGTTGGTGCAGAGACGACCGATTCAGGGAGAGCATTCCACGGTCAACAGACAGAAATTGAAAGGAAATTCATGCGGCACTGCAAATGGCTATACTGTTCTGCGAGTTTCAATAAGTTGCCCGTCAGGTTTGTATTGCTACTGTTGCAGTACAGGGCGGCACACATGATGTGAGTCTTATAGAATCAAGTATGCCGCAATCAGATGTCATCGTAATTTGCGATGCTGTCTGCTAAATATCCCCCATCGTTTCAGCCTCTCGTACGAAAGATTGCGCATTCCAACTACGTCCTTAGAAGCCCGACGTTGTGGCTGCTCCAGTGCGTTAAGGTCGTGTAGAAACCATAGATGCCAGGCCTGAATTGTGTATTTGACATGGAGACGAACATACGTACTGAGTATTTATTAAAAAATAGGGCTGTCTATTTGTCTTAACACCCGTCGCAACAGCCCAACGTGTTGGTTTCCAGTCTTCCAGAACTTTTCCGACTGCTTGGAGCAGCTCAAGTCATCTTGAACCGGCACATCCAAGTCACGTTTGACAGTTGATTGTTGCAGTACATTCGTTCCGAGCCGGAATGAGTAGCTGCTGTGATGTCGGATTGAAAGTACCTTGCATTTACTCACGTTGAAATGCAACAAACTTTGGGTGCACTATTGATATACCCTGTCTAGGTCACTCTGAAACAGATGCCGGTCGGCGTTCACAAGAATCCTGCGTCAACTCTTGATATCCTCGGCGAACATTAGGAATTTTGAAGCGACTGCCTGTGCGAGATCATTACTAAACACCGAAAACAGACGTGAACCTAAAACGGAGCCTTGCATCACATCACACTCGACTTGTAAGGGTCCGATAAAGAGCTCCGAACTCTAATCACTAATTACCGTTGAAGTATAAAGTTGTCAATCCAACTTAAAAGAGTGTCACCGATCCCGCAATGCTGCAGCTTGGAAAGTAGTATCCGATGGTCTGGACGACGGCAACCCTTCGGAAAACCCAGCTAGATCACCTCTACGCCTTCTCCAGCGTCAACTGACTCGGTCCAACTACTACGTGCGGCTAGTAAATTCGTTGTGCATGACCGCTGTCGGCGTTAGCCGTGCTGCTCAGACGTGATGATATTACAGTTTTCCGGATAAGTCACCAGCACATCGGCAACTATGGATTCCATGACCTTGTTGAGTATAGAAAGAAGGGATACTGGGCGGTCGTTGGAAGGCCCAGTTCTGCTTCCACCTTTATGAATCAGGGTTATTTCAAGCTTCCACACAGCGGGAACTTGCTTCTGACCTAAACATCGCTGGAAAACCTGAGCTAAAGGTCTTGCCATTTGGTTTTCTTCTGCCCCCAGTGACTCTGGACGAATGGTATCGACACCGAGGAGCTGCGTTTGCGTAGAGACAGCTTTTGCAATACAGCCTCCGGGGTAAAAGTGATGTGGGTTAGTCCTGACGAGAGACGGTAAAGGCTGAAAGATCGCTTGATGAGAAGACCCTCTGAAACATGAGGGCATATTGCATCCGCAGCGCGTTTGCTGCTTCCACAGCTGTTCTTGTTGGGCCACCGGCCGTCCTGAGTGGAGTAAATTCTTGCCTCACCTTCCGTCGACTATTGACGTGTGGTTAGCACTGAATGTATTTGCGAGGTTCCGCTGATATACGGTTTTGTCTTCTCTGAGCAGTTGAGTTCAGTGGTTACGTTGAGCTACATAGTTGTCCTAAGTTGCTGCTGTACACGCCATGCTGCGTTGCGTAGTGTCATCCTGTAACGAAGACGGAACGAAGACTACGGTGGTACACTCTAGCAGGCTGCAGCCTAAGAACGTGACACGATTTCGAGACGTCTGTTTGTATGACACGAGTTGATACCCGACCGACGATAGCACTGCTGAGTTACGCCGGAAGCTGATGAAATCAGACCACCATCATCACACGGATTGCTACGTGACAGGGCGCGACAACAGCTGGCCAGTGCGGACCGCAAGCCGGTTTGAATTCTGTTTTATGGCAAGTTGCTTGAGTCAGCCCAGGAAGTTACAACAGGAGATGATAGCTTGTGAGCTATAAAATGAGCCCTGTTATGTGTCTATTACACTTCATTCTAGCAGCCTTCGGTGTTTTGTTTTATCTCAGGCTGGGCTGGTGTGGCAGAGAGCAGAGGGAGGGCGGCGTTACAATACATCTATTTTCGAGTTCTGCTCTTAACAAATTAAACTGATTTAGACTTATTGAAAACTCTTATCTCTTAAGAATCTGCAATCAGCTGACCGAATTTGTTGACGAGCTCGAGTCCGGCAACTTCCGGGGGTTCTTCGGTTTGTAACGACTCGGATGTATCGCCGACGAGCTGGGCTCCTTGATCGTAGCTTGTGCTGCTTCGCACATTCTCTTTGTTCTCATTCCCATATTCCGCATTGCAGTCGAAGTTGAAACCGCTGACTGTGTGATCACTGCGATCCAACAGGTAGTTTACAGCCAACACATCAATCATATGCTCTTCGTTGGTAAGCACACGATTCAGCACGGATGGCCTGTTACCTGTTTTGAACCGAGTGGTCAGTGTGATGTGATTGTAAAGGGAAATAGTGGTTACGAGATCTTGTAGATCGGCTTTGAATTGTTTTCCGATCGTGGCAGGAGTTTCTAAACAATGTACGTTGAAATCACACATGATAAGGATGTGAGTGTATCTTCCTTTTAGGGTGCATCTTAAATCGACCGCAAGGTGGCAGTCGGTGTCGGTTGTAGAGTTAGGGGCACGGTACACCACACAATAAGGCAAGCGTCTCTGCCTTTTAACTGCGAGCGGCACCAAAGCGAGTCGAGGAACGAGTCCGAATCCTCCACGGCTTCTCACTGTAAGCCGTTTTAGTAATACAGAATTACCCTTTCTCCTTTTGTATGTCTATCGTTCCCGATAACCGACATGCAGGGTAGCGAAAGTTCAGCCTCCGTCATTCCTGTGTGCAACCACGTCTCAGTGATACCGATGACCCGGAAGCGTGGAGATCTTTCATTTCAGTCAGTTTATTAAGAAGCAGGCCAGTTTGTCGGTCTCTAGGAGTCCACAGAGAGCTAGAGGGGTCAAGTGTGGGAGAACACCGACCGATGGGAGGTCAGCAGTTACTCGTTTTTTGATAGGATAATGCTACCTCGTCTAAAACTTGATTCGGCCAAGGTGCGTTCCAATCTCCCTTTAGACCTACGTCAGAGTCAAGTACAGCATCAGTAGAGTTAACCTCCTGTATCATCGTCGCTACGTTTGCTGCTTCAGTTGCTTTGATATTTGAACTTTGTAAATCTTCTGCGACCTTAAACCGAAGTTCGGAAGAATGCATTTTCCGATTTCCCCGCCATCGACCCAAAACATCCGTTGCTTTTTGCTCTGACTAAGCCACAAGTTTTAGGATTCTAGGGCCGCATCCTCTATAATTTGGTGTAAGAGGTGGCCTGGTGAGCGATATCGCCACAATATTATCCAAAGAAGTTGTTTCACGAATGAACCGCCACTGTTCTAACTCGTGCTTTCCGACCTCTTGAACATCGTTAGAAGGACGCTGTGACACGCCATGTATGAAGCCTGTGTTTACGCCATCTTGCTGTGTCCTTCAGTGTTTCTTTTTGATTGTCGCTCCAAGGGACATCGGGATAGATGCGTATCTCACAGGATTCGAGTGTTACTCGAATAAGTCTGGGTTCTCCATAGTGTGGCTAGTTCGGAAAACGAGTAATTCATAATAGGTTTATTGGTTTGGCTTTGACACTCTTCAGCACATACAATGAGTTCCATTGGTCTTGGTCGTCCCATAACTTACCACGCCTTGTGATGGCAGTAGATTGGGGGACATTTGAGCACACAACAGTCAGGGTACTATTGTTAAATCCCTTTTTCGTCCATCTACAGTGTAGGATAACCGCTTGTCCTGATCTATTGACAAGTGTTGATTGTTTAATGTTTGTCTCTCTATTCGCGTTAACGGTATTTACAGCAGAAGAGACCGCTACGGCGGCCTCATCCGTTACTGACAGCTCAGCTGGCTTGTAGTTGTTACATTTTATTCCCTTTTTCTCCTATGTATTGCGGCACAGTAGCGGAGGTGTTTCCCACCTCTAGCTAACGTGTGTAATGTGTGTGTGTGTGTGTGTGCAACGGCGGCCTCCCGACTGACCTTCGTAGCAATCTCTGCATATGTAACTGACGTTCCGGGAGGCTTTGTCTCGACAAGAGGCATTTGATCTTCAGGTATCGAGGGTTGATGTTAGGCCACTTCATCCTTGTTAATGATGCATGTCAGGCTTTGTGGAATTTACCTAACCAGAGGTTTCGAGTGATGCCTGATTTCCGTTGCCATGGGTTCTGTTTGACTCTCGTGTCTACGGCTCGTAGCCTAGAGATAACGATCTTGTCTCGTAATCTTGCAGCGCGGGTTCGAATCTGCCTAGGTGTGGACCTTTTTTGCGGTATACTCAGCCCGCGTGCAACTGTTGGTGTTCGCACGGCAGTGAAACGCCTTTACGGCGTACATCCGATACATTATTATGTATTACGTATCTACGGTCAGTTTCCGCCGGGCGTTCTACCAAAGTTAGGGAAGACGACGGAGACGTGGACTTAGCTGATTGCGGTTCAGCGGTGGCAGATAATGCAGCATTCCGTTGCTTAGAGGGCACTAGGACTCCCTGGTGTACACTTGCTTCCATTGAAGTAATCTTATCGCTCATCCGCCACACGGCTTCTGCGGGTAACCGGTCATATTCCTGAACTAGGATAAGAATACACTTAACGAGTGGGATAGTCGAACACGCAGTATAGAACCAACGCACATCTTGTGGGCTATTTCGCTCTCGTACCTGTTGTTGGGACACGTATGCACATTTCTGATGATACCATTCCAAACAATGCGTGCAAGCCAAACCTATTTTAACTAATCTATGACATCCTCCTAACCTTTGGCTTGGAGCCCTTTTCGGACTCGCATTTCTGCCCTTCAACGTGGTGTCGTTACCTGACGCGGTGGGTTGTTTGATGTTCTGTACTTTTCCAGCTTTGATAGCTGCGAGCATTGTGGCTACAAGGTCAAACGACCGGACGGCATGGTCTTGCGGCCCGTTTGATGGGTTATGCAGGCGCACTGGCCGACAAGGTCACATGGACTGGTGAGTGACCGGAACCTGGTAACTGAATCTGAACACGGCGCTGAACACAGATTGAGAGATCACAAATTCATTCACAGCTGCGTTGGGAAACGCCGGATTGGATTACGCTTAGGCTTTTCGAACTGTTTCGAGAATTCCGTGTCGAATAGTGTCACACAGAAGCGCAATCAGCTCATTGTGGTTGAGTTATCCGCTTGCGCTTATTCACGAGTGACAGTTAATACGCTTAGTGTTGGTAAGGTCTTTGAACCTAAATAATTCCACGTGATGGATCACTGTGTAGGGCTGGTAACTTCGGTTCGAATGAGCGTACGGTCATTACACTGCAAGACGGAGAGAGGATAGCCAGGAATAATCCAAACGACCCAGAAGCATGCGCGTCATGTGTCACATACCCAGGAACGCCGAGCGGCCAACAACATGCACTTTAGTCAACGTCGTTTTTTCTCGCCTCCAAGTTAACCATTTTCCTCTCGCTCCTTACCTCACTCAACGTCTGGTGGAGAAGAATATCATTTGCCGCTCCGAAAGTCAAAATGAAATCTAGGCATTCGTCACAGATCTGCAGTCAATGGACACGATTCAGTTGTGACACACAAGTTTGTGTCGCTATTCTACCATGGTGCATTAGATTGGTTACTTTACTGTCTGTCCACTGCTGTCTGCTTGAGTCAATTCGTTCACCTCGATGTTTTTTCGCCACTGCATCGTCCAAACCCATCCCTACCCGTCTCATCGAAGGTCATGTTAAGCTTCGTTCATACCAAACAGCCCCAATTTTGGATTTTTCATCCAACCAATTACAATTACCTTATGGATGCGGCATCTGATTGTGTTATAAACGTTATTGTTTGGTTTTTACTGTCTTAGTCGGAAGGGACGAACTCCTTAACTCGTTTCACACACGCTGAGTAGCTTAGACAATTCGAATTGGAACGGCTAGTGGACTTGGCTGGCAGAAGTGAATTCGTAACTGAGATGGCAGACGGAACGCGTAAACGCCGCACAACTATATCAAGATCAGTAGGAAGAAGACTGGTCAGTAGTAAGCGTGCTTTTACTGACTCAATCGAGGCAACCTTGCTTTCTACGCCTTCATATTTATAGTTCACTAAAACAGTATTAGTTATATAAACTATACGGGAAGTCATAAGTTTGTTGGCACATGAGTTGCCATGTAGTGGTCCTATCTCCGGGCAGAGATGGAGTGGGTTCGCTGCGGTTGAGATGTTGGGCACATCACAGTTCCTGAGTGTGCTCTGTGGCTAAGGCTTTGGCATGAACACGCGGCTCAGGAGACAGACTGTTGACTTGAGGTGCGTCCGGGAGACACGATAGTGAGATTGGGGTGAGTCCAATGAAAATTGTGCGGGATACGTTGGCCGTGTTCTCACTGAAGACAACTCATTTGTGATCTGTGAACATAAATGGACCCTTGTCGGCTGTTTCCGTAGGGAAAGCTCCGCTCTGAACTGAGTAGCTTGGGTCTCTGCATAGTGACCGTGTTGTTCGGATCCGATAGCGAACTGGGGCCGGTGAACTCCGTTGAGTTTGGCAGGGCTATACCAGTCATGTAGCGGAATGATATTCTACTCACTGGTCCCGCGTCGATTCCGTTCAAGCGATCTATCAACTACCATCACACAGAGCGCACTCGGTGATTACGGATGAATGCAGTTGCTCGATACGGCAACAGAGGTTGATAACCATCCGGCCAATGGAATTTGGCTCACGAGGCATCGACAGACGAGAAAGACCAATATCAAACCGCTTGAACGATGTATCACCAGATGTTTGCATGTGAGCAATTACAGACAGTTTGTTCAGATAATGATTTTTAATGGAAGGTCCACGTTTGTTCTATCCGTTCGATGCTACGAGCTAACATCCTTCTTAATAAGCAACACTCGTCGAACAGCTCAATTCTTGGGCCAATATTTTTTCATCCTTTTCCATATCGTTACCTACCCATCCTTTCGGCTTACTCAACAAGACACGATATGAAAACATTTTATGCAAAGTACTTATCATGTTTTCAACATCTCTTTTTCGTTTTCCTGATGTCATGACACCTTCCGGGGCTGTGTCTCATCACTCAGTCAATTGCGGTCGACTGATTGACATCCCAAGCAATGGGAATGTACTGTGTCACGTTTATCATCATCCGATTATGTCCCACCGCATCATCTGCGCATGCTGTTTATTCGTTCGGCGCTCATACACCGTGGCTGGTCAACCGTTGCATCCCGCGCTTTTCGTGCGCGACCTCGATGTACTCTCACGCTGCGACCTAAAGTCCATGGACAACACGAATAGGCTTTACCAAAACAGCCTTCGTATGCTTTGGACGCTCAGGCGCAGCTTCAGCACTTGGTCCGAAGAGTACCACTCGCCTCTTCGTCTCAGTAATACGACCAATGCTAGAGTATGGCTATCCCGCGTATGGTCCTATCACCCCGAAGCGAGGTAGAAAAGATTGAGCGAGTGCAGCATGTAGCCACCAGGCTGATTCTCAACTTACGAGATGTGCCGTACGAAGACCGGTGTAAGAAACTAAGGCTTATCGTCGAATGCTGGTTGACCTCATCATGACGCACTGGATATTACATCTGGGAGATTACCCCATGTTGAGACCGCTGCTTCATATGCGCACACCAAGTAACACACGAGGACACCGGTACAAGCTTGTCGTACCGGATTTGAAGCGGGTCGCTCACCAACTCTGTTTCGAACGCAGAGTGGTGAATGTATGGAACGGTCTGCCGCAGCACGTAGTTGAGACAAAGTCGGTGTCGGAATTTAAGAAGTTCCTAGACAAACACTTTGCCGACGCAGAACATATTGAGCGCAATACAACATAACGGGTCTTTGTCCCTGAGTGACATTAGATGCAGCTACCCAGAGCAAACTCTACTTGCTGCTTCCAAGCAGTAATCAGTAAAAGTTGGGCCTACTAACTGGCTTGGAGCTCGTACTCGCGACCATCCTCTTGCCAGGCCAGTGACTTTACTCACTGATGGCGGCCCGCGGTAGCGCAGTCGTGTCAAGAATCGTGACAAATAAGAAAAATACGGAAAGTGTTTAACTTCGATTTGTGTATATCCTGGTAGTATATTTCCCGTTTTTATTCATGTTGGCTTCCAAATCGTTCTGCAGCGAGACCCTGCTACAGTAGTGCATTCAGTTGGTTGTCATGTTTGACTCCTAATTGTTCTAAAACAAAGATAGGCTAACGTGAAACTAATCCGTCCGTCTGCGACGAAGAAAACACGTGCGTTTCCGTGGTGCACTTGACTTTGATCACATATAGTTTTTTGGGCTCTTATCGCTTATCGCATCAGTAAACACATGGAGAAAACGCTGTTCTCGTCAACTTGGTGCACTCTCGGCCCAGCTAAATAGTAAACGAACAGGGACTCGCATTCGCTGGAGAGCTTGACGGCATAGCAGTGCTGTAAAGTGGGTGAGCATGGCGCAGCGAGAGAGCCGCGTCAGAAGGGCTCTATTATTGGCTTAACCATTGCGCTCCAGTTGGACAATTGTACCGTGTAAATGAACGTTTCAAAAGGGCGCGTTGTTTCCACTTTAAACGTATCCTCACCTCTTTGCGATTAGAGGAGCTTACTTAAAAACAACTAGGAAATGCTCTCTCGGGGCAGTCTTTTCACCTTACTTACTTGTGCTCCAATAGGTCTGCGTTATCAAAGGCTGTCTTCAAGCTAGGTAAATGTTTGCCCTTCTTTTCAACTTGCCCATTCACTTAAGTCATATCATTGCATGATTGGATGAATGTTCTCGTTTACACCGTTGTTGTGCTAGATCTAAGCTCTCTGTGTAATTCCTTTTATCCTGTTCCCTTAAATCAGTTGGCGGCCACTAAGATCACCGATCCCAGCCGGAGACGATATTCTGGTGCTCATGTCTCAACCTTGACTGCTCGCTCTCCATCACTTGACCAGCTTACTAGTGTCCGTCACCGGATGAGCCAAAGTGAGACGGACCTCGACCGCTCTAGAGATGCACGCGACCACTCCGTGGAGCGCGTCGATCCAACAAGATCCCTCTTCGGTCCAGGTGGCCGGGACGAGATGGATCATTTGACGCATCAGTTTGACCAAACCATTCGAAGCATGGATGGTAAACCGCAACCCGAGCGAACGGCATTCGAACTCGGTCTGATACCAAGTCCTACCACGCACAACATAAAACACACAGAACGCATGCGGAGGAAACAATTGGAGACCGTACTCCGGTTGCAACAGTTGCACCATGCATTATGTCCAGGACAGTCAATCAAAACTTCCTTCATTGTATTTTAACCCCCCCCCCCTCTACCATCTTTCATCCACCCTATCCCCCAGCTCCACGAAGCTCCAATACAACTCATGTTGGTCTTTCGGTTCAGAGTGATCTCGTCAGTTGTCCTTGTGTAAACGCTCCTATTTCCCACCCTCGATCACTCCGATTATGTCCTGTCCTATTTTTTCTGCTCATTTTTCATTCTTTTTTCTTCATCGAGATGCACCGTGCTTATGTTCCACTATGTGTTATCTTTTAGCATGCACGTGAGATGATTGAGTCTCTGCGTTCAAACCAACTACAGCTAACTCTTAGATGATATTGCTTACTAATGGATGCTTGCAAATGAACTCTTGTGGTTAGAGTCAGAGCCAAGCGTCGTTTTCCACTGGTGTCGTTCTCCGATGTAGCTAATTCACCTATGCAGAAAACTAAAATAAGGGACGAGTCTTTGGGATGAGGCTGCGTCCATCAGGGATGTATCCGCCCCACGATTGCTTCCACACACTAACGGTAGTGAGAACACTGACGAGCATTGGCAGGAGTCAGGGTTGTTTTCATAGGCAGGTGGCACTGATTATATACCATGACGAGTAACAGTGGAAACCAATCAGAGCACTACAAGTGCGCAGCCAGACAAAGCCAATAGGGACGGGACAAATAAAGAACCAATCGGATGCGCACAAGAGGAAAGTAAGTGTCAGCGTCCACATGGGAGAGATTCGCAAGCAAGAACAGCGGCTCTCACATGTCAACGGGGTTGACGTCAGTGAATAAGCGTAACGGAATGCGAGTCTGTAGTTAGGAATGCTTGCACAAACACATTTGGATGTTAATCGCTTCTCTTTCACTCACAGAATATCGTGCCGTATGCGACTAAAAGGAGCTCCAACACAAGATCTCCAAGTACGTTTAATTATACATCACCTAACTGTTAAGACTCGATCCTAACAGGAGGTGTTTCGGCACCTAGTCAACAAGTAAGAAGACCGCGTGCGTGCGGAGAACGCTAGACACAGAAACTGATATGAAACTTGTGAAAAGAGAATGGTGGGTGTGTATACGGGCGTAATTGCGTATCTGTGTACAGGACTAATCAGAGTCGAACAAGCGTTAATCACCTATCGTTAGTGATCACCTGAATACCTCATCGCCGTTGTTGGCGTCACGGTCCGGTTTGGAAACGTTGCAATGATTTGCGAATTCGGCTTGACTGCCTAGATACTTCGCCTTCCGCAACTTGCTCTGTACTGGAATAGGCGTCAGGCTGCACAGTGGCGTAGCAACTATTTTTGTCTCCCGGAGCGGTGCTAAAATTTTCGCCCTGGTTGTGGGCAGAATAGACACGTGAAGGCCACACAATTGACTCCGGGTTAATTACACATTAGTTTCCGATGAAATGGAGAATCGTTTGGGACTGAGGAAATGAGGTGAAAGTGACCGGAATGGGACAAGTAGGGGAATGCTGGGACGAACTTGCGTACAGGTGTGACACATGGCGCAGAGGAGTTGTTGGTCATACAGAGTAACATTAAAATATTCAATTTTCGGTTTATACGGATATTCTGCTCTTTATATTTGGTATGGAACAATCGATAGTACTAGAAATGCTGCTATGCCACTGAGCCTGCATGTCACTGCCTAGGGGGTGCACGTGATCCATATGTCGGCGGACGATCTACGCATCCTGCAGAAACGATACTGCTTGTCATCTGCCAACATCAGGCGTGCACTAACCGGGTGTAAAGTCGTTGATCTCCCCTGAATATCACTTCCGCTTTTGACTCGTCTGAGGACAGACTTCTTCTGTCACCACTCCAACACGCTAGTTTGAGAACCACTAGTGAAGCCTCCAGGTAAGATTTCTGCCGAACTTCGATTCCACCGTAGATTTATCGGTGGTGTCAGTGGACATGAGACGGTAGGGTAATAGAAAGTGGTTCAGTTTTGTTTGTTTGGTTTCTGGTCACTGTTTTTTGCAAGTCTTGTTTTCATGTACCTTTAAGTAGGTAATTTTGATGTATTTGATATAGAGTTCGTTGCACTAGCTTCCAAATCAGATAGTCCTTCACACGTCCGGAAAATCACTAGATCGCAGTTCCAACCTGTTGGGTATCATCAGTAGTGCACATCCATCAGGACTCGAACTCATGACAACCAGCGGCTTGCATGCCAGTCAGCAGGGTTATTCCACTGTGCCACGGGGAATAACAGACCATCATGATTTGCAAGCCGACTGCGATATAGCGCGTCTTATCCTCCACTGTCATGCAAGTTATGAACATTGCAGAAGAAAGGGTTGACCCCAAAAGACACGACGTCCACTGACAGTAGCTATGTACGACATGGCATTTAAAAACTGTTAGGGCGGATAAGTTTTGATGTACTCATAATTAGGGGGATTTTGATCTATTTAGCTGAGACTTCCTCATGCCACCTAAATCAAATAGTCGTTCATATGCCCTGAAAAGCACTAGGCTGCAGTTTCAGCCTGCTGGGTATCGTCAGTAGTGCGCATCCATCAGGATTCAAACCCAAGACCACCAGCGACATGTAGCAGCTTATGCCTCTGGGTCACGCGGGACAGCTTCAGACCATCATGATTTGCAAACCAACTGCGATGTAGCGCGTCTTCTTCTCCACTGTCACAAACATTACAGAGGACAGGGTTGGCCCCGAAAGACACAACGTCCACTGACAGTAGCTATGTACGATATAGTATTTAGAAACTGTTAGGGCGGATATATTTTGATGTATTCATAAGTAAATCGACGGTCCGAAGCTGTCCTCCGTTGCCCAGTGACATAAGGTGCTGACTGGCAGAGCAAGCCGGTGGGGCTCTTGTGTTCGAATCCTGTTGGCTGCGCACTGCTGACGATACACACAACGGATCGAAACTGCAGTCTAGTGCTTTTCCTGATATGTGGAGGACTACCTGATTTGGAAACTGGTACGACGAACTCACAATTAACTCTTTACAGTTTAAGTGGCACGTTTCGCCATCCTCTTTAATGTTAAGTGATACAGGGTCGATTTAATGTACTGCATTCCGTTGTTGACAAGTTTGTTAAAGTCAGCACTAATAAGTGGTGAACCATAGTCTGCGCATAAAGTTTCCTGAGTGCTAAAGGTGGCGAATGAGGATTGCATTTTGGTAATGGTGGTTTCATATGTCGCTTTGACAACTGGGTGCACATCAATCCACTTATAATATGCATCAATGGTAGCAAAATACATTGGTTCCTCCATCGGTCCGAAGTATTCACCAAAACTGGGTTGAACCGGGTGTTCTGCTGCGTTAATGTGCCTGAACATTTCGCAACTCCTCAGTACCTTTAGTCTGATGAGATCAATCTTGGGCCACCAAAATTAAACTCTCGCTAATATTTCCTTCTTACCTTAATTGGATGAATGACGTGGAGTACCTTGATACCCTGTGAACGCTCCTTAACAGGAGGGTCCTGCTGATTAGCCCCAGAAAACATAGCTCTCGAGTAGACTCTGCCCGCGCATTATAAACAGCTATGTCAGCTGTTCCTTCAGATGACCAACCCACCGTTGAAAGGCGTTTCAACATTGGTCGCACTGGGTCTCGGCATATCCGTTAACAGATTGTTGTCCTTCGTATCCAATTGTTACATTAAGCAGTTCAGTTATTGACAGACGGCTCAGGGCGGTTGCTGACACTCGCAAGGTGAACCATCTTGTAGCTGTATGCATCCCATCTTTGCATTTTTGGTTATGTCAATTGCTGAATACCTTTTATTTCCCCACTAATGACAGCAAGGGTTTGTGATCCCTATTCAGCTCGAGAAAATTCCTCCAGTAATACTGGCGAAATGTGTTTACCCCGAAAATTAGAGCCAAGATTTTCCTATGCAGTTGCGAGTAGTGTTTCCCCGCTGTTTGTAAAATTCTTGGTGCGTATGCTTTATAAAGAACCATCGTTAATGAGATTGTACTGGACAGCCTCGACTCCCAAGGATGCATGGATTATAGGAATAATAATAACTTATAAAATAACAAATCATTGCCATTAGAAATTGGGTGTTGCCCGCCCGAAAACACTGCTATATTCTCAACCAGGTTTAGTGGGCGCCGGGGTAGTGATCCAAAAGGCAGCTCGAATTGCATGGGGGCTTTTTTATTCTGTGCAGTTAAAGGCTCCCTGTTTACCTAACTATAAAATCACTACACCATTAACGCTGCTAGCTAGGGGGGGGGGAGGACAAAGCACAGCACACAGAACGGTCGCGCGTTCCAATCGAGGCGAGCACCAAGCAAAAGCGATGCTCAACGCAAGCAATCGAACACGACAACCAGTTTGACAATCTGCACCGGTCTGCTTAAATTGCGGCGGGGCTTTCAAATCGGCCATGATGTTTTCGCTGAACTTCGTTTTACAATATTGCTATGGATACATTATTTTTCTCGGAATATTTCAACACAGACTTTTGTCAAACGGTATCCAAGATCACCACCACTCAAGATACCATGCACTTTATGATGAACGGTCCCGTTTGGAAATTTGGTTTGCAATACTGCTCTGTCAACAGATTGCATCCTTAGATTACAGTGTCCGGAAATGTTTAATTATTGCTCCTTTTTACTGACCGTTTATTCAAGGGACACCTTTACACAGTGTCCATTCCATTCACACAAATTTACAAATCACGTAGTCGATAGTGTAACTTGCTGATAATGTACCTATTTGGACACATAAAGCTTATTTTGACTTGACGTGAGTGCACAATGAAATGGCAGTTGACGACACTTTACACAGGCAAACCAATGAAATCTCCAGACTGTTACAGATGTGAGACTTGGCCTGGCAGAGCTGATCCGATCATGAGGAATGGCGGAAATCCCAACAGATATTACGGAACAACTGTAAAAGACCAAATGTAGTTCCTGTTCCATTGATTCTTTCATTAGTAATCTCCTTTCACAAGACTTCGGAATGGACAGTGTTTACGGATCGTTCAAGTGCGTTTCGGCGGTGTTGTAGTAAGGAGAAAAATAACCACGATTAGGTAGGTGAAGAACTAATATGCACATAGAGGGTGTATTTAAAAAAAACTTATAACACGTATATGATAACTATTTTAAAATACAAAATAGCTCGTGAGCAGACAAGATAACACTTTGACGGTTAACCGTTAAGCTCGGAACTGTCTCAGTTGTGAACTATTTAAATCCGCTAGAACGAGCATAGTACCTCACACAGGCGGTGGACCGTGATGACAGAGGTAAAGGAATTATGTATTGGGTTGCCCCATAATTTCTTTCGCATTGCTACACATTTTTAAGTCAGCTGTTATTTATGTAAAGAAATAAATTAATCGATCATATAATCCCCATCATAATCAATGATGTGTAACGATTTCCTGTGCGAAGATTTGACGCCTTCCTCCCAGAAAGAATGAGACTGTCAATCAAAGAACTCGGCGAAGTCACTTTTGAGCAGGTTGCAGTCTTTGAATCTTTTTCTCTCGCAAGTTCTTCTTCAGGGCGCGGGTGAGATGATAATCCGATGGAGCAATATCAGAGCTATAAGGTGGATCTGTTAACGTGGTCCAACGTAGTTTCTCCTAAATGTCGCGAGTCGACTTTGCAATGCGAGACCGAGCGTTATCCTGGAGAATGACGACACTGAATCGTTTCGATCGCTTCTCTCACACTACTGCGGCCAACTTCCGGAGTTGCTCTCCGTAGATGTCGGCATTGATTGTTTGCTTGTTGTCTAGCAGTTCCAAAAACAGCATGCCATGCCAATCCCAGAAAATCTAGGAAATAATCTATCTAGCAGGGGCCTTGGGCTTTGGTTGAGCTGACTGTTCTTCGCCGCGAGACAGCCAGTGGACATGGCGTGTGTTGTTCTCGTAGTAGACCCAGGACTCATCTCCAGTGATGATCGAGTTTAGGAAGTCCTGCCTGTGCGGTTGCAGCAGAAGCATTTCGCAGATGGTCACGCGTGCAGCGCGGTCATGGTAGATCATTGTGTAGAGGGGCCGCTCCCAAGAATGCCTCGGGGGAGCTCTTCGGAGCTAGCTGAGAGCGGATCGAGAAGGACGGCTAGCGACGAGCCTGGGCCCGGAACCACGGAGCGGGAATATGTGGACGGCGCAATAAATCAGACATATACGCCGCTAGCGCAGCCCACAGGACCGAGGCCGAGCCGATTGACACAGCCCAGAACAAGCAAGTCGAGAGCTCTCGAACGACTCCTGGCCGATCCAAATCGGGTACAGAGAAGGGGAGATCGAGGCGAAAACAGGAAGGCGGGTCTTCCAAGTCAGATCTCCCGAGGCGAAAGGACTGGCTCGTCTCTAACATCCGTACCTGTGTCGCGTTGTGGGACGGAAATCTAGTCGATATTCGATGGCGCGCGTGAGACCGAAAGGTGTGCCCATTTTCGGTGTGCAATAAACGCCTACCCCCTGTCGTGTCCTTTTTCGCTACAATTGCATGAGGTGTCGATGGAGACATCACTTTGTGGTAGCCCATGTCATTTATATGGCAAGCGATGGTGCTACGGCCGTATTCAAATGTCTGCTCTAAATCCTTGGTAATAGCATCCGGATGCACTTTCAACTCGTGTCGCAGAGCTTCTTCGTCAAAGGTAACTGCTTGACCAGAATGAGGTTGACCTACACAGCTCATATCTCCTTCCTCGAAGCGCTTTTAGCATTGGCTCACAACCCGAGCGGTAGTAGTGCCTGGCTCAAACGCAGTGTTGAGCTTCTCGGCCGTCTTCCTTACACTGGTCTCCAACTTATATTCATAAAGCATAATCGAGCATAACTGGTCCTGATTCATTTTGACTCTCAGTTTATTAACCCGCTGCATGGCTGCGCTTTTGTACCCTCCGGGTAAAGTATCTAGATCATCCTCCAACCTCATTTTGACAATAACCCGATTTGAAATAGAAAAATTTGAAAAAGGTGCGAAGATATGGGACAACCCAATACATACGTTACACAGTTTAGTGAGGTGGCATCAACAGTTCAAGCTTTCAATAGGTTCACGTCTTGCAAGCACTCATCTCGCTTGGTATGTTGACGACGCATCACAACGGGGCTAAGGATAAGGCATATTTATGCGATGCACCGATATTCACATGTTTTTCATAGGTCAGCAGGGGATCTTCAACCTAAGTAAGAGCGGAGGAAGCAGCAGCGTAGAAGAATTAAGCAAAGTTAGGTCTTATTTTTCTAGCCTCTCAATGTACCCATGTGTTTATAGACTGACAACTGGTGCTCATTCTGACGCGCATAACGAAAGATGCAAGGTAGAGGGAAATGTCAGAGAGAGATCTCATCCGTCCTATCGATGTGTCCATGTTATAGGCCTCCTTCGTTAAATGAACCTAATGGCGTTCGCTTAGTGTGGTTCTCACGCATCGAGCAGACGGTTACGCAATCTGACCGATCGGGTCCCTGTGTAACCTAACCGCTGTATAAACAAGGAACGCAAACTCTATCAACTGAATGGCCCACCCATGAGAGGCTATCACGATCCCATGACCGCACCACAGGTCAGAGAGAATGACAAGCTATTCGCAAGAGCGCTTTCACTGACCCAGCAAAAGGTGACACTAGTCGGAACATCGTCTTATTTGTAGCCTAGATGACACTAAGCCGAGTATGTTTTGGCGAGAGGAACTTGCGCAGGAAAACCTGCTGCGTTGTGATTTGGAAGTCGCGTCGTCCGTCCGCGAGTGCCGCGCGGCGTGGCCCTATAATTGCCAATGCAATTGTTGAACTGTGCCACACGTGCGTATTTTTGTTATATCACTTAACGCTCCCGCAACATGCTAATGGTAGAGAGAACACAAACACGCAGGAACATAGTTCTTCCACCGGAAAACACTAATTTTATATGGCAGGACAGCTAACCATCGCGAAACTGTCGGAGGCAAATAGGACACTGAAAACGCACGACTAAACAAGGCCAATAGGGGTCGAGCAACGTGGGAACCAAACAGAAGCGCATGACGAGAGGAAAGTGTGTGTTAGTGCGTCAGAGTGAATCTGTGAATCGCAACACTATCGGAAACTTTTCTGCTACCAAGTAGGGCGCAGCGTGTAACACTAGAGACATATGTTTCCAGCCTTCCCAAGCATTCTAGCTGAGGATATTATTGGGTTGATGATAACGTTGTTACGCATTTTCATCTTAAATTTTAAATCACATATTTTAGCTTGGAAGTAACATTTTCACTCAAAATAAGAACTATTTGAATTGCCACAATTAAGCGAAAGGGATACAAGTTTATTTATTCCGGATAAATAAAATTTCGCACTTCGTGGGGCAATGAAATCGTAGAAGGCGCTTACAGCATCTCCTTAGGTCTTAACACTTTTCTCTAGTAGGAAGTTATCCAGATGTTTAAAAAAGTGTTAATCGATAAGTTAGAGGTATTGGGAGTATGGCGGGTGATGCCTGGTTTTGTAGCCCAGCTCATGCGGCTTCCGCAGAGTTGTTTGTGCGACGTGCGACCGCGCGTTATCACAGAGAACAATGGGCCCCTATATGTTGCCAGTGCCGGGCACCTGTGTTGAAGTTTTCGGTACATTTCTACAATTTGTTGACAATACTTCTCTACTGCAATCGTTTCGCTTGCATTCATGAAGATGTGATAGATCAGACCAAACGCAGATGAGCAAACAACCACCATAACCTATTTTGGGTGCAATTTCGGCTTTAGTTAGTGTTGTGGAGCTTGATCTTGGTTCAACAATTGAGAGGTTGATCAACGATTGTCGTAAAGGGTCCACTTTTATAGCAAGTCACGATCCTGTTGAGAAACGGGTCGTCTTTACTGCGCAGAAGTACAGTGTACGGCACATCAAAACGACGATTTCGTCGGTTTTCATTCAATTCTTGTGGCACCAACTTATCAGACTTTTTCGACATTCCAATCGCCCGTAAATGTTTTAGAACTGTCACATGCAATACCACTAATTCAGCAGCATGACCTCGAAAAGTTTAATGCGGATCTGCTTTAACTAAGTCCCTTTATTGAGCATTCTTCACTTTCATTGGTTTTCCACAACGATCTTAACCTCCAAGCCTATCGTAACCTTTTTTGTGTCGCCAGTGGCGCCTTCACCCAACGACCGCAAGAAGAAGTCAAAGAGCAGTCAGAAAGTAACTTGTATACATGAAATCATATTTGCTTATATAGTTTTGGAGGCAAAAGGAAGAGAAGCTACTAAATTACACTTGAGCCAACCAACAGAAGAAAAACGTCAAATGCAACGGGTGAATAAGCAACCGTGTACTCAAGAGCGAATCGCATATGTCCTTACAAATAGCATCATGGGACTGCATGCGTAAAGCGAACATCCATTTACAGTGACGGGCACTGGCCAATCAGGATAACGAAATGTAGCGTTCAAACAAATGTCACGAAACAAACGAGAATAAGTAGTGCAGATCAAAACATTAAAAACTACTACAATAATTGTGTGACAACTAAATATTCCTTTTATATAACCAAGTGGGAAAGTGATGCGGAAAAACCAATGGAAGATTTTCTTGCACATGGCACCGCTGAAGAGGACACGGAGACGAGCGTCCATTAACAATGACGTGTGTGTACCAAATAGGCTAACACAGTGGAGCGTTTAAACAGCAGTCAGGAGATAGAAAATAGGAAGAATAAGAATGGCTATTGAGCTCGTTCACAAAAGATTGAATGTCTAATATCTAGCCTCCTAATACTTTTCGAAATTTCTGTAACCATCATTGTGCAGTACGGTTATTAGTGTTTCCAGCACTAAATGCCCTGTTGATATCATGGGCTGTTTCCGCTGTATTTGGACCAAGTTTAAATTGGTACAAGAAAATTGTGCGAATCTATCTTCTGTTCATGTTGCACCACATGTTTTGTAAACATGTCAAACTGTGTTTCTGAGCGAAACTGTCACCGTAGTTAGATAGAGCGCAAAACAGGCTTCCAAATGAAATACAAGGTCAAAGCAACCTACCAAAAATTATTTAAAATACCTAAAAGCAAGATCTGGGCCACGCACGCACCCTATAACCAGTAAAAACCTGGAAGAACTAGGATAGCGTTTGCCGATGGCAGGGGCGATGACTTCGGAGTAGGCTCATATCCATCCGACACACATATAATTGTAACAAGTTAAGGGGAACATGTGCATCGAATGTCCAAATGGCGGTTATTGAACAGTTGCAAAATGAATTTACCCGTTGAGCCTAATATCCTTAAAAAGAAGACAGCACACCCATTCTCTTTCAATAGCGATTTCCAATTTTCTGATGTCCTGGATTCCCTATCGCCAGATAGATGGGGTGGCAATGGATAGTCCGTTGGGCCCAGTGCTAGCAGAATTTTTCATGTCGATGACCGAAAATAAGTTGAGTGTGAATATCGCTTCTTTCCTAGTATAAGCGGTATGTGGATGATATTTTAGTGTTTAGCTCATCAGAGGAGCACATTGCGCTTCTGGTCGATCGCCTGAATAACGTGCACACGAATCTGAAAGTAACCAGCGAAACAGAGAAAAGCAACTGCCCATATCTGGACGTGTTGATTTGCCGAAGAGCAGATGGGTCCATCAAAAGAGAGGTTTACCGAAAACCGACTTGGTCAGGGCAGTACCTGCACTTTACCAGCTTCTCCCCAATGCGATACAAGCGGACCTTAGTCAAGACGCTATTCAACCGTGCAAGAAAAATATGCACTGCCGACAGTTTAGATGATGAGCTAAACTCGCTCAAGGATACGCTGTTGAAAAATGGCTATCCAAGTAGGTTCATCGATAGACATAGTCAGGCGAGGGTGCCGGGACAGAAGGTTTCGACAGTGTCTAAAAAGAAGATCTACATCGAGCTACCATTTAAGGGAGATTTTGCCAATATGAGGACAATGAAGCGCATAACTTCCGCAGTCCAGTGGACTTATTATGCTGCCGAAACTGTCCTTGTCAACCTGACTAATCGAATACCTGTTACCCCAATGACGGAAAGACAACCTATTGGCGCCAACTCACATTGCATTCACCAATTTACTCGTAGTTGTGGTATACACTACATCGGCCGTACCAATCGATCGTTGAACTCCAGAATAAGGGAACATGTACCTAAATGGTTGCAGCGTCAAATCACCCAGTCGTCGGTTGCTCATACCATCTGTTCACGTAAGCCACCTGCTTCATCCATAGGTAGGCATCTACTGGCCACCTGTCACCAGTTTGATCCGGCCACAATGTTTACACTCGTGTTAAGACATGCTAACGCCCGTTTCCTATGTTTTGCTGAGGCAGTCGCGATCAGCCGTATCAAACCCGCACTCTGTGTGCAGAAACAGCTGTTCGTAAGCCTACGGCTGCCCTGGGCGTAGGGGTATCACGCCTGCCCCTCTACCCTGTTCTAACTTGTTCCGGTCTCACCCTACTTGTCGTCCTATATATTGTCATGTTATTGTGTTGGCACTGAAGAGACAATACGAAATGTTGACATCTGCCAATGTTCGTCTTCTTACGGCATTATTCGGTCAACCGTATGACCGCTTCTTCGACATTCCGATCACATTCGATCGGGATGCATGCTCACGCTACCTAACATACTAATGTGGCAGCATCCAGTACGCCCAGTACATTGCACTTCTGGATGCCTTTGTGTCTGAACAACCGTGGTGTCAGCTTTTAGCGGGATCAATCGGACACCATAAACTCAGATTCATCCCGGCCTACGGAAAAGTCGATAGAAGACGAATAAGTAGGCAAGGTTGACGTTTGTCGTCGAATCTCTAAAGGCATTGTGAAAAGCTTCTAGCTAAGAGGAAATAAATACTCTTCAGCTCTTAGATAGCCGGAAGCGCACGAAATGCGACTCGTTTGGTTGTCTCAAACACATGCAGTCATCATTCGAACAGGAAAGCTTCCTACGTTGCCTAGGTACAAAATGAATCTATTTTTTATACTGTTTTGCACCTAGTACTCAGACGGACAGGGGAATATCCAGGTCACTACACAGCCCCCTCCTAGAAGGAAACCGTAGGTGCCGCTTGGACCTACTTGAGGACTGTCCTTCACCGGCTAGTCTTCTGGGGGTCAAGTGGTGAAACCTGATGCAACTGCTGGTGATGAACCATGAAATGGGACCCTAGCGGGTTTTCACCGGTGTCCTTCCTAATTGTGCCGATACAAGAAAAGGGTGTATGTTCGTAGCCTACCATCACTTGTGTTCGAACGTCAGTGGGTGTACTACGATTCGCAACATGGAAATGAAAGAAAGCAAGAAGGAGGACAGGCATGCAGAAGCGGGCACAGCAACGAACGGAAAGACTTAGCAAATAGGTTACAAAAGGTCAAAGCAACAGCTCTTTGTACTGGTTTTGTTCATTGTTCTTCTGATTTACAAAAGCTGCGATTTTTTGGGTTTTCGAAACACTTTGTGCTTTTGGCGGTTTTCGGAATGTATTGACGCGAAAGATAACCTGAAAACACTGTTAGAAGCAAAAATGCTAACTTAAACTTCTAGGAAACGTGTCGGCCCGTATACCCGACGGCCAAACCTAGTAACCGTTTTAGGCTGGGTGGAGTCGGAGGGCACAGTTGGCGGGTTTCCGATAGAAGTGTTGCTGTCTGCAGTAGGTGCCTCCTCCACCATCATTTAAGTCGATTCGTCGTAGGACGAAGGACTGGAGTCGTCGATTGGCTCTGGTTCGATATAAAAAATTGGAGACAGTCGATGGAGACAGTTGCTTGCCATTGCATTCTATGACAAAGAAGCGATCCTTACGTTGTAGGACCTTGAATGGATCTCCGTAAGGCTTTTTGATTGATCTGCTTAGACCAACGGTACGTATGATGATGAACGGGCAGCCGTGAAGATCATTGGGAACGTAAGACTTGCGATGTTGGTCCTTTAATTCGCTCGATTTGTTGCGGCGCAGGCAAAGGGCTAGCCGCCGATTATAGTGCGCGGCGTAGGGAGGAGTGTTTGGGTTTTCGGAGAACTTACGTCGTAGTTGCAGTGGTTGTCCTTTAATCTATTCGACACTGGTCATTTCGAGATCGGGTTACAATAATGACCGATTACCGAGGACTACCATTGGCAAGACTTCTGTCCAACTACGTTTATTAGTGGCACTTACCGAGCCTTTAAGCTGTCGGTGGATGCGTTCCACCATTGCGTTTGCCTGAGGATGATTGGCAGTTGTCCGAATACATTTACTTCCAAAGAACTTTGAGTAGGTCGTTGAAAATCGACTATTCGAACTGCGAACCACGATTGGTGATCATAGTGGAAGGACAGCCATTTTGTAGTAACCCAGCGTTCGATGAATGTGCGCGTTATGTTTTTGGCGGATAAATCGGGAACTGGAACAGCTTCAGACCAACGAGTAGCGCGATCCATTTTGGTCACTATATAGACGATGTCTTTGGTTAGCGAAAGTGGTCAAACAATGTTGAGTTGGACGTGAGCAAATCGCTTTGACACTAACGGAAAGCGTCTTAACGGAGCAACATGTCGATGAACTTTTGACCGCTGGCAAGTCAGACAGTTGCTTGTCCAAAGTCTGACGTTGTGCTGCATATTGAGCCAGACGTACCAGTCGGCTATCTTCCCGATTGAAGCACGGATGCCAGGATGCGCGATGTTGTGCAGCGTATGGAGGACTTTCCGAGGCAAAGCAGTAGGTACAAGTGGACGAGAATGTCCAGTAGAGATGTCGAACATCATTGTACTTGTAGACAAAGGAAGGGGTTTAGGTGCTAACTTTAACGTGGACTTTTCGCAAGACATAATTAAGTCTGTTTCGGCTTTTGGGTGGTGGCCATTGCTTCAAGATAGAGCGATTGATCGGTCGGAGCCAGGAAGTTTGCTTTTAAAAGCATGTCCACCCCGATGTTGCCCTTGCCAGACACGTGTTGAACATCTGTCGAAAACTGAGAGACAAAATCCAGATGAAGGACTTCACGCGGAAAGTGTCAAGGCGAAGGGTCCCGAATGGCGTAGATGAATGTTTTGTGTTCTATAAACATCGTAAAACGATTACCTCCAATGAAATGGGAACAGTGCACATTGATTTTTCCCGGAATAAAAGCAAGTGCTAGGAACTTCCCACAGGATGGTTGTGTTGAGTACAATGAAGTCGAATTACATGTGAGTCATCTGCCGAGTGTCCAATGAGATAAATGTGTTGATACATAACGTTAATGGAAAATAGAACTCGTGGAAGCATAGAGAAAGAAATACACGGAGTGCAGTGATTGTTGATGTAGTGTGAGAAAATTAAAATATGGTCACTCACTTATGTGCCATTTTCTTGGGTCCATGTGACACATAAATCCTGTGGAAGGGTATGATTAACGTAATCCAAAATAGCATCGTTTAGCTAACGAAGTGCTGAGAGCTAAGACCAACATCCAAACTTTTTTGGATATGTCCAAAGTAGGAGAGGATACCACTGAGTCTGGGAGTGCGTTCCAGGGTTGGCAAACCCGAAGGGAAAAGTAATTCCGTCGACATTGTAGACGGCTTTATTGCTCCCTCAATTTCAGCTCAGTTACCACTGAGCTGCGAGTTGTGGCTAAGTTTCAGCAACTGGTGACATACAGTGTTATCCAAATTATTATAAATTTATTACAGCTAGACTGCGTTTAGTATTTTTAGCTCATTGTCTTCCGTTTGTCGTAGTTACGACGCCAGTTTTTCTCACTTTTTAATGTTATAGTAACGAATGAGAAAAGAATTGAGAATAATGTAAATAATTAGTTGTCATGTACAATTTCTTAATACTGGTTATTTTCTATGCGGATGACAAATTGGTTGATGTTACCTGTACAGTAGTTAGGTATACGAAATGTAACATTTTTATCCTAATTTGTTATTTTCTACTGCTGTTAACTCTTCTGGATTACGTTTTTCTGCTTTGAGATCAATTAAAATGTTTAGTTAATTACTTTTATTTTTATTTTTCTAACTATCGCTTCAAGTAACGGCACAAGATTATTGATCGACTGTTGCTAGATTACTTTATCATATTAAAGGGTAAATTAAGTGGGCTAACCCCACGAATGTGCGCAAACACTGAAGTTTTTTTGTAAGAAGGCGTTATAGGATCAGAACTTTCCACCAAGATCGATGTTAGCCCAGCGTCTGTACACCAAATTCGAGCGAAATCGTAAAAGAATTTACCCCCGTCCCTTAAACGTTCCGATAAATGTGGTCGCAGAAGAGCAACAACAGCTCGTGTCGACTCAGTTCTGCTTAGGGAGTGCTTAATGAATTTCAAAACATCTAGCAGACAGCTACAAGGGATTTTAGAAGACCTTGGTGTTGCAGTAAGTTCCAGAAATGTTAGAAGACGATTTTTGGATTCTGGATTTCGAGCTAGCAGACCACTGAAGAATCAAACTGTCTTCTACCGAGGTTAGACGTATTTGTAGCACCGAAACGTTCAAAGCCGAAGAAGCAACTCTACGCAAGACTTTTATTTCTAATGGATATTCTGTGAAGTTTATTCAAGTACACGGCATACCTCCCAGCGTGACAATACCGGTGCTGACGGCTGAGAAAAAGGATGTTTATTTGTGCTTGCCGTTCAAGACGAACCATGTAGCAAATGATATCGGACACAGGCTCCGGTCTGCCCTAACGCGCACCTACACGATAGCCCAGATGCAACTCAGGCATACCACGCGAGGACGTTGTTCCTGACCGTCAGAGCATCTCATCGGATAGTTTGACCTCGCACGTAGTTTATCAGTTCACCTGCGGTTCCGGTGACATTTACATAGGCAGAACAAACCGTCAGTTAGCTCAGAGGGTAGCTGTACATTTGCCAAAGTAGTTGGGACAAATGATTACGCAACAAAATGGGACGGATCTGAGAATTAATCGGAGCCCGGCATCGTCTATCACCAAGCCCGTCATGGCAACCCGTCATCACGTGAACTCTGAGACAGCGTTCAGTGTTATTACGTAACAAATACCTGATAATGCTGGCAAGTAGTGAGACGTTGTTGATTAAGACCCATCAACCTGTGCTACGTGCACAAAACGCTTGAGGCAATCAATTCGGTTGCCATGGTCTTAACTGTGACATTTTGCTTGGTGTTGCGTATTTTTCTGTGTATATAATCGTTTGTGTGATTCTGCTCGTATTGTGTTTGCAAATGAAGAGAACAATCGAAATGTTAACATATCGCAACCTCTGTCTTCTCTCTGCCTGGACGAAATCAAAAATTGACCAAACAAATAAAACAAAAACAGCAGGAATGAGCCAAGTAGTTTGCATAATGGTCAGAAAAGATTAGGAGCGGGTAAGAAGCAAAGCTTTTATCTTTATAAGGAATTTCGAGAAACCTTATGCCTACATTGCTAGGGTATTTCGAACAGCTCTTCTGTGTTCTAGTTTAGCTCGTTTCAGCAAGGAGTGTGCCATCCAGTGCTCTGACCAGCATGCTCAATGTGTCCGGCGATTACCTGGAGAACAGATGAAGCAAGGAGGTATCATTCAACGAGTCAAGCATCCCACTGGTCATGATATAAAGCGTTAGCAACATCACCGAAACTAGTCGGCACCACATCGTCCGGAGTAACATTGACCAGCAGAAGTACAAAACATTACCAGGGTACTGTCTGATCCCTCAGTCGTGTGAATGGGAAGAGAGGAAAAGATTTAAAGGGACAGGATACTTCTTTTCCTGCATGACAGCGCTCCATGTCACAATAGGAGTGAAGTAACTCGTTTTATTTGTAGTGTTACCATAATCTGAAAACAGCACTGAAATCAATTCGATGAAGAACTTATGGGAGGTTCGAAAATCTAAGATGAAGAAAAGCTTATTACAAATAATCAACAGCTCATTGCAGAAATTATAGCAACTGACAGCTGGGCGAGAAAGCTTATTGCCAACGCTCGCGTGTATGCCACAAATCGTGCTTGGGAAAGACCCTGCGAGCGTGTTTCCAGGGCCCAGCCGAAAGCTGATGAAATCGCGCATCAGACAGCAGGCGTGTTGCCAAGTCCTGACCGGAAGCTGAATAAATCGCCTGTCAGACCACGTGCGTTGCCATGCTCCGGGTAGGCGGACGAAGACTGGAGTGTCCCAGCAAGAAGTTGAACTGGACAGACGGGGCGGACAAGCATGTGTGGAGCCTGGGCTTACAGACAAATCCGCCTGGTGATGTGGGGAGGATTGGTGGGACCGACATATAAATATGAGCGTTCTCTGTCCTAACACAACACTGGTCTGCTGAGCCTTCTTTTGTCTTACTTCCGGTCTGATTTGCCAAGGCGTCAAACAGAGCACGCGTAAAGGCGCAGATTTAGCAGTAGGCGTGAATCAACCGGTTGATTGTGGGTGCAGCGTTATAACAGCAACCTGCGTATGCAATGAGAACATGAATGAACCTTGTACAAATCTCGTTCAAGCCATGCCTTTGCGTATTACCTCCTTAAACATTGCCAAGGGATCTCGATGAATTTCTAATCACTATATGCTTTTCTAGAAAACTATAATCAGATTACAGTAAAATCCTTCGAATTTTACGAGGTTTGAGGAAATTTGAAAAATGTTTGCTAAATTCCTTACATTTATGCTACTTTGCCCAGCACTGTACGGGGTTGTGGTCACTCAATAATTGAAACGCTAATATGAGATCGCCCCAAAACGTTCGCTAGGGTCCGCTGAAAACTCCCAGCAACTTCAGGCCTTGGTGATAAGAGTGTTAGCGCAGACCCACTGCATTCTTGATTGTTCTTTGTTGTGGTGCCTTTGATATTTCTTGGTCACACTGCAACCAGGGTTGCCAAGCTTGGATAGCCTATTCAACGTAAGGGCTCACGCAGGATTTGTACAACATTTGGAAGATTAATTGCTCAATTCGTCCGAATGCCCTTCGCAGCAGGCCGACTTGCTGGTTGCCTCTTTACAAGGCTACCTTAGCCTGTTTTGAACAGTTGAAGTCACTCTGTACGAGCACACCAACATCACGTTCCTGAGAGCTGGTCTGCCATCCTTGTGTCCCAAGCAAATACTTGCAGTCATGCCTATGGCGTAATGGCACGACGTGACGAAAATGATGAGCGGTGGCGTAGACTGCGAGTAACTGAAGCCAAATATGCTGTATTTCCTCTCGGCTGACTGGAGAAGTCGGGAAAAGAATGCTAATGGTTACCATTTATCTTGCTGTAGGACGGTGCGGATTGTGTTTTCCGAAGCGTCGACGGTTACACTGATCGGAAAGTTCGAGTCGAGGAGATAAAGCATAACGGCGGAAGCTAATGCAGATTTGATGGCTTCGAATACCTTTTGCGTTTTAGGTGTAAGAACAAGTTTGCCGTTGTTACGTCCACGCAGTAGGTCCATATGGGGTTTATAAGCTCGGCGCCGCGTGGCAAGAAGCAGAGGTATTATTTGACCTTGCCGTTAAAGCGTCAAATTGCACTCAGAATCGTTTGAAGAAAAAAGTCGCGAATTGCTTGACCACGGTCCTGCAGAAGGCAGATACCACCAAAATCAGGTTGTTGTCCGATGAACTCAGTGCGTGGCTGTACGCAGATGCACTTGTCAGGGTTGACGGTGAGGTTGTGCGCTTTCAGCGTTAGAACAAGAGCCATAGGTGTTATTGGTGGTCCTCTTCTGATGAACTGGCCACCAAGGTATCGTCGATATACCAGTGGACGAGGTTGGGTCCACGTAGGATGGAGCCAATGAAGTGTTGCCAGGTTTACGCAGCGTTGCGCATACTGCATGGTATTCGTATAACTGGAAAAGTCCAAACGGCGTAAGTACCGTGGTTTTCGGCATGTCCTCGTCGGTGCCTGGGATATGAGGATAACCTCGCAAAGCTCGATCCTTGAGAACACCCAAACGCCATGAAGACCTGCTCTATTTGCGAAGACGGAAATCTGTCAGGAACTCTCACGTTTTTGATGGCGCGATAATTTCCACATGGTCGCCAGGCTCCTGGCTTTTCCGGTACCAGATGAAGAGGCGAAGACCCAGGGATGTTGGACGATCGGACGTTCGCAAGTTCGAGCATGTGCTGGAATTCCGCACGGTCAGTTTTGAGCCTGTCCGGAGTCAGTCTTAAGGCTTTTGCAGAAGCTGATGTGCCCTTGGTAAGCATTTAATGCGGTGTGGCTGCGGCCGCGGTTGACAGATGATGCAGGTCGAAAGGGTTCTGGAAAACTCTCGGGTAGCGGTTTGCCGACCGATGCGTTGGCAGTAGCGTACATAGGACTGAGCGATGTTACGAAGTTGGATAGTCCAGGGGAGGAAAGTTTCCTTGTCTGGTCGATGAGCAATTATTGTTTAGCGTCAACGAACAATTCGAAGTGCTGAAGGAAATCCATCCCGATTATGGGATTTTGGAAGTCAGTGACAAAGAATATCCGTCGAAATGCAGGTCGCAGGTCGTGGTTAAGTGTGTACAAGCACTGACCGTACACGTAAACGTTGGTACCGTTGGTTGCGCGTGAAGAACCACTCACTTTTCTGGTTATGTTGTTGGGATCATGAGGAAGGACGCTCGCTTCTGCGCCAATATCGACAAGACAGCGAACGGCCCTTTGTCGGTCGGTTACGAAGCGCAGGCGACTGTGCTGACCAACTATGTCCATCGAGCATATATACTGGTCGACTCGATTCCCCGCGCTTTGCATATGAACCAGCATGGTGGTGGAACGACGTGCCCTGTGGGCCCAATCGCTGATGATACCAACAGTATGAACATGTTCGGTGTGGTTATTTCGACGGTGATTTTGATCAGACGGGATATCTGCGACTTTATGAGCGGCATCGGCAGCTAATCATTTAAATTGTGAAATTGGCAAACTTCTTGAGGATTGGCGGTTGAACGGTTCGCTGGGCTTGAAAAGTTTCTTGCAAACGTTGCATCATCAATCGAGGTGACATCATCAGTGTGTACTTGACTGGCGTGCAGTAGTCTAGAGTAGCCCAGTTGCGAGTGCGCTGAGCGTGGAGTGCGTACATTGTGTATACCGCCGTGGTTGGCCATAGAGCCGAGCAAGCCTATTGGTTGGGACTTCGATCCGCGTTCAGCTTGGTTGATGGGCAGATGACCTTTGACCTCGCCTCCTTTTGTTTCGTGGCCTTTGTCCGCTTGCTGTTGCCAGCGCGTCCGCCGTCAGTTCTGGTTGTCTAGTCACACGTTCCATTGGATTCAATCGATCGAGTTGGCGGTCGTTCATCAGTAGTGTGAAGTATACTGCGTCTAGATGGAAATTGGGTATTGCCCACCCAAAAACACTGCACAACCACGACGCGTTTCGATGTAATTTTCATCTCATCAGTAGAGACAGTAGGATTTGAACCCAGGACCATTGGAATAGCAGCCAACACTACTACCCCTTTGGCTACCGGGTCACGATAGGCAATGCTTTTTGTCACAACGGTAGATGACTAATTGGAGGGTCAAGTTTTGGATTACACGTTGTGTGATTGGATTGCGACACGCAACCTCAATTTAATAGACTGCGATTCACATTGAAATTGAGGTTGCATGTCGCAATCCAATCACACAACGTGTAATCCAAAACTTGACCCTCCAATTATACTGCGTCTAGTTCGATTTGTCGATTGACTGGTGCGTTGTAGCGTACCAGGATTCCAAAAGCTCCCTCCCATGTTTTGCTCTTCCATATGCTAGGATCTTTACATTCTCAAGATCGAAATTGTGGCCTTCTTGATCTTCATGCGCAGAAAGCAATGAGTGCGGATTATGCCTTCTAAGGGTCGCATTGGGTTCGTTGATTCGTGTACAAAGCGGCGATCTGCGCGTCCCTTTCTGCGATATCGTTATTAAGCGTAGACCGAAATTGTGAAATCTGTCCATAGGACCCCCGAAGTTGGTGATCAAGATCAGCTATTGGTGCCAGTGTTGCGTCGGCACTTGCATATAATACATTGCAAATTGAACGCGGTAACCTGCGCAACCATGCCGTAGCCGGTTTGGTTAAACTTGCATCTTTCGCAGTAGCTACGACGGCTTTAGATCACCGAACTCCATTGTGCTCAAGAGCTTGGTGACGTGTTGGCGATCTGATAAACCTGTCCTTTTGAGGACTGCTACTTTAACATCCATGTAGGTCTTCTGCTCAGCTGGCAGACCGAGGATTTCGTCGATGTCATCGACGACGTGTGGAGGAAGCGCGGAAACATGCGATATTTTCAGCTCTGATGCCACACAGTTCGATAAGTGTTTCAAAATCAAACAATGTTTTGACTTGCTTTCAGGAAATGGCGGGGTGGCGATGGTTACATTTTCGATCTGGTCGTCGAAAACTAGTTGAGACCCATCCATAGAAAAAAGATAGAAAGTAAGCGATACAGAACCCGAAATATGCACCAAAAAGAAAAAATTTGATGGACCTAGCACAAGAGTTAAGGAACCTGCAAAGAAAAATTAGTAAATGTCTTAACAGATTTTCGGTCGGGCTTGCCAGTCATAGCGAAAACACTCGGACGCCATTAACTCAGGTCCGTCCCATCTTACGGAAAAGTTCATGGAAGATGAACAAATAGGCAAGGTTGACGTTTATCGTCAAAACGCTAAAGGCACCGTAAATACGTGCTAGCTTGGGGAAATAAGTAGTCACCACCTCTTCGAGGCGAAAAGCCGGAAGCGCGCAAAGTGAGACTCGTCTGGTTGACTCAAACACACGTAGTCATCATTCGAATAGGCAAGCTTCCTACGTTGCCTGGGTACAAAATGAAACTACTTTTATAATATTTTCAGATCGTGCCCAGGCAGACAGGGGAATCACAAGGAAACTACAAGCTGATCATCGTAAGATTCTTCTGTATCTGGAGAGACAGTGATATGAGAATTTCTTGCATATGCACTTCAACACGCTGTCGAAATTGGGTCTGCTTTAAACAGTGTTCCGTTTGTGTAAATATCCGTGGAGCATCTTAGTGCTACTAATAGTGTATTTGTTGTCAGATGCTATGTGCTAATGTTGACAAAAGGACACGTGTGGCAAGGCAGTGTATTTTCTTTAATGCTCATGTAAATAGCACCTTGGAACGCTTGCGCAAAGCAGAACAGCTTCATTGGTCGGGCAGAACACAGTTAAAACTCGTTCGCCTCCATTTTGGCTTTCAAAACGTCCAGTTTGACTTACAATACATCTAGCGTTTTTCTCCTTTTTTCTTTGCATTGCAGCACCGTAGCTGAAGTGTTCCCCACAATACATCTAGTGAAAATGGTATTTATTACAGACACTTTTACTGAAGAAAATTTTAATTCCGAGTAGCTGACATCGCTAGAATACGCAGTACCATTCACTTGAACTGCCGCTCAGATTCACCAGCATTTTAGATATACAGAATATTCACCAAACTGAACACCTAGTAGCAATTATAAGTGACATCGTGCTTATTAATAAAATTTCGTTTTGGCTACATTTGACTTCAGGTTGTATAGCAATTATTCATACCCGAAGTGGGAGATCTACCAATCGCAGAGCGCTTCAGTAAATGGAACTTATTGAATAAAGTTTACAGGGCTTCCTTAAGAAAATGGAGGAGAAAACGACTTGGTTGCACAGCACTGCAATCACCAATGTATGCCACGTTGCTGCTTCGCGTATTAGTAGTCAAAGACCATCAGTCCGGTGATAAATGTCCAAGAACTACGGCTTCATTGTAACACGGGATTCCGTCAGGACACCACTTCACCGAACGTGCAGTCCTTGTTCTTGTAGCCCTGTGTGGTTTCTCTTTGTGCATATTTTACTCGCGTTTTTCGCTATTTCTTCAATATTTTCCCCCACCTCGATGGCGTGCCTCTGTACATGGTTCCATATAAACTGAGCACATGTAAATTCTATCTATTTGCTTAATTTTTACAAGATAATTATCCATGCTATGTATGTACTTCTCAGCAGCTACTTGGATAGAAATGTACATTTTCGTAGCACCTTGCTCACACGCTTCCAAAGCCATACTTTATCCTGTGTTGTCGCTCATCGAGGTCGCTATTTAGGGCCTACGTCGCTTAGCTCTGATACGGAGGTGTATACAACCAAGGAGAGCTGATTTTCGATTGTCACACAGTTTTGAAGCGTTCAGGCGATAGACTGTGCTTCATAGTGAACAATTCTGCAAGTATGATGTGGGTTGAAATTGTAAGATGCACGAAGGCAACGACCATGGAAATCTTCCAGACATCTATGAGCAAAAACACTGCTTAGATTGGTGGCATCGGTTTCCGGATTTGCCTGTCACTGTTATCTCCAGAGGACCATCACAGGACGTTTGTGCCTATAGAGGGTTCATGAGTGGCTTTTGCAGCACTATGCATAGATCCAACCACTCCCCATATCCGGCGTTAGCCCGAAGGAATCAGACTAGTGAGGCTTGTGGATGGGAATCACCTTTAATCAACAGAGTCGGCACACACTGCTTCAACATGCTCAACAGCAATGGAACGATGTTTTTCTACGGGTAAAATTCTAAAGATTTACAAGTCCGTAGTATGGTCATACTGAACTTTAAAAATGTACCAAAACTGTCAGCAAAGTAGGTTGACACCGATAGATTTGTTATAGTATATGTATTATAAACCATAAATCCACCGGTAATCCATAAAAACAACAAAAAGTGGTATGTTGGCAAACATCTTGCCGCATCCTGGTGAACGCATATAGGAGGTGCAAGAAGGGTGACGTATTCTGGGAGTTGCTAAGCCGTGAAATCTCTTACAACTTCTCGCATTTTGCGAGGAGCAATGATTCATGAAATATGACGCAGCGAAATGTACGCAGGTGCAACTCGAACTATGAACTCTACCAGCATGGGGGCACAAATGACAGGATCCGGTAAGGGATTCCATGCTTGACAAAAGCGTACGACAAAGAAATTCCGACGGCATCCCGAACGACTTTACTGCGCTGCCAGCTTAAGATGGTAGTCTCTCAGACTACTGTTGTGACTGAACCCTAGCAACGGGCGCCACGTGTGATTGGGATCTCACCAAATCTAGCAACTGAACATAAGGCCCCTACGCTATCGTTTGTATTGTCCGCTGAAGACTTCCAGCATTCGAAACCTGTGTTCCTACGACAAATGCTACGAACCTACGATATCCTAAATTGCTAGGGATTTGAATACCTTCAAAACAGTGAGATCATTCCTCAGCCACTTCTGTCAGATCTTATTGCATAATCCACATGTAAACGTGTGTATGAGTTGAGAAGCCGTTGAATAATCCAAGGGCCGAGTAGTCCGCATGCATGCCTTAGGAGGCCCAAGGGTTGCATGTCCATTATTTACACCACTTAAGTCTGAAACGAGCATCCATGGTCGAAGTGGACCAAAACGCGCGGATCCTTTACTCCAGATGACGTTTGAAGTCCCTGGTTGTAGACTTTGTAGGTGCACGACAACTTGCGTCGTAAATGCAGCACTCCACATTTATCCACCTTAAATCAACGTAAATATTCTGAATTGATCACGCTAGTAAACGTCCATGAATTTATTTTTGTGCCTTGTTTACCTATTCTTTTCACACGGTTCTTGTTTTGTCTAATCGTGCTCGGCAGACTAAGGGAAGTGCTTGCTCCAAACCACGGACCATACATTTAAAAAACAAAACAATAACTGAACCAGAAGTTTGCTTCGCTCCAAACGCTAAGAGTATCTCAGAGCTCAATGATCAAATATACTCAATGGAATCTCAACTTGCTGAAATGCAAAACGTATTGACATTTATTGGACCCCACAACATTCACCCATTATCTTGGGATTGCTTTAGTAACCCTCCGGCCAAAACCGATCCGGCACTGTTAAAGATAGCAGGATAATTAATTGTCTCCATTGCGCCCGAGGTACACGAGCGATCCACAGAAACAAAAAATGCTTGCCTTAAACATACCGGCCAACTTCTGTTTAGATAAAGTTAAATACATTATAATGCATTGCAAAATGTTTGAGATCAAGTGCAAATGTTTACATAGAAAAAAAACAAAACATTGCTGTCTCAGCATTTTTAAATTCTTGTACGAAGAATCAGCAGACCAATTCTTCGGCAGTCAATCATTAACTACTGTAGGACTAGTTAATACTAGTCCGAGACGATGCGCGTAATTAAGCGCGGATATCAGAAGGCAATTGGAGTCGGACACAGCGGACTGTATTCGATGGGCTAGAACAAGAAACGGACGGATGAAGCGAGGCAAGAGCGTACACGTGAGCGCGGGGACTTACAAGGCAGTTGTGTGTCGAGCCGGTTGTAAGATTAAAACAAGAAGGAGTAATGTACAATCGGTCAACAAGTAAATTGTACACGAAAGATAAGAGTTATCTTTTTGGGCGCTACAGAGCTCCCCCCCTAGAAGGCTGAACATAGAAAGCCTTCGAAATCGAAAAGGAATGTTGAAACGAGGTTCGTAAGGCGAAATCGTGCCGAGTAAAAATGGGCGTGCGTTCGTGTAAATGGGGGTTCGTCGGAAGTCGGAGTCCGCTGTGCCGTTTATGATTTGTTATTTATTGAATGCAGGGCAGGGTGCATTTCGGCGAGCCGTTGGAGCGGGCTTGTCGGACTACAAAAAACTGGCTAGCCCAGAAAAAGGCCGACAGGACCTCAACCTCCGCTGCTGCCAAACGGTGCGCTTGGGAGTGGTCTCTCCCCCGCCGCACCCCGCCCCGCGCCAAAACGACCCTCGTCCCACGAAGAAAACGACCATGGTCCCACGGAGAAGCGACCCTCGTCTCGCGGAGAAGCGATCCTCGTCCCGCGGAGAAACGACACTCGTCCCGCGGAGAAACGACCAGTGTTCGCGTCAGGGTCCTCGAAAACATTCCTCGTGTGGGCCAGTCGATCGAAGGGGAGGGTTGGGCATGTAAAGACGAGAAAATAGAAAAACACGCGCAGAAAACGCCAAAAAGAACAAACGAATGATCTGCGTGTTTAATATTTTGGTTTTTGAATATTTTTTCAAAAAAGGTTTTTCGGAGGTTTTTGATATTTTTGTTTGTTTTCAAAACGTTAATCGACCAAAAATGAGGCAAATATATACAATATCTACAAAGTTAAAAGTATTTACACTGTACATAGTCGGAGAAGCGAACGGGCTTACGTACCTCCCGACCACGGCGATTGGTCGTGGGAGGCGGCGGACTAGGTTCGGGTGATGTCGGGACTGCTGAAGCTTGCAGACCGTGATCGTGGTCTGGTTGGACTTCATTAGCATGCGGAAAACTGGTACGGTGAGTTGTGACGTCGCACGAGGCACTACTAGACGAAGTAGGCGAGGTAGTTTCTTCCATAAAGGCGGGTTTCAGACGGTCGATGGTGACGACTTCGTGTCGACCACCGCGGTCAATAGTGTACGCCTTACTCGCACGATGCAGCACCTTGAAGGGTCCTATGTACGGCGACTGAAGAGGCTGTCGAACACCGTCTGCGCGAAGAAGGACGTGTGAACAAGTAGACAGCTTCTCGGGCACGTACACTGGTGTCTTCTGCGATCGAGGAGCGGGTGGACGTAGCTCACGCATCTGGTGAGCCAATCGGTCAGTGTAACTTCCGTAGTCAAAAGTGGAAGTACATGGGGCTGGTGCTACCAGCTGTCCGGGCAACCGCAGCGTGCAACCGTAGACTAGCTGCGCTGGTGTGGCGTCGAAATCGGTTTTAACCGTGTTTCTTAAGCCTAGGAGAACGAGGGGAAGCGTTTCAGACCATGAAGGATCTGCGTGCGCACGTAGCGCTGCCTTCAACTGGCGGTGAAAACGCTCCACCATGCCGTTAGCGGCCGGATGATACGCCGTCGTCTGGACGTGGCGACAGCCTAAATCCTTAAGCAACATGGCAAATGTCGACGAGAAATGTGACCCTCGATCGGTGGTCACGATGGCGGGACAGCCGTATTGAGCTACCCAGCGCTCCAGAAAAGCTTTCGCTACTGTTTCCGAGGAGCAATTTGGGATAGGGACGGCCTCAGGCCATCTAGTAAATCGATCGATGCAGGTCAGTAGATATACCGAGCCTTTGGAAGGCGGCAGAGGACCTACGAGGTCGACGTGCACGTGATGAAAACGTGCGTCTGGCGTCGGAAAAGTGCCTAATGGGCTTCTCGTGTGCTTGTGCACCTTCGCGCGTTGACACGGAAGGCAAGCAGCTGCCCAGGTACGGACGTCCCGATTAACATTGCGCCAAACGAATCGTGCGGTTACGAGTTTAACCGATGCACGAACGCCTGGATGAGACAAGCCGTGCAACGCGTCGAACACGGTCTGCCGAAACTCGCGTGGGACGACTGGGCGCGGCGTGCCCAGAGATAAATCGCAGAGTATCGTTCCGTCTGATGATGTCAGCGGAACGGGTCGTATATCCAATGAGGGAGACCTGCGTAGTAGATCAACCTCAGGATCGTTGAGTTGTGCTGTGGCCATGGCTGCCAAGTCGATAGCAGTGCCGGCGTCAGCGGAGATAGCTTGGATGCGGGAAAGTGCATCGGCGACGGCGTTGTGCACACCTGAGACATGCCGTATATCGGTCGTAAACTGAGCGATATAGTCAAGGTGGCGCGACTCTCTAGGAGAGTATCGGTCGGTAGTCGAGCCGAGCACGTAAGTCAGGGGTTTGTGGTCGGTGAAGACGACAAAGGAGCGGCCTTCTAGGATGTGTCGAAAGTGACGTATCGCTAGATATACGGCTAGTAGTTCCCTACCGAACGTGCTGTAGCGAGATTCGGTAGGTTGTAGGCGTTTGGAGAAAAAGGCTAAGGGTTGCCACGTGTCGGCTACGCGTTGCTGTAAAACAGCGCCGACTGCCACGTCCGAGGCGTCAGTACTGAGGGACAGTGGGGCGGCCGGATCGTGATGCGCTATAGAAGCTATGTTGGCGATAGCCTCTTTCAGCGACTTAAAAGCAGCGCGTGCTGCGGCAGGAAATTCGAACTTCTTGAGTTTCCCTCGGAGAAGGTCCGTGAGGGGTTGCATCAGCGAGGCGCAGTTGGGTATAAATCGTCGGTAAAAGTTAACAAGGCCATCAAAACGCCTGAGCTGTTTGAAAGAATGAGGCTCGGGGTAGTCGATGATGGCTTGAATTTTATCCTGCAGTGGCACGACGCCTGCAGAAGAGATACGATGGCCCAGGAAATTGACTGAATCGACACCAAACGAACACTTTTCTGCGTTGATCGTCACCCCGTGTTGAGATAAACGATCAAAAAGTGTTCGTACGTGGCGTATGTGCTCTTCTCGTGAAGAGCTTGCGATTAAAATGTCGTCAAGATACGCGTAAGCGAAGTCTAAACCGCGACAAACTTGGTCGATGAAACGCTGAAAAGTTTGCGCGGCGTTCTTTAGGCCAAATGGCATGCGCAGAAACTCGAACAAACCAAATGGAGTCGTCACGGCAGTTTTAGCGATGTCCGCTTCGGCTACCGGAATTTGGTTGTATGCGCGTACCAAGTCGATTTTGCTGAAGATATTTTTACCCGCCAGACTGGCGGTGAGATCCACTATGTGTGGGATCGGATAGCGATCAGGCGTGGTTACCGTATTCAAGGATCGATAGTCGCCGCAAGGACGCCAGTCCCCCACAACCTTCTTCGGGACCATGTGCAGAGGCGACGCCCATGGGCTGTTGGACGGTCTGACGATACCAAGTTGAAGCATGTGGTCAAATTCGGCTCGTGCTGCCCGTAGTTTGTCTGGAGCAAGCCGTCTTGGTCGTGCGCTAACTGGTTGACCGCGCGTAACTATGTGGTGAGCGACCTCTGTCGTGACTGGTGGAAGCTCTGCAGCCGGTCGAACCAGTCGCGGGTATTCGGAGAGGAGGCTCAAGTAGTCGGACGGTGCGTCTGCGATCCGAAATACAGGGCTGATTATCGGGGCATCTGAAAGGACACCATCAACACCTAGTTTCGTACGGTCGTCTAAAAGTCTGTGGCGACCAGCATCAACAAGCAACCCAAAATGTCGGAGGAAGTCGATACCGATAATTGCGAAGGGTACAGACGCAACCATGAAGACCCACTGAAAATCTCGGCGAAGATTGAGGTCTAGGTTCATCATGCGCTGACCGAATGAAGCTATCGGAGAACCGTTGGCCGCACGCAAATTGTACGTAGGCTTCGAGTGCTTGTCGCTAGCGGTCGCTGGGATGACGCTGACTTCCGCTCCCGTGTCGATGAGGAACGTGATGGAAGAACGTCGATCCTTAACGTAAAACAGTCGGTTTGCTTGGTTATTGAATGATACGTTTGTAGTGCTAGTATGCGGGCTATTCGTTTTCCCTGGGTCGTGCCTAATGCAGGGAGCCCGACAACGTCTAGCTCTTCCACCGTATTGGCGGTGATACCAACATACTTCTTCGACGGGTTTGACATTATCTGACTGAGAACTTGTAAGGAAAATGTTGCGCTTTCGTGCCGAACGTGACGTACTCGGTGCAGGCACAGACGAGCCGCAATGAACGGTAGCCAAAACGTGGTCAGCATTTGACCGTGGCACACGCTGCTTTGAAGCCTTCATTGCTGCTATCCTGCTGCGAAGTAGCGCAATTTCCTCGTCTTTAGAGTCAGATCGGTCTAGCGATTGGGAGCAAACATGGGATTCGGTTTTCATCGGTGAGAATACGTCACCGGAGTTACTGGTCGTCTGCTGCGGAAAACGTTCGAACGCAGCGTCTGCCTTGGTAGCTAAGTCTTTCAAGGGTGCATCTATAAACATGGACAGCATTACCGGCAATGGCTCTGGGAGACGTGCAAACCACAGCTCCTTTATCCCTTCTTCGCTCAAGAATAAGGGACCAGCGATGCGCTGAAGTTCGCGGAGCAATGCCGACGGCTTGCGATCTCCAAGCTTGAGACCATTGAGCTGCTCAAATCGTGTTCGTGCGCTGGGTCGTAACTCTTTCAAAATCGCTTGCTTCATGGTTTCATACTTTGCCTCATTCGATGGGCAGAGTAGAATGTCCTCAATCAGCGTCACTATCGACGGAGGAAGGCGTGGGACGAGCTGATTGTACCTTGGACGGTCCGCCGTTATGCCCTTATTTTCTAGTTCGATCTCGAATATCTTAAACCAAACTTCTGGACTGTGTTCCATGAAACTTGGAACAGCCAAAGTAAGCATGGTTACGCTGTGAAACGACTCAGATGCAACTCTCGAAATGTGAATCGAAAGATAAATAACGAACAAAATACGATAAAAGTACTAAAATTATGCAAGAAACAAATGAATATAGGTATATAATCGAGAAAAAGGAACGAACTCACCAAAAAATACAAACGAGAAAAAATGTTGAATTCGCGCGTGCGAATCGGGGTCACCAATTTGTAGGACTAGTTAATACTAGTCCGAGACGATGCGCGTAATTAAGCGCGGATATCAGAAGGCAATGGTAGTCGGACACAGCGGACTGTATTCGATGGGCTAGAACAAGAAACGGACGGATGAAGCGAGGCAAGAGCGTACACGTGAGCGCGGGGACTTACAAGGCAGTTGTGTGTCGAGCCGGTTGTAAGATTAAAACAAGAAGGAGTAATGTACAATCGGTCAACAAGTAAATTGTACACGAAAGATAAGAGTTATCTTTTTGGGCGCTACAGTACACAACAGACTCAATTCAACAAAATGGTGATCATTCCGGATCGTACACAACTGCAACCTGCTTTTCTTGCTCATGATCATAGTACGTTAAAGAAAGATGCTATTCAGGAAATAGTATGTCTCTTCACCAAGCCACTGAACAATAACACACTAAGCGGAGGATCCAGGGCTTCTGACGTGGACCTTGATATTTTCTTTGTCGGGGTAGGATCATCGAACACTAGGGCTTCATGTCTCGTTACAAAACCCTCTATGCAGCCAACGATCAACGCCGACACTCCTGACCATGACACTATAACATCCTTAACGCAGTCCCTTGCATCCTTATTGCATCAGCTATCACCCATAGTGCAGAAGCTATCAACTTATACTCATCCACCATCGATTTCGTGGGTATTGGCTAGCAGCCAATAGGGTAGAGACTAAACAGACCTATAAGACATAATACTCACACTTTAGGAGGGAGGTAAGGAAGTTGTTGGACTTGGGTGAGACCAGCGTGGTCCAACTCTACTGGATGGCAATTGGGACCTTACTAAACGGATCTCAGCCGGTGCACAGTGTGTCACGCTCTCTCACTGGACATTGGGGGTCTTTGGGACATGTGCTGGGGCGCGTACAGTCCCTGAGGGAAGGGAAACGCAGGCGCACAGAGAGCACCGGGTTCAAATCTGAAGTGTAGTCAGACCCATTCTGTGAGCGAGCAAAGAAGGCGTCTGAGGTTAGGGCGCAGGTGGTGCACGGAGGACCAGAGTGAACTTTATTGGCTTAGTACTCCAAAGTGCTCTATGCAAGAGGCGCAGATAGGTTGCCTGGTTTTGATGGGACCTCATGCTACTTCGAGCAGATTGTTTAAGACGCACTGCAAGCTACCGTTTATCTCGAAGTCAAGTTGTCAGTAACAAAAGGGGCGGAACAATACCTGTCACAACGGAATGGATACAATGCGCTCCAGGTATCATGTTTTCTTTATGCGATAAAATATCGCTTTTGTGAACGGATCCTCAGATATAAGCAGAATGTGGGGTAGACGCTAATCATATTCCAACCAATTCGTCCCCATACGAACCACACAGGTCAGATCTATTGGAGATAGACAGAACAGTTCCCGGGTGGAATGATAATCACCAATTGATTAGGCATTTGATAGATGTTTGATTGCGACCTTGCAAAGTTTTTTAAAATGAGGTGTTCGATGGGACACTATCTTACTTTTTTCCTCTTTCTGCAAGTCTGCAGACATGTGCTATTTTGTTGCGAATGGATTCGATTACAGGCAGCTGATCTCGTGAAATTAGGGGTACCGTCAGTTGGTGTACCCTATGCTTCTCCAAAAAAGGAGTATAGTCAGTGGTTTAGTACGGACAAAAACGTGTAGGATTAACATGTCCCACAAGGTGTTGAGTTGTGCTTCGCAAAAGAAAATGTATGCCAACTATACACAAAGAAGAACCGAAAGCAGTGAGCCGGCCGACCAAAGTGTTGTGCGCCTGCATCGTTCACAAGTGGTTTAACGCAACTTCAACTGTCACAGCTTTGGAGTTTCAAAGATAAGCGGGTGTGGGTTGTAACGGTTTTGTTTTCTGAATGTGATTATCATTCAGATGTTTTGTAGTTTGGTGTAACGCGAATAGCACATTGGCGAAACGAGATTTGAACACAGTGAACGTAGAGGCTGAAACAACTGGTTCTGCTAGTGAATTGTATAGATGAAAAACATGTAGGGCGAAGAAATTCCGCGTACGCTCTAACCGGCTGGCAGTTTGAATTCGTGGTCTTGCAGCCTGTTGTTATGACTGGGGTTCAGCAGCTGATAGCTCGAGTGATTAGGGTGATCATGATTAGGTTCACGGGCAAAGGCAGATAGCGTCCTCTGAATACTCTTAAAGTACTCGGGCGCTGTTCATAAGGCATTAACCTTTGACGTAATTGTTTACCCGTTGTTGGGAAATTTCCAAGACCGTGACGTCTTGCTTCAGCCATCCTTGGATGGTATATTCCACCTGTTGGCGTTTGCGCGCAGAAAGCAGCTGTGAAAAATAACTGGGTGCAAGTGACCAAAAGCCCTTTTTCAGTGCAAGTACAACTCAATTTGACCAGCCTAGATTTTCCTGTACTAGTACACCGGGCTCCCTTTCCCCGACGAGACTGCTGCAGACCATCGTCGCCGAACTTATAGGTATGTGGAGCAGTTGGTGTTGTAGATGAAGGGCTCCACACCTACTCCCGTTGAACTGAAGACGACGGTAGCCTGATCAGTCAGGAATCTTGTCGAGGTCGTTTTGAAACAGCATGCAGTCTGTTGGAGCTATGAGCCACCGCCGAAGCTCTATGCCGTCCCGTAAAACAAACAATGTGAAGTGATTATGTCAGCTTGTCACACCAACCTTCAAGTACAGCCCTAACACGTATCCTACTCAGTTTGTGTGAGCTGTTTATATGTGTCTTATTTAGCCTGAAGATGAAGCAACGAAAAGGGGCATTTTTGTTTTACTGACTTTTCATTATTGGAACGGGAATAAATCACCAGCAGAAAATCTGAAACATCGGGGCTCCAACATGGAACCTTTCAGCATACCGTATTCCACGTGTATTGGAGTTAATACTGCATCGCGCAATTGTACTTTCAGGCGCTTGTGCAAATGAAGTTGCCGAGACACTACGGGACGGGATTACCAACGCTGTAACCCCGATGGTTGGATAGAACAGTGCGACGAGTCAGTTGATCACATTCCTTAGGTACGTCGAGATAGACGACATGAAATCATTCACCAACATTCAATGTTTCGGTCCAACTGTCCCGTGCTAACATTAGATGTGTAGTACACGCTGAGTTCTGGTGGAAGCTATATTGCTTTTGTGCGATGTAGTCAACTTAATCAAGGAAAGACAAGAGTAGGCTGAACAGATGGCCGGTTAAGGGATGCATGTTGGCCAATATTAGGAGGAAGAAGTGGAGCAACATACCGGTCTGATAGCTTGGCATTGGGGCAACTCTTGGATCGACTGTTTAGGCTCCTACGTCAAGTGACGCGAAGCTTTGGATATGGAGTTATGTTGCACTTGTTGTTACAACATCAGTCTAATGAATCTTCGTCTCTGACTCCCAACAGATTCCGTGTAATTATGCTTGGGCATTTGCATGGTTAAGTTGGATGTTGAGTACCGAAACCCGGTAAATCATTGAGCTTACGGTGTCTTCTCAATATACCCGGGGCTCCCTTCCCATTCGCAATTCTAACCTGAAAGGACACGAGGACAAAAGATGGTCGATTTGATTGTCAAAATAACCTTTTCTCCCTCCTGGTATCCGGAACATGTAACGCCCTTCCAGCTCATGTCATTTGGCCACAACACAGAGGCGTAGCATAGGGGGGTGGCGGTCAGCTCCTGACGGCAACTGAACAAGGACGACATTTTTAGTATGAATGATTGTTCAATATCAAGTGTAAATTCATTGAAATTACCTCCATGACTGCAGTAACAAAAGTGAACGTGGTAATCATGTCGAGAGTGAAAAGGAAATTTGTACTGCAAATGTTGATATCTGAGCAACCGAATACGAAATTTACATGGAGACAACGGGGAAATATTTGTAACGTTGGTACGATAATACGCACATCAACGGCTTTGCTGGAGGTCTGCCAGCTGCCTGTTAAGATTGACCATGAACAACATGCTATATTAATCCAGTTCTGATCTACTATGGTGCAGCACCTCGATCATGAGTTCCCTAAGTGGCTCTGCCTGGAACGAATAAAAGGCTGGGACTAAGAATCTGCAAACTAATTGGTTTTGTTCGGATTTGCGAAACTGAGCTAAGCATGCGAACTTGGATGGTGTATTCTCCTTGAAAAGAAGTCCTGTTTTGTTTCAGCTGTAGGATGTTTTCAACGGGACAGTCTATCTTTTCGATTGATGAGGGATTCAGCAAATGTTGGCAACTAAATCCAAAAACACGTGAACACGAATCTGGTATATCTCTTGATCAGTCATTCCTCATACGGTAAGGAGCTAATGATCCGGCTAGTTGAAGGAAAGGCAATTGATAAAATATGTAGCACTGGTAGAAAAAAGAGATGGCGTGAAATTCAAGCTACACAACACTTGATGTCGTCAGGTTTCTCACCGAGAATAATTTGATTCCCTGTTTCACCGAGAAGGCATTCCGAATGACAAATGAGGCCATGAAAATGGAGGGAATTTTCCAGCATGTATACATTTGTTGGTCAAATATGAACCTGTCTTTCGCGAACCTTTCGGGAAGGAAAAGTAGCACTTTTTCTATGTCGCCATAGGTTCAAAATGAAGTAGAGAGCAATTTGGTAAAGCAGGTGAGAAAGAAATTTGCCGATCAGGTCAAGAAAAGCAAGTGTGTTTGCTTATTTGATAGCAATCCCCATGTATCTTACGAAAATTAGATGACGGAAAATGAAGTGATGGCAGAGGAATCATTTATCAGCCTCACTGATTAACAGCAAAAGCGCAGAGAAAATTGCTTGATGGGTATTGAGAGACCGGAAGGAGGACTGGATTAAAATTGATGACTGCTGTGGCCAGACATTTGATAGTGCTGCTGTTATTGCGGGCTACCGATCGGGCTTGCCGAGACATCTAGGAAACCTAACCCAAAGTTATAATTGTGCCATGCGCTAACTAATTCCTGAATTTGACTTGTGCTCATGCATATTCTGGACCGTTCATTCCGTTACACTTTTGGAACGATGAACTGGATATCCTCTTTTTTCATCTAAACCTCATTGGAATGTCTTGATTCAAGTCACCGGTCTAAGTAGCAAGTGGATGTAAAATCTAGATGGAGTAGTCGAGCAGGCGTTGTAAATGTTGTGGTGAAGAAATACTCGGAATTCATCACTTCTCTGAAACACCACAGAATAAGGAGAAAAGGTAACCACAAGATCAGATGCATCTTCAAGTCTCAATTCGTTATTGACTTTTCCTTTTATTTTTTGTTGTGTACGGAAGGTCAAATGCACTAGCTGTAGTAAATAGGTCACTCCGGTAAACGAACTGCTGTATTCTGATAAATGTCTAACTGGGTGAGTACATTAAGATGTCGCAAGGAGAAGCATGGACCAATGGGGAAGCAGCAAATTTGTCGCTTTGTGTGGCTCGCCTAACTCTGATAAACTGGAAGACCCCGCCGTGCAAATGGAATATCAAAAGCAGCTTCGTGAGAGCCTCACTTCTCCGCCTCCTTGGGATGTTGGTCAGCATTGGTCGCGATTGCAACAGCGGGTTTATCCAGTTACGGTCTTGTTCGTTACACAACTAAAAGTTCGGTCTCGGCCACCTCCGTGGAACTTCTCGACTATCGGCGGACTATACCCGTCAGTGTGGAACACACTGAGCTCCGCCGTTCTATTTTCAGACAAGTGAAAGTGAGTCTTCTCCGTGATCGTGAATCATGGTGGTCTAAACAGACCAAAGAAATTGAAGTTGCTGCTTCTACTGGTAATAGCCGCATGCTGTTTTATCTCATCAGATCCACCGGACGCAAAGTTCAGGCCATCAGTCAGACTATTTGTGAGTCATATGGTACTAAAATCACCAACGCTCGCAGTCGCTTGGATCACTGGGCAGAGCAATTTGCTCTACAATTTAATTGCCCAACACAAACTCCGGTTACACATCCACTGCCATCATGTGATCCTTGGTCAGTCTGCATAGATCCTCCCACTGAAGCAGAAATATGGAGAGAAATCCAGACTCTGAAACGCCATAAAGCTCCTGACTTCGACAATCTTCCTCCGGCCTTATTCAAACATGGGGAGGGGGAAGTTAGTTGTCACCAAAATTGTATCACTGTTCACAAAGGTGTGAAGCGATGAGAAAGTTCCTAACTCATGGGGAGAATCTGTTGTGGTTCCGATCCACGAGAAGGGCTCTCGTAGTAAGTGCACAAACTACCGAGGAAGCTCACTTATCTCTGTCGGGTCCAAGCTCTTTGTGTCCATTCTGCTGCGTAGGCTCTCGGTTACTCACCAGAGTTTGTGTCGTGAGGCACAGACTGGCTTTCGTTCTGGCCGTCGTTGCATTGACCAAATTCTCACGTTGCGTCAAATTCTCGAACATCGTCATATTCACCGAAGACCAACAATGGTGGTGTTTTTGTATATCCGAGCCGTTTTTGATTCAGTAGATAGGTCGTCACTGTGGAACTGTCTGCTACGGAACGGCATTCCCGACAAGTTTGTCATACTCTTGAAAGAGCTGTATAGTCATACCTCTGGCAAAGTTAGAGCTTATGGAAGGTTTTCTTCTTCCTTTCCCGTTACCAGTGGAGTGCGCCAAGATTGTCCTATCTCGCCGTTCCTGTTCAACTTTGCCATTGAAGATGTCCTACATCGCGCATTGGAAGGAGCATAGAGCTGCGGCATTGAGCTTTTACCCGGGGACAGCGTCGTGGACCTGGACTATGCTGATGACATCGCTTTGCTGGGGGGACGACTCGCAAGTTGTTTAAAACATTCTGAAGCGCTTAGCGGTAGGGGCATCTAACTATGGTCTTTATTTTGCTCCATCCAAGTGTAAAGCTTTGCTTCAGGATTGGTAGGCTCCTGTGCCTACGCTCACCATTTCGGGTGTCACCCTGGAGCTCATTAACAGCTTTACTTACCTCGGGAGTTGCATTACGGCTGGTGGCGGTATTGACGATGAAATTTCACAACGAATTGCCAAATCTCGCCTTGCATTTACTAACCTGAGACACTTGTGGCGTCGTCGCGATTTCAGTCTCAAGCTCAATGGCCGAGTGTACAATGCCACAGTCCGTGCTGTCCTACTGTACGGTTGCGAGACCTGGCCTGTTCGATCGTAAGTTTTGAGACGACTGTCTACTTTCGAGAACCGCTGCTTGCGTTCGATTGCTCGCGTATGGTGGCAGCACCATGTGAGCAACGCGTAAGTTAGAAGCAGAATCATGGGAGTCGACAGTCCTGGTCACCAGAGCATAATCATTCAGCACCAATTGCGTTGGCTTGGTCAGGTACTGCGTATGCCTGCCCACCGCCTTCCACGTCGCGCATTATTTGCACTTCTTGACGTGAATGGAAAAACAGCCGCGGCGGACAACCGATGACTTGGAGGAGTATGAAGATCCTAACTTCGTGTCTAGCGTCAGTAGGGTCTGTGCGTCTTCCAGGCTGGGAACCACGTGAAGCGGATTTCCAATGGTTGGAAATCTTGGAGGATATGACCCGCAATAGGAGTCAGTGGCGTCAATGCTGTTCTACCGTCCCTTCATCATGTGCTTTTCAATGTTGAACAAAACATGAAAACAGAAAAAGAACTCAAAACGGCGTACGTGGAACTGAAAAATAACATTTTCTCCGTTTCTCTCTCTCTCTCTCTCCTCGTTGGACATTACATTCTCCTTTCCATATGTTGGGCGGAGGCTGGGATAGTAGTCGGGAAGCAATGACCCGTAAGACGTGTCAAATACGACAGTATAGAAGTCGGAGGAGACTGAACCCAACGTGTATTGTACAGGCTACAAGAATAGGAAACGAATGAGACAGCGATAAACGTGCAGCGAAGTACTCACCAAAACGGTTTGTGACAACGGACGTGCAGTCAGTAAAACAAGTGGACGTTTCGAAGGTTAAAACAACCATAAAATTCAATGTTACATGATCCTGAAAGAGCATGTTTCCCGGTGCACTACAAGGGCCTCCCCCTAGAAGGCTGAAGGATGGAAGCCTTCGATAGAGCTGTTAGTGGGGGAAAATGGAAGGTGAGGAGGGATGCGTATATTTGCAGAGGCTTGAGTAAGAGCTTCCAAGGTCGGGTGTGTAGCAGATTTCGCTGGGTCCAGGCTTATATTAGTTTTATTTATGACGATCGTGTGGACCAGAGTGCATCATCGGTGGGCCGTCGGGGCGGACTGGTCGGACTGCAAAATAATGGCTAGTCCAGAAAAAAGGCCGACAGGGCCTTCCCTTTGCTGCAGACCCGACGGTGCGCTTGGGAGGTGTCACTCCCCCCACCGCACTTTAGTCCACGGTCCTCGTCCCACGAGGAAATCCAGGCGTCCTTGTTCCACGGAGAAATCCGGGCGTGTCCTTCCCACGAAGGAATGCGGGCGTCATTGTCCCACGAAGTAATCCGGCGTCCTCGTCGGCAATGCCTAAGCGGCGTTTGGGGACCAATTCGTTCTTGGGTGTCTGCGATCGAGGGCGACTGTCTGTTCCTTGGGTGAGGAAGGGGCTGTGGGACGGCTGGCGAGTCACTCCAAGGTTGCGTTGACCCGGTTGGCGAGTCCCTCGAGGGTTGCCTGGGCAGTTCTGGCGGTTGAGTTTCTGGAAGGTAGAACTCAGAGGGGGTTGGCAAGGGTCGGGGAAGTGGCTTGACGCCGGATAAGGAACATGTCATGCATGATAAAAGCAAATACGCTTTTTAGATTCTTCAGAATATTTTGGGTTCTTTTTTGTTGAGTTTGAAAAACGTTTGTGGGAGAGACGCAGGATAACCATTAAAGACGAAAAAAGGTGTGTTAATGGAAATAGCAAACGCTTAAAAAATCGGAAAAACGGACCGGACGTTTGACCTGTCTACCGCGTCGGTCGGTTGCCTGGGGTTGAGGCGGGATAGGTTGCGGGTCAAGGGGTACAGAGGGTTGCGGGTTATCCAGTGCTCGGAAAGTCACCACAGGTGTAGGTGCTTGTGCTAGAGCATCACGATGGGCTGCAAGTGGCTCGTCAAAGAAAGCCACTTAGAGGCGATCGATGGACACCGTTGTTTGGTGACCATCCTGGTCTATAGTAAAATGTTTCGGAGTCCGTTGCAGAACTCTGAAAGGGCCAGTGTAGGGAGGCTGGAGGGGCGCCGCACTGCGTCGGTGCGGAGGAAGACGTGAGTGCAGGTAGAGAGTCCGCTGTGCATTTGCACATCTCTAGTCTGTTCACGGGGCGGGGTCGGGCGGAGTGAACGCATGCGTTGAGCTAGGGAGGACGCAAAGTTAGGCGGAGGCATACCCGACGATGCGGGAGGTGAAACGAATTCTCCTGGTAACTTGAGCGTCGTGCCGTAAACCAACTCTGCTGGTGCATATTGCAAGTCTGCTTTGATGCTGCTGCGAATGCCTAAGAGTACGAGCGAAATGTTTTCGCTCCAACTAGGGTCGGAGGAGGCGCAGAGCGAGGCTTTAAGCTGTCTATGGAAACGTTCAACCAACCCGTTGGCTGCTGGGTGATACGCTGTGGTATGAATGCGGCGATAGCCTAAGAAGTTGCAGAACGTATCGAATTGTGAAGATTCGAAAGGCGTTCCGCGGTCAGTTGTGATGATGGATGGGCATCCGTAGTGCGAGACCCACCGATCTAAGAACGCCCGGATACCAGTCTCAGCTGTGCAGTCTGTTACGGGAATGGCTTCTGGCCATCTGGTGAAGCGGTCGACACATGTAAGAATGTATACGAATCCGCGTGAAGGAGGCATTGAACCTACCAGGTCTAAGTGTACATGCGAGAACCGAGAGTCCGGGGCAGGAAATGAACCAAGAGGACTGCGGGTGTGACGATGTACTTTAGAGCGCTGGCATTGAAGGCAGTCGCGAGCCCAGGTACGAACATCTTTGTTTACGCGTGGCCAAACGAAACGTTCGATGACCAGTTTCAAAGATGCACGGATACCAGGATGTGATAGTGAGTGCAGTGCGTCAAAGACTGTGCGTCTGAAGGAGACGGGCACGAGAGGTCTAGGACAACCTGTGGAAGTGTCACAAAGAATGGTTCCTTCCGTGGTTTGGAGAGGAACAGGTTGCACATGCAGCGAAGTGGTCTGCGGAGTGCGCCGTATATCTTCGTCTTGAGCCTGAGCCGATGCCATGGCGGCAAGGTCGACGGTAGGCAAAGAGTGGAGAGTGAGGTTGACGCGTGAGAGAGCGTCGGCGACGGGATTGTCGACACCTGAGACATGACGTATGTCAGCAGTGAACTGCGTGACAAAGTCTAGGTGTCTTGTTTCTCGTGGTGAGTATTTGTCGCTAGCAGAGTTGAAGGTAAAGATAAGGGACTTGTGGTCAGTGTAGACCGTGAAAGCGCGGCCTTCGAGTGTGTGCCGGAAGTGACGTATTGCTAGGTGAATGGCGAGCAGTTCTCTGCCAAACGTGCTGTAGCGGGATTCCGCTGGCTGCAGACGCTTGGAGAAGAACCTAAGGGGTTGCCATTGCCCACCAACGTGTTGTTGGAGGACGGCTCCTATCGCGACGTCTGAGGCGTCAGTCGTAATAGAAAGAGGTGCAGTCGATTCGGAATGAGCGAGGAGGGCTATGTTGGAGATAGCACCCTTGAGTTCGACGAAGGCTGCCTGTGCTGCGTCAGGGAAAGCGAACTTTCGTTCATTTCCTCTGAGTAGGTCAGTCAGTGGCTGCATGAGCTGAGCGCAGTGCGGAATGAAGCGTCGATAGTATTTGACCAAACCACAAAATCGACGGAGGTGCTTGAACGACGTCGGAGCTGGGAAGTCCTTGATTGCCTGGATCTTGTCAGGAAGGACTTCGATACCAGACGATGAAACGAGGTGGCCTAGGAATTCTACCGTTGATTTACCGAGTTTGCACTTAGTCGGGTTGACTGTGACACCGTGCTGGGTCAAGCGCTGGAACAGAGTTCGAAGATGCTTGAGGTGCTCTTGTTCCGATGAACTGGCTACTAAGATATCATCGAGGTAGGAATATGCGAAGTCTAGGCCACGCGTAACATCATGGATGAAGCGTTGGAAGGTTTGTGCGGTGTTGCACAGTCCAAATGACATCCTTAAAAATTCAAACAAACCGAAAGGAGTGATGACGGTTGTTTTAGGAATGTCATTGTCTTCCACAGGTATCTGGTGATAGGCGCGAACCAGATCGATCTTGCTGAAGATCTTCTTACCTGTGAGGCATGCGGTAAGGTCCTGCATGTGTGGGATGGGATACCTATCTGGGACGGTTAGGCGATTGAGTGCGCGGTAATCACCGCAAGGGCGCCAGTCACCAGATTTCTTGGGGACCATCTGCAGGGGCGAGGACCAAGAGCTGTCGGAAGGGCGGATTATTCTAGGTCCAAGCATTTGCTCAAACTCCGCCCTAGCTACCTTTAGTTTCTAGGGCGATAGACGTGGACGGCATGACACAGGTGGGCCATTCGTCCGTATGTGGTGCGTGACTTGAGCTGCCACGGGCAAAGCTGCGTTCATTGGCTGAACGAGCTTGGGATACTGAGAAAGGAGATTAGCGTAGGCTGACGAGGTCTGGGGAAATGCATAGACCGGGGATATAGATGTCGCCTCGGCGGTGCTGCCACGTACTCTGAGTTTTGTTGCAGTGTCGACTATCATCTGGCGTATCGCATCGACCAAGAGGTCGAAGTGCCTGTGAAAGTCAATGCCGATGATGGCAAAGGGGACTGCAGCGACGGTGAATAACCAGCGAAACGTGCGCCGAAGACCCAGGTCCAGGGTAAGTGACCGATGACCATAGGTGACTATTGGCTTGCCATTGGCGGCACTGAGGCTTGTCGACAGAGAAGTGGTAGGCTCACCTGGCATAGGGGGAATGACGCTAACTTCCGCCCCGGTATCAACTAAGAACTGAGTATCAGAGTCATAATCCCTAATGTACATGAGACGACTTTGGGCTTTGCCGACGTACGTGGCCATTACGGCCCGCGTGGCGGATCATCTATAGCTGAGTAGGTACACGGCTGTACGTACTTACGGGCTTTAGTACCGATACGCGAGTGGTAAAAGCAGTAACGTGAGGCATCAGGTTTTGTGCGACGGTGCGATGATCCAGAGCGGTTGCGATGCTTACGTTTTAAGGTGAGTTCTTTGATCTGGCGCTGAAGCGACGCTATCTGCAATGATAATGCGTCTATTGCGGACGGCGGGCTAGTCGCGCCTGTCGTTGTGGTTGCAGCAGCGCAAAGCTGCTTGAGTGCTTTGGTTTCAGTCTCTGGCTGGTGCCATTCGATGACGCGGTCTGCTAGATCTGCAATTGCTGTGATGGGCAAGTCACTTGCTACTGCAAGGATAGCCTGTGTACTTGCAGGAAGGCGTTGCATCCACAGCTCGCAGAGAATCCCTACGTCCATGTTGGACATGCCGATGAGCTGTTGCATATCGCGCAACAAGGTTGAGGGCATCCTGTCTCCTAGCTGCAGATCACTAAATAGTTGCTGCAGACGGACCTTGTCAGAAGGCGTGATTCGCTGAATAATAGCCTGTTTAAGTGTCTCGTATTTCATTACTAGTGGGGGCAAAGTATGATGTCTCTCACCTGCGAGGATATACTATAAGGAAGCCAAGATATTAACTGATTATACATGGCGAAATCAGAAGAAAACTTACGAATATAAAATACGGATTCTAGGTGCAAAAACCATAATAAAGGATCATTCTTCCAAAACGGGGGAGGGGTTAAGGCAACAGAGTTGACCATGACAGGCTGAACGGCGTTAGCCGCGCATGGAGATGGCTTATCCTCTAGATAATTCATTGCAAAAAGGAGATAAAATATGTGGTAGGTGAGAAAACAATATGATCACAAGTAATGAATCATAAAATCACTGGAACGAGCTCACCAGAATGAAAATGCAAAATGGCGGGCGGCGTGTTCCTGATAGGGGGTCACCAATTGTTGGGCGGAACCTGGGATACTAGTCGGTAAGCGATGACACGTAAGACGTGTCAAATACGACAGTATAGAAGTCGGAGGAGACTGAACCCAACGTGTATTGTGCAGGCTACAAGAATGGGAAGCGAATCAGACAGACCGAGAAACGTGCAGCGAGGTACTCACCAAAACGGTTTGTGTCAACGGACGTGCGGTCAGTAAAACAAGTGGACGTTTCGAAGGTTAAGACAACCATAAAATCCAATGTTACAAAGTACTGAAAGCGCATGTTTTCCGGTGCGCTACACATACCACCATCGTTCAGATGACACATTTGTCTGTTGACAGAATTGTGAATAAATAAATATATATAATGAACTTGCAATGTTAAGAGTTGACCTTAGAACGAAGGAAGCAAATAATGGACATTGTAATGAATGAGTCCAAAAGACACTACGCCGAAGTGGGGACAAGCATGAAGCGTCGAACCCGCCAAAAGAAATGAATAAAAAGGTGAAGGATTTTTTGCTATATCCATGTGATATGACGCTGAGTTCACACGAGATAGACTATCTGTCATAGACAGTTTGAGTGATGCAATGCCATAGATTTTAGCAACTACATGACTTTGCGAACAAATATGCTTTGTTTACATCGTCAAATCTGCTTGATGAAAACTATGCTAATCCGTTTAGCGAAATTGAGGAAGATGTAGAACATAGGAATTCCTCTCCGCAAGAGAAGTTTACAGTGTTTTGTGAAAGCTGCAACCGACGACAAATAAGTGTATCCATTGAACTTTTGAACTTTCTACAGAAATATCACTTGGAATCTGCTGCGCACCTTTCTTACTCCAATTATTAGTACTGCCAATTGTGAGCCCGCATTATCAAAACGCAAAATTTCAACGAACTGCCTTCAATCACCAGTGAACAAGATAAGGCTAACGGATTGGCAGTTCTCCCTATACACAAGGAACTTGTCATTGGAATGAATTTTGTTAGTGTTCTCAATACTATTGCCTCAACTCATGCAGAAAAATTGTGTCGGTAAAGCTTGTACCCGATTATTGTGTAATAATTCAAATGGTTGCATTAAAGCAGCTCCCAAAAATTCGCTCCTTGATTGATGTTCTATGAAACGAAATATTTAAAGTCTGTTCGCAAAAGTGTGGGTTTACGGACTTAAAACTGCCAGCAGGTGGCAAGTTTACGTCCGCCCCGGGAGGCAAAAGTAGTTGCTACGCCACTGCCTCAACATTAACGCATTTCAAAAGGCACCTTGAAGACACATTATCCCATATGCTTTACATGATATTTGATGACCTGTTTCACTAAGAGTACGAAACAACTCTAGTCAAACCATGTGCTCAGCAGTCCTTTCCGCAATATGGTTGGCGGCATCCGGATTCGGATTTGCCTGTCACTGTGGCAAGCCACAGGACGCCTGCGCCTACAGAGGGACCATGGGTGGCTTGCGCTGCACCACCCACAGCTCCAACCACACACCCCATATCCAGTGTAAAGCCGAAGGAATAAGACCGGGAGGCATGTGGATGGGAGCCACGTTTCATCAACGGAGCCGGCCCACACTCCTTCACAGGCAAACACAGGCGCGATGTATTTGGGGAATCGACCGTACACAAGGCGGTGGATGGACCGTGGTCCGCTGCACACTGAGTGCATAGAAAGGCTCTTCGAGCCTAGCACGGCCACAAGGACCGTGTACCCCGTTCCCTAAAGTAACGATCAACTGTCTCCTGGAGCCAGTATGGACGAGATAGTGGGAAATAGACAGGTAGGCACCTTGTCAACATGCACATCAAGCAACAGCCAATCACCTGAAACGACGAGATGAAATAAAACAAATCCAATAATGCATACACATACAGTGGCATAACCCTTTGTTACATTAGCACATGAAGAAAGTTGGTTAGCAACGAATCCGCAATAAGGAAAGACTGTCCACAAATTACTTAAAAATGCTACAGACGCAACAAAGTTACTGAAGATAAGCGCAATTAGCGTAAGCAACGTGGCCAGTTAATTGATTATTCAGGTAAGCCGAAGAAACCAAATGAAGTGGAATGAAATTTAGCCAGCTTAAAAAGACCTAGTTTAAGTGTAAGTTGGTTTAGCCCAACTGCGGTGAAGAAGCATCAGGAATGCAACATCAGCCTCAGCATGGGGTGGGAAAACTTACATAACGAATAGTGTTGCGAGGAATCTAAATCTCGAATATCTCTATGTATCCATGTTATTTGGTTACCATTGGCTTCATAATTCCCCCTTCAGACATCCTACGGGAATTGTCATGCAATCGGGTTTTTACCCGTCATAAACCATTGTTCATTGTGTCAATTGCAATCACTGAGCTATTGCTGTCTGACGTTTTGTGTCGATTCCGAGCACATGGTCTCCCTGATCAAAGTATCATTGAACTACAGACTAGTTATTGTTAAACATTCCGGAAAAGACTTCTCGTCGAGTTCTTCATGGGCTCGGGTAAAGGCTAGGCGACCGGTTGGCTAAAACAACTGCAGTATCGTTGGCACGATAGTTAGAGGTAACAATTCAGATGCGTGATCACTTTTTTGGACAATTGCTCTAACTGACATGCCTTTTAAAGTCACACATTCAGCAAAGGGTTTATCATCAGCATACTTATGCGCATACATGTCGACCTGGTTATCCAGCTGTGTTAGTGGTTCAGTATTTTGTGAACTCGGGTGGGATTTAGGTGAGAGAATATCCATGACCCAGCTTCCATACCGTTCTCGGTCGGAAATGACCGTGGATGGGAATTCCGTAGACCATGAGATGATTGGGCCGCTCGGATTCACTTTAATTACATCCGATGGACTGATGGATTACAACTGTGAAGGAAAAGTATACTGCTGTGCCCTCCAGTGAAATGTGCTCAAACTAAAGATATGCTCTGTTTATGTGCAAGCCTTAAGTAGAGTGTCTTTCATCTCAGTGTTTCACAAAGTGTGGTCCGCGGACCCCTTCGGAGTCAGTTAAACATTTTCTGGACGAAATCAGTAAATGTCATAGGTTAAGGATATATGTGCGGTGAAAATGTGCTTGGTGCCCTGGACATTAGTCTATAACTTTTTCCATTAAAGTTGGACATTCGGGCAAAACATTTAGGCCTGGGGGTCAACAGGGTTGCTCCTCCGGGGCAATCATTTTGAGTCTTCGGTATGCGGAAATGAACCACTCTCTGGCTTTGTAGGGGCTGTTTCATTGGCCAAGCGCCTTCAGCAAATAGGACCTCAGACGCATATCGGTGGCATGGACCCAATTGAGACGCCGCAACCGAAACATGAGCTCACACACCTCTGTGCACAGTGGACGGGGGTGACACCATGTACGACTGTGTTCCTCTACCCACAGAAGGGCATGTAACCAATCAGCACACCCCAAAGGCACAGACGATTGGAGGGTAGGGAAATAGGAAAACGAGCTTGATAACATGTACCATCTTGAGAGGTAGCTACAACAAGCAGCGATGCTCTGGGTGGCTGCGGGAAGTTCTCGATACCAACGGAGCAACGTTTTTGCGAGGTTGCGTTGTGGTTCGCGACAACGCACCCTGTCACACGAACCTGCAGCAAGTGTTTTCGGAGGACCGTTTTCGCTCTGAGAGACTTCTACGTCTTGCACCACTCTCCAGCACTCAACCCCATGGAAGGAATCTGGAGCATTATAAAGGCACATGTCGATGCCGTTGGACACATCACAGTGCTTGTAGGTACTTGGTAACCAATGCTTTGGCATGAGGCCAACTCCGGAGGAAGATTGTTGATTTGAGGAGAGCCCGGTAGACACAGTGGTAGCACTGGAGAGAGTGCAGTGGGAACGGCGCGGGATACGTTGGCCACCTATTCAGTGGGGACAACTCAGTGGTGATCTGCGCATATGAGTGGACCTTTGGTGGCAGTTTCCGTCGAGAGAGCTCCGCTTTGAACTGCACATTTTAGGTCTCTGCCTAGCGACCGTGTTTATCGGGCCTGATAGTGTCTTGACGCCGGTGAACTGTGGGTGATTTTGGCAGGGCCGTTGCAGCCCTGCAACAGTATTCACACCGTGATGCCATGGGTAGAGGCTGGATGGGCCGTTCTACGTCCGTGCAACCTCACATACCACAGACCGTGTTTCCTGAGGGGAAGACTAGATATAAACCTTAAGATATGGCCACTTTGTGAGGTCATTCGTAAAGTTGTTATCCTTTGAAATTAACAAACCAGAAAAGAAAGCTCATATGTTCGATCCAACGCACGCAAGCTCAAAAGGAAGGCGCGGATATTGCTGTTTAATGAGTGTGTTCATTTGATTTTGCTAATTGGAGTGAACTATCTCAGCAACATTGCAAAAAGGTTCCTGCTTTGTTTACTCTTTTTTACACTTCATTCAAAGTCCAAGAAATCAAAGCAATGACAATGTAAGCGTATTCTGGACTCTGATATAGAATTATTTTTGCCATTTATTCCATTTCGACGTATAACACCAAGATGGACCGTTGGCTGAAGACTGGGACACAGTTGAAAGTATCGCAGAAAAATGTTTCAGAGCCTGGGCGACCGCTTAGCTAAAACGGCTCCGGCATGTTTGCCACGAACGTAAGAGGTAAGAATGCAGAGATGCGTGGTCCGTCTTTTGCTCAATTGCTCTAACGTTCCCATTCATTGCTAAAATGCCTTTTAATGTCATACATTTAGCAAAGGGTTTTTCATTCGCATCGCTATGTGCATTGACGTCAACCTGGTTATCCAGTTAAGCCTAAGCGATTTGAAATTTTGTGAACTCGGGTGGGATTTGGGTAAGCGATTATTCAGGATCGAGCTTCCGTGCTTTCTGGCCGTATGTCCGGCTTAATGACGGTGGATTAGAAATCCGTGGACCATGGGATGATTGCGTCGCTATGAAACAGGGCATTTGCATCCGATGGACTGATGGGGTTCAACAGTAATGGACAAATATACTGCTATTTTCTGTGAAGTCTTCACAAACTACAGTTAACCTGTGCTAATGTTCAAGCTTTACGTAGAGTGCCCCACACACACAGGTTTAAGGTGCATCTATCTGGGAGCTTACAGGCAGTCAGTTTGTTGCGAGCTGGTTAGATGCACGTACATCTTACGTGGTTATTCGAATGAGTTCCTCGCATGCTAACAGTGTTGTGGTATACGCACGCGATTGCTGCGTACGGACTGCCGTGTGGATCGAATAGGAATAGGGATGAATCTGTCCGCATTATGCAAGCAGCCGACAAATTACGTAACACGCCCTGCAATTACGTATGGACCATTGAATGTAAATTACCGCTAGTCCCTGAACCGTATTTTACTTCATGTAGTGCCCGGCCACAAGTGTGTCTCCGGATCTGTCTAGGCTCTACGAACACTCTCAGGGCGTAAAGTCTCAGCAGTGTAATCGCAACCATAACGCTGACCAGAGGTGCTTCCGGTATACGATTTTGACTCTACCCCATGAGTGGTTGTACCGATACTGGTGCCTCACTTGTTTTTGTAGGCACACACATCATCGCACCACCCTAATGTACGATGTCATATCGGGACCGGATTACGCTACATGGACAATGCGGACATAAGTGTAGCCTGAATTTAGAGGTCTTGTTTACGAGCCCGGTATGACACGTAACGCTCAGACTGATGTACACACATCACACAGAATGAACAGATGGACTAAATGTAGACATTCCGGGATTCCAGTTGACTACTTTCCGGTCATTTGTCGTCAGTCTACCTATATAGCCACCGTACTGGCTTTCAACCTAACCACAATATACGACCTCAACTTCATGCGAATGATCTCCTCGCGGTTCATCTTACAAATGACATCGCACTGTGTCTTGACGATAACTGTTATAATGCAGGGCATTTCCGATTAATTATATGTAACTGCTGAACACAACACGCTGATTTCCACACCATTGAAGGCATGATTCTCGGCCCCGCCGTATTCAACTATCAGGTAGCAATCTCACGCGACAATGGTACAGATAACTACTGATATACACCCAGGAGCCCGCTTCATTTTGCCCAAGCTAGTGAATACGGCAAGTTTCATGTAGTCGCCACATCGAATGCACTCAATCCACTATATCACAATTTGTTGCCAACGCAGCAGGAAACAGCTGCCATCGCAACTTACTCGAATTATCACCATCCCAGAGGGAACCGCCACAGGACCGGAATAATATCAACTGAAAACCACTGTGTACTCCACTTGGGTTAGAATCCAAGGCGCAGGCGGTAACTTGTTTATTGCTAAAGTGGCTTACACTAGGTAAGTTCGTTCATAAGCTGAAGGAATTAGGTATTGGAGAACCAATGTTTTCTTGGTTGTCGTCATACCTAGCTGACAGACATCAGGTGGTGCGTATTGGCGACCGTGTCTCTAAACCGAAAGCAGTCACCAGTGGAGTAATTCAGGGAAGTGTACTTGGTCCACTTCTTTTTCTCCTCTACGTCAACGATGTATTTCATAGAATAAGACATGGTGCTACTTTTCTGTTTGCTGATGACATGCAGATACCCGCGCAGCCTTGTGCCACATTCAGCAAGATCTATCGGCACTTGAATCCTGGAGCAAACTGTGGCAGATGTCCTTTTCCGTGGACAAGTGTAATATTCTGTCGTACAAATGCGAAGTTCCACCAGGCAGTCTGTTATTACAAGGCACGTTTATATCACAGTGCAAAGTGATTCGCGACTTGGGTGTGCGGTATTCCACTACCTTCAACTTTTCGGAACATTGTGACTTCCAAGTTTCGAAAGCCATGAATACTATTGGCTATATCTGTCATAAATTTCAACTCACAGAATCTCGTATCTCGCTTTACAAAACATATGTGTCACCTGGCATGGAATACTGCTCACTACTACAGTCGAATCTGCGGAAATCTGACCAGCATGCTCTTGAGAGGGTACAGCGGCGCTTTACAAAGAAGCTGTGCGGATATTCCTCCAAGCTGACCTACAGAGAGCGCAGTGAAAAACTTGGACTTGACCCACTTTGGCTACGGATAATGAAGATGAACTTGTGTTTCCTGTACAGAATAATTCACCATCACATGCACAATTATGCTGTGTCCCTTTGTCCGTTAACACTAGATACGAGCTACGAAATAAGGAGACAACGGTCATCATTCCAAAGTTCAACACGCAAATTAGGGAGCGTTTCTTCTTAATACACTGCTCAAAGCTTTGGAACAAACTTCCAAGAGCTATCAGAACTTGTTGCACATTGCGTCTGTTTAAGCTTTCGATAAAAGATCATTTAACCGTTCAAAATGTGATAATAATGTTTCGAACAGCACAGTCCTTAGATAACGCTTGTGAGAACGGAGTTAATGGTGCCTGAAAATGCATGTGGTCAAGTGCACAAGTGGTTATACTTTGTTGGCCCGCAGCAGTTTATTCTCTTTTTTTCGTGTGCGATCAACTCTCATGTGACTGCTAAAAGCTTGTCAGACGATAGAACAAGAGGAGTGTAAATATTTTGGACCGCTTCGCGCTACACAAATTTTCATTTAGTGCTCACATTTTTAAAAATTTATTATACCATGATATGAAACTGCTGTACCATTATTTGTCCCGTCCCTTCTGGGAACGGCTTCTCGCATCGTCGAGCCATATACAATTTATTTATTTATACTTTGGAGGCGTCCGCTCATCTGCGTGATTTCCATGGAGTGTTCCCCAACTGGTACTCGCCTCTGTGTTCACTCCTCGTGCACATGGAATTGTAATCCTGATGTCATCTGCAACTTTGGGGAAGTCGGCATGCCTCACTGTTGGTGTGTCATCTTGCACCACACTAGTTATACTCGGCGAATTAGTATCTACCTTTAATCCACCACACTTGGATTGGCCCCACAATGATTTGAAAAAACCAACAGTGACAGTTACCATGCAATATATCAGGGGTGTTGAAGTATTTACAGATCGAGTAAGTGTAAAACCGCAACATACGTTTGGTTTACATGCTGCACCCTTTGTTGACAGTGGTTCAGTGTCACGCAAGCGCGTGGTTTTTCTACAACCTGATCCAAAAACTGGTTAGCTTGCCGAACAACATCCTCTTGGTGCCAGCTGGAGGGGTCCGGGATTTTCCCGTTCCAGCAAATGGTTCGGTGGCAGTGTTCCAGAACGTGGTGGGTTTTCGCCTGGCAAGCGTTGTCCCCATAAAAAGCCACAAATGTCTGTTTAACAACACTGCGACGTGACGGATGTGAATCGCCACTACATAAAGTCACTGCCCCTTGCCCCTTCCTGTGAGGCATTGCACTTCAAGGGTACGTTGAGCTCCTGGTCCTTCACGGACCGAAAGGCGTATGAACCATCTAGTCACTCACCGGCTCCCAACGGGTTGCGACGCCCTCACATCGCCCTGCTGCCTTGTAGGTTAGATCTTTAATCAAAGGCTCGGGGTAGGGCCCCGTAAGACAAGCCTCTGCTTCGGCCGGGGCAACCGGGTAGTATCAAGCCCACTGACAAATCATGGACCACACTGCTTACTACTGCTCCTGCTATGCCTAGCTTCTATGCGAACTCAAGTGCTCAACCACCACTCACAGATCACCCCACCTCCCGTCCTTCACCTATATGTACCCTTATGTCTTCTTCGGTCACCGTCACAAACGACACGTATCGCAACTGATGGAAGAGTCAAACCCAGTTTTTCAATGTCCTGCGATCGCAATCGCCTCTCACTCCGCCGAAGCTCCAGCTCTTCTTCGACCTGGTTCTCCATTCATCCTCGCAGCGTTTAATGTTCGAACTTTGATGCAGATCGGACGACAAACATTGCTGGCCCGTACTCTTGAAACGCTTCCGGTAAACATCTGTTGCCTTTCAGAGAGCAGATTACAAGACTAGCGTTGTCATCAGAATGGCCTCTCCAGTAAACCTTGACGCCAAATACCACTTGTGGCTTTCCGGAGACCCAGAAACTGCCGTCACTGGCCAAGCTGGTGTTGGGGGTGCATTGAGTGCCAGGGATGAATCAGCTCTGCTTGACTGGATCCTAGTCAACAGTCGGCTATGTGCAGTCAGACTACGAGGTTCAAGTAATGGAAGCAGGCGTGGAGACGACCGGTTAATGTATTTATGGTGATGGACAACGTTTCGCTTTTGACACAAAAGCTTCATTAGGCGAAGTGAATTATCTTAACAGTGGCATTTGGCAATTGGCGAGTGAATTTGTGCGCCTAGCAGGCATCGAAGCCGATTGGGAAAATCATCGGATTTTTAACAGCAGGTGTCTCAAGACCAACATTATTCCCAAATCCCTCACAGATAAACCTTCAGATTCTTCGTACACCTCGGCACGAATAGCACTGAGAGCAGGCAAAGCATTTCTGAGACAAAGAATCTACCTAACAACTAGACGTGTGGGTGAAATCCGCATCCATGCGAGTCAGCTGCACTTGGATTTACAGACTGCGGTGGCACAGACTGATTATGACAGACTTTGCAATAAGGCCTCCGAAGTTAAGGCAGCAAGAGGACGGGAGTCGAAGGAAAAGCAAATACGTAAGTTTGAACACTTGATGGCTGCACATAATAAGGTCGATAGTCGTACTGATAAGCAAGTATCTAATAGCAACTATTGTGCGGTTGTTAACATGTCAGATAGAGTGTTAAGTGTAATAGAGCGTAGAGATTTAGAAAAGGGTCAGAATTTTACTATCAGTAAATCTAAACTAAAGGCAGAAGATGTAATTCCTGGAGTTGAACACGTCATGACTAGATTACCACTTGAAAAGGCGGAAAACATCCGCGCCCAATTAGCAAATATAATTAGATTTCAACAGCCAGTAGAATCGAATCTTGCTCCAGCTGAACACGTAGCGTTAAAGACCTTGAAAGAGGATAGTAGTATTGTCATTACAAGAGCGGATAAAGGTAAAGTAACCGTGGTAATGAATAAAACAGATTATTTAGATAACATGAAGGAGCATTTGACCACGGGACCGTACAAAGAGGTTGAGCAGAAATGCATTACATCGGTAATGAATAAGAATAAATCAGATGTCGCTAGTTTCCCAAGGACCGTGAAGGACAGTTTAGGAAAGGGCAAATGGTAAAACATTTATGCGAAGTGGACTATTGCACCTAGAATTTACGGTCTCCCAAAGATACACAAGCCCAAAGTCCCCTTGCGACCTAGAGTGGATGGCATAGGCTCACCCACACATGAACTCGCAAGATATCTGGCGAGCCTGCTGCAACCCCTAACAGGGAGAACGAACACATTTGTAAAAAACTCTTATGAGTTTGCACGAATGATGCGAGGGGTGAGCATCGAACAAGACGAATTGATGGTCAGTTTCGATGTTACCTCCTTGTTCACGAATGTACCCAAGGAGGAGGCGTTACGATTAGCGAAAAACTGCTTGCTGGGGGACAGCAGCTTAGAGGACAGAACAAAGCTGACAGTGGATCAACTGGTCGAGGGGATAGCTTTGTGTCTCGACATGACTTATTTCACATTCCAGTCTAGAATGTACACTCAAGAACAGGGTCTGGCCATGGGATCTCCAATATCCCCCGTATTAGCCAATATGTACATGGAAGAGTTTGAAAAGAAAGCATTACCAAATTTTCGTGGTGTGCTAAAAATATGGTGGCGCTACGTGGATGACACTTTTACGATTATAAAAAGAGATAAAAAAGAGGAATTTTTAAACTATTTGAACTCCATTGACAATGCGATGAAGTTCGCCATGGAACTTGAGTCGCAGAGCGGTACACTTCCGTTCCTTGATTGTCTAGTACATAGGAACGAAGGAACGTTAAAAACCACAATGTATCGCAAACCAATGGACACGGATGGGGTACTCAGCTATAGTTCAAGCCACCCAAAGCACGTGTACGCGGGAATCGCCTCATCACTATTTCACAGAGCAAGTGCTCTGTGCACGGAGGAAGAAGATAAGAAGACAGCACAGAGGGAGGCGATGAAAAACTTAATAGCTAGCGGATATCTGAAACGATTGGTGAAACGACAGCTACAAAAATGTCTGAACACACGCGCAACACCAATCAAAGAGTGAAAAGCGAAAGTGGGTATTCCGTATAAAGAAGGAACTTGGGAAGCGATTCGGAGAGTACTGAATAAGCAGAAGATAAGGGTAGTTTTCCAGAAGGGTCGAACGCTACGATCCACACTTGTGCATCTGAAGGATTCAATTCCTTTAGATAGAACAACTAACTGTATTTACAAAATTCCATGTAAAGATTGTACTCAAGTGTATATAGGCCAAACAGCGAGGGAATTACGTAAAAGGATTTCAGAACATAGGCGACGCATATCACGACCTCCGCGAAATGAGCTAGAATATGGAGCTCTACTCAGAAATTCAGCAATCGCGATGCATGCGCTAGACACGGGGCATAAAATTGACTTGGAAAATGTGGAGGTTATCAGGAAGAAATTACGATCAGCTAAACAAAGGCTGATTGCTGAAGCTAGAGAAATAACCAAGGCTAACAACTGCGTGAATAGAATAGACGGAGTAGGACTGTTTAGTGCCTGGCGTCCAGTCTTACTCCGGCCAGCTTGATAAGCATTCGTGGATGGATCCCAAATCGGAATGAACTATCGACCCACCCTCCACCAAATTATGAAGTACTAAAGCCAAGTTCTATCAATGTCCAAGTTCCTTGCAACGGTTCAGTTAAGATTGCTAGCCACACATGTAACTCTCCGCGGGCTGGCAATTTCTTTTCCCCACTTGACCCTGACTGAAACAAACTACAGTGTACCACGAACATATTGACCTTTGACCGCTGTAATCATTCATTGATGAACTGCAAATTGATTCGTCCCCGCATTTAGCTTAGCCATGATCGCTATAAAATGCCAATGTTAAGATAATTTACTTCGCCTGGTGAAGCTTTTGTGTCAAAAGCGAAACGTTGTCCATCACCATAAATACATTAACCGGTCGTCTACCATGTTTTCTGAAATGATGACTTCCCGATCGGTTCCAAATATGTTCCAAGATATTCAGGCGTGGGGACGTTAAGCGTGCCTTGTTTGTGGTATCCGCCCACGCCACTTCAGACTGCAGCCCGGATGCAGTTAAAGAAAGCTTTAACCAGCAGCTACATGAACTTCTGCGTTCTTCCAAAAGGACTGATATTGTAATTCTTGCAGGGGACTTTAACGCACGGGTTTGCCGCCTTCCACCAAGCGAACACCACCATGGGGTTAGTTTTGGTCTCGGTGGCAGTCAACCAGACAATGGAGACAGACTGCTTGCTCTTTGCTCTGATCATCGCTTGTATCTTTCGAGCACTAGTTTTAGGCATTCAAGGAGACACCCTGCTACCTGGAACTCGCACTCATAAACGCAAGTGTGCTTGACCACATAGTAATCAGCTACAGATGGCTCAAAAGCGTAACGGACTGCCGATTTCAACGTATCTGGACCCCGATCAGGCATTGCTTCGTGCTAAGATTTGCATGCGTTTCGGAGGATCACGTAAGCGCGCTCACTACCAACCGGACTTCGCAAATCTACAAAACCCTGCGCTTGTAACCAGATACCAAGTCTCACTGTCAATCTTGCTTAGCTCAACTATTGACGGTGATCTCGATTCGCAGTGGGCGCATTTCAAAGATGCGTTAGTTTCCGCCAGTATCGACACTTGTAGGGTTGCCTGTCACCCAACGAAGCATTGAATTTCCGCCGTCTCCTTGTCGCTGATGAACAAACGCCGCTTGAGCCCGTCGGATTCCAGCTACAGTGAAGAACGCCAATACCTTGGTCGAGAGTTGCGCAGGAGTCTGCAAATGGACCGCGAAGCTTGGTGGTGTGAACCGGCTAGGGAGATGGAGCTTGCTAGTCTCTCTGGTAATACCAGAAAACTTTTCCATCTCATTCGAGTCACCGAAGGTGCTCGATCTGGTATAAGTGAAACCATATGCGAAGAGGATGGCACCTTAATCCCCAATCTTCAACGACGGTTGGAGCGATGGGCCGAACATTTTGGCTCGCAGTTTTGTTGGCCTCTGCTCCGTCTGCTACCTCTGGCGCTCGCGCTGGGGCTGAGTGGTCTACCCCCACAGATCCTCCCTCTTACCAGGAACTAGAGCAGAAGCTCCGGCACATTAAGCGGTATAAAGCCCCCAGCCCTGATGGTCTTCCTCCGGCTCTATTTAAAGATGGTGGCGCATCGCTGGTCCAAAAACTCACCGCTTTGTTCTCGAAAGTTTGGTTGAAAGAGAAAGTTCCATCACCTTGGAGTGAATCGATAGTCGTCCTCATCGTCAAAAAGGACCTGCGCACAATCTGCTCCGACTACAGAGACATAAGCTTAGTCCCGGTCGTTTGCAATCTGCTGATGTCCATCATACTTCCCAGGCTATCCCCAACACGCGAATCGTTGCAACGAGAAGAACAAGCTGGGTTTCTTCCTGGTCGCGGCTGCATCGATCAAATCTTCACACTCCGCCAGATCCTCCAGCTCCGCCATGTGTATCAGATGCCAACGATTGTTGTGTGCTTGAATATCCGTGCAGCCTTTGATTCTGTCGATTGTACAGTACTGTGGCACTGCCTACTGAGGAATGGTGTCCCCACGAAGTTCGTCTCCATACTGCGCGTTCGCTATAGTCTGACCTCGGGCAGCGTTAGGGCTTATGGCAAGGTTTCGCCTACCTTTGTGCTCTCCAGTAGTGGAGTTCGACAAGGACGCCCTATCTCTCCGTTCCTATTCAACTTCGCCATTGAGAATGTCCTGAAGAACACTCTGGGCGATTCGCTGAACGCTGGCGTTGAGCTCCTCCCAGGTAGTCGAGTGGTGGAGTTGGATTATGATGATGATATCGTCCTGTTGGGTGACGATCCACACGTCGTCCAACTTGCACTAAACCGCTTGGCGATTGAAACCCCAAAGTATGGTATGTACTTTTCGCCAACCAAATGCAAAGCTCTCTTCCAAGACTAGCAGGTGCCTCTGCCTTCACTCACTCTTGGTGGTGAGACACCAGAGGTTGTGGAGAGTTTTGTCTACTTGGGAAGTTGCATCAATGCTGCCTGGGCTGTTCGAGAAGAGATTTAGATGCGCATCTCGAGAGCAGGCCTCACTTTTCTAGGCTGAGGCACTTGTGCTGTCGCCATGACATTCGTCTCTCCATCAAAGGGCGGGTCTACGTTGTAACTGTTCGTGCTGTGCTCTTGTAGGGATGCAAGACCTGGCCCATTCGTAAAGATGGCTTGCGCAGCCTATCCGTCTTCGAGCACTGCTGTCTGCGGTCCATTGCCTGTGTGTGGTGGAAGCACCACGTAAGCAATGTGGAAGTTAGACAGCGTGTCTTGGGACGTGGAAGCCACTTGCTCGAGGAGCTCGTCTCACTGCGGTGGTTAGGACACGTATTGCGCATGCCTGTCCAGCGTTGCCCGGATAGCGCGTTGTTTGCAATTGCTGAACAGGCCGGGAAGAGACGGTCTGGTGGACAGCCTACAACATGGAGAAGCCGCATGAAAAAGCTGAGGAAGCAGTTGGCCTCAGCCGGTTGTTGTCGACTACCTGGTTTGGGTCCGAGAGATGCGGATACTTGGTGGTTGAAGACCTTGGAAGCCATGGCTCAAGATCGATGTCAATGGCGGACGTGTGCATCAGTGTGTTGCGTTGTCCCTTCCTCCTCCACTTAAAGAAAGAACAAATTGAAAAAAAATCAAAAACTGAGTATTAAATTAGACAAAAAGGCTTTTGTTGTTGTTGCTCTTTTCTTATTATTCATACTGTTTTCCTACTCAGCCATGATTCCGATGACAATATCTGTGCCACAGATTGTGTATTATATATATGAAAGCACGGAAAGAAGACAAAGGCTGGTAGATGCATGCATTTCTTATTGTCTCCTCAGTACCATTAACAATAACCGATACGCATAGATATAGCTAATAGTGGGTGCAACCTGACAAGCTTAAGGTGCAAAACGAATGATGGAAGTTCACACCTACGTCCAAGGCAGCTTTAGGCTGACAAATAATTGTTTCTGAACACACAAGACTGGCTTAATTCGGCTTATAGCGACAGCCTCAACAAACCGAAGGAAGCGGGGATTAGTGTGATGTAACACAATTTAAACGCTGAGCCCAGCTCTATCTGGTGACCCAAGTCTAATAGGTGTTTGCCTATCGAGGAAGTCGGCGGTCTGCGCGAACATGGAATCTGACGAAGGTAGGCAATCTGAGTAACTTCAAGTTGAACCCATCTTGGTACATACCGTCAGATTGACGGCGTAGCAATGGGTATCCCATTAGGTCCTGTGCTCGCTGATTTCATGGTGATGGTAGAAAGAAGCATTTCTACGGAAAAAGCCCAAGTGCCCTACTACAAAGGATATGTCGATGATATCTTGGTTTTCTGTTCGTCGCCGCAGCAGCTCACATATTTGGTAGAACGGCTCAATGGTGCTCATGCTAACTAACGGGTTACATGTGAAATAAAACAAAACAATAGTCTGTCATACCTGGATATACTCATAACTCGCAGGGAGGATGGATTGATTAAGAGGTCCATTTAACGATAATCAACTTGGTCCGGTCAGTACCTGCACTTAACCAGCTTCACACCGGTGCGGTACAAACGGACACTTGTGAAAACTCAAGTTAGTCGTGCCAGACGAATTTGTTCGGCCGACTGTCTGGATGATGAGCTAGTGTTAATTACCGCAACAGTAATGGCGAACGGTTACCCTCGAAGATTTATCGAGAAACAAAGCCAACCGTGAGGGCCAAAGGACTAGGTGCACACGGCAGCCAAGAAGAAAGCGTATGTCGAGTTACCTTTCCAAGGTGACTTAGAAACTTTAAAGACAACTAAGCGTATAATTTCGGCTACACAAAGAAATCACTATGCTGCACAAGGTGTCGTCATCAACCGAACCCGAAATTTGCCCATACCTCCAACAAAGGAAGCTCAGCCTATTGGGGCCAACTCACACTGTGTATAGCAATTTGTATGTGGCTGCGGAAAAAGTTACATAGGCAGAACCAATAGAACGCTGACTTCCCGAATAAAGGAACATGTACCAAGATGGGTTCAACTTGAAGTTACTCAGATTGCCTACCTTCGTCAGATTCCATGTTCGCGCAGACCGCCGACTTCCTCGATAGGCAAACACCTATTAGACTTGGGTCACCAGATAGAGCTGGGCTCAGCGTTTAAATTGTGTTACGTCACACTAATCCCCGCTTCCTTCGGTTTGTTGAGGCTGTCGATATAAGCCGGATTAAGCCAGTCTTGTGTGTTCAGAAACAATTATTTGTCAGCCTAAAGCTGCCTTGGACGTAGGTGTGAACTTCCATCATTCGTTTTGCACCTTAAGCTTGTCCGGTTGCATCCACTGTTAGCTATATCTATGCGTATCGGTTATTGTTAATGGTACTGAGGAGACAATAAGAAATGCATGCATCTACCAGCCTTCGTCTTGATCAGCTGCTTAATGCTAACTAGCATGACGCTTAGAGATCCGGTGCATCGCAGAATAATGGTTCAGTCCATCCATGAGCTCATTCGTACTGTACATGTAGAGGGCAACACCTAAGTACACGCTATTTCACTATACCAGTAGTTTAGTCATCATTCTACCTAGCAGTTGCTTCACTATTGCTACATCGGGTTCCTTCAAATATGGATGCCCAAGATTTAAGGTTGTCACGTCTAAATGTTGAAGAAAACATCAACAGTTCGTATTGGGTAGTTATTCGCATGCCTGCGAAAGTGGTTGGTTAGCCTGACCTTTAAATGAAACCCATACACGTTTGTCGTACCATTGATAATGATGTCTAATGTGTCTCCCTCCAGTTTGTGACAGCTCACACTAAAGTTTGGATAAATGATTGTGCATATGTTGTATTCGAACTGCCACTGGACACGGATGACGCTAATCTATGTATATATGTATACGGAATGAATTCGACGAGGATACTCATACCGCTTTTGTACGGCTAACTTAGTGCAGTAAAACGACCTTCGAGCAAACCGAAAATAACATTACCGGAACATGAAGAAGGTGAGTTTATGACAAACTCATGTTGATTTCAGGTGTTGCGAATCCAAGGCAAATATGATCGATGCGAATTCCGTGGACTGCTCAAAAGGGCGGTCTCTCAGGTGCTGGAGAAGGCACTATTATATGCGGAATAGAAGCACCATGAGTACGTTCCCATTCAATTTACCAATCCAGGCCAATAAGGCGGCGTATGTGGTACGTTTGCCTGCGTGATGAGTAGTAACCTTGCATTTCAGAAGTGGATGTTGCTTGAGCTCCCCGGTGTGGATTCGCTTGATGTGAATGTTGACAAGGTGTCTACCTGTCTATTACCCACTACCTCTTCCATACTGGCTCCAGGAGACGGTCGTTGCTAGTGGGGACGGGGTGCACCGTCCTCGTGACGGTGCTAGACTTAAAGAGTGGTTCCATCCTGTGTGGAATGGGCTACGGTCCAGCCACCGCCTCGTGTACGTCTGGTGTGTATGATTTTCCAATTAGGCCAGAACACTTCCGTTCTGTTTGTTGAAGGAGTGTGGGCCGGCTCCGTTGATGAAACGTGGCTCCCATTCACATGCCTCCCGGTCATATTCCTTCGGGTTTACACCGGATATGGGGTGTGTGGGTGGAACTATGGGTGGCGCAGCGCAAGCCACCCATGTTCCCCTTTGTAGGCGCAGGCGTTCTGTGACTGTCCCCATGGACGTCACAGTGACAGGCAAATCCGGATACGGACGCCGCCAAATCATATATATATATATATATATATATATATATATATATATATATATCATCCAAACTCTTGCTCAGAACGCCAGCTGGATCTTCTTGGAGCATTTCGCAATATCGCCGCCTCATGGCTTGTTTAACGTCGGCTTTAATGATACTCCAAATCCCTTCAATTGGGTTCGGTTGTGAAAAATACGGTGCGAGGCGCAGCAGTTTTCCCACATGAAAAATACGCTCCAGATCAGTGCGACATGGGTCGTTATCACAGAACAGAACACAGATGTCAGAGAAATGTCTGCCAACTATAACAAGCATTTGCCGCAACCAGGGCGCACATCATTCCTTGTTGTTGTAACCGCCCTTAGGACGGAAGACCCCAGCAATCCGTCCGCAGTCATTGCGCTTATAAGGAGCAAAGTCCGTCCCCGATTTTTGGCCACCGTACAAGATGCGCGGCTACCGCGTACCCAACGACGCCTTGTGCGCATGCAGAACAGATTGAAGTTCGTCTCATCCATCCATACTGATCGCTATCCTTCAGCCTCCAACTTCATCTGTGTCAAGACGTAAACCTTCCTTAGCGAACACAGCAAACCCCGAAGTCAGTCACACATCACAAGTTCACTCACCATGCCCACTAACAGATCCAGTTACATATACTTAGACACACAAATCCAGTATGTTACTGGTTAAGTTACCAAATACATCTGTTTGTATAATCATGATCATGCCATCGCAAGTGTGTTCCGCAATGCCGGGAATAAAACATTTAGCTATCTATTCATAGATTTCGGTATTGAGTGCAACCTCTTCATTATCATGAGTCGACCGTCTAAGTAGCGAGCAATGGCGCTGACGTTTACCTCCACCTCGTGCTCACCCTTCAGTCGTAACCGAAGCGTTTCCAACGTAACTGTTGGCTCCGATTCCACCCATTCAACCAGGCAATCAATGTGACTCTCCGACAGCGACCTATGACGTGCCACGGCAATAGTACTTTTCGACCCATACAATTCGGGTTTTCGAATCCAACTGCGATAGGTCTTCATCTTTATATGTAACAGGCGCAACGTTCTTCCGGTCGTCACCTTCCTTATAGGTCTTTAGTATAATATTCTTCACCTCCGCCGGATGGTGAATTTACGTTCTACCTTGTTCCGTCGTGACTAGCCTAAGGGTAACAAACCATAAAAAGCGAATTAAAGACAAAACTTGCGTCGTTAACCAATTCCATCGGAAACGCCCCCCCTGTCGTAAAGTAGATTTGCTTCTGCTAAATTCTCGGAAAAACCAGAAGCGACAAGTTGGATGACCACATGGCGAATACACTATGATTAGTCATGTTTATATTTATAAGTCTAACCTACGCCATCGCACTGGCATTTTGGCTGCAGACTTGCACTCCCGTATGCAATGTTCTTTTGCTGTCTGCTGATTTGTCGTCCTGGTTAACACATAACGTTAGCCGAGCCTGTGGGCAAATTTTCAATATTATCAGGCTAGATTTGTCGGGCCCCAATGATATTTCGACTCTAATCAGTCCCCCCTGAGTGGTTTGATGCTCAAATACAAGGGCTGCTTATGCAAGCGAGCAAGTCAGTGCTGATCAGGAGTGCATTCTGTCTCCGCTACCCCATCTGTTATGAGGGGTATAAAATGTTTCGAAATATTGGTAGCTCGGGTTGATGAATCAATTGTTCATTTGTTCTCCGAGCTTGGCGCGCCAAGCTCGGAGAACAAATGAACAATTGGTTATGAGGGGTTGTAAAATGTATTTCAGAAGTCATATCCGTTTTTAGTCCGTCGGTCGGTGAATAAGGTGCACGACTTAGGGTAACACGAGAGCGCACTAAATTGCCAACTGTCCAATGGTAGATGTTGGTCTCTAAACTTCCATCACCGGGACACAGGAGTGTGAACGACTGTATTGATGGTGGATTGCCAGGTCAACATCCTCTGTACTTATGTACTGACGTTGGATAGACAAATCGTATTAGCTGAGGGTCATTAACATATCTTTTAATTAAGCTCTTAGCCTTTACCCCTCCTATTTTAATCGTTCTGTCGACTAAAAGCGATAGAAAATCGAAGCAAAATATGCAATTAAATTTCCGAGTTACAGGCTTAGTAGACTGGATCAACCACACGCTCTATCGTCTGGTCCTTGTTGTGGCGTTTCCTGTTCCTCTTCAACTCTGTGTACTCCTGCCACCCCATCGCAATGAGCCTGGAACTTACTGTGGTGAGATGGTTTGCATGCTTCAGAGATCCATTGAGCTATGCTGGGTGGTGCTTCGTTGCACTTTCAGAGCCACTCATACCAGATTGGTCAATGGTTAAAGGCCAGACAAACTCAGCCTCCTGGAGTTGAAATAAGGGTGGCACCTTATTTCATAAAATGGGCTCTGTAGTCCAGTGCCAAAACCCGCTGCCTTGCGGTCAGGTTTTTGAACCAAAAGTTTTGGTTGAGAACCCTAATTGTTCTCCTGTCCAGGCCTCAGCAACTTGACAGTATCCTGCCCACGCAATACAAGGAATTTCACTTCAAACAATTCCCTGATGCTCTGGCCACCACAGAGGACAGGCAACGGTGCCCTATCTGCTGCATCGAGCAAGGTGGATAGGGGTGTGGATGCTGCTGCTCAAGCCCACCCATCACCTTATACCCTCACTTACACTTCTTCACTCTTACCGTCCCGTTCTAACTTCACTATTATCCCCTGTTTTCAACCTCCTAATTTTTGGCCCTCCCCCACTTGCTTTGATAGGCTTTTACCTTCTAGTTGCAACTCATATGTGGACGCGGTGCCTCATCCCGGCCCTGTCGAAAAACCCATGCCTAACAAAGCGACCAAGCCCAGTTCATCGGCTTCCATTTGGAGCAGTCGATTCTCCTTCAGATTTGCATGCCTCAATGTACGCACATTGCTACAGATCGGTCAACAGGCAGCACTTGCCCGAACATTGGAGACCCTCCCGATCGATATCTGCTGCTTATCAGAGACTCGCCTGCAAGACTCGAGCTCTGTGTTCACTCTGTGATCCCCTTCAGATGACACCAGCAGTATTTTCTCATTGCGCCTATCCGGTACCATGCAGCTTCGAGCACCAGCCAAGCTGGTGTTGGCATTGCCCTGAGTCCACGGGCTGAAGCTGCTCTGGTTGATTGGATTCCGATCACTAGCCGGTTGTCTGCGGTTCGATTGATTGGTTCAATCAAAGCTACGAAGCCGCACGGGACTAAAAAGTGTCTATTGGTCATCGCTGTCTATGCACCCACATACGCTAGCGATTATTCGGTAAAAGACGACTTCTACCGCCAACTGACCGAGCTCCTTCGTCACAGAAGAAGCCCGGACACTGTAGTGCTGGCCGGGGATCTGAACGCTCAAGTTGGAAAATTATCCACTGATGAACTGCATCTGGTTGGCCAACATGGTGCACACTCCCGTAATGATAACGTTGAGCGGTTACTTCATCTGTGTGAAGATGCTCGCTTATTTCTTGCGAGCACTAATTTCCGACACAGCACCCGCCGGAGAGTGACTTGGCGTCCACCAGCCTCGAACCAGCTATGGACGCAAATCGATCACATTGCGATAAGTCACCGATGAAGAGGCTGCGTCCAGAACTGTCGCTCGATTTGGAGCACATGTGTGGACACCGACCATGCACTTGTATGTGCTGACCTGCGGATGCGTTTTGTCGGACGCCCACGACGATGTTGTGAGCACATTGGCATCAGCCAACTGCTTTGAATGCCTATCAAAGTACGCTGGCATGCGAGTTGAGTAAGTGCTCATTGGATGCAATTGAAGCTCACTGGTCTCACATTCACCAGACCTTACGATCAGCAGGCAGATCCTCATGTTGTAAGTCTAATCACCAATATGGACATTGGGACTCTTCGCGATCTCTGGAACATATCAATGCTCGCAGGCTTATTCCGGGTGGAAGCCAATACAATGAAATTCGCAAACAGTTCTCGGTAAAACTCCGTGTTAGCCTGAAGAGAGACCGCGAATCTTGGTGGTCTCTTCGTGCATCAGAGATGGAAGTGACCGCTACCCTTGGTAACCATCGAAAGTTATTCCGGATGATACGGGAAACAGACAGCAGGAGGCCTGGTGTTAGTGAAACTATACGTGACGAGATCGGACAGCTTATCCACAACTTGTCAAAACGCTTGGATCGTTAGGCTGAGCATTTTGAAAGGCAATTTAATCGGTCGGAATTGTGGTCCCTTCGGATCCACCCTCTCGCTCAGAAGTCAAACATGAGATTGGACTGTTGCAGTTAAATCCGCGGGACCTGATGACCTTCCTCCAGCCCTCTTCAAATTCGGGGGACCTGCTCTTGTGGACGATTTACACGTGTTACTAGTGAAACTGTGGGAGCAGGAAACTGTCCCAACCGACTGAAGCCGCTCCGTCATAGTCCCAATTTTCAAGGGAGGCTCACGATCGGAATGCGGCAACTATAGAGGAATCAGTCTGATCTCCATCGCCTCAAAATTGCTTGCATCTGTAATCCTTTACAGAGTGACTGATACTCGTGAAAGCCATATTCGTGAAGAGCAAGCCGCGTTTCGTCGAGGTCGTGGCTGCATTGACCACATAAATAAATAAATAAATGGTATATTCCTCGGTGTTTCGAGGTGCAGTCCAACTATGTGGTCTGATCAATGTACTATGTGGTCTGTTGGAGCACCGTCACATATATTGGCGGCCCACCGTTGTCGTGTTCCTCGATATCAAAGGTGCATTCGATTCCGTGGATAGACGTGCACTTTGGGACTGTCTACTCAGGAAAGGTGTACCTGAGAAATACGTAAATATTATCCGAGCATTATACGCGAGTAGCTCAGGCAGAGTGAGGGATTAGGACGAGCTATCGTCGTCCTTTAATATCTCCAGCGGTGTGAGACAAGGATGTCCGCTGTTACCTTGCCTCTTCAACTTCGCTATTGACGAAGTCATGGAAATCGCTTTCACAGGACACGGCTTAGAAGTTGTGGATCTACTCCCAGAAGAAGGACTTCCTGACTTGGAGTATGTTGATGACATTGCCCTAATCTGTGACAGCTCACAAAGGTGTCAAGCGGCACTGGATAGATTACTACTGGCTGTCAGCCGCTTCGCGCCTTCTTTTGCACCCTCGAAGTGCGAAGCGTTCCTCAAAAATTGGCCTGTACCGAATCCTTCGCTGACCCTTGATGGGGATCAGTTTGAAGTCGCTCAAAAATTCAACTACCTGGGAAGTTGTACCAGCGTCCGTGGGATTGAAGATGAGATCACGAACCGTATAGCAAAAGCTCGAGGCACTTTTGCCAATCTTCGCCACCTTTGGCGTCGGCGCGACACCACTCTCGCCCTGAAGGGTAGAGTGTACAATGCAGCGGTATGCTCGACCTTACTGTACGGTTGTGAAACCTTGCCCCTTTGATCGACGGACATAAAGAGGCTAGTTACGTTCGACCACCGGTGCCTTTGCAATTTGGCTCACATCTGGTGGGAACACTGCGTGAGCAACGAGCGTCATCGAAACCTTGTTTACGGCATAGGAAAAGGAACTGAACCGCTCAGCACCGTTATTTCACGCACCAGGCTCCGATGGCTCGGCCACGTGTTACGCATGCCAGCCCACCGACTCCAGCGACGTGGGTTATTTGCGCGCCGGGGGTGTGGATGGAAGGAGGGGTGGCCAAGCGATGACTTGGTCGAGAGAAATGAAGGCCCTCACTTCGGAGCTGGCCTCGGTTCCCTGGTTGGAGTTCGAAAGACGATGAACACGTTCGGTCGGATACACTTGTTGATATCGCTAGGAGCTGAACTCAGTGGCGTTCCTGCTGTGAGTTTCTTTGTCCCACCCATCCCTCTTAGCCTCACCCTTCAACTACCATATCCGTATTTAGCCTTATATATTTTTGCACAGTAATCTTTTTTTTGCTGCATAGCAACCGGCTGGTAGCTTGTCGGAACGATGCCCATCCGGTAGATCAGCTGGCTTGCACGTGTTGTATTTTTCCCTTTTTAGTTTTATGTATTGCGGCACAGTAGCTGAGGTGTTTCCCACCTCTAGCTAACATGTACAAAGAACCTCCTGCCACCCTCTCACCGGTCCACCGCCGCGTTTTGTTTTATGTTTTGTATTCGCAATCCGAGCTATTGCATGCATTCTCCTAACTTGGTGACGAGCCGATTCTGAATGGCTGTCAAGTCCAAAATGTGCGACAGGAAGGGTTTACGATAAAACCAAATCAGAAGTCTGACTGCCAACCCATGCAAGCGGTCAGACGAAACACACATATGCACACAGACAGCCGCTAAACCATGACAAACGCACAACCAGAGTCTGGTTGGTATATGGCTAACCGGTCCAGAAGCAGGCACAAGATGAGCAGAGCATACATGCAATATAACTACATTTACATAAAGTGTTTCACGAGCTTAAAGATCAATGAATTGGATGCGCAAAATGCCTACTGTCGTTTTGCTTGCAGAGCAAGATTCGCCGGATGCTATTGGCTAGCAATTTATGCAGTGTCCACCGAGATCTCGCGACATTCGTTGAGGATACTGCGTTTCAGATCTTCCAGACAAGTGGACTTGGTTTTATAAAATTGAAGTTTCAAGTAGCCCCAGAGGAAGAAATCCTGGGGATTCAAATCTGGTGACCGTGCAGGCCAATCAATTGCTTCTGCCAGACCGATCCAAAGATGACCGAAAGTTTCGTTCAGGTACCCACCTACCGTCGATTTTATAAAACCAGGCATCGCGGTAATTCTTCAGGCTAGCACGCAGTTTCACCCTGAGATTTTTGCGAGCCTCATTGTATTCGCTTCCAGCCGGAATACGTCGGCGAGCATCCATACGGTCCAGAGACTGTGTAGAGACCCAATGTCCAGCTTGGCAATTTGATTTGCCACATGAAGACATGCCTGCTGATAGTAACGTCTAACGAATTTGCGACCAGTGATCTTCGACGGTGTTCAGTGGGCGCTTACTCAGCCCGGATGTCAGCGCACTTTGATACACATTCTGTACACCTGGTTTCGCCAGTTGGCTGGTGTCAATCCGTTCACATCGACGTTGCGGACGTGCACCGAACCGCAATCGGTCGGCGTAAAGAAGTGAGTGGTCAGAGTCGACGCTCGTGCTTCAAATGGAGCGACAGTTTTGAACACAGCCACTCCAGCGGTAATTGATCGTGATATGATCGATTTGCATCCATGGCTTGTGGCCGCCAAGTCACGCTTCTGTGGGTGCTATGTCGAAAGTTAGTGCTCGCGAGAAAGAGGCGAGCATATTCACACAGCTGTAGCAAGCGCTCACCGTTATCATTGGGGGAGCCTACACCATGTTGCCGCCAAGATGAAGCTCATTAGAGGGCAATTTTCCGACTTGGGCGTTTAGGTCGCCAGCCAACACCAAAGTATGCGTGTTTCTTCTGTAAAGAAGGAGATCGTGAAGTTGCTGATAGAAAGCATCTTTCACCGAACACGTATGACAGCGATGTATGTATCGCGCTACCTCACAGGTAGCTACTTGGTCATGGTGACTGCGGACATCCCCGTGCTTCGGCTGAACTAACGACTAACTAGCAAGAGGAAGGTGGGAGTTCTAGCCCTTCGAGAGACAGACTGAATGTGTTTTACTGACGAATCGAGAAAGGATGAGACGATCGCTCAGGGATTTTCTCAACCCATGGAATCTGTGCGACTTATCGTGGTCGCGATGAATTTCCCTCAAAAAGGCAGATTACCTCGGTTTGCAATTTGACATTTTATGAAAATCGTCATAAAAGTGGACTAGTCTATCCCACTTTCCATATGGTTTCACACTTCTGTGACGATCTGCTGATCTGGTGAAGTTTGTTTGTGCGTAACGGTATCGTACGGCAATATCGCAGCATGTTATCTTACAGATGTACTGACTGCCATCAGATCTAAGTAACCAAATGTACCTTCTGATATGAGTGAACCGGGGAGGGGGGGTCACACTGATCTCAACTAGGTACTCGACTATGTCAGCTAATTCCGTGATGCGTTTATGCTCACTGTCCTACAAATGAAGGACGACGTGCTCAGTTCCCTGCAGAGTCAAGAATATCCACCGCAGCCAGGAAAGCGCCTGAAGGACGTTTTGTCTCATTTGGACTCGGCATTAGCGCGCATTCTCCGGAACCTGCTGAATCTGAACCTATAACCTTACTGTTAGGAGTCAGTAACTTATGCCACTGAGCTATGGGTGACGTAGCGGACTGCTATGCGTTATTTCTAACTAGTACAGCGCGGTTTGTCCTCCACTGTTATGCATACTATGAGGGTGTGGAGGCAGAGATAGCCCCCAGAGCTACGGCTACGTTTGAAAGTCGCCACCCATGGAGGTGGGATGTAAGCTTCGAGATGATTACTGATTATAAGTGGGTGTTGGGGAAATTTAGTTTGTTTCTGAGTAGTTTCGCCAAAGCTAGACTCAGACAGCCACCGCACATGCAGGAAACCAGTATATGGAGGTTTCGTCCAACTGGGACCCGTTAGTAGCGTATAGTAGCTGGATGCTGCTAGATCCGAGTCCACGACATTCCACTTGCAAACCAAGATATTAATCCACTGGACCATGAGTAAAGGCGGTGGGTCGTACTGACTCACTACTGGATTCGATATTGCATGTGGCGTCCTCCATTGTCATGCATATTGTGAACGGACAGAAGGCAGCGCTTGGCCCGTGAGCCACAACCTACTGTGAAGCCGCCGGCAATCAAGGAGGTATCTAATCCCCTTGAGTGATTACTGATGGTTATAGCGTAGTGTGGTGGATGTTCAATTGAGTCGGATTGTGACGCATCTTCTCGAAGGTCCACTACTGGTCTCTAGGCTCCATGAGGGAAAACGTATTGATGGTGGATACGTAAAGGATGAACTGGCTATCTGGTATACTTGTGGACGAGAACAGAATGAAGTTCGAAAGAAGTGATCTCTTCTCGACAAGTGATCTCGAATGTGACAAAAAGTAGCGCAACCGAGTGATAGATGTTAGGTCCTTTCAACACTACACTCCATGATCGATCTCGTCTTGCTTGGACGCGCCAGGTAGGAATCGTCGGATTGTGGAGTAGTGATTGGAGGCGGACACTTTCAGCCCTGTACTCCACCGATATAACGCTTTCCAGACAACGCCTACACTCTTCTTGTTGAGGTTTTGCCACACTCGATGCATGTAGGTGGCGCAAAATGTAATCCCCAAATTGGAACGCGGTTTAGAAGGCATTTCGGAATTCATATATGTAAGGGGTGCTCCAAAGTCCATTCATGGTCCAATAGGCATAACAAACGCTGAAGAAGTGCATGACGAAAAGGGAGAAAAGTTATCAAGACGCATCATTTGTGCAAGTGGCTTCAATCGTTATCCACAAAGCCAGCAGGGCCTGTGAACAACCTGTTTGATTCCACCGATCGTTCGTGTCAATGTATTTGTTCTAAGTACTACAGCATCGAGCGAAGTTGGTTGTTTCCACAACTGCATTACACTTGAACAGAAGTTAGTGACGAAGGAAAACAGTGGCGACAACTGGAATACAAAGAGTTTGGTGGGCAGACAGTTCTTTCCGATGAGGAGCTGGTGCGAGGAATAAAATCATAAATTTGATTTCTCGTACACGTGCAAAGCGTGTTCACTGTATCCTCTGGAAACCTGTAATTCAGTGTTCAACGCCTCGACGTTCATTGTTGGCGACGTGGAAAAGCCGGATGGTGCTCTACGCAATTCGTCCCGTCGCCAAGTATGCACGGTGTGGTCTGTTTATGGCGACCACCAGATGTGTAATGTCTACCTCAGTAAGTAAACCAACCGGCCACTTCCAAGGGCTAATCGGCGACTGTAAGAATAGGCACTGTGTCGAGCCGGTGCTCTAACAATAATCTGTAATATGATGGTACGAAGCGCATACCAGTTTGTTCAGCATCGCATGTGCAACAGTTGTATGCACCACAGTACACCTGACAGTCGTGCACACTAGTTTTTTCATTCCATTGTAACGAGACTGGGCTGTAAGCTAGTGCACGGTTTTCGCACTCTCTTGATTCATTCCGTTATACATGTAGTTGAAGTTGGGCTGTTCGAGAGTTGATCCTACCAGATAGTCGGAAATCACGCAAACTCAGTCGCTTGATCTGTCAAGTTGAGGATTGTAACATAGTAGTGCCCAGGTGTTATAGACGGCTGTCCTACATCCACCGCCGTTCGATCAGGTTCCCTTGTAGAATTCTCCGGTTCATCAAGACAGCAAGTGATGTGAACGACCCACTGACCTCGGAGTGCTGTAACCGCCAGACATCACTGGTATGCAGAGAACCAAGTAGAAGTATACTCGACCACTGTAAACCCCAATGCAGCCAAGTCTAAAAACTGTTCGGTGCCAGAATCTCCGTTATCCAATTCTTTGTGTTGTAAGCTTGAGATATGCCACTTCTGCCTGGTAGCAGCATCAAGAAAACGGGATGTGCTTCTAACCGATGACAACAACATATGTTACGGACGTTTTGATTATTCAAGCAGGTCGTTGCTCTCCTCTCTAGTTTGTTTTGAGTTCTTACTCAAACATTTACTTAAAAGCAACTCTAGCATATACAAGCAAACCCCATTTGATCAGTCCGATATGTTGGCCTTCAGTATATGTTCACTTTCATCTGCTGACATTCGCCCAGCTTGAAATTGAGCGCTGATAATCCCTTATGCCTTTGTGTATTTACGCGCAGTGAATTACCAGTTTAGTAAGTACCCTTGTATATTGCGGACTGATTGGTTAGACTATCGATCGTTTCAATTTAGATCGCGTCTGAACGCAACTCTCTCATTTGGCCATTTGACTGGTCCTTTGGTTTGACATCGTTCACCGGCCGATTGCAAATTGAGAACAGATGGTTGTACATTTGTTGGTCTGGACATCGTTGATGTCAGTATCTAAATTGCTGCTCTGAACTTCCGTAAAATAGCATCGCGGCTCATTTCCGGTCTTAACTGCTGAGTTTATCCGGATTGCTGTTCGTGGTCCAAATCCACAACCGATTTGTCGGTTCTAACATTTGTGACAAGCAGTAGGTTCAGATCCTGTACGACATGAAGAAGTAACGTTCGGTTTTATGTGGCTAACGTAATACAGGGTGGATTTCCCTGTTATGTTCCCTAAGATCTGATCAGACGCGTCACACTCCGATAGGTGCCAAAGATCGATGCGGAAAACCTCGCCTATTCATGAGATACTTCGCGACCGTGTTGGATGAACCGGTTAGGTTCGCTAATGAAACTGAAGAACACACTGCTTGGTTTCTAATTGCTCATTAGGTAGCGGAAATATTTCCTGTGAGAGAAGTAACAGGTCGATGCAGGGGAGGAATAGAAGATTATGTGAGCAACTGACGATGGAAGAGTAAAGCTAAACTGTTATTGATTTAACCTGACAAGTCTGCGTGAAGCCACAGGTGGAGTCAATTCAAAGGGGTTGGTGCTCAGATGAGGACACATATGAAGGTAACGTGAGTCCCCAAATTGACAACTCTGCATCCAGAAGAAAACGTAATGGACATGGTAGTTTAGAAGAACGTGAAGTATGCAGCCATAAGACTGACCAAGCAAGTGGATAAGAAACACCGGAAAAAAACAACTCGCCTCACAGTGACAATAGTAGTAATAAAAACTTTTGAAAGACGTATGGGAATAAATAGAGCAGGCACAAGAAAAAAAGGAATGCTGAAAGCGAAGGAACAATAGGTAAAAAGAAAGGCTATCACCAATGCGTCGTGGCTACACCATGTGAGAGGTAGAGGAGGATGGAACGCATGAGCCAGGCGATGTTTGTCGGTCACTTTTCCACAATTTTTTGTTATGCAGCACGAAAAAGAAAGGTGTTTATTACCGACGGGTAATGACGGTGATGCGGTTTCCGGCACATCTCTGCAGGACGTAAATGGCAATTTCCAGGCATAGGCGTATGCACTACACCGATCGTTGTGTCTGCTAACGCTCACATTGCAGTACTCTACGCAAATGGGTAAACGGTTTGGAAAAGAAACTCCTAAATAGCTGGCCGCGGTGAATAAAACACGATGGTGTTGCAATATGTCGCGAACAGCCCCATGAAAAATAAGAATAGAACACCGCCAATTAAAAAAACATCGTATAAAAATGACTATAGAATAATGAACATGAGAATAATACACGGACGGGGAGCACGAGAGCTTAGAGGTTCTTCGGTTAACAGTGCTTCAGTAAAGGGAGGGGGCGCATGATTCGATGTGAGAACAAAATGACTGCTGATCATCCGTGAGTCTGGTCATCCTCGACAAAGTCAAGCGCTTCCTCCTTGGTCACACATTCAATGTGGCTGACCTACAAGGCGAGAACGAAAGATATATCAAGATGTATGTGACAGAAGGGCAGAGGAGCGTCAGTTTTGCGAACCAAAGTGAATAGAGTGAGCATAGGTGGAGAGAAAACACCGGGTGCTGTCGTGAGGCAACAAACAATGCAATTCAGTTAAACAACCACGATTCCGGCACCGAAATGTGAAGGATCCAGTTGCCACGGCTTGGATCACCTGAACAACACTAAACAATAATGCTGTTGCTGTTACCATTTACCTCGTTTCCCAACAACCATGGTGGCTCTGTCAATGCGGAATAAGGTGTAAGAAGCGGCGACCCAAAAGAAAAAGGAATAGCGCGAACAAATATTAAGAAGGCATTTACACCTTGCCAACGACGCACGGTCACAGACAGTTGGCCATCGTGTGAGAAAAATAACGTGACATGGGCGACACATTTACCTTGTGGCTTTCAATGTCATGCGTTCCGATCTGTCTTACCACACAGATTACTGAGAGGCTGATGGCGCCTGCCACGAGCTATGTTCCACCAGGAACGGAGTCGATCGGATAGACCCCAACAGAACCCCTATCCGATTTTCAGAGGTTATTTTCCGATCGTAGGGAAGCGGCTACCCCGAGGCATTGGAGGACATGATAACGTATTAAAATAGCTCAGTTCACGGTATCTCTAACAGTTTCATAGCTTGGCTTATGAATCCGAGGGATTCAGCTGGATTGCTGATAATGTAGAGAGCTGGTGGGACACGGAACGTAGTAGTCATTGAGGAGAACAGCAAATGCCACACGCATAGTGCCAAAAACCCGCTAATAGAATTCGGCCGGTGTTTCAGTTTGAGAGGGCACTATTTCACAGTGAAGTCTTCTTGTCAGTGCACATAGCGATGCGCATGTTAAGTATTAAATACCGTTTCCCGGATCGGGCGCCGTCAGTCCAGTGGTTGTAGATTAATGCGACAGATTCCGAAAAGAACACCAAATTAATTTAAAATTACTAGTGAGTAAGAGGAATTTTTGTAAAATTTTACTGACTCGTTCCAGCATTTCACAAGCTAGCCGGTCAAAGCACCAATCCAGAGAAGCATCAGACGACCGTTTCGCCAGATCGTCATAACGTGCAAGCTAACTGGGATATAGCGCGACTTATCCTCAACTACCATGCAGATTCTGAACATTGCAAAGGACAGTGGATGGCCAACGGATATCACGACTTCCACCACAGAGTAGTTATGTACGCATAAATTTGAAAACTAGGAGGGTGGATTTTTGAGTACTAATGAGTAGGGGATATTTGATGAAATTTTACTGGTTCGCTTCCGTGAAAGGGGCTGAATGAGAAGCGATCTGGGAGATGTTTATGGAAAGGACCTCGGTGATATGTATCTTAACGAGTACTTTCAAAACAGGCCAATGCAGACGGTCAATGGAAACTACAGATGGAATTTAATAAATGGATCTTCAGGCCAGAAGCGGGTTTTCGCGGATCGTGCAACACTTTACTGGAATAAAATTCCCTCCACAATGTGACTCGGCGTATACCTGAAAGGATGTCTGGGCCAAATCAGATTGGACAATAGCCTGAACCACCATGATTGTAAGGAATAGCAACGATGGAGAATCAACACAAAGCAGTAACGACGAAGGACTCCGCACTCCCTCTAATGGCAGAATCAAAGAACGGACAAGCAAACACGTAAATACTAGCAGTGCGTTAAGCGACAGCCTGTGAGAACTCTGCAAAATCGATTTAATCAGGGGCTCATCACACTGGAGTGATAAGTCACTGGGAAAAATAATTCTGCCGCATGGCTTAGGTATTCCAACCGGAAACCAAACTGTACAGCCCAAGTTCGAAGGAGGGAGATTGGACAGGGTGTGCCATCTTTGTAGGGAGAGAGCACAGTGACACCCCCTTACCTTATTGCGAAACTTGACACCGTAAAACTTCTCGGCGGATTCCAACAACTCTGGTCGGAAGGTGGTTGTGATGAACTGGGCCTCGGATTTGAGGTCCCGGATCATGTCAGCAACCGCTTTTCGGTACTGGGCGTCTAGGGCGGCGTCAATCTCGTCGAACAGGTAAAATGGGGCTGGATCGCACTTCTGGATGGCGAAAATTAATGTGAGAGCTACCAGCGATTTTTGTCCACCAGAGAGCTGATTCATGTCGCGCATATCCGCGGAGTCACCGGTGAAACTGACGCGAATTCCAACCGCGGTGAAGCGCTCCACATTGGGAGGAGGAGCATCGCCGCCTTCAGTATCCTCGTCACTACTATCATCGTTCTCCTGAACAAAGGTGACGAAAAGAGATGAAAAAAGCAAGGCGTTACAAAGAAACTGATCAAAAGTGGGCGATTCACGAGGGAAACAAATACAGTGTTCGCATTCACATCTTTGGTATGGAGCCCTGGACCTCTGATGCAATGGGGCTCCATCCTCCTCTGCGTTTACCTGCTCCTTATTCTCCACTAACTTCATGTCCAAGAAATATTCCCCTGGATTTTGACGTACATCTCCTCAGTAACGCCTATCGCACAGTTCGAAGCCCACTGTTTTACAATGCCTAAGCTGGTGGTGTCATTTACCCGTGGTATATGAGATCCATGTGCGCACACGACAATGGCCACAATGGAACGCCACATTTGCTTTTTCTTCTTCTTCCTTTAATTGTCCATTTCCATCCTAAATTTCTTGACATAAACGGTTTCATTATCTGTTTTGTTGTTGGAGCATGCTCTGGTGACCGCTTAGCCCATAGTTCACAACTCTTTTATTCGTGATGTTTATGCTCCCATAGACACTGCCTGTGGAACACGAAATCTGTATGCTCAGGTTGTGGCGGTAGGTGAATAGTACTTTAGTTTCATCTACCCTCAAAAGTCAGTTCGAATCTTCGGCATCCTCCTTTTCGCGGTAAGGTACTGGCTTCCACTCCTTAAGAGTATTATCCTCCTTAATCATCCGGCACTTCAAATAAAACACTGTCTTTTATAGATCCACCGGAGGTTTTATTGTTCTACCTGATTGTAGTGAAATCAAATGGAACCATATAAAAGTCTCACTTGTCTTCACGATCGTTATTCATCGAAAGTGTTTCATGGCTGCAGACAAGAAGTTCATCAGATATCTCTTTCGCGTAATTTATATATACGCCTGCGCTCGATAATTCATAGCGAGCTCCACTTATAGGTCAAGCAATGGATTTAGCTCCGTTCTATATGCATTATCATACAAAACCTACTCGTCTTTAGCTTTCTCTGTTACAAATATCTGCCAAATTCATAATGAATATTGTGTAAAAGGAGGAATAAGTTAAAAAGCTATAATTCTTTTCATATGCCCATTTCCAAAACCTACTCCTTGCGGACGATTATTCTGGTACCAAGGAATTCACCCGTCGGTTTCTCCTGAAGGTCTCGATTGCCTAGAAATTTGCCGGGAAGCATCCAACACAGCCGACGGTAAAAACTCCGTCTAAATAATGTTTATTGACCCTTATTTCCTTATACGACTTAAGTCTGGGTGAACAATTGATGTTTTTCGAAATTGATGCACTAGCTTACACAACGATGTTCGAACGAATCGTGCACAGGAATCCTTGGATATGTGACTCTATAGACAGGTCTCGTAAAAACTGAGAATTTATTATTATCATTACACTATTGTTGGCTACAGTTTAGAACGGTGAAGAAAGTCATAGAACCACTGGTGCAACCTGTACGGTAGTAGGTAGAAATCATCTACAGAGCACGCTCACACACGTACGCTTTGCCTAAATAACCCCTCACGACAGTCTATGGGCGGTTGGCAGAATGTCAAGTGCCCTGGCTTTTTAACTTTCTAGAAACCATGGTATGACTGCAGAAAGTCAAACGTTAAATCCATGTGACCATTACCGTTTAAGCCAAACGCGTCGTGCTATCGATGAGAATGCCGCATGAGCAGATATAAACAGCTGCAAAAATGGCAATACAGAAGCCCAAACGGAACAGTCGCTAACACGAAGAGTAGATTAGAATTAAAGCAACTCAGAGCGCCACAAACAAATATGAGACCACTTACCCGGGCTCCTATCTTCATGACCAATTCCGCGCGCCCTTCGGGTACAAGACGCTTGAAAATATCCTGAAAGTTCTTGGATACCTGAAGACAGTGCGGTCAATAGACAGCTTAGCGGTTAACATTTGCAAGAAGAAAATAAAGAAAGCGGAAAGGCAATAGTTTTATGGAGAGATGACGTTCTCCGGGGACTTATTTCCACCGACAGATTCCCGTCTGAGAGTCCTCATCATACAAACCTGAGAAAAAAAGTCAGGTATTCAACCCAGCTCATGAGCGACGCTACCAACTCCCATACGAATTTCAATGGGATCTGGCCCTAGTAGCTCAGCAGTATGCCGTGCACTACACCAACTCAAGGTTGCCACGAGGCCATCATCGGTCAGGTGCGGGCTAATGTTACTACGAGGACGACTGCATGTACACAGATTGGAAACGGTCACCTATGGGTAAAAAGGCGCACGCTTTATCCCTTCTGCCATCGGCCGACAGTAAGCAACATGTATGCTCTTTCATCAACAATGACAAAGAGTGGGAATTGTTTTCCCCCTTTAAAGGACTGCACCTTAAAACCGTAAACAGCTGCTTCGTAGGACTGTGGTGAGAGAGGAAGGAGATTTATCGATAGGCCTGTGAGGAAAACAGTCAGTTTTGTACAGCTAGACTGTTATGACAAAACATGACCTAATCGAAGCTGTGCGTGCTCCAGCCTCTGTGGGTGTAGACAGCCGCCAGTGGTGGTGAACATGTCAGGGGATTTTTCATCCCGTTGGCTTTGAAGTACATCGGACCCGACGATCTCAGTCTAACATAAGCAAAGCGCTTGGACTGGCTGAGCTGTGTGGCGACACAGATATTTGGTCACACAACCGTCTAGTTGTCGACATGCAAAGCGATATCGTCCGTTAAGCTGTTAATGCTGGGGTACGTAGTGCTGAGACAAACGAATTTGTCTACCGCTTCAAAAGGATAACCCGAAACGGTAAGGGTAGGAGTCAGGATGGTCTTAAAGTTCAACAGGGTGAAAGTCAACTGGAACTGGGAGTCAGATGCCTGCAACCTACGTAGTACATTCTGGGCGGTTTGCGGGGAATCGAAACTGATCTCGTCGGTATAATCCAACTCGTTAAGTCGGTCTAGCGGAAGCAATCAGAAGCCGCTGGGTTCAAAAGTGTCCAAAGCGCTCTTCAGAATGCCATCCATAGGAAAAATGAGAACAGGATGGGTGGATGCTGAGCAGCCATGGAAGCAGTGGGGATGATTCAGATGGAATTTAAAAGAAACACAAGAAGAGAAATGCTAGAAGCAAAACAATAGTGAACAGCTGATGTTTATCTGGAGACCCGCCTGAAATGCGCATTGCAATTGTCAGGTGGATCCGCGACATGGTGGACGTGCAAAGTGGGTGTTGCCACCACAAATAGCGGCTAGTCTCAACCCACAGCTTTGAACGTTAACGATTTGCCCAGGACCCATTGCCAACCCTGGGCAAGTTCCATAACTAAAGCAGCTAAGTAACCTATTTCGTTGGTAAGGGAATAAGCAAGGGGATTTGATAGTAATGTATAATTAATCAAAACTAAGCTCAGCCAGACGGAAATTAAAGTCTAGAAATAGGTTTTGCGGGTTGTTTCGTGCATTTGACACTGTAAAGAACCTGCAACTTTGACCTGTGGTGGGATTAAAATACTCTACTGTCCCTCGATGAGGACACGGGCTATGAGGACTCAGCTTGTCGCAGCATTGCTACCATCGGATCACAGATATAGTGGACAGTGTTCGGAGGAATAAGTTCGATTGGTTCTTTCGGGTGCCACTTCAAGATATCGGAAGCTTCAAGCGGATGTCAACACGTTACGGCGTGGAACTGGCATGCGCCGCTGAATTGCTCGTCATCAGATAGGCGAAAAAACTCGCCCCAAAAGATGATCAGATGGGTTAGACATGAAACAACGGATGTTGGTGAAAGGAGTGAGGGAAGTACCTGCTTGAACGTCAGCTGAATCGCCTCGTATTTCTGATGATCTAGCGCGTTCATTAAATCTTTGATCGCTTGACAACCTTTGTCTAGCTCATCCTTCCGTCTGAGTAATTTCTCCTTCTCTTCCGAATGCGAGACGAATTGGTCCAAGGCCTTTTTGTTCACGTGGCTGTAACGTTTCAGTTCCCGATTGGCTTCGTCCAATAGTTTGAACAGCTGAGTTGAAGAAAATAAACGAGGCGATAAATAGAGCCGTAAATGCAAAACTCCGCCAAACGTGTCGCAATTAGTTAAGCAGTTTGTTCTACATAATGTAAAGAAGAATGTAAACATGGTTATGGGAATAAGAGTAGACCAGCGGTTCTCAACCTGGGGGTAAATACTCCCAAGGGGGTAAAAGGAAATTGTATAGGGGGTCATCAAGCTATCACTAAACAAAAATAATGACAGAATCATATGCACCAAAACATGTCACTAACTATCTAAGCACTACTGATTAGCCAGCGGTGAATAATCAGTAGTGAGTGACAGTAAATTATCACCACCACCATCATCATTATTATTATGCAAGTCAACTAGAGGTGGTAAAACACCTCCGCTATTTTACCGCAATACATAAAGGAAATACATACACACATACAATACATAAAAGAAAAATAAATACGACAGTTGCATGCCAGCTGAGCTACCAGCAACGGATACGCATCGTTCCGGTAAGCTACCAAGCGGCTACTAGACAAAAACAAAAAAATTTAATTATGTTTTACCCATCGAAATAAAATCGTAGATGGAGGGGGATGGCGAGGGACAAAGAAACTCACAGCAGGAACGCCAATGAGGTCGACTCCTTGCCATGTCAGCAAGTGTATCCAGCCAAACGTGTTCACCGTCTTTCGGACCCCAACCAGGGAGTCGTGAAGCTCCAACCGAGGCTAGCTCCGAAGTGAGGGACTTCATTCCTCTGGACCAAGTCATCGCTTGGCCACCTCTCCTCTTCTTCCACCCACATCCCCGGTGAGCAAACAACGCACGTCAAGGGAGTCGGTGGGCTAGCATGCGCAACACATGGCCCAGCCATCGGAGCCTGGTGCGAGAAATAACGGTGCTGAGCGGTTCATTCCCCTTTCCTGGGCCGTAAACAAGGCGTCGAACACGCTCGTTACTCACGCGGTGTTCCCATCAGATGTGAGCCAAACTGCGAAGGCACCGATGGTCGAACGTAACTAGCCTCTTTACATCCGCCGACCTTAGGGGCCAGGTTTCGCAACCGTACAGTAAGGTCGAACGTACCGCTGCATTGTACACTCTACCCTTCAGGGCGAGAGTAATGTCGCGCCGCCGCCATAGGTGGCGAAGGTCAGCAAAAGCACTTCGAGCTTTCGTTATACGGTTCGTGATCTCGTCTTCGATCCCAAGGGCGCTGATACAACTTCCCAGGTAATTGAATTTCTGAACGACTTCTAGTTGATCCCCACCAAGGGTCAGCGCAGGAGGCGATCCCTGCCAATCTTGGAGGAACGCTTTGCATTTCGATGGTGCGAAGCAAAGCCCGAACGGCTGACAGCCAGTGCTAATCTGTCCAGTGCCGCTTGGCACGTCTGGGAGCTGTCACAGATGAGGGCAATGTCGTCTGCATACTCCAAGTCAAGAAATCGTTCTCCTGGGAGTAGCTCCACACCTTCCAAGTCATGTCCTGTAAATGCAATCTCCATGACTTCGTCAATTGCGAACGTGAATAGGAAACGTGACAACGGGCATCCTTGTCTCACACCGCTGGAAATATTGAAGGGTGGCGACAGCCTGCCGTAAGCCCTCACTCTGCCCGTGCTACGCGCATATAATGCTTGGATAATATTTACATATTTCTCGGGCACACCTTTCCTGAGTAGACAATTCCAAAGGGCACATCGATCAGCCGAATCGAAGGCACCTTTGATGTCGAGGAACACGACTACGGTGGGCCGCCAATATGTGTGGCGGTGCTCCAACAACTGACGCAAGGTGAAGATGTGGTCGATGCAGCCACGACCCCGACGAAACCCGGCTTGCTCCTCACGAATCTGGCTTTCACGAGCGCCAGTCAGTCTGTGGAGAATTATGGACGCGAGTAATTTGGAGGCGATGGAGATCAGACTGATTCCTCTATGGTTGCCGCATTCCGAGCGCGAGCCGCCTTTGAAGATGGGAACAATAACGGAGCGGCTCCAGTCGGTTGGGACAGTTTCCTGCTCCCACAGTTTCACTAGTAATACATGCAAAGCATCAACAAGAGCAGAGCCTCCAAATTTGAAGAGGGCTGGAGGAAGATCATCTGGTCCCGCGGCTTTGTTCAACTTCAACAGTCCGATCTCACGTTCGACTTCTGAGCGAGAGGGTGGATCCAAAGTGACAGCCCACGGAGAAGGGCGATCAGTGACCGGCGAATCGAACAAGTCTAGCCGATTAAATTGCTTTTCAAAATGCTCAGCCCAACGCTCCAGACGTTTTGACAAATTGTGGATAGGCTGTCCATTCTCATCACAAATTGTTTCACTAACACCAAGTCTCCTGCTGCTCGTTTCCCGTATCAGACGGAATAACTTACGATGGTTGCCAAAGGCAGCGGCCACCTCCATCTCTGACGTACGATGAGACCACCAGGATTCGCGGTCTCTCTTCAGCCTAGCACGGAGTCTTGCCCGGAGCTCTTTGCGAGTTTCATTGTGTTCACTTCCAGCCGGCATATGCCGGCGAGCGCCGATAAGTCCCAGAGACCGAGAAGAGACCCAATGTCCATGTTGTCTATTAGACATACCACATGAGGATTTGCCTGCTGCTAGCAAGTTCTGGCGAACATGTGACCAGTGACCACCAATTGTCTCCTGTGAGCGCTTACTCAACTCGTATGTCAGCGTACTTCGATACGCCTTCAGAACAGCTGGCTTTGTCAGTTGGCTGGTGTCAATGCGCTCACATCGTCCTAGTGGACGTCGGCCAAAACGCATCCGCATGTCAGCACATACAAGTGCATGATCGGTGTCCACACATGTGCTCCAAATCGAGCGACAATTCTGGATGCAGCCTCTCCAGCGGTAACTTATCGCAATGTGATCGATCTGCGTCCAAGGCTGGTGGGCGCCAAGTCACCCTTCGGCGGGTGCTGTGTCGGAAATTAGTGCTCGCAAGAAATAAGCGAGCATCTTCACACAAATGAAGTTACCGCTCACCGTTATCATTATGGGAGCCTACACCGTGTTGACCGCCCAAATGCAGTTCATCAGTGGACAACTTTCCAACTTGTGCGTTCATATCCCCCGCCAGCACAACAGTGTCCGTGCTTCTTCTGTGGCGAAGGAGCTGGGTCAGTTGACGGTAGAAGTCGTTTTTTACCGAATCATCGCTACAGTTTGTGGGCGCATAGGCAGCGATGATGAATAGACATCTATTAGTCCCGCGCGACTTCGAAGCTTTAAACGAGCCAGCCAATCGAACCGCACACATCCGGCTACTGATTGGAATCCAATCAACCAGAGCAGCTTCAGCCCGGGGACTCAGGGCAATACCAACACCGGCTTGGCCGGTGCTCGAAGCTGCATCGTCACCGGATAGGCGCAAGGAGAAAATACTGCTTGCGTCCCCTGAAGGAGATCGCAGAGTGAGCACAGTGCTCGAGTCTTGCAGGCGAGTCTCTGATAAGCAGCAGATAACAGTAAATTAGATAACATTTGGCAATAAATTCTATTCAAGTTGGTTCGTCGCAATTCGATTCCAAGCCGCATAGGTTGGCGTTAGCCTCTAGCAGTCATGGGTTCGATCCCCAGTAGGGGACTGCTGATGGATGCGCACCACTGACGAACCCCAATAGGGCGAAACGAAACGCGCGTCTGGTGCTTTTCGGGATTGGTAGCTTACCTATGCGGCTTGGAATCGAATCGCGATGAACCAAGTTGAATCACCGAAAGCCGTCTACTCATTCGTAATCAAAAATCTAAGCCCCACCAGTATTCGAAATTGCTGTGTGGATTCACGGCGTTGGCAAGGGAAGACCTGACCGTGACGGCCAATCACTGTCCTCTGCACCGGCAATAACCTGCACAGCAGTGAAGGATGCGTCGGGCTATATCGCAGTTAGGTTTCAATTCGTAATGGTCCGCTGTCGTCCCCCATGGCTCAGTGGCATAAGCTGCTGTCTAGTTGGCGTTAGCCTCTAGCAGTCATGGGTTCGGTCTCCAGTAGGGGACCAATGGATGTGCATCACTGACGAGTCCCAATAGGGCGAAACGCGGTCTGGTGCTTTTCCAGATTGGTAGCTTACCTGTGCGGCTTGGAATCGAATTGCGATGAACCAACTTGAATCATACCGAAATCCATCTACTCATTCGTAATAAATTCTATTACCTAAAATACATATACCAGCCCGTGAAGCAGCGCGGCTAGATTGTGCCTCTATCGGTTTGCTCGTTGATCGTTGTTCTTTCGAGTTAGACATTTGTTCGCCGGGTCGAATTAGAGTAGATTTAACACTAAGCTAGGAGCATAGGTCAGCCTACGAGGTAAAGGAACGAACGAATGTTTATCAGGTAGAAGAAACAAAACAGGTGATTATTGGTGCTGGGAAGTTGCCGTCCAGGAGGGACTTGGAAGAGATGGTTGAAACAAATGACATCTGTTCCGGTTAGATCACGGATCACACATCAAAGCAAGAAACCGAATGAATGGGAGCACGATTTACGATGTGCATTAGCCGAAACCGCACGCAATTGATCAGAAATGGTTAGAACGAATCAATACCAACCGTAAATTTAACGGTTACCAATGCTTGAGCACTTAAAATTGCGCAAATATAAGTATTTTCCTTATTCGAATGATCAAAAGTAATTAGAAACAGCATTCAATTTCCGTAATGTAAAGCAAAACATGCAATAGTTACCAGTTAAGTAGCTTTTAATTAAATGTTTTGGTGGCAATTTCTTATAGTGAACCTGTTTTGTGGGTGACAGCCACAAAATGGTTAAGAACCACTGGAGTAGACAAATGACACAAGAGAGAAGAGAATGCCGAAAGATGACACATCCGGAGTAAGATGGGGATAATTAGGCAACCGTTGTCAGCAAACGACGGAACGCATAAGGATCCAAATCGAGTTCAGACGCTAGTATCTGACAACAAATGTGTAGAACGATAGTTCACCAGCACGGACATAATGCTCCAGACTGCTAGCGTATCGTCTAAATAATGGAAGTGAGACACGTGGTAGAAGACAAAAAGTGATTTAATCTTATGAGTAGAAGAATTTTGGCGAGCAGTCAGCCAACAATTTAGATAAGTCAACTACCTATCCGGAAAAGGACCAAATGGCACTGTTTGCTAGAAAAATAGAGTCCCCGAAAAGTACAATTCTATCAATCAGGCGCTTTACTTCCAAGTGTCAGGTAGGGTGAGGGTCTATGGCAAACTTTCCTCACTCATCGCTAGTGGTGTGCGACCAGAGTGCCCTTTCTCTTTACTCCTCTACAACTTTTCAATTAAAGATGTCCTGTTGAGATCTCTGGAAGGCTCCTAAAAGCTTGGTGTTGAACTTCTTCCTGGCAATCATGTGAGCGACTTAGATTATGCCGATGATATCACTCTACTCCACGACGATTCAGAGTGTACAGCATCTTTTGAACCGTCTGGCAATTGAATCGTATAAGTTTGGTATGCGCTTTTCCCCTTTGAAGTGCAAAGTGCAATTCCAGGACTGGAAGTCGTCCGCCCCCTCACTTACCATTGAAGGAGCACAGTTAGAGATTGTGAACAACTTTGTCAACCTCAAGAGCTGTATTTATGCTGATATCTTTATTGGGAAAGAGGTATCTCTCCGCATCGCTAAAGCCCGGTCGGTATTTACCAAGCTGAGTCATTTTTGGCGTCGTCGGGATATATACCTCTCCTTAAATGGGAGGGTCTACAAAGCTTGTGTCCGTGCGGTCCTGTTGTACAGAAGTGAGTCATGGCCGGTTCGTGTGGATGACTTGCGTAGGCTTTCGGCCTTCGACAACACATGTTTGAAGGTAACAGCCCGAGTGTGGTGGCAGCACCGGGTTCGCAACGATGAAGTCCGATGTCGCGTCTCAGGAAACAAGAGCCCTCCGCTTGATCGGCTTGTCGCAATGCGCCAATTGTAATGGCTTGGTCACGCTCTACTTATGTCATGCGAGCGGTTACCACGCCGCGCCTTATTTGCTCGCATGGGACTGAACTGGAAGCGAACGCGTGGAGGTCAGCCAACCACTTGGCGGCAAACCATGAAATCACTGACCTGTTTCGCAATCGTCGGCCCGGTACATCTTCCTGGTTGGGGGCCAATGGATGAGGACTGCCAATGGCTCGACCAACTTAACGATATGGCGCGAAACCAGAAGCAATAGAAAGAGTGTATATTGAAATGTTTTGAACGTAATTGGAGCTTTATCATACAAAATGTCAAAAAAGGAATAAAAAGACGTATGAAAACAGAAAAAACAAAAAGCCAAGAAGTACAAATATCCGTCCTCTGTTTCTGACATTTGTGCTTTTTATTTTGTTCCTCATGATTTTCCGATAGCTCAATGACTAGTTATAGGCTGATGGATATATATATATATATATATATATATATATATATATATAGGCTCAGACAATTAGGAAAAGAGACGGCTTGCTTCTTGACAGAAAAAAGTCTCGCATAGTTCTTCTGTAGCATTCATGAGAACTCCCGTCAGTTCACCGAGCGAGTTGTAAAACCTGTGCTTTTTCACTCCTAATAAGCCCAGTTCATGCCGCTGGTCACGGCGCTCTAACGTTAACATCGCGGCCAACCAACTTACCAAGAATCCATTGGGGCGCAAATAGGTTGTGGTGCGCAGAAATGCAAAGCATGTCACTAGATAACAACCAAGTTTATTCGCATAGTTCATTCGACTTCATCCAACCGGGCGTCACTTCCATCCGTTCTTAAAGTTTCGCACTCATATCAGTGCTGACTGAATATGCACCCTGCACCTGCATTGATCCGAGATTTTTCCGATCCTACAGATGTAGCAGTCATCCCTAAACCGCTCATTAGTAGTGCATCACAAATCGACATGAACGCAAACAAACGGGTAAAAGACAACATTTATCGATTTCAAACACTTACTTGTTTCATGCTTTTATCGTGAAATTTGTCAAAGGCGTTTGCCGGTAGTGACCCCAGATCGCGAATCTTCTTTAAATTCTCTTCTTTCTACAGTAATCAGATGATATGAGTCTGAAAACCGACCATGGGTGCATTTTAAAAAATTATCCCTCTCGTCAATGTGTCCCTAGGGGTAGAGGGAGAACTAGGACAAATGAAAGTGTCCAGGCAACGAGAATTAAGGAGTATGAGTAGTTCAATCACAACACAAATTTAAAAGGAAATCAAAGCGAGAGTTTTGAGTACCGATCAAGCACATTGAGTTGACAATTAATAACGCCCACCGGACCCAAAAATGTGCTCACAACAACGTCTGAAACACCTCACCGACAAGTGGCAACAGCCCGAGGCATCCGCATAAAGTCATAAAAATGGTAGGCGGTATAGCTAGAGGTTGTAGCTCTGTGGGCCAGCCCCGTCCGCTGCACAATAGTGGTGGATAAGCTGTACCACATTGTAGTCAATAATAGTGAGCTATGGCAGTTTGCCGCCGAAACACACGACTCGGTAACTTAGGTCGCTACATTGTAGGAAGATAGGGTTGCGATCCAGTTAGCTTAGACGATTCAGCTCAATGAAGAAGTAAGGGATGTAAGACGCCGTCACAGTGACAAGTACTAAGTGTTGCCCACTCGAAACGCTACACTTTACCATCGGTTTTATGCTTGTTTGCAATCGGTAGGCAGAAGTAGCAGCACTGTGATTTGAACCCAGGACACGTTGGGAGTGCGAACAGAAGCCGTTACCACCCTGAGAGAACGGATTGCCGCATGTTATCTCAATCTGGGCAGCGATTCGGATTGTAGTGAACCTCGGTCAATTCAGCCACATAAACCGGAGAAAAGGGTTCGGTTTGTTGTAGTTTTACTGAGTCCCAGATTGGAGTCATACTGTGGCGAGTTCACGAACGTGCACGAAACTAGTCGTGGAGTGCCGTGTCACCAACGGATAACATCAAACGTGGCATCATACAACAAGCTGTGTGTCAGCCGGAAATTTCCAACGGTCTGGCATTTTCTGCTACTGTGCCCCCAGTTTTTGTCGCAAACCCGCCTGCATACACTCAGTGGATCAGGCTCGAAGTGCCCCTTCTAACGCTTCAGGTAGCTAGAATCTACGCATTACGGATTGACAACTTCCGTAGTTGAGCTCTTTTAGAAGCCAAAGTTAAAGGTTCTCTAACAAATACACCGTGGTTGTACAATGATAGCACACGTCTAACACTGCATTGGGACCAGTGAAAAAGTCAAACAACTTTCTCCACAACTCGATTATGATAATCGGTCTGTGTTTTGCAAGGTCGAGAAATATGCCACTTCAAATGGATTGGAAATGGGGGAATAAGTTAACCGCAGCAAATATTATGTGGCCAAATGACACAACAAGTTATGCGGTCCGGAATCGGGTACCTATTGAGGACACATCATGACGCCGCAAAGATTCGCGTTGAGAATGCCTTTTCTCGGACCCCAATTCGGTCGCGTTGTTGCTGTGTGACGAGTAAGCTATGCATTATCGGCGACGGTGTTATCAGATGGAAACTAACCACGCTGTTCTCACCCAGAGACAATGTAACCAGGTCAGTGATACAGCTATCGGGTGGAAGTAGCATTTCCCAACAAGTACATTGCAATAACAAGGTTAAGTGTGATATAATTACGGAACTGAACAACCCACTGCGACCTTTGGCTAAAGCCTGTAAAAGCGCCTCCGCTGAAGGCTTATATCTTTCTTCTGCTGTGGTCGAACGTAGTAGTGAGCCGTCTGTTCGTTCTCGGTGCAACGACCAATCGCGAAGGAAATGATCCCAAAGTGATCAAAACTAAGTTTGGATCCAAAATCTACAATGCTGTGTACAACGAATTTAACAAAACTAATGCAGCACATTTGTTAATAACCTCCTACAAAGAATTGTCGCAGTGCAGGGTCATTCCCCAGCTGCAGATCGAAGGCTACTTGAGTATCGTTTGGTGGCAGCAGGATGGTGAGTCGGCTCATTCTGTACCAACGGTACGTGACTATCTTAACGAAACTTTCGGTAATCGTTGGATCAATCGTGGAGGACCCGCGGATTGGCCTGCACGGTCTCCTGATTTGAACCCCTGGATTTCTTCCTATGTGGGGGCACTTGAAACGCCAACTGTATAAAACCAGGCCAACCTGTCTGGAGGAACTGAAACGATGATCATGTTGAACATCTACCTCGTTGACTTCTTGCTCTGGAAACATAGTTCATGTAAACATATGTATAATGCATAAGGATTGATTTCACTACAGCATTGCTGCGATGGGTACTGGTGCCAATCCTTCGTCGAGATAGAATGAACACTACGAGAAAACAGAACAAGATGGGTACGTAAGAAACGCGCGATCGCTCAACTGCTCGACAGGGTGCAGGCGTCGCTGTTGATGTTTATCGTAAATTTGACGGCGGTGGACGAAACCGGTGAAGCTCAGTAGGCTGCGTTAGGCGCTACTTTCAAACCAGAGTCACGTACGTCCGTTGCAGATATGACGTAAAGCTCGTGTTTGCCAAGTAAATTATGATTTCAGCCATTTCTCTGTCAATCATGGTTCTAAGATGGAAAGGGAAATGTCGCTAGCAAGTAACGTAGGAATTAAAAGATAGAGATTTTCACCACCGATTCTCGGTGGCGATTACAGCCATACTCGCCATATTCACTTCCGCCTCCTCCTCTCACAATGCCCTCTGCGAATTTTTCGGCCATAACACCCTATCCACTTAAACTCGATCGCCCCAAATTGCCATAGCATTCTTTTTGCATTCCCCCACCCCCATTAATCCCGATAGAACTGGCGAATCTCACCGCAAGGGATTTACTGCGGAAGGCTCTAGAACTAATGTAATTGCAAGATGAAATACTGAGTAAAATGATGAACATCGCCAGGACATTTTAATATGCGTTCTCTGTTGAATAACCATTTAATCCGCACCTTCATATGACTGAATACACCTGATATGATTTTACTCACTGAATCTTGTTGTCACGATTCTATGCCCAACCAGCTGCTTTCTATCGAAGGTTACAAGCTTGTTATAAGCGATCGAAAGCAAGGCAGAGAAGGTGATTGCGTAATTTGCCACTCGCAAAACCTCTCCGTCTCTGAATTCACACTTCCACTTATATGCCCCACTATTGATTCTGTTTGGTTACTCTTATCCTTCAGTACTAAGCGAACGCTTGTGGACTGTATATACCGCTCACCCTGGGTCAGCCGCAGTGAGGAGAACCAGTTGGTTGACATCATTAATTAATTATCGGAACTTAGTTCTTTTGAGAAAGTCGTTGGCGGAAATTTCAAGCTACCAGACATCTGGTGGTCCAACTTAGTAACAAACGCGAAACATACTGAGTTCATAACCTCCGTCATCATCGGTGGTTGGGAGCAACATGTTCTCGTGGCTACCTGGGGTAAAAATATACTAGATCTACTTTTTACCTCAGGCATGCACCCGATACTGACGGTCTCGCCGAATGTGATCGCAAAATAGTCTGATTTAAAATTATAGCTGAGTCGTCGCATGTGAGGTGATTCCACACTTCCTGCTAAATGGCAATAGGGTAGATTTCTCCGCTCTGCTTAGGGTCTAAAATTGAGACCATTTCTTTCTTTCGTCTGATATTAAGGGAGCCTCTGACACCTTCTATGACAATGTGACTATGTGCTTAACCATACTTGCCTCCCGTGATAATACCAGAGCCTCTTTTAAATACGCTAACAGCGCAAAGGACAAGCGGAAAATACGAGTGCTAACTCGAACATATGAACGTACTTACGACTTCAGCGTATTACTGTGACTCCAAGGCCTTCTAATTGAGACGGACATGAAACGTCAAACCCGTCTCATGCAGAAAGAACAACGGGCTGTAAATAGTAGTAATACAAGTTAACCGTTGACTGCATTATTGAGAAAAAGGAGGCGGCAAAACTGACCTACCCTCCCACATCGCCGTGCCTGAAAACGAATGCATTGATTCCCCAATTACTATGGCAAAAGCCTTTGGCTCATATTTTGCTGAATTAAATTGAACATGAAACGAGGGAATTGTCAAGCTCGAGCAACTTTTTCTGAACAAGTCTCAGCAATCGACCTTAGTGTCGCTACGATAAAACGCATGATTGCCTGTCTACAATCATCCAACAGACCCGGCTCGATGCGAGCACTCCTGCTTTAGTCAAACACGGTGGAGATGATATCCTTCTTCCGTTATTGAATATCTCTGTCTATCCAGTGTGGTGAACATCCCGAAAGTTGGAAAACGTCTACGGTCATACCGAGACATATGTCCGGGTCGAAAACTGACATCCGGAACTACCTCCCTATTAGTCACACAGTCATCCTCTCACGCACGCTAGAGAGAATTGTTAAGGAACACTGGGTTTCGTTCCTATTATCGCACCAACTAACGTCTCTCACCTTCACAGCATGGCTTACTGAAGTTCCGCTCGTGTTACCTGTCAATCTGACTTCCTTAACCATCTAACTGAAGCAATTGACTCAGGTCTTCAGTGCATTGTCCTCTTCCTTGACATGAAAAAAGCGTTCAATAGAGTCGCATACAAGAGGCTGCTATACAGATTAAGTAAGTACGATGTGATAAATCCGCTTCACTCTTGGCTCCAATCGTACCTAGTAGGACGGCCACAAGTTGTGGATATAAATAGAAACAGCTCTTCACCTCGTTTGGTCACCAGTGGAGTGGTACAGGGCAGTGTTTTAGGTCCGTTACACTTCTTACTGAATATAAATGACCTTCTTACTGTTATACAATTTGGCAGGCCGTATTTGTTTGCTGATGATCTAAAGGTTGTCTACACGTTCTCAAATTCCCAGCATACCGCTGAACTTAACAATACCCAAAGCGACTTCAAAGCCATTGAGAGATGGGTTGATATGTAGCAGATGATGTTTATAATAGCGAAGTGGAGTATTCTGGCGTATAGAAGTCAGATAGCAGCAGAAATGTTCAGGCTTCATGTCGAAGTCATTCCCTTCAGCCGGTTTGTCTGTGAATTAGGTTTGAGATACTCTAGTTCCTTAAACTTTAACGAATATACAAACCATATGGTGAAAAACACTAAGCAGTCGGTCGGGCTCATATGCCACCTGATAACCTTGAAAGAAACCACAATAATTGCTTTCAAAATTAGTATTAGACCTTTGCTGTGTTACGTTCAGCAACCTGCGAAAGTGTGAGTTGAGTCCCATAGAAAACATTCAAAGCGCTTCCAGGTGGCGTATATTTGCTTATTCAACCGCTTTTTCATGCAGAGATAGGTGCAAGGAGGTGAATCTTGAACCTCTGTGCAATTAAATCTGTGCTTCCTCCACAAACTCGCGTGGCGAAAAGTATATGTTGGAACATATCAATTGCACTTTCAAGAAAATATCATTTACGAACTGCGAGACAGTGAATGTATAGTCTCTTTACCTAAATTCAGGACCAGCCTAAGGAGAAATTGCTACCTTTGTGGGTATGGCTCTAGATGGAATAAGCTGCCAAAAGTGATTAGATGTATGGAACATTTTTACATGTTCAAGAAAATGGTAATTTATCTGTCAACTGACAAAGTGAAATGAATCTTAAAATGCAACTTGATGTTGAAAAGCTATATGAAGAAGGGCTGGATCAAGTATGATCCCGGAGAACATCGACTGGAAACATGTTCAACAAATGGACCAGAGCAAACTTGATCAGTTAGGATGAGTTGTTACAATCGCCATTCTCTAACGCAACATCCTATGTGGTTTACTCCTTTCAAACAAATCGCACCAAATGTCTTCTGATCTAAAACCGAGAGTAAAATTATTTACTGGTATGGGGCCAGTAACTATCTTCGTAATGCTCACCTCAAATTGACCAATCCGTAATAATTGTTCTGCGATTTCCTTCGCTGTATTTGTTCTGTAATACTAAACATTTCCCCTTCTTTTCTGGAATTAACAGTCCAGAAACATATACCAGTTTTAAGTGATTGGCGATATCGGATTTCCTAGTTAACTTTCCTATTGAACCTTTAAATTTCCTATTTAACTTTCAACTAGGGACAACTCGTGCAGTTATCTGTCTTCGGTTGTCGCGCCGCACAATTTGATCGTATGATCGGCTCGATCCATTCTTAAGCTGATGTAAAAACATACTTGCTTATTTTTACATTAACGATATAGTACCTCTTTCACATAATTCTTCTTCCACATTCTTCCTTATTTCATTGTTGGTCACAACTGGGCTGGTCTCCTGTGGTGACGGATTATAGCTTCTAGATTACCTTTACCTAGCTAAGACATTGCTACTAACTGACTGGCATATAAAAAGTGCCGTAATTGAATGATCCGCACGACGGACCGGGCTGAGGCTTCATCGCTCATAATACATGTATAAAAGCAGCCCTAAAAGGAACAGAACATATGATAAGCAGGTGATGGATCACATGCTACTATACCACACCGGCTCGCGGCCAGGTATAGCATGGGAGTGCAGGTGAAACTCATCGAGAGAATAATCTGCATGGAAGCAGGTCCCCTGGAGACGGTTCCACCGATGGCCGCATTAGTTTGCCTGAACATTTGTTTAAATCTGTATTTGTTATTGTTCCCGGATTTTTAATTTATTTTATACCTTAAACCTGCTAATTACTTTAATATCCGTTTTGGATCCATTGTATAAAGCGTGAATAATTGACTATTTTGCGCGATCGTGCTGTATACAGTGGTCGGACCACATAGCTGGACTGTGCCTCGAGCCGCCGAGGAATATACCATTTATATATTTAATGCCTTGTGGACAGATGGTCGCGCACAGTGATTTACGGTACTTCCGGGAGTTGAGGATCGTGAAGTAGAAATTACGGAAAGACAAGCAGATGGTCAAAATATTTCCGATACGGGAATAGGAGATATGCCAACTGACCCGCACTTAACGCGCACAAAAGGACCATAAGTAAAACGTACCTTTTTCAGCAGTTGGCTCTGTTTCGACTGCAGTTTTTCAAGATTCTGTTGATCTTCTTGGATGCGTTCAGCGTACTCCTTCTCCTCCTGCTTCTTTCGTTCTCGTTCAGCTTCCAGTTGTTGTTGCTCATTGAGTAGATTAGCTAAACGAGTCTCCACCTCGTCGACTGTGCGTTGGGCGGCTTCAATGCGCCGTTCAACCTGTTCATCAAGGGATGCGTGAATGCAACGGGAATGAATGGAGATTAGCAGAATGACCTTCAGTAATCGGATTAATACCCCATACTCTGCTCCCCCATTGTATGCACTTAACTATCGCTGTTCACAGCGATAGTAACATTGCGCTCATGCGAACTAGACGATACCCAGAGGTAACAGAAAACAGATTGATAGTATAAACCCAACAGGAGACAACAAACACACATACACACACTTGCATCAACACAGAACATTTAGCTAAAAGGGGTTGACTAACTCATATGGATATGAGAAATCAAGCGCAAAGTGTGTTTTATTGCGACATTCGCCGGGTTCGTCAACCTCAGTTCACAGAAACAACTCAGCAGCCTTAAGCAATACCGAAACAAGATTTAGGGTTCAAAGGAAACAACCTGCTGAGTAGCGCCCAGGCAAAAATTTTTCGAACAACCTATAAAAAAGCGGCTCGTGGGGACGAGTCGGTTTGAGGGGGGGAGCAAATGGAGGCAATGAAGACCTACAAAATGACTCCGAGATTCGTCGTTCATCACACCATTCCTCTGGCCCGTTCGGTCAAGGTTCATATCAGTGAACTGTAGGCATGTATGCTTGACTCCTGATCAAAACGTGACGATATGTGTGGCATTTGCATAATCAGCACGTATCCAGAGAAGCACTGGCCTAGGTTTGATATAGCGTGACTTAATCTCCATTGATTTACAAGTCACTGCTGTGATGTAAAATTAATAGACGGCTTAGATTTGGAGGTGGTGGACGGGGGGTTACGCGGTCCTCTTCAAGGTGGCAACGTGCAAATTATGGGAAAATGATCCGCGCTACATCAAGTGAATCACAGCTGCTGTCAGCCTCCGTGGGCCAAGTGGTATGCATCGCTAACTCGCAAGGGTAAGGTCGCGGGTTTAATCTAAACAGAGGATAAATAGTGACGATTAGTCGAAAGGCCAAAACGACTGTTAATTACTTTTCAAGATGTGTGCTAGCTGTTTAACGGTATCAAGTTGTAATGGGTTCGATTTAACTACCCCTTGTGACCTTAATTGTATTGGGAACCACTGGACTCCACTACGTCCCTCGGGTGTCGATGCTCAGGTCACTTTAGTGATCCAATCACTGTATTCACAGAAGAGGCAAAGCACAATCAGGGACTACCGCACAGTTAAAAACGCTAGAGAGGTTCATACGTTTGACGACTAGAATTTCATAAATAAAGGAGGATACGAGCTGTGAAGCTAACAAAAAGAAGCTCCAAACCAATTGATTGGCTCCACTCTGCCCCAGAAAACACGTGAACAAGTTTCGGTGATTACATTGTCCTTAGTGTTAGTGCAGTTTTGTTGAAAAGTGGAACAGCGAAAGCGCCCATGAATTTTCCACGTGAGGCAGTTACATGTAACTGTGTGGTGGAATCAACGCGAATTATAAAGACTTCTCAGTGTATGGTAAGGTGTTTCAAGGGCGGTATACAGCCCAATGGCGGATATCGGATTTGGACCCCAGCAGCATGGGACATTAGCGCCGGGATCCAAACACGTAGTGGATTGTGCAATTTGAGTAGAGCTGATTAAGAAGTTCAGACGATGCAGTCAACATAATCTAACCGGAACCGTAGTAGCAGTCGTAACGTAAGAAGCGGCCAATCAGAAGGCAGCATACAATCCATCGCAAACAGCAACGTAAGACTGCGTACGCTTCCAGGATAAATCTGGCCTCGAATGAAAAATAAAAACACAGAGGAACAAGAGCAAGTTGTGGAAACGAGAGGGAAAGAATTAGCATACGACAGCCATGCGAAAAGGACTGATTAGCTGATCTGGAAAAATAGGCAAAATAAGGAGCGTGATGGCTAGTCAGCAGGGTTTGCCGGAGAAGAAAGCAATGATACAAGGCCTTGTTCTAGGGAACAGGTTTTGTAACTACTGAAGTCAAGATGGCCAATCTTTGCGAAGACCCGTCGCAGCTACACTCAGGTAGACAGTCACCACACATCCAGAAAAGCGCTAGACGACCTTTTCGTCCTATTGAGACTCGTCAGTAACGCGCACTCGCCGAATCCTGTCGTCACCCATGGCACTGTGGCATAAGTCGCCGGCTCGTAAAGGTAAGGTCGTGAGTTCGAATCCGGCAGGATTCGGCGGGTGCGGGCTACTGGCAAGTCTCAAAAGGACGAAACGTCCGTCTAGCGCTTTCCTGGATATGTAGTGGCTGTGCTCCTGAGGCTAAGTGTGACAAATCTTCGCAGAAACCCAAGGATTCCCCCTACTACTCACTAAGATGGTTAATTTGTTCATAGATGCCTATTAAGGGGCCGGTGGCTGAGAGGATTCCACGCCTGCCTTAACATCCCTAGGCCACTGATCCGATTTCGCGTAGGCGCGGACGACCTCACGGTATATTCAGCTACCGTGCAACTGGTGGTGATTGCGTGGCACCGAAGTGTCGGTCCGGTGTGTCGGCGTACTGCTGATACCTTCTACTTCCAGAAAGCGAACGGTGAAGTTGTGTCTCCATTGGGTTATCGTGGTATTCTAGAAAAAGTTTCTCCACGGGTCATACGCGAGATGATAGAGATAAAGGGAGAGGTATCATAAGTACACCGGTACACAGTACCGACGCTTTGCTGCCTCGCAACCACTAACAGTCGCGCGTGGGTTAAGGATATGGTGAGGGTCCCGTGGTCCTAAACGTAGACTAGAACTCGCACTCTCGGATTGAAATGCAGGTTTTTGATCCTTTAGGCTATCGGCAGCACAGAAACAACCACAAGAACTGGTGCGTAGCGACTCCGTCTGCTCTTTCTCATCGGTCACGGGAGCAATCTCGCCAAATTTTTAACGAAAGGACGATTGGAGAACCCAAAATACAATGAGGCAGAAACTCTGATGTGCTATTTGGCCTACGTGTTATAAAGAGGGAACGTTGCAAAAACATGTTGCCGGCACGAGCTATGCAAGGGACATTGTTGCCCGCTCGCCGACCTGGCATCAGAAGTCATAGGCCTAATCTAACAAATCAGTCATGGTAGATCTGAAAGATGGCAGAGGCAACTGACCCAACTCAGGTCACTTGTGGAGAACATGTGGCATAGATTCCAATGGTTTCTACTACAGGCTCAATCAAAATGGAAATCCATTTATGAAAGTATGCAAAAGGTTGACAACAACGTTGTCACAATCCAATGCGCAGAAGTGGCGAATAGTAAGTGCAGTGAAGAAGACAGACAGACTTACCTCGCGCAACTCATCCTCGGCTTCTGCCAATCGATCTTGTAAGTCGTGCTCGGATGCCTCGGCAAATTCGGTCTCCAGCTGCTCCTGTTTGCGTAGCAAATTGTGCTCCAAGAGCGTTTCTTTCTCATTCTTTTCGGTTTCAAGGGTAATACGTTGTCTATAAAAAAGTGACGAAAAATAAAGATATAGTTCGAACAAACCATCGCAATGAGGCTGGACCTTACCGTGGTGCGATGGTTTGTGTGCCTCAGTGATCCATTGTGCTATACTGGGTGGTGCTTTTGCACCTTCAGAGTCACTCATACCAGATTGGTCAATGGTTAGAGGCCAGACAAACTCAGCCTCCTGGTCCTCCAGGTTGGAGGTTGGAATGAGGGTGGCACCTTATTCCTTAAAATGGACTCCTTGTAGCCCAACGCCAAACCCGCTGCCTTGCGGTCAGGTTTTTGAACCAAAGGCTTTGGTTGAGAACCCTAATCGTTCTCCTGTCTAGGCCTGGGCAACCTGACAGTATCCTGCCCACGCAATACCATGAATTTTCCTTCAAACAATTTCTTGATGCTCTGGCCACCGCAGAGGATAATAAACGGTGCCCTATCTGCTGCATCGAGCAGGGTGGATAGGGGTTTGGATGCTACTGCTCAAGCCTTCCCGTCTTCTTATTCCCCCTCTTACGCTTTTTCACTCTTACCGTCCCATTCCAACTTCACTTATATCCCCCCAGTTTTCAACCCCCCGATTCTTGGCCCTCCCCCAACATGCTTTGCTAGGCATTTACCTTCTAATTTCAACTCACACGTGAACGCGGAGCGTCACTCCTCACCTGTCGACAAGCCCATGTCCAACCAAGCGGTCCAATCCAGTTCATCCGCTTCCATTTGGAGCCCTCGATCCTCCTTCAGATTGGCATGCCTCAATGTACGCACACTGCTACAAATCGGTCAACAGGCAGCACTTGCCCGAACATTGGAGACCCTCTCGATCGATATCTGCTGCTTATCAGAGACTCGCCTGCAAGACTCGAGCACTGTGCTCACTCTGCGATCCCCTTCAGGGGACGCAAGCAGTATTTTCTCCTTGCGCCTATCCGGTGACGATGCAGCTTCGAGCACCGGCCAAGCCGGTGTTGGTATTGCCCTGAGTCCCCGGGCTGAAGCTGCTCTGGTCGATTGGATTCCAATCAGTAGCCGGATGTGTGCGGTCCGATTGGCTGGCTCGTTTAAAGCTTCGAAGTCGCGCGGGACTAATAGATGTCTATTCATCATCGCTGCCTATGCGCCCACAAACTGTAGCGATGATTCGGTAAAGAACGACTTCTACCGCCAACTGACCCAGCTCCTTCGCCACAGAAGAAGCACGGACACTGTTGTGCTGGCGGGGGATATGAACGCACAAGTTGGAAAGTTGTCCACTGATGAACTGCATCTGGGCGGTCAACACGGTGTAGGCTCCCGTAATGATAACGGTGAGCGGTTACTTCATTTGTGTGAAGATGCTCGCTTATTTCTTGCGAGCACTAATTTCCGACACAGCACCCGCCGAAGGGTGACTTGGCGCCCACCAACCTCGAACCAGCCTTGCACGCAGATCGATCACATTGCGATAAGTTACCGCTGGAGAGGCTGCATCCAGAATTGTCGCTCGATTTGGAGCACATGTGTGGACACCGATCATGCACTTGTATGTGCTGACATGCGGATGCGTTTTGGCGGACGCCCACGACGACGCTGTGAGCGTATTGACACCAGCCAACTGACAAAACCAGCTGTTCTGAATGCGTATCGAAGTACGCTAACATGCGAGTTGAACAAGCGCTCACAGGAGACAATTGATGGTCACTGGTCACATGTTCGCCAGACCTTACTAGCAGCAGGAAAATCCTCATGTGGTATGTCTAATAGACAACATGGACATTGGGTCTCTTCGCAGTCTCTGGAACTTATAGATGCTCGCCGGCAAATCCCGGCTGGAAGCGAGCACAATGAAACTCGCAAAGAGCTCCGGGCAAAACTCCGTGCTAGCCTGAAGAGAGACCGCGAATCTTGGTGGTCTCATCGTGCGTCAGAGATGGAAGTGGCCGCTGCCCTTGGCAACCATCATAAGTTATTCCGTCTGATACGGGAAACGGGCAGCAGGAGACCTGGTGTTAGTGAAACTATACGTGACGAGAGTGGACAGCCTATCCACAATTTGTCAAAACGTCTGGAGCGTTGGGCTGAGCATTTTGAAAAGCAATTTAATCGGCAAGAATTGTTCGATCCGCCGGTCACTGATCGCCCCGCTCCGTGGGCTGTCCCTTTGGATCCACCCTCTCGCTCAGAAGTCGAACGTGAGATCGGACTGTTGAAGTTGAACAAAGCCGCGGGACCAGATGATCTTCCTCCAGCCCTCTTCAAATTTGGAGGCTCTGCTCTTGTTGATGCTTTGCATGAATTACTAGTGAAACTGTGGGAGCAGGAAACTGTCCCAACCGACTGGAGCCGCTCCGTTATTGTTCCCATCTTCAAAGGCGGCTCGCGCTCGGAATGCGGCAACCATAGAGGAATCAGTCTGATCTCCATCGCCTCCAAATTACTCGCCTCCATAATTCTCCACAGACTGACTGGCGCTCGTGAAAGCCAGATTCGTGAGGAGCAAGCCGGGTTTCGTCGGGGTCGTGGCTGCATCGACCACATCTTCACCTTGCGTCAGTTGTTGGAGCACCGTCACACATATTGGCGGCCCACCGTAGTCGTGTTCCTCGACATCAAAGGTGCCTTCGATTCGGTTGATCGATGTGCCCTTTGGAATTGTCTACTCAGGAAAGGTGTGCCCGAGAAATATGTAAATATTATCCAAGCATTATATGCGCGTAGCACGGGCAGAGTAAGGGCTTACAGCAGGCTGTCGCCACCCTTCAATATCTCCAGCGGTGTGAAACAAGGATGCCCGCTGTCACCTTTCCTATTCAACTTCGCAATTGACGAAGTCATGGAGATTGCATTTACAGGACATGACTTGGAAGGTGTGGAGCTACTCCCAGGAGAACGACTTCTTGACTTGGAGTATGCAGACGACATTGCCCTCATCTGTGACAGCTCCCAGACGTGTCAAGCCGCGCTGAACAGATTAGCACTGGCTGTCAGTCGCTTCGGGCTTTGCTTTGCACCACCGAAGTGCAAAGCATTCCTCCAGGATTGGCAGGGTTCGCCCCCTGTGCTGACCCTTGGTGGGGATCAGCTAGAAGTCGTTCAGAAATTCAATTACCTGGGAAGTTGTATCAGCGCCCTTGGGATCGAAGACGAGATCACGAACCGCATAGCGAAAGCTCGAAGTGCTTTTGCTAACCTTCGCCACCTATGGCGACGGCGCGACATTACTCTCGCCCTGAAGGGTAGAGTGTACAATGCAGCGGTACGTTCGACCTTACTGTACGGTTGCGAAACCTGGCCCCTAAGATCGGCGGACATGAAGAGGCTAGTTACGTTCGACCATCGGTGCCTTCGCAGTTTGGCTCACATCTGGTGGGAACACCGCGTGAGTAACGAGCGTGTTCGACGCCTTGTTTACGGCCTAGGAAAAGGGAATGAACCGCTCAGCACCGTCATTTCACTCACCAGGCTCCGATGGCTGGGCCACGTGTTGCGCATGCCAGCCCACCGACTCCCTCGACGTGCGTTGTTTGCTCACCGGGGATGTGGGTGGAAGAAGAGGAGAGGTGGCCAAGCGATGACTTGGTCCAGAGGAATGAAGGCCCTCACTTCCGAGCTGGCCTCAGTTGGAGCTTCACGGCTCCCTGGTTGGGGTCCAAAAGACGGTGAACACGTTTGGCTGGATACACTTGCTGATATGGCAAGGAGCCGACCTCAGTGGCGTTCCTGCTGTGAGTTTCTTTGTCCCTCCCCATCCCTTTAGCCTCCCCCTCCATCTACGATCTTATCTCATAGGGTAAAACGTAATTAAATTTTTGTTTTTGCCTAGTAGCCGGCTAGTAGCTTACCGGAACGATGTCTATCCGTTGCTGGTAGCTCAGCTGGCATTCAACTGTCGTATTTATTTTTCCTTTATTTATTGTATGTATGTATGTATTTCCTTTATGTATTGCGGTACAATAGCGGAGGTGTTTTACCATCTCTAGCTGACATGTATAATGATGATGATGATGATGAGTTCGAACAAAAGAAAGTAACCGCGTAATAGACACCGAACAGGTCAGAGCGTTTAGGGGAAAGATGCGTAAGGGACCAGGGCTGATGCAAAATGACCAAGGGGATTCCAAGACCTGATGGACTGCACTCATTAGAGAGAGAGAGAGAGACAGTCGAAGTACAAAATGGGTGTCAAAGTATAGGACAGAGTCATTGAGGTGCAGAGGAGTAATGGCAACCTAATGCGGCAAGTAAAGTATATTACACGACATGTACTAATAGCCGTGGGGAAGGAAGTGAGGCCACGTGGTGCGTAGAGATAAAGTGGGCAGATCCAAGTAGCGGACGCTGTAAACCGCACCGGTGTGGTAAGTGATCAGCTGTGAATGTCGGTGATCCATTTAATCAAGTTGTCAAGTCACCAGAGATGAGTGACGCCGCCGCGCCACTCAACCACGTCAGTAGAATAGCGTAATTGGCACCCAGGGTGGGAGCAGGAGGCTTGATTTGGGATCGCGAGCCTTTAGGTTTAGAAACACGCATGTTTCACTGCAGTGACCATTTCTGTTACTAGTGGTCAGGAAAACACTAAACGGATAACCATTAGCGTGCAACGAAGTTTTAAGAGTCGGCTAACATCGGTGGTAAAATTTGACCACACATGTATTAGAACCTGTGTTGTGAAACATTATTTAGCCCAGTAGAGCTAACATCATGAACATCGTTACAACACCGTTTAAACCATATTGATTTGGGCTCCAAGCGGCCAATTCATAGCGTTTATCGAAATAGAAGGTGGGTACATGGGTCGACTCCCTCCGAGAAACCCTAGAAAACCTATTAGTACGAAGTGCATGTATGCATGAGAGAAATGTCTTGGAAGAACGGAGGACAACACAGTCAACCGATGCATCAGTTGTATTACTCCTAAGCGAAATGAAAACTGGGAGCGTGTTTGGATACGGAGGGTATTAATCAACGTCCATAAGAAAACCTAAACCGCCATAGATCAAAGTTACCTCGGAAAATATTGCTCCGAATGCAAACTGATCACAGTGCCATCGGTTACGGATGGTGCACAGCAATCCGAAATGGGCGGTGGGTTCCTGGGTCCCTGGTACGTCCTAGTACGTAGTCGTTATCTTGACGAATCGAGCAACCGAGTTGTTCAGCTTGTAGTTGAACTCGCAATGTGCGAAGCTAAATTAAAATATCCCCATTAGTGTTCAACTATTCATGGGACGAATATCGTCTGACAAGACCTACTATGTGCCATCTAAATGGCATTCGCGATATCGTGTACGCTCAACAGTAGATATCCGTTATCGAGAAGTGGTTGACAGCATCGATCTGAAATGAAGATGCCAATGGATCGCTTCCGGATCGATCACAGAGAACATAAATGAGGCCTAAGTTAGGATTTCAAAGAAGAGCCGAAAGAGCTGCTGGATGACTTAGGCTATTGCTACAGAAGAGGTCAATATCACATATAGAATTTGACTGATTCGCATCGGCGTCAGTGAGATAGACAGCTGCCGAGAAAAAAAAGGAGTGCCGAGTCATATACTCCTAGATTTGAATGTCCAACCCGCTATGATGCGATATAAGGAGCATCGTACTGGGCAGACCACAAGAAGAGAATCCGAAGTACCCAACAGAAAAGCGTTCGACGGTCACTTTGTTTCACCGAGATTAGTAAGCCACGTGCATTCCAATGAACTCTCCGTGAGCTGAAATCCCGACCTGCGCAAATAAGTCAACGACCCATACCATTAAGTTATGGGTGAAATCAGAATCAAGTACGGAGCAATGGAAGCATGTCGTAGGACCACTTAGTTATGCCTGGGTCCAAGCGCATCGTGGGTAAGCAAGCAGGAGTTTGCGCTGTTCCAAGTTGACATTTGGTTTGACAGGGAGAGTATACGCCAATAAGCGCAGTGAAAGATCGAATCAACGCGCATGGTTGGCGGCATCTGTTTCCGGATTTGCCTATCACTTTGGCCAGCCGCAGAACGCTTGCGCGTACAGAGGGACCATGGGTGGCCTGCGCCGCACCACCCACACACCTCATATCCAGTGTAAACCCGAAGGAATAAGACCGGGAGGCATGTGGATGGGAGCCACGTTTCATCAACGGAGCCGGCCCACACTCCTTCACAGACAAACACAAGCACGCTGTATTTGGGGAATCAAGTGCACACAAGGCGGTGGCTGGACCGTAGTCCTCTCCACACTGAGTGCATGGAACCACTCTTCGAGCCTAGTACGGAAACAAGAACCGTACACCCGTCCATTCCAGCAACGACCAACTGTCTCCTGGAGCCAGTATGAACGAGGTAGTGGGTAATAGACAGGTAGGTACCTTGTCAACATGCACATCAAGCGCAGCCACACTGGGGATGTCAAACAACAGCCAACCACTTGAAATAACAGTATAAAAATAAAATAAATCTGTTATGGCTATGCAGATATAACTCTTCCCTAAATTAGCATATGAAGTAAGCTGGTTATCAAAGAATAGGCGACAAGTGCTAAATGCCCACAAATAACTCGAAAAACGATACAAACGCAATCAAGTTAACGAAGATAACCACAATTAGCGTAGGCAACGTTACCAGTTAATAGAAGATTATTCAGGTAGGCTGAACAAACCAAATAAAGTGGAATGAAATTTATCCAGCTTAAAAAGACCTCGTTTAAGTGTAAAGTTGCTTTAGCCCAACTGCGGTGAAGAAGCATCATGAATGCAACATCAGCCTCAGCATGGGGCACATACTGGTGCACACATACAAACACACACACGCACTCTGATTGGCCTAGGTAAAGCACAGGTGACCATATGAGGGTGCATCACTCCTTGTTCTGGTGATGGACTGTCATGACTGTGCAGTAGCGCGGCTCATTCTCCATACACGAATGTTACGGACGTGCGGTAGAGGGCGAGGCTGGCCCTCAGAGCCACAAATTTATCTGCAAGCCGCCACCGATCGATGCGTCATGTGATCTGCAATGGCGATCCGGCATGACTACACATGCGGAATGTGCATTGTTGACCCTTCCCAATGATACAAGATGGTCGCCCGTCTGTCTGACTGCGGCGAGTCAAGTTCACAAAAAATTGAAAAATCGGTCGGCTACGTCACATGACGGTGAGATCACAGCGGATGCGACGACGACGGTGTCGATGAAGTCAAGCGTGGAATGATATGGTTAAAAAGTCCGGAAGCGAACCGACCACTGGATGGTTCGGCGGAGATGAACACTACCGGGAGAAGCCATATGCTGCAGATGAGGTAACTGTGAATAAGTCTCTTCCGTTTGCAAGCGAGATGAAGAAGCGATGGCGGACTATGAGTGGTAGGGTCTCAGAGCGATTGTGGTTCAGGGCTGGTTACCTAGTCGCACAATAACTACCACAAGAGTTCGTACGCCACCGTGTCAAAGAGTCTCATCTCTGTAACCAGAAGTGAACACACAACAGAGGGAGGATGAATTATCTGGACGGCCACCGGCCTCTACGTGAAGTGGACACCATGTACACGTAGGAGTAAAATGGATGTTAACAGCCTTCGTGCATTACATGGAGTTCGGCTAACCAGGAAACGTTCCTGGCCTCGGTACTACTATGCTCGAGTTCTCTGGTTCTACTTGAAAGCTTTGTTATCTTGCGTTGATACCTAGCTTCCAACGGTCCGCAGTATACACGATCGCCCAATTGTCTTGCAGGTCAGATCTTTATGGATCCCTAAGCGAACCCCCTTTCTCGGCCTGAGCAAAGTATGGACTAATGTTTCTCTGATTGCACTCTGGACCCCTGCTAACCTCGACCGTATCTGCTAAACCGCGCACTGCCGCATCGCGCACCGTTCAATTAGTTTATTTCAATCTGTTCAATTCCTCGGTTCCTGAATCTATAACATCGTGCTGGTCTGAGCAATTTTTTACCGCACACATAAGGAGTTTAGGTCTCAGAGAAAGCCGCCAAATCACATATGCAGGCCTATCCTAGCGATCCATTTCCAATTCAAGCCGGCTACTTTCAATGTTTACACCCGGATGCAGATTGGATCACAGGCAGCCTGCTCGTACATCAGAAATCACTGCCATTGATATTTATTATCTAACCGAGACCAGATTACAAGAGTCTAGCACAATGCTACGTCTGGTTTCACCGACTGTGAGCTCCGCTGGAATTTTCACATTGCGCTTATGTAGAAACCCAACTGTCGAAACCGCAGGTCATGCAGGTGTATGGGTTGCGTTGAGCACACGTGCTGAGGCTGCGCTAGTCAACTGAATCCCTGTTAACATCTGGCTTCGCGAGATTCGACTAGAAACTTCGACACGGTCGTCCAGGTACGGAGCCGCGAGGCGGCGTATGCTCCCGCAGAAGGTAGCTCTGACACTTAAAGATGAATTTTAATATCGCAACTCACCGACCAGTTCCGAAAAGAGCGACGAACATAAGGTTCCATGATGAAAGGCCACACAAAAAATTGCGCATAGCAAAATGCGGAGGAAGCAAAATGTTCACGTAGACGAATATGCACACAGAAAAATTGCAGCAGACTGCAAATTCCCCCCGGTTTGCCTGAGTGTGATTTGTGAAATGTTAATTAAGTGCTTTTTCCACTGTAACATTAGACGACCGATGCAGAATGTTCTCTATATATTGAAGTCGTTTAACCGAAACGTAAGGCACGCTCACAGCCAGATCCTCCGCACAGCTTCGACGCGCGCTCCTACTCCCGTCTCACTAGGTAGCCCATTTCCCCAGTGTCAATTAATAGTGGGACAAGCCTGTATACACCTAAAAGAAGCAAGTCCCATCATTAGACCGTTGTCCTGAACTGATCTTCTGGCTTGCCGTTATATGCCCACGTGGAAAACGCCCACTTTCACATTAAGATATTAGGTAAATCACTACTAATAAAGTATGCATACCGAGATAGGTTGTAATGTTGTGGCAAAACTCAAGTAAACAGTTAGTGTACAGGATGTGGTGTAAGGCCTTCCGAGAATCAAAAAGGAAGACTGGGCTACGGGCAGAATCTACTTGATTAGAAGGCCACATATAAATTATGTGGCAAACTACGCTCCGTTGAGCGATTCCGATTTGTTCTACCTTGATGGGCTGCCGCTGGTTAAAACTTATCATATGCACGAATCGATCTAATTGGCCGTGGGGGTTTAAGAGTCTATTCGCGCTCATACATGTGGGCTTTGTTGCTTGACTGGCGACGATCCCTCAGCTTTCAGATGGTCGGCCGAAAACCGTTCAGCTCGCCTGTTCGATAGGCAACCAGCATTATTGGTGTCGCAGCTTACCACCACACAGGATTTGACTGTACGAATACACACTCACATGCCCACATCAACGCAAAGATAGCCACGAACTCGGTTGGTTTACACAAAGTGGATTTCAGCCGACGCAAAATGTAGTGTAGGTGAGCAGGGTTCTGTCTGTTGTGCATTCTAAACGAATCACGATGGTTTTGACACGCAGCATAGTGCCGAATGATCAAAATACCGGACGCTTGGAGTTGCAAAATATGTTTCTGCATCTATTGGAGACAATCGTCAAAACTAGCATCTTAGTAGAGCCACGAATAAATAATACCGTCCATTGTGATGAATTTGCCAAGACGCTGAAATGTGATTGTGATGGGAGTGCCATATCAGAGTGAACAGATGGACCAACCGAGCGAGCCAGACAGCCAATGGGAGACGGGCGTAACGGATTCGATTACTGGACACGGATTGACCGACATTCATGTGAGTTATTCACCGCTTGTTTAACCGAGTCAAATGAGGAGCCTCATAGACTCCAATGGGTCGTTAGTTATGGATGTGAACGTGCAACTTATATCGAGGTATTTGGCTTGCCAAGCATGATGTAATTTTCGCTGAGTTGACCTTACCGAATAAACGCTTGTCTTTGAAGGACTCAGTTCTGCAACAGTGGGGACCTCAAATCGCCACTGTTCCGTGTGGACACTTTGATATGGGTATTCTTCCGTATGGTCATTCCACGTGTGGACTTTCGTGTTTGCGGACTTTTCGTGCAGGCTTTCTTCCGGTCACGCGCACAAGCATCGTCGTGCTTGTTCGCAGGCCTGAGATTGACGAAAGTGAACTCGGTGGTCAACTTGGCCATGATATTCGCGAGACGGACAACAGTGATCACGGTCAATTTCGCTCAAGCATGAACTTTCGGCGATTATGGTATCAACGCGTCAGTTGGGCACTCCATCACCTGACCAACCATGGACGCGAACTGACCACATCGTTGTCAATTACCGATAACGGGACTGCGTACAGGATTACAAATCCGTCTAGATTACATACCACACTTCCGATCATGCACTCGTATGAGCTAAGATACCTCTACATTTTGGTGGCACCAAACAGCCTCCTCGGAAACAGCTTGACGTGGCTGTTTTCGGTCACAAATGTTCTGAGCGCCTTTTAGCATGCGTTGGCATCAAGCCTCAAGAGTGTCAGACTCAGAAATTAAGACCCAGTGGCCATACACAACTACAACCTTGGTCTGCGGTTTCACCAGTAGTTCTGTTACCTAATGGGTCTCCCATGTTCTCTCCAGCTTCTTGAACCCCTTCGGGTAATCCCTGCTAGCCTTGAGTTTCATTTATTACGCATGACTATCAACGCCGAGGACTGGTGAACACAGCGGGTTATTGAGATGAGGCAAACGAGCCCTTTGGGGAATTTCCGTAAATCTTTCCTCTTGACCCGATTCGTTGGTAGTAAAAAGCCGATTGTAAGCGCAGTTTTGTGCGGAACCAATGGCCAGCCAATTCAATGTCAACGAGGTCCGCTTGTGCGTCGGGCTGAGCATTTTGTACATTATTTTAACTGGCAAGCAGCACAAGCGAGTACTCAAGCAGGAATCCAGAGTGCTGACTAGTGTGTAGACGCTTCAGCACCGTCTGAGGGTGAGGTTGCTCATGAGCTTCGCCTCCTAAAACGCTACAAAACCCCTGGCCCAGACCAACTCCTTCCGGCTATTTTCGAAGATAGAAATCCATCCCTTATTTGGGAATTAACTGCCTTCACTGAAGCAATCTTGTCTGAATGGGGCCTAGCGGATATTGTGTCCGTCTTCCAAAGGGATTAATCTCATATGCGTTGTATCCCGTGATAGTTAATTTGATTTTACGGAGGCGCAATCTAGTACGCGAACAGATCATGCGCAAAGAGCAAAATGGGTTCTGCTCTGACCGGAGTTGTATCGATCACAGTTTTATGCCCCCGCAATACTCGAGCGTCGTCAAACGTTCAACCGACCAACAATGGTTATCTTCTTGGAGATACGAGGCGCGTTTGACTCAGTTGATAGTGCTGCCCTCTGGAATTGTCTGTTGAGCAGGGGAGTGCCCGAGAAGTAAGTAAACATTTTCCTATCCACTTGATCGCGAACCTCGAAATAAGTGCTGGTGCATGACGGACCTTTGCTCCCTTCAGTAGCGTCAGTGGCGTTGGACAGAGCTGTATGCATCACCTATGCTGATCAATTTCGCGATGGATAAGCCCAAGAGAGTGATCTGAACAGTTGGGAGCCCAGTAGCGTTGAGCTGCTTCCACCAGATTGGCTTCACGACTTAGAAAATGCAGACGGCATAGCCGTAAATTGTGATTCCTCGCAGAGCGCCCAAATGCCTGGCTCTCAGTTCGGAATGACTCACACCCCACCGAAATGCACGGTTTTCTTAAGAGGCTGGAAAGGAGCTGCTCCAACTCTTGCCATTTCGCGCTATCTTTCAGAGGTTACAGATAAATTCCTTTACCTCAGAAACTGCCTCAGCACTAATGTCATAACAGACGATGTCACTTTGCACGTCTGTCAAGTTCGTTTACTTTGGACTGTTCAGTACTCTCTCTCCGCCGCACATGCTACTACGGTCCCGTTCGTATGCCTAGTTGCGACATATTGTTGATCCAACACAGTGTTATGTCTGTGGGGCTCCCAATGGCCAAGAATGGTGCAGAATTACTAGGACGCTGCATCAGCACCATCGATATGATGTTTGCGGCTCGACATTTGTAGGACAAGTGTAGAGAACGACATCAGCTGTTGTACTCGCTTTTTGCTGATTTCACAAAGGCATTTGATACGTTGCACAATGAGGCATCCTGGATGAAATTGGGCAAGTTTGGCTATCCGCGTAAGTTTGTAAGTTAAATTAAATGCATGCACAGTGGTACGCGGGCGAGGGAGCAGCTGAGTGGAGAGACTTCGGATGACTTTGCAATTGTCTCCGGTGTGAAGCAAGGCTGCGTTATAGCTCCTGCCCTGTTTATTAGTTATCTTCACAAAATGAGGTAGAGTACCCAGTGTGGAACAAACATCAGCCTACCATTAGCATGAAACCGATGGCGTAAAAATCCATGGTGTTGTCTATTGGGAGAATAACTACCAGATATTCATATTTTCTGAACGCCGGAAAACGGCAAAATTTTTGAGATGAGACATATCTTCGGTCAGCACAGACTACCAGTAACAATCGTGTCTGATAACGGGTCACAGTTTACGTCCTGCCATTTTGCTGAATTTTGTGCACATAATGGGACCGGGCATGTGAGGACCGCCCCGTATCATCCGCAGTCAAATAGCCAAGCGGAAAGATTCGTTGATATTCTGAAACGAGGATTGTGGTAGTCAAAAGAGGAGGGATCGCTGAACGAAAGATCGGAACGGTTCCTCTTGAACTATCGAGTTACTCCGAATTCTAATTCACCAGATGGGAAATCACCAGCTGAAGCTCTTACGGGTCGAAGATTGAGAACCAGGTTAGATTTGCTGACTCCCAAGCGTCCGCCTCTACAACCAAGAAATTCAGTGATGGATCGCCAATACAACAGGCAGTATGGGGCACGAAAAAGGATTTTCAAAGTGGGCGATTTTGTGCTTGCTGCTGCTAACCAAGGATGATGGATCGCTTGGATACCAGGACGAGTTATGCGACGCGAGGCACGGTAATGTATGATGTTCAAGTTAGTACACAGGCATGCAGACGCCATGTCAATCTGTTGAGGTCACGGTATACACATGGTGCGGTCGTTCCGAAATCCAACGGATTTGATGTCAATGAATTGCTGGACAATGGCAAGCCTAGTCCCTCGCCAGGTAGCGACGTTCGTCCCATGGAAAGCATGGAAAATGGAACCCGGTACAGGCCAAAGCGAACAAGAAGATTTGTGCAAGTGGATCCGCGTCGGAAGAACTATGTAAACTTCAGGTAACTCATTTTTTAAGTGAGGGAGGCATTAGGAGAATAGCTATTAGACATCCATATTTTGTGAATGACCTTAATAGCCGTACTTTATTCTTCCTATTTTCCATTACTTGACTGTTGTTTACACGCTTCACTGGGTTAGCCCGATCGGCACACACACATTGTTAATGGACGCTCATCTCTGTATCCTCTTCAGCAGTGCCATTTGCAAGAACACATTTCATTGGTTTTTTCTCCGTATCACTTTTCCACTTGGTTGTGTTAAGGGGATATTAGTTGCCACACAATTATTGTACTAGTTTTTAATTTTTGGGTTTGTACTTCTTATTCTCGTTTATTTCGTGCCATTTGTTTAAACGCTACACTTCGTTATTCTGATTGGCCAGTGCCTGTCACTGTAAATGGATGTTCGTCTTACGCTGGGGGTCCCAGGATGCTATTTTTAAGACATGCGATTCTCTCTTGAGTACACAGTTGCTTATTCGCCGCTGCATTTGACGTTTTCCTTCTGTTAGTTGGCTCAAGTGTACTTTAGTAGCTTCCCTTCCTTTTACCTCAAAACTATATAAGCAAATTTGATTTCATGTATACAAGTCTCTTTCTGGCTCCTCCTTGGACTTCTTCTTGCGGTCGTTGGGTGAAGGTGGCAATGGAGACACAACACTGTCCGTGCTTGTAGTCACGTGATTACAAGTTAACAGCTGTTGGGCTTTGCTCTATCTCGCTCCCTTAACTTACTCTATTTATGCATTGGTAGTGGCCCTCTGTTATATATATATATATATATATATATATATATATATATATATATCGCATTAATCATCCAACAGTCTACAAGTCCGGCTGCGTAACTACTCTACTTAAAAGAGCTCAGACAAATTGCGGATCCCAGCAGCTGAGGAAAGCGGAGATTATCTGTTCGAAATGTTTCCACGGAATTTCAGGAATTTCATTCTACCCTGTTTAAGATCAATAGAACGACTGACGCATGAACAAACATCAGAAACGGATAAAAGGGCAATCATTCTACCATACACCAACGGCGTCTCTGAGATGGAGGCGAGACTGCTACTACGTTTCGGAATCAGAGTTGGTCACAAGTCGACAGAAACTATCCGCGACATGTTCTTCCATGGTAAGGACTGGTTTGGCGAAGAAGAAACAAGTGGTGTGATTTAAAAAATCCACTGCAAAAATTGTAAGAAATACTATGTGGGCCAGACAGAAAGGAAGCTGGGTACTAGGCTACATGAGCATAGCCTAGACCTCCGCCGACATGACCAGAAGTCCCTGATATCGGTACATATGGACGCCGAGAATCATCAGTTTGATTTAGAGAATGTCAGGATCATAGGCAGGGCAAAAAGTCGAAAAGCACGCAAGTTCATTGAGGCTTGGTACTTGGGGAAGAACTCAATCAACAGACACTTAGATCTAGATACTGCCTATGAAGCACTGAGGGTCAACTCAATACTCCGCCCCAGATCAACACGACAAAAAAATCATTGAGGCTGACTCTAGCCAACAGTACGCAAGAGCTGACTACACAGTCATCTCACGTGGACCAATCGACTCCTGACGTTCGAATCAGTAAGTAAACAATAATCACTTATATGCGTAAGTGGCCCGCATAAATCGCACTGATGATGTCGTCTAGCCTGACGATGAAACGTTTGCAACCAGATCAGCCAGCTCAGAGAACACCCGCATACTCTCAGATATATATATATATATATATATATATATATATATATATATATATATATATATGCCCCATGCTGAGCCTGATGTTGTATTCTTGTTGTTTCTGTACTGCAGTTGGGCTAAACCAAATTACGCTTAAACTAGGTCTTTTTAACGTGGATAAAATTCATTGCGATGTATTTGAAACAATTAGTTCCCTTTAGTAACTTGAAAAGCACAATTAGAAGACGAAGCACGGCAGATGCATGCATTTCGTATCGTCTCATCAGTGCCGATAACGATAACCGGTAATTTTATATAAGAGTTTGTGGGTACAGACAGCCACAGATTTGTGTTCAAAAACAATTATCGGTCAGCCTCAGGCTGCCCTGGTTGTAGAACAAAGACACCCATTTTTTTCTCTCCTTCGTTTGGATGTATGTCTGTACCCACAAACTCTAATATAAAATTACCGGTTATCGTTATCGGCACTGATGAGACGATACGAAATGCACACTGTATTTGGTTTGTTCTGCCTGCGTGAATAACCTTCTATTTGCTGGCCACGTTGCTTGCGTTAATTGCGCTTAACTTCAGTAACTTTGTTGCGTTTGTAGCATTTTTGAGTAAGTTGTGGCCAATTTTTCCTTATCGCGGATTCGTTACTAACCAAGTTACTTCATATGGTAATTTAGCGAAGAGTTATGCCACCGTAGCTGTATGCATTATTCCATTTACCTTATTTCATCTTGTCGTTTCAAGTGAATGGTCGTTGCTTGATATCCCCGGTGTGGCTGCGCTTGATGTGCATGTTGACAAGGTGCCTACCTGTCTACAACCCATTATCTCGTCCATCTGGCTCCAGGACACAGTTGGTCGTTGCTGGAGGGGACGGGGTGCACGGTCCTTGTAGTCGTGCTATGCTCGATGAGTGGTTCCATGCACTCAGTGTGGAGCGGACTACGGTCCAGCCACCGCCTTGGGTGCGCTTGATTCCCAACTACAGCATGCTTGTGTTTGCATGTGAAGGAGTGTGGGCCGGCTCCGTTGATGAAACGTGGCTCCCATTCACATGCCTTCCGGTCTTATTTCTTCGGGTTTACACTGGACATGGGGGGTGTGATTGGAGCTGTGGGTGGTGCAGCGCAAGCCACCCATGGTCTTTCTGTAGGCACAGGCGTCCTGTGGCTGGCAACAGCGACAGGCAAATCCGAAACCGGATGCCGCCAACCATATATATATATATATATATATATATATATATATATAAACACTATGAAAAATAACTGTGATGGTCCAGCCTATTCACATTTGAAAAAGCTGCCGTGAAAACGTGAAAACCCACCACAACTCTAGTCTTCATATAATGACTCGGCTACATTAGGCCAAAAGCTACGAACTGTCGAGTATATCGCACGTGGAGTGCTCATCGGTACTTTATAGGCAGTTGATGCAGATCAAGTTGTCTGTGTCAGGACGAGCGTGAACAGCATGTACTCTGACAGAGAGCTTAGCGAGCTATAGTAGTCACAAACATGCCCTTATGTCAGTCGCTGTTTCCAAAGAGTTGGATGACAATTTATGGGGAAGGCAGAAAACACACCAAAGACACTGCTGGGCACCATAAAATGTCAAGCAGTTGGTGATCGTGCAAGTTGCTTTAAAGGAAAGTGTAAAAGTCGCCCTGCTTACCTATATGCTTCCTTGGCTTCGCGAGTCAATTCTTGGATTTTGTCATTCAGCCGGTCCACTTCACGCTGCTCCTGGACAGACAACTGACTGAGTAAATCGGTACCCATTTCTTTCTGAGAAAACATGGGGATATAAGAGAACAGGGAATTCTAGGTAGTTTGTTTCACCCAAGAGCTCATACATAGAAAAATTACCCGCGAAGTCAACAGCCAAGTGGACGCACGCATTCGCTGTGGTGGCTGTGGTGCACAGCGTCGGAAGTGCATCGCATGGCTGAAGAAGTGATCCGTCTGATTTGAACAAGCTGTCCAGTCGCACAGTTGGGGCCATAGATGGCGACGTGCGAGTTTGAACCTGTCAGTCAAAAGGGCTGAGAAGGTTGCGACTGAAGGTTTACGCAAGCGGCTTGTGAGATAACGACTAGGAGACTGGAAAGAACGATGCGTTCGAGATTATCCCGCCTTTCATTAACAAGCGGCATCCATGGAAGTGGTGAACAAGTGCAGCAGCATTTGCGAATAGCGCTCGCCGGACGGTTGTTTTTGCTCTAGTTGGCAGGCCAATTTGCATCGATCATGACTTTGTGTAGGGCAGATATTTTGTGTCTATTTTTGTCGAATTCATTTTCTTTTGTGATGCTGAATTTGGTTATTGTGTATTAATTTTGTGTCCTTATATTCCACTCTGGTACTTTTATCGTGTACTTATCGTGCACTTTATCTCCTTTACCGGCACATCGGTTAAGCTATCAGTAATGACAGCTGACTTCCTGTGGCACTTGTTGTGAAATAGTTGGGCATAGAGACAATGCTGTTACGTGTCTCTTGTGTGGTGTGAATCTCCACATTTTGTGTATTGGTTTGTCCTTAGATCATTGTAAACTACTGCGTGAAATCTAGCATGACTTTGGTCATATATTATACAAGAAATGCCAAGCCACTGTGCAGTCACAAACAGCCTAGAAGTCGCAAGAGCCTACAAGACGGGCGAAACGTTCCATAGGGAGGGGCTCCGTGGGTGCATCCAAGCAAGCGGAAACCCAGCCACTCTATGTTCGAACGAGCCCACCTGCTCACCGGCTGTAGACTCTCCAGAGCGATGTCTATCCGTTGTTGGAGCCTCAGCTGCATGCCTGTGTAGTCACAAACAGCCGAGAAGCCGCGTGAGCCTACAAGATGGGCGAAACGTTCCATAGGGAGGAGCACCGTGGGATCATCGAAACAATCCCAAACCAAGTCGTCTCTATGTTCCAACGAGCACACCGGCTGCAGGCTCTCCAGCGCGATGTCCACCCATTGCTGGAGACCCAGCTGGCGTGCCTGTGTTGTGTCCTACGGACACTAACATACCGGTGTGCGATAGTGTAGGCGTTGAAGACCAATAGAGAGTAGCAAAGCAAAAAGGAGAAGACAACTGCCAGCAATCAGCGCCTGAGTCGACAGATGCTAGTCCTCAGGCTCGTTGACCACGAGGTGGATTTTCTGCAGAGCCTGATTGATAGGTTTCTGGACTTGAATGAACAGGGGTTGCGGGTGAAGCAAATCACCCGCCTTGGGAAGAGAGAGGAGGGGAAATCCTGGCCTCTGCGAGTCACGGTTGTTGATGCAACGAGTCCGAGGCTGATACTATCCCGCCTCGGTACACGAAGAGGTCTAAAGATCCATATTCGTCCCGATTTGGATCTGTCGGACAGAGCGAAACTGAAGTCCCCTATCGTGGAGTTGAAGTGGCGGACTGATGGTGTAGAAACCAATCCCCACATAGTAAATTTTCAGGCAGTTCCCCGAGTCAGCAGAACCCGGATCAACAGATCGATGACGCTTCATGCGCGTCTGCCAGTTCCTAATATTTGTAGTTTAATGAACAAATGTGACGATGTATTTCACTTCGTTGCCTCACGTCGTCCGGCTGTACTAGGACTGGCCGAAACCTGCTTAAACCCTGAGGTCCCTACTCAGGAAGTCCAGATCAGTGGCTACTTGAGCTTCCGGTGCGACAGACTATCAAACGATCGAGGCGGCATACTGTTATACATTCGGTTTTCGCTGTGCAGGAGACTGGTAAGCACCTACAGTAGCGAAGATGGCTTTTGCGAATAGCTACGGTGCTCAATCCACCTGAGATAGGATGGGCTGTTTGTGGGTGCTGCTTATCGCAGCCCGCGAAGCCTATGTCTGGATTGGTTGCCGTATGCCAGAAAGTACATGAATTGGCCCCGCTTCCTGTTTATGGGTGATTTCAAGCTCCCTCAAATACTGTGGCCTGAGGTTCAACTTCTTCCCGGACACTGAAACTGAGGCGCAATTTGCTGAGATATTATTTGAGACTGGGTAGCAAAACAGGAGTGCCAACCGACGAGCGTTACATCGTATTCTGCTCCATCGTGCCTGGACTTACAACTAACGAATTGTGAGCAACGTGTACATGAAATTCACGTCCTGGAGTCTCTGGCAGCTAGTGACCACTCAATGGTTTTAGCCAGCCTAGAACTGCCGCTGCCCACTTGGATCTGCGGGATCCGTGCTACATTTGTTGGAAGACGGACTTCAATGGTCTAAATCGAGCCGCCAGTGAACTCGACCGGTCGCTGTCGCAGGATTCATCCTTTAAAGTCCGTTGGTCTGTTATAAAATAGGGTGTGCAATAGATGTGCGCTCGTTTCGCAACGCTCAAGTATAAGAAACCTGGACCAGTGAAGCCACATTAATCCGACAGAGAGCTTGACGGCGACGCGAATTGTGGAATAAATTCCTCGTCTCTGACTCCGTCGACGATTATGAGGCGCACAAAAGGCAGCGGAATCTATGCAAACAGTGAAAGTATCGGTCGTTCGACGAGGAGCTTGTAACCACAGCGAAAACGGTCCCAGGAAGATTTTTGCTTACGTGAAGCGGCGCCTGAGGCTCGCAAATGACGGGCACTGAAGGACAACCTCTGACTTCCAGCACTGAACGTGCGTCTGTATTGGCGGAGCACTTCTCTTCCGTATATACAAGTGGACATGCGCCCATGTCGAGCTCGACGTGTGCAGCCCCTACTGAACTCGAGGGCCTTGAGTACGGTGTAGATGTCCACAGTCTACTCGCCAGTCTTGTTGGCATAAAACCTGTCGGACCCGATGAAGTTCACCAGAAAATTTTGAAGTCCTTATCCACCATCATCTCATATACTGTGACAGATCTGTTCAACAGATCGCTGTCCGAGAGTGCATGGTCGAGCGATTGGAAATGCTTAGTAGTGAAGCCGATTCCAAAAGGTGGTGACGCAAGAGATGTGGACAACTACCGGCCGATCTATCTTACCTCTGTTTTGGTGAAGGTGCTCGAGAAGATTGTGAAAAAAGGTCTTCTCCAGCTGCTGGCACAGCACGGTATCATGAAGGGCCGCTCGTGCGTCACCAAGCTGTTGTTGATGCGGCAGGAATGGTTACAAGCATTGAATCGGGGGAGGTCAGTGGATGTTACCTTCATTGATTTGAGTAAAAGTTTCGATAAAGTGAACCATGAGGTCCCGATCCACAAGCTGAGGATGTGTGGTGCTGGTGGCGCACTGCACCAGTGGAACAGTGACTTCCTTATTGGGAGAAGATGGCGGGTTCAGGTGGATGACCACCTAACGGAGTGGTACCCGTCCACTAGCGGCGTACACCAAGGCACAGTACTGGGGCCCACATCAAGGAAGTACCTCAGCTTCTTCGGTCGCCCTGCGCATTATTTGCGGATGACCTGAAGATTAGCAGGATTATCAATTCTCCCGGCGACTGTGACGTCCTTCAGCAGGGCCTCGACCACCTATCCCGGTGGTCTGCAGAAGTTGATCTACTGGTCAACACGGCCAAGTCCTCGTTTATGAGCCTGGGAAGGGGCAGTAATGAGCGTGCGTACACTCTGGCCGGCCATACGTTGCGTTCCACCAGTTTCGTAAAAGATCGAGGCGTACTCTCACGCTGTGATTTGAACTCTGTCGACAACATGAACAGACTGTACGCAAACGGACTACGCCTGCTTTGGGCACTTAGACGCAGCTTCTGCACTTGGTCTGAAGAGGTTGCCACCCGTATATTCTCTTCCATTATAAGACCGGTGCTTGATCATGGCTCACCCGCCTATGGCCCGATCACAATAAGTGAGGTGCAGAGACTGGAACGGGACCACCATGTTGCTACCTGGCTCATCCCCTCATTACGGGGTATGTCATACGAGGATCGACGTAGGAGATAAGAGCTTTATACTCTGTCATATCGTCGGCTTCGAGTTGATCTCATTATGATGCACCGGATATTGCACTTGCGCCACTTCCCTATGTTGAAGCCGCTGCTGCACGTTCGCGCACCAAGCAGCACACGCGGACACGGGTGCAAACTATTGGTACCGGATTTAAAGCACATTGCTCACCCTGTATGCTTCGGGCGTCGAGTGGTGAAATAGCAGAACAAATTGCCGGAGACGCCAGGCGAGGCGAAATCGGTATCGGAATTTAAGAGATTCTTTGACGTCCATTTCGCGAACCACAGGTATAAGGAGCGTATCGCACCCGGATAAGATGTAGTGCATCTGCAATATGCTGCCACCGCGCAGGAATCAGCGACGTGATTCCGCGCATGTGCCCGATCCACCTACGATGGAGCAACACATACTTTTATTTTCTCCCTCTTTATCCTCAGTATTCAGCATCTATCGATCAAGATTGAAGCGCGACGCAAATGGATTCACACACATATCCAAATTGACCGCGTTCCACCTATGCTCAGACCGAAGTTCTCATGCTGGGTGGTAAGGTCGATTCCGAAAGGTGAAAACCCAGCAAGCTAGACACTTACAGGCTAAACTGCGTGACATCTATTTTGGCAAAGGCTGCCGAGAAGATTGTGAAGAAGAGCCTGCTACAGCTGTTCCGGTCCATAGATCTCCTGACGAACGCACAACACGGCTTCATGCCAGATCGTTCATGCATCACCAACCTACTCGTGACGAGGCATGAGTGGTTGCAAACAGTGAACCAGGGGAAGTCTGTCAATGCGATGTACATCGATTTCAGAAAAGCGCTCAAACGTACCTTCTGCATCTGGTTTAAGGAGATCGCCACAAGCCTATTCTCCTCCATCATAAGACCAATACTAGAGTACGGCTCGCCAGACCACTCTAGGCGAAGCGCAAAATATCGAATGGATCCAACACGTCGCTACTAGGCTCATCCCTAGTTTGCGAGGCTTGTCGAACGAGAACAAATGCGATAGACTAGGACTGTACACCCTGGCCTATTGCCGTGGGCGAGTCGACATCATCATGACCTGCCTCCATTCTGCATCTAGGTGACTTCCTCATGCTACGGCCACTGCTCCAATTGCGAAAAACTTGTGGCACACGCGGACACCAGTACAATCTTGTGGTGCCGGATATAAAGCGAGCTCCGCATCCCCTGTGCTTTGAACGGCTAGTGGCCAATGTTTGAAACCGGTTGCCGGAGCACGTCATGGAAGCAAACGCGGAGCAACAGTCCGAAATATTGCTGGATGCATATTACCACAGTGTCCGATTCCGAGGATAATGCATTTGTGAGTCTGATGCAAGAACGGCAAGTAACCCCGCAAAAATGCGCCACAACCCCCAATCCGTAGGTTGAGCCATGCAGAGTTCATTCCTATCCACAGAGCAGCAGAATTCAGCCAGTACGAACAATGTTCTTCCCTAAACCACGCGCCCTACGTGGTAATTCATTTCGCCCAAAAATGAACCATTGGACCATCTGTGATTCAACCTTTGTATGTCGTGAAAGAACTATCAGAGGTCCGCTTTGCCTTGTCTCCACGTGTGGGCTTGTTTGGGTCTCGCGGGGTCACCTGACCGTGTGCGTCGTTCTATACTATTTTACAGGCATGTTAGCGCATTGTACCAAGCAGTTAGCCTGGCACTTTTTCGAAATCGTCCGCTGTGCCTTCAAGTTAGCGAGGCTAAGAACGCTGTTTTGGCATCGTTGACACTCTCATTGGTCATGGGACGTTGGCCAATGGGACACGGGTTGGAAGCCCCATGTATAAGCGACAGACAGTTCAATGAAAGTGATCGAGCACCACCATGTGATACCCTCATGCGCGTCTGAAGGAAACCCCGATGATTTCTCTCCAAACGGAAACCGACCAATGGGTGACTTGTGCTGCCTTTCTAAGGAGAAGATCATATCTACCACATGATCCGAAGCTTACGACGTAACCAGTGCGGACGGACATGCAAACAATCACATGAAGCGGTCTATACTTATTGATCGCTAGTCGCTACATAGTGGTGCCTTATTTCGGCGGCTTAGCCGTAGTTACGATGGTGGCTTAGACAGGCATTATTCTAACTGGTATTCCGCAGTCCCTTAGGTCTGAGGGAGTCAGTCAGGCCTGCATTTGCGGTTAATCAGGCATGCGCCGTGTATAGGACACTGCACACCATAAGGTGAATCAGCAACGGCACTCCTGTAACCCGTCTAGAGTTGGTTTTAGACGGCATGACATTTTGAAAGGAAAATAAATCAATAGAATCACAGCCACCGTCTTTAGGCAAATAGCAAGAGTAAACCTATGGAGTTGATTCAAGCAAGTGTAGTTGATTGCGGCGGAGAAGGGGAAACCTGTTGCAAATGAGATTAGATAAGCCTAGGACTTGCGTACAAATGGAAAGTTTGCATTCGTTCAAGTTGCAGAGCCCGCCTGTTGTGGTCTTCCAATGCGTTATACGCTGAGGTGAATAGTGTATCTACGCATTGCTAACGTAGTGGTTGAGTTGTGTGCTGATTGCAAGCTCCCTGGTTAGATAAGAACGTCTTTGGTTCTGTAGACATTGTTCTAACTAGGAGGATTAAAGTCTGGCGGTGACAAGAAGTTAGTGAGTGTTTGTTGGTCTACACACCCATGGGCGACTAGTTAATCAGTTATCGCTTCAGTGTCAACAGGTATGGCGTAATGTAAAGGTCATAGAAAGGTGCCGGAACCTATGTATTCACAAGATAACTAAGCTTTACTTCGATATAGTCGCCCATACGTATTGAGACGCTTTGACAAGTGGCTCTCCAAATGGCACCATTACAATCATAGTCAATCCAAATGCAACCTCCATATTACTTTCTTGAAATGGAATCCTATCCTCATGAAATCGGCATTACTTAACAAAGAAACACCTAAAGAGGCTACAAAGACTACCGCATTTATAAATGTCACATCGTAGTGCAAGAAAAAACGCAAAGGCCGATAATTAGTGGCGACGCAGACATTTTACTCTGGTAATTCAGGCGAGTACTTGGAACAGACGAACACTGTTGTCTCACCCACGGGCGTTCCTACAGCATGTTTGCAATCATTTACAAAGGCAACCCTGCCCACTAATCTTGCTATGGACCATTGTTCCAGCCAATCTTAGAAGTAGTCATGGGTGAACGCCGTGACATACGCTGTTATCGACTTGGCAACTGCTCGGAAACCTTTTGTCATTGGAAAGTAGGTAATTCCGGAGGCATTGTTGAAGAAGGAAAATTGCTTCAAACATTATGCATACAATGCGTATGCAGTGTTTCTTGACGGGTCATATCAGGGCCGTACGGTCACCTGGTATTTCAAGCCTACCAATCAACAGATAGGCGACCGACCAACCGAGTCAATTGTACTGCGAACCCTCAAGCCTGTCACCAGCCTGCAGGTAATTTTAAACAAGATAGCGGTCGTTTCAACATGTGCTCTTGCTTAAAACTATCCGCACATTCCGTGCCGTACCAATGTGCGCCTGAATGAAAGCCGACGAGTTCTCTCTGAAGTCAAACCGTCCAATCGACATGACTGCAAGCGTCCATACAACTGCAAGCGTCCATACAACTGCACGCGCGCACAGCGTCACACCTCTTACTCTTCCCTTTGGTGTGGTCGCAGACTCGACCGCGTGATACGCAGCGGTGCAAAGCACGCGAGAACTTCACTCGGCTACGAGTGTAGAGGAGCACGTAAACTACCAACTGAAGTGATTGAGAGTACTGGTTCGTCAGCCGTTTCCTAGCCGTGCTATCATTCAACAGCTTGGCGATGGGTACGATGGCCTCGTACCGAGCCATTGTGGCAGCTCGGTATTACACAGCGCATGAGCTGTGGCGGAATTAGCAACGCGTACATGTGCGGTGGGCCTATCATGCACACCATAGGATAGACGGTGCGCATTCAGCCTAGGCAAGAAAGGGCACGCGGTCTAGGTGCCCGTTCAACGCGCATAGTAAGTGTGTTGCGCCTAAGTCTCACGGGTCGTACAAACTTCGAGTTTCCACCGGTTACCTTGTCGTGCGTGAATATAGTTCCGAGTCACTTTCGTTCGGCTGACTAGGAGAATTGTTGATATCAGATCGTCAGAGCCTGGTGTAACCAAGAGGGAGTCATAACAGTCCGTCAGGGACAAGCGTTTATTCGGCAAGATCAACTCGGCTAAAATTACAGCATGCATGGCAAGCTAAACTCCTCGATTTACGTCGCGCGTTCACGTCCATAACTAACGATCCTCTGAGTCGATGAGGTTCCTCCTTGGACTCAGGTAAACGAAGCGGAAGTAACTGACACGAATGTCGGTAAATGAGCGTCCAGTAATCGAATCAGTTAATCCCGTCTCCATTGGTTGTCTGGTTCCCTCGGTTGGTCCATCTGTTCAAGCTGGTATGACACTCCTATCGATGATAAAAGCGGCCACAAACAGCATGAATGCGGAGCAATGTTACTGCCGTAAGTACAAGACGCCATGTGTCCACAAAGGCACCGTAATCTGTCCTTGATGGGTAGGAGTAGGTGCCCCACACGCAGTCTAGCCAGGTTGCGGTGCTCATCTAATAAGAGGAGACTGATTGATTACCGGTTGTGTGGAATCGTCTCGGAACCCTAGGAAGTATCCCCACTTCGACTTCACGTAGATCATTCAAGCTAGCAGTTTAGGGAGGAAACAAGGATAAATATGCAACCACATGGATCATCCGGCCTGTTGAGCACATCCACCTTCGTAATCATAACTGTCAGGGCTGCAATTAGCTCAACGGATGAAGAACCACATACGGTCGACCGAAGGAGAGCATGTTTAATTTAGTTTCTCCAAAGAGGACATAATAAGATGGAGAAATTTAAAGGCACAGCAAAGAGCTACTGACGTGTAGACTGTTGAGGAGCGCACGGAGACAGTTCGAAGTGTAGGCATGGTGAAGAGACAGCAATATAACGTGCGCACAACCTCGAGAAACACACACACACACACACACACACACGAATAGTGGTTACCTTGTATGACTCCATGGTGTATTTCATCTGATCCAAATCGTGCCGAAGAGAGGATAGTTTAGCCTCCTTTTTTGGTTTGGCCTCCTTCTTCGCCCGAAGTTCTTCCTTCCACATATGCATGTCCTTCTTCAACTTGTCAAAAGTCATTCTGTCACGGAAGATAGGGAGGGAGAGCGATGGGAGAGAGAAAGAACAGCGCGAGTGAGTCATTGTGTTAGGCAAAGGTGAAAAGTTAGGAAATGGAAACAAATCATGAAAACCTCAAAACGCATAACGTAAAGGCATCAGCAGTACGCCGGTACGCAGTATCGACGCTTCGCTGCCGCGTAACCACCACCAGTCGCAGGTGGGCTAAGGATACTGCGAGGGTCGCCCGGCCCTACACAGCTCGAACCCGCGCCCTCGGATTACGAGGTAGGCTTGTGATCCTTAGGGCTACAGGGGGTCAGTAGTTCAGAAGGACAAAGCAGATCGAGACCAGAAGCGTCTTGCTGGGTTATAAGTAAGAAAACCACGCAAAAGGCAACGCCAGGTGCAAGCCATATAAAGAGAACACAATAGTCAAGATCAAATACAGCAGAAAACACCAACATCAACAGTATGGTATGTTAAGGCTGCGTCAGGGTAAGGTAGAACCAGATGTCTAGACGTACACATTTTTCTAGTGGTAGCATGAATTTAACAGCAATCGACAAGTTAATATTATCAGATGGGACATTTCAAAGTGGACGCCACTGACACCGTATCCAGCGAATGATGTATCAGCCTAAACCAACAGTTACAACTTGCAAGACGAAAAACCACAACTCGGTTCAGATTGTCGATGAATTTCTTCCCAAACTCTTTCGCCGCGGTACTGAATGGCAACGTCTGGCGGTTTCGCCCAACCGATGCAACAGATCTGCAAGCATTCAGCGGCGACAGTACAAAGTGAACAGACAATCCGGTGAGACAACAGAAGGTCAGCTGACAACCATCGAGGTGAACTCCAGTAGTTCTCAATACACTAACTAAATTTGAACGATAATTCGTAGGAATAAGTATGCAAATGTGATCAGTGCGCAGCCGCCAGGTATGTGTTCCATACAGCAACAATAGCAAAAATACAGCATTAAAACCCCTTCTGTCTTCATAGGGCATAGACGATTGAAAGCCACACTGGCTTTAGAAATAGGTGCAACAACCTCAATGGTGTAGCAATCACTAGGGATATGATGCAGCCACCTAGATGAGTAAACCGATTGGCAAATCCGAATGACTGTTAGGTGACAAGAATTGGCCAAACCCTGTAGCAGTAGAATTTTACACTTCAAAACACAAGCCAAAGCAGGCAGTGCTACGCGTCCCCCTACTTAGCGGCGTTTGCATTGTTGATGGAGACGCCTGAGGTAAGAACGTATCCACCCACGAGCAGGCACTTAGGATCACAGTGCCTGAAGTTTGCCAACCCCACACGATGACAAACAACTGATTAGAAAGCAAAGGATATGAGTGACACCAAGCAAGTGTGGCTTTCATTGTATTGCTTTGTGAGCAACCTTGCCTCTCACGCAGGGACGACCCAGATGACAGCAAACGCACTACTGTCGCAAGCTACATGCAAATTCTCAAGCCAAGTACAAAGCGAATAGCGCCACATCCGAGGGCGGAGGACAAAACAGATAAACATTGCCCCTCACTTGACAGGTCGAGTTCGTCTCTCGTTCTCATATCAACCGTTGCCCCTCGAACCATAACGCTACTCCAGATGTGATGGGTGAAACAAAGTGCTTTTTTAGCAGTAAGTGGTGAGTCCGTGCACATAGTGCGCGTCGTCCCAGCAGCTCACAAACCCGAACCTCTAATCTTCAAGTCGAAAAAGTATCAGACTGTGTACCTTTTACATTTTACTACACAACCTTCCGGTCAGCTGATAACATCACCAGCTGTATCGACTGTTCTTTCAAACACCTCATACACTTTAATATGGACCAACATTCTTTTTGAGTCGCCGAGTGACTCTAGACCACCTCGTGTACAACATCTGGGAGCCCCAAAATACATTTATGGGAATACACGTTTTCAATCCCTTTTGACATCCAAGAATGACGGGTTAATAATCCAGGAACTCCGCAACCTAAAAGCGTTACCACAATACGCGTTTGACCAAAAGACGATAAGTGGATACGACAAGACAACCGTTTTGCCCTATTGGGGATCACCAGTGATGCGTGTTCTCTCGATCTCCTTCAAGGGACCGAGCCTAAACAGCAGCTTATGCCACAGAATCATGTGGCAGGGGTGGCAGATTGCCAGCACTTTCAGGTCTACTGGCTTGTGACCTGATGGGGCGAAATAGCAAAATGCCATCAGGAATTCTCTTTCTCAATAGCAACCTAGTTAGCATGGTCTGTTGGTTCGGTGAAATGCGCAGATCATCTCTGCCCGGTAACCAACGGAACCTCTGATGCCATGGAATACAAGTGGGATTTCCCAAGCAAATATTGCAAGGAAACTGACTGAGTGCTAGATCCTCAGACCGGAGAAAACGCCTCATCACAATAGGAAAAATAATCTTTGCAGTGGCCCTGTTGATATGGTCTTTGTAAACCAATGGCGTCGTAAAGGACGTCAAAGATTAGTAAAAATGGTTCATCCCTTGACAGAACGTGAGTAGTCATACCGCATCATTTCCAAGTTAGGTAAACCGATCAATAACCCTAACTTCCCAATGGTAAAAAACGAAGGAGAGGGAGCAATAAGTGAATAGCAGCCCTAAAACAGCACTTTACACACTAAGGGTGCATTGTTGATTCCTAAAATATGACTGCCAAGCATCAATATGGTGGTGCTGTCTGTGCAATCCCCAGAGTAACCAGTTTTCCCTCTGACAACATCTTAACTGTGTCTGCATGACTACAACGTCGTGTGACAGGGCGTCACATACGTGTAGTACGGATGAGTTGTGTGGGGCGGGGTGTGAAGCCGACCACAAGTTGGTGCGCACCAAACTGTGCATATGTTTCCGTAGATCTAAGACCTGTTCTTCTATCGTGAACCGGTGGAAACCATGCTTGTTCTGCAGGTGACGCTGAGAAGAGGTGCAGGTTGGAGAGCATAATGGTGACCTACCTTGGTGACTTTGAGTTCACTGATGCAGTCAGTGCAATCTGTAGCACTACCTCAAAGAAAAGTTGCGCGGTGCCCCCCAGACTGGATACTACTAAGCCAAGAGCGAACAGTAGAGGACGGGAACGGGTAAACTAAAGATCAAGACAACGTGCCAACAGAAGAAGGCTTGAAGACAACAGATAGGTACATGAGGGGAGAAAACACGGAAGTAGCGCCCGATGACGCTCTCGAATAAGAGCGCACTACGGGAGAATCAGGAAGACATTCGCAGATAAGTGAAATTGTGCGTGTGCGGTCAGATCTGATGCATATGATGGATGCTTGCTGTTACAAGAAGAATTCGCATCACTTGGGTTCCCCAGCAGTATGTGTCGAACGCGAACTTGCCATGAACTACAGTTGCGGAAAATTCGCAGCACACGATAATAGTATAGCAACTACCGGAGTAAAGGTGTGATCTATATACATACTCAAGAGTAGGGGATTTTGATGTAATTAATCGAGCGTTCGCCGCAACAGCTTCCAAATCATATAGTCGTCCACATGCACGGAGAAGCACTAGGCTGATGTTACAACCTGTTGGGCATCATCGGATGTAACAGGATTTGAGTCCACGACAACCAGTCAGCGGCTTTTGCTCTTGACCTCGAACGACAGTGTCGGATCGTCATGAGTTACAAGTCAACTGCAATACAGCGAGTCCTATCTTCCACGGCCATGCGTTACGAACATTGCAGAAGACAGGGTTGACAGCGAAGTCCACCAACAGTAGCTATGTGCGACATAGCACCTAGAAACTTAGAGCGGATATATTTTGATGTACTCACGAGTAGGGAATTTTGATGTAATAGAGAGTTCGTCGCAGCAGTTAGCTTGTAACTAATGACGGTGCACATTGTCCCCCGTGAGGCAGTGGCATAAGCTGCGGACTAGCGGTGCAAGCCGCTGGTGGTCATGGGTTCGAATCCTGAAGGATCCGATGGAGGAATACAAAGTTACATCCGCACATTTCAAAGCATGAAGGTTCCCAAAATGCCCGTCTATTCACAGTTATTCTTCAAAGGTAACGTCGTGACGGCGCAGCTTGAACGATGGGTGAACACAGCTATTCGCCGTAGATTAAACGCCGCCAAACTCAGTCCTAGTTGGATAATCAGAAATCTGCCTACACCTCCAGTGAAACCTACTCAACCGGTCTCCATCACAACACATTAACATGTACCAATTGCGCTGTAGCTGCAGAAACAGCCATAATGGCAGAACATATGGTCGTCTGAGTAATCCGGAACATATTCCGAAGCAAGTCGCTGGGCTGATGGCACAATAAGCAACCGGACGAGTAGCAACAGGCAAACTGCCGGCGTCATCCATTGCTAGACACCTAATCGGTACAGGTTATCAAGTTAACCCGAACTTAAGTGTTACGATTGTTTACCGAAACGAAAACGCTACGGCGCTGACGTATGCCGAAGCTGTGACCCTTAATCGGTGCAGTCCTACTCTTTGTACAGAGTAGCCCTAAAACCTCCCTGGGGTTCATGACCTTTGCCCCAGCCTAGTCATCTGCTGTTTTGTGCCTGGGTGCTTTCCCTTTTGACCAATTCAAAACGATTGGTTCCTTCGTTCACATGACCTAGACATGTTGGTAGTTTGCAAGCGATCAGACAATAGGAAATGATGCTATCTTGCAGTGCTCGTCCGCGCTGTATTAGGTTCACATCGAAACCAGTAGTTGATAACGGCTAACTGCTGATGATTGTTGGACAAAAGGCTTTCGTCGCCTAATCAGCCACCGATCTAAATAAAAAAGCCAACAACCACGGAAGAGGTCCCTGTAGGAAAAAAAACGCACTCATGTTTTGACCGAACTGTGTCTTTGCGTTGAATGTCATCAATGATGCGATTAATCTGCGCGTCCACTTGCTCCTTTCTCTTCGCATTGTTCTCCCGCACATTCTCCGTCTCTTGTATCTCCATCTCCGTCTTTTGTTTACGTTTCTGCAACTCCAAGCGAGACAAACGATTGTCGTAGTAACCGCCTGTCAGGGTGCCCTTGCGAGATACCTGGTCTCCTGTAACAAAACGGAGCATGTGAACAGCGATGTGGCATCAGGTGGACATAGTTTGATGCGAACAAATGATTTATGCATTGTAGTTGAGAAGCAAAAACTCTCCAGCCTATAGATGGGTACAAGTTTAGCAAGAATAGCAAGTGGGTAGTGGTGGTTGAAGCCATTTTGCAGTCTAGGTAACGGTAAAACACGAGTGAGTATGCAGTAAGAAAGGAGTCAGCAGTACGCCGGTACGGCAGTTTCCACCAGTTTGCTGTGCGAAAACTCAAATAAAATACGGACGACAATAAAACGAATTCCTAAACAAACGTGTACGGTTCCTTGTATCTTGCCATAAAAAATAATTATGTTGTTTGATTGAATTCCTGGTTGTGATATGGTACAAATTCGTATATAACTAAGGAAAATACAAGTTGGTGCTTAGAAACAAATAAGTGCTCGTTGCAATAGATGAAGGATGGTGAGAACGAGTTTTTGACGAGTGGACGGCTACTAACGTGAAAGGGAAGTGTGCACACCTGTGCATAACTTAATATAAGGATACAACATGGCGTTTGATGGCTAGCATCTAGGAATTAAGGTCGAAAACAATCAACCCTTATATACGAAACCTGCTAAATTGTGCAATAAAACAAAAAATTGGAGATTTCAGCAATTCGATGGAAAACTGATGCAATAAATTGTTGGCCATATGCTTAAAAGCAGTTAAATGCTTTGCCCACATTAGAAACGTGATTTAAATCATTTCATCATTTTTCATTCAGCTGGCAGACTGGTGGAACGTTACCGCCACACACTGACGCATCGCCGCCGCATACGACTACCGACAGTCTCACTCAGGTTATGTGGATATTGTGAGGTCGAGCACTTCTACAGAGAGGATCAAAGCGGTGGACCTGTGGGTTTAGAAGCCACAAACCCCGGTCATCGGCATATGGGATAATGAATCTGATGGGGACAAAAACATGTGGCTGTTTCGTCGAAATGAAACGCCAGTGCAGTGAGGGAACAGAAGTAAGCAATTACGAAACAATAACAAGGTCTAGATTGTGATGTGGAATAGATGCGTCAACTACCCACCGACCTTGACGGCACCAAGCCTGATGGGACTGACAGGCTCCTTACCCTGATTCTCAGACACATATCAGCCATCATCTCGCCTGCAATAACGGACCAGTTCAACAGATCGCTGTCCGAAGGTTCGTTGCCGATTAGTTGGAAATGCTCAGTGTTAAGGCCGGAACCGAAACGAATTGATTCCGGCAAAGGAATTTGAAATTGGATATTGCCTACCCGAAAACACTGTACTACTGTGACGCGTTTCAATATTATGATATCACATCAGATTCACTTCAATGGGAATCGCGGTCAACATTGAGATTGCGCGTCGCAATCCATCCACACAACGTGTACTTCAAACTCACTTTCCAATCTGTTATTTGCCGTTGTGCCAAGCTTTGCCCGTCGTGACCTGGTGGCTTAGGGGTGGCGGTCACAACTAACATCCCAATGGTCCCGGGCTCGATGCCTGCTATCTCTATCTGATGAGAGGAAATAACCTCGAAACGCGTCATGGAGTGCATTCAGGCGGGCAACACCCAATTTGCTGCTGCTTCATCAGCTACGGTCCTAGTGATCGAATGGCCAAGATTCACTTCAATGGGAATCGCGGTCCACTTTGAGATTGCGCGTCGCAATCCATCCACACAAGGTGTACTTCAAATTCACTTTCCAATCTGCCATTAACCGTTGTGCCAAGCTTTGCCCGTCGTGACCCGGTGGCTTAAGGATAGCGGTCACAATTAACATTCCAATGGTCTTGGATTTGATGCCTGCTAACTCTATCTGATGAGAGATAATAACATCCAAACACGTCATAGTAGTGTAGTGTTTTCGGGCGGGCAACACCCAATTTCTATTTGCATCGGCTACGGTCCTCGTGATCGAAAGACCAAGGTTCACTTCAATGGGAATCGCGGTCAACATTGAGATTGCGCGTCGCAATCCATCCACAAAACGTGTACTACAAAATGACCCTCAACATCGTACATACCAATTTGATTGACATCTATTTTGGGCAGCCTTGTCGAGAAGGTTGCTACAACTGTTCCGCTTAAAAAATTTCCTGACGTCAGCGTAGCACAGTTTCATGCCAAGTCGTTCATGCATCACCAACCTGCTCGTGACGAGGCATGAAGAGTTGCAAGCAGTATCGATGTGATCTAGATCGATTTCAGCAGTGTTCAACAAGGTGAAACATGAGGTCCTTCTCCTCAAGCTGAGTGTGCGGCGCTGGTGACTCACTGCACCAGTGGATTCGCGAGTATCTCGTTGGACGAAAGTGGAGAGTGCTAGACAATGGCTACATGACCGACTGGTTTCCTTCGACTAGTGGCGTACTCCAAGGCACGGTGCAGGGGCCTACATATTTTCTAATTTACATCAACGATCGATCACATCTTCTTCGGTCGTCGTGTGACTTGTTTGCCGACGATCTGAAGATGTGAAGGTATAAGCACTTCCGACGACTGCGGCCTATTCCCATGGGGTGTTGTTAGGGTTAGACCCAATCTAACCAGAGTGGAATTTAGTTTTTTGAAAACCGGAGCCAGACGGCGTCGCGGAACTGTGTTCGAAACTTGTTACTGTGTCACAAAAAGTGAATAAGCTATATGTTCCTGATCGAGTGGACAACTGACTACAGGTGCGTATACACAGATATGGCATGATTTCACCAAAACCTACGAATCTTGTGTTTGTTTCGCGTAACAGAACATAGTCCTTATTACCTAGTCCACACAACATACAATACTTGTGAAAAACCCAACTGAAATAAAATCACACATGTTTCGAGTATGACACACAGCAGTTTCGTGCTATTGACAATTGCCTTGTCCGGTTTTGTGTTCACCTTGCCGATACACACTACCAACCAGTATCGGGTTTTCTGACAATACCACGGTATACCGGCTAGGAGTCGGTGGAATCCCACCAGAATTCGTTCTTCCTTGCGCGACCATAACAGGTCTGCAGAAGTTCCCCTCTCGGTCACCTCAACACCAAGTCGGCATTCATGAGTCTGGGAAAGTGTGGTGATGCCTGAGCTTACACATTCGACGGTCTACTGCTACTCCTCACACATTTTGTGTATAATCTTACGCTGCGAGTTGAAGCCTGTGGATAACTGAAGCAGTTTACATTGAAGCAGAATGCGCATGGTCTGAGCTCATAAACACCGCTTCTGTATCTGTTCTGAAGAGGTTGCAACTCACTTTTTCTCTTCCACCATAAGACCGTTGCTGGATCAGGGTTCACCTATCTACTATCTGACCCCCTGAAGGCGAGGCGCAGAAGATCGAATGGGTCCGACACGTCGTTACTAGACGCATCCTCAGTTCAAGGGATTTACTGCAGGAAGACAACTGCGAAAAACTGGGACCTAACACCCTATCCTATCGTCGGATGAGAGTCCACCTGGCTGGCTTGCTAAACTACCTCCTAGTGGTGTCATCCGAGTGATCCGGAATTATCCCGCTCCATCGAAGTGTCCGGCAGCAGTGTTTCAGGACGTTGCAGGTATTTGCCTGACAAGCGTTATCCCTATAAAAAGCCACAAACACCTACTTAATAACAGTGCGACGTGACGGATGTGCCTCGCCACTAAATACAGACACTGACACTTGCTCCAGTAAGTGGGTGCTGACAGCATGTAGAGAAACGGGTCCCTGTTTGACAAGCGCCCAGACGAAAATTATATGAAATGAGCAGTCAGTCACCGAATCCCAACGTGATTTCCTGAAGTTTCCCCGCTGTTTTGTGAGTAGGCTATTTAGCCAAAAGCTCGGGAGTGGTGACTCCTAAGACTACTCCCTACGGTTTGAGTAACCGGGTAGTATTACGCCCACTGGCAAATCATGGATCGCTAATTGCTATGCGGAGCTCAATTACTTTCGCTACCGCTAATCACACAGCACTTGTTCATTTGTTACCAATTAGTGCTGTCCATTACCAGCCGATACTTGTCTCCATGATTCCACTCCCGATGGCTTCGTCAAGGCCCATAGAGCCCGACCAGTTGCCCTCCTTCGGCTTCGATCCCCCTTCCGTCTGGCATGCTTTAATGCATATATACATACACAGATCGGGCATCAGGTTGGTCTAGCGCGTATCTTGGAATCCATCGCCATCGATGACTATTTTCTTTTCGAAATATGATTACAAGATCCAAGTAATGTGATTAAGCCGACATTCTCCACAGAGCACAGGACCATATTTCGCCTGCGTCTATCTGGTGGTACAGAAGCAGCCGCAGCAGGTTGGAGTGTCATTTTGAGGTAGTTTTTGTGTGAATGGGTTGTGAGGCGAAATCTGAATGTGGAAGATGATTCGTATTGATCTGATCCTTGGTCAAATCGATCACTGGGACTGTAAATAATGAAGCAGATAGATATTGGGTGCTACCAGAATGAAAACACTGCACTCCAACGGCCCGTAGCCTAAAGAATCACAAGCGTGCCTAGTAATTCGAGGACACGGGTTCGAGCCTGCGTAGAGGACCGAGCGACCCTCGCAGTATCCTTAGCCAACGTGCGACTGGTGGTGGTTACGCGGCCGCAAAGCGTCGATACTGCGTACCGGCGTACCCTTGATGCCTTCCTTGACGGGAAAAGCTTGGCACAACGGCTAATGACTGACTGGAGGATCATTTTTGAGTACACGTTGCTCCTGGTACGATGTCTTCTATCTCCACTTGATGAGATCAAATGAAGTTGAAACGCGTCGTGAAGTGTAGTGTTTCCGGGAGAACAACACTCAATATCTACTAACCGCAGCCGGCTTGGCTAACGTTGGTGTAGCACTCAGTAACAAAGCCGAGGCCACACTCCTGGACTGGTTCCCGATTAATAGACGACTGTGAGCGGTTCTGCTTCGGGAATCATGCAAGATCAACAGACCTCGTGAGGAGGGACGCAAGCTGTTGGTGACCTCAGCGTAAGCTCCAGCTAACTACAGTTCGGACTCAGTCCAGGACGATTTTTATTGCGAACTACACTAGCTGCTGAGCAGAGCTTGCAAATCCGATACCGTTATACTTGCTGTGAGTCTCAAAGCACGGCTCGGTTGTCTATTATCAAGGTAGTGACCATACGCGCGATGAAAGCTACTCAGGTAATAGAGTTCTCGCAGTGTGAAGACGATCGTCTCTTTCTCTCCAGCACAAACTTCTGGTATTCGAAGAGACATTCCGTTACTTGGCGCCCCCTTCTGCGACTCAGTAATGGTCTCAGATTGACCACATCACTATCAGTTACAGACGGCGAGGTAGGGTAAAGGATTTCAGCTCCATATGGTCTACATTCCTCGACTCAGATCATGCTCTTGTTTGTGAGAACATCTGCGTGAGTTCTGGAAGATTTCAAAAAATGAAGCCCTGTTAGACTGACACAAATCGATTACGTGTTCCCTAGGTTTAGCGAAGATATTAATCTTCGTTGACCGATACACACAGCTGCGACTCATCGCAAGACATTGATGAACACTGGACGTTCTTGCGGAAGACCTGGAGCGCCAGCCGGCTCTAGGAGCCAGACTAGGGGGTGGAAAAGAAACCTACCGAAACACTCAAACTATTCTATCATGTCAACAAAATAACACATGAATTGAGGGACACGTCACGAATAGGCTCGTGATCGGCCCTGGGTGACCGACCACTGACATGCATGCGATGCCATTGTGGTCTATTGGCCCAATGACATGCCAAGGAAAGCGAGTTTGTGCACGGACGCTTGTTAGTAATGCGTACAAATACATCGTGATCAACCAAATATTTCAAACGTACCATCCAAAGTGATGCAATCAAAGTTTTTAGTTCTGGCCAGCTGTGTCGCGATTTCTATGCTTCGACAGATCAGCGTTTTGCCGAAAATATGCAACATCACTGAGCGAAATTTATCGTCGAAGTTGAGTCTGGAAATCATCGGAATAGCGTCCTGTAATCGAGCGGCAAAATGCATTATCCAATTGACGAAAAGAATGGAACATAAAGAATGTGGACAGATTGGGGCTGGCAAGGACAAGGATGTAAACAGACAATCATCTCGGGGTTGTATTAACATTGCCCAAGAGTTAGGAGAGATACGAATGGATACGAGAGAGTTGAAGAGCAGAGATATTCATTCTAATGAAACAATGGGAATAACACACCGGAAGTGGTCCAAATCGCATGAAGACAGACAAACGTACGAGCAATGTAACAAACGTTAGATTTCCGTTGTAATCTGCCTCGGTGACCCCCAATGGGACATTCGCTGGTCGGTCATCTACGGTAGCATCGGTTGTGGTTGACAGCAGAGCTTGAGGACCGTCATGCGCCACATATACTATCACATGCATGGATCCGACTGCTTCACACTTTTGTGCAGAGGATACGGAACATAAAACCACTCAGAGATAGTGGGTCACATTTCGTTAGTTAAAGTAGCTCTTGTTGTGACATCGCAAAATTCCCTACTCTGCACTGGCTTCGCGAAATGTTCGGCGACAATGTCCCACCTCAGTGAGACATTGTAGTCCAGCAATTGTGCTGCTTTTATGGGGAATATTTGGCCCCTGTTCGGTGATCTAACAAAGGAAAAACGCATGAACTGAACATTCATTCGGCGACTCAAAATCGGCGCGATTCACTGAATTCGCCCCGCTCAGTGTTGTTGTATGGGAGCGAATCCTGGCCGATTCGCGTGGAAGATATGCCTTGTCTTTCTGCCCTCCATAACGGTTGCTTAAGGAGGGTTGCTCGTGTTTGGTGGCAACATCGAGTTAACAGTAATGACGTTCGACGTCGTATCTTGGGGAATGCGAGTATTCCCTTCAACAAACTGGTTTTGCTGCGCTAGTTGAGATGGCTCGGTCACGTCCTTCGCATGGCACCTGAGCGCCTACCGCGTCACGCTTTATTCGCTCGTTAGGGACGTGGCTGGAAGCGACCGCGTGGTAGTCAGCCTTCCACTTGGCGGCAGCACATGAAATCGCTGACGTCGCGTCTAACCGCCGTTAGACCCGTACGTCTTCCAGGATAGGGACCAAAAGATGAGGAGTGCCAATGGCTTAGCACACTTGAAGACATGGCCCGGAACCGGAATCGGTGGAAGAATTGCGTACAGAATTGTATTGATTCAAATGTTTAATACTTCAAATATTGGACCTGACAAAAGAAATATCGGCGTGTGAAAAACAAACTACAAATGGTTTAATCTACTTTATGGCAAAAGGTGCCTTTCTCCCTGTGGCATAGTAGCTGAAGTGTGTTGTTCACCTTCAATTACTATGCCAGGATAATTATGACACGATGACTTCCCCTTATCCGCTAATCTCCATGGTTTTTGTCGGCTCTATGTCTGGTTGCTAGATTGTTGAGATTACATACTGATGGTTATTACGTTGTAACTCTTAGGTAGGTAAGAGTACGTTTTCTAGTGCAACAAATTATGAAAGGACATCATGTTTTGTTTCAGAGGTCGCAGTCAGAGAGGTTGGATGTGTAGGTTTCAACGTACAGTTCTCGATAAAAGAGTGAATCAGTAAACATAAAGCCCTCTGTGTACATTCTGGGTAATATTTCTGTTTTCACATATCACTCGATTCACTACAACAACAACAACAACAACAACAACAACAACAACAACAACAACAACAACAACAACCAGAATCTTTGTAATAATTTTATTTTATGAGCTTATGGCACGCGCACTAGGTATGTAGCATATCAAATCAGACACAACAACCTACCGGACAGGAAAACATATGAAGCGGAAGTAAGCACCACTTGAAGACCAATTTAAGTAATGTCACACACACACAAGACTGGTAACGGAATGAAAAGTATAGGAAGATAACCACTAAGAAAATGGACCTCAGCGTGATGCGATGGGTTGCGTGCCCCCACCGGCAAACAAACGACGCTGGGTGGAGAAGATTAAATGCTGCTCTCCCCACTGAGAAAACTGCATTCTAAGTAAGAATTCGTACGTATTTGCACTAATCAGGTAGAGAAAGAAGCATTGTAATACGAACACGGGATGTCAGCCGATGTCGCCACACGTAAGTCACCGAGTCGCACTGGTCAACACTAGGCACAACGCGGCTAATGACTGAGTGGAAGACTTCAGCTAACTTCAGAGCCACAGGGACGCAGTGTCGACATCCTACCTAGCGGCAAAGTTGAGGACATTACTCTCCCCGCCTGTATTGGCAATAAGCTCGTAGCTCGGTTGATATAAAGCACGAGCACCACAGGCTAACTTTGATGATGCGAGATAATTGTCAATACTCAAATGCTTGCCATCGCCCGCATCAAGCTGGGCAGCTCCTGATAATTGAGGCGAAAATTCCCTATGGATCACGATCTCAGGTATGCCCTGTGATACGGTTTGAAAATTCACATACACAGCTCCGAATACTCCAAGCAGCCGGTATCGAGTGGATACTAAACAAAATCCCCGTCACATTCCCATAGTTAACCTGCTGCTCCCCGGTTTCGCTTCGACCGGTGGCTGCTGGTGTGACGGTTCGCATACCTGTATCGGCCGGTATCCGAATAGGAAAGGCGTCTAGATTGTAACCCAGAGATTGCCGGTTAGAATCTGCATCGGTGCGAAGTCATCTCGCGATATCAGTGACGAGCGCGCGGCTGTCAATGGTGGTCGCGTAGCAACGAAGCGTCGGTGTGGTGCACTAATGATGTGTAATGTGCCGCTGTTCACTACACAGAACAAATGAGTCAAAGACTACGGAAGCAGTTTCTGAGGGAAGCCTCAAGGTATGCAACTTCGATGGGTCAGATTAATGAGTCAAAGTATGAAGGTGAGCGGATTCTCTCTTCCCTAGTCCAAATAATTAAACGTATGTGTGATTCATGCAGCACGCATGCTCAAATCAGTTGACTATGCAAGTTGGTGTTTGTCGTATTGGCATTGGCGGCACATTCTTCGAGTGCTTGCTGACGACAACAGCATAGTATTCTGGTACAAGCATTATCATCATTATCGAGTGCAAACGGAGACTCAGGTGGTTGCAATAAATGAGTTCCGATCAGATTTCCTGACCCCACGTCCTCTACCTATGGCTATGTAGTGCCTCGATGCTTAGAACACTCATAAAAATACAATTTCCTGGTTACAGAAAAGGTACGGTCAGTACTGAGTTTTCGAAAGGTGCCCGACTTTTCCGTTCTCCAGAAAAGTACAAACGTATATTACCGAATATAAGCGGATGAACTTGGATAATTTTTCGTTGCTGTAGAGGGGGGTCGATTAAAAAAAGCTATACGGAATTTGAAAATAGTGGCATGCAAAATCCATCCGGGAATTCACCGTCCAACGCTGTCCTTATCTTCGCTTAGCACCACCTGCTAGTGACGGGCGGCATTCCAGAAGGGGATTTGAAGTGCCTGTAAATGGACACGTTAATGTTGTGCCGAAAATTCTCGGTATATTTGCACATGTGACGTTCGCGACTGATGTCAGGAATGAATCAAATGCCCTTAAACATTGTTATGCCAGGCGATCCGGTGTCTCAAAAGTACATCGTTCGACACCCGTGACCGTGAACTTCGCTCTCATCCACTGCTCTACGGTGGTTCATATACATGAGGCCCCGAGTGTGCGGGTGGCCTGTCTAACAATCTCTCACCTTGCCTTATATTGTCGGCTGTCTTACCTGTTTGAGGTGACTTGACGTCTGATCACTAAACTGTCCGGTGCGGTGTAAGTCTGTTCGGACGCCCTACGCTCCATTAACCGAGATTATAACAACACACGGTCACCACAACTGATCAATAGTAGGGCAGATTTCACTTGAGGGACAGCAAGGGACTCAAGGGACAGCAAGTAGTGATGATGTCAAAAGCGTGAAGAAACAATTTTGTCTCTTTTGCTGATCTTTTAAGAGTCGGCTAATACAGGGACTTTCAACTTTGAACATACTTGGTGTTGCAAAGTTATATTGTTGGCTTATCTAACGACGAGCTTATATTCGGTAATATACGGTATCTGACTGGACCCAAAGTTATCAACACAGCTAAAAGCACTAAGCTTTGAATGCGGTAGCCGTGTCGGGCAAATACTTCTTCACTTTTCTTTTTCTTTTCCAGGTTCAGCTTCCTACATGCTGTGTGCTTAGATAGCGATCTGGCGGGCACCTCTACATGTTGAAATACAGACCTGGAAATAAATCAAATCCATGCGCCGAGCCCAGAAACAGAAGTTTTTTGTGAACCAAAGAAGTGTCGAAAACGAGACGAAGCCTGGCAGTAAGCGAGCGCTGGCCGAGGACCAACCTATGCCAATGCTCACTAGATGCATGGTCCCCGGCTAATCGATTATAGCTCGTCACACTAAGCATAGATACATGACACGCACCACTTCCACTACAAGATGGCAGCCCAGAAAAAGTTCCCTGAAGCATGAAGTGTGTGCTAGTAAAATGATTGGATAAATATGATCTTCAATGTAAGATGTATTCTTGTGAAAGATAATGAGCAAAGCGTTTATCCTAAATAGGAGTACAAATTTCGCGAACCCCAGAGAAGTAAACCATTATTATTATTATTACTATTATTATTATTATTATACAACCCATAGCATGCCATCGCAATGAGGCTGGACCTTACCGTGGTGCGATGGTTTGTGTGCCTCAGCGATCCATTGAGCTACGATGGGTGGTGCTTTTGCACCTTCAGAGTCACTCATACCAGATTGGTCAATGGTTAGAGGCCAGACAAACTCAGCCTCCTGGTCCTCCAGGTTGAGGGTTGGAATGAGGGTGGCACCTTATTCCTTAAAATGGACTCCTTGTAGCCCAACGCCAAACCCGCTGCCTTGCGGTCAGGTTTTTTAACCAAAGGCTTTGGTTGAGAACCCTAATCGTTCTCCTGTCTAGGCCTGGGCAACCTGAAAGTATCCTGCCCACACAATACTATGAATTTTCCTTCAAACAATTTCTTGATGCTCTGGCCACCGCAGAGGATAATAAACGGTGCCCTATCTGCTGCATCGAGCAGGGTGGATAGGGGTTTGGATGCTACTGCTCAAGCCTTCCCGTCTTCTTATTCCCCCTCTTACGCTTTTTCACTCTTACCGTCCCATTACAACTTCACTTATATCCCCCCAGTTTTCAACCCCCCGATTCTTGGCCCTCCCCCAACATGCTTTGCTAGGCATTTACCTTCTAATTTCAACTCACACGTGAACGCGGAGCGTCACTCCTCTCCTGTCGACAAGCCCATGTCCAACCAAGCGGTCCAATCCAGTTCATCGGCTTCCATTTGGAGCCCTCGATCCTCCTTCAGATTGGCATGCCTCAATGTACGCACACTGCTACAAATCGGTCAACAGGCAGCACTTGTCCGAACATTGGAGACCCTCTCGATCGATATCTGCTGCTTATCAGAGACTCGCCTGCAAGACTCGAGCACTGTGCTCACTCTGCGATCCCCTTCAGGGGACGCAAGCAGTATTTTCTCCTTGCGCCTATCCGGTGACGATGCAGCTTCGAGCACCGGCCAAGCCGGTGTTGGTATTGCTCTGAGTCCCCGGGCTGAAGCTGCTCTGGTGGATTGGATTCCAATCAGTAGCCGGATGTGTGCGGTCCGATTGGCTAGCTCGTTTAAAGCTTCGAAGTCGCGCGGGACTAATAGATGTCTACTCATCAGCGCTGCCTATGCGCCCACAAACTGTAGCGATGATTCGGTAAAGAACGACTTCTATCGCCAACTGACCCAGCTCCTTCGCCACAGAAAAAGCACGGACACTGTTGTGCTGGCGGGGGATATGAACGCACAAGTTGGAAAGTTGTCCACTGATGAACTGCATCTGGGCGGTCAACACGGTGTAGGCTCCCGTAATGATAACGGTGAGCGGTTACTTCATTTGTGTGAAGATGCTCGCTTATTTCTTGCGAGCACTAATTTCCGACACAACACCCGCCGAAGGGTGACTTGGCGCCCACCAGCCTTGGACGCAGATCGATCACATTGCGATAAGTTACCGCTGGAGAGGCTGCATCCAGAATTGTCGCTCGATTTGGAGCACATGTGTGGACACCGATCATGCACTTGTATGTGCTGACATGCGGATGCGTTTTGGCGGACGCCCACGACGATGCTGTGAGCGTATTGACACTAGCCAACTGACAAAACCAGCTGTTCTGAATGCGTATCGAAGTACGCTGACATGCGAGTTGAGCAAGCGCTCACAGGAGACAATTGATGGTCACTGGTCACATGTTCGCCAGACCTTACTAGCAGCAGGCAAATCCTCATGTGGTATGTCTAATAGACAACATGGACATTGGGTCTCTTCGCAGTCTTTGGAACTTATAGATGCTCGCCGGCAAATCCCGGCTGGAAGCGAGCACAATGAAACTCGCAAAGAGCTCCGGGCAAAACTCCGTGCTAGCCTGAAGAGAGACCGCGAATCTTGGTGGTCTCATCGTGCGTCAGAGATGGAGATGGCCGCTGCCCTTGGCAACCATCGTAAGTTATTCCGTCTGATACGGGAAACGGGCAGCAGGAGACCTGGTGTTAGTGAAACTATACGTGACGAGAGTGGACAGCCTATCCACAATTTGTCAAAACGTCTGGAGCGTTGGGCTGAGCATTTTGAAAAGCAATTTAATCGGCAAGAATTGTTCGATTCGCCGGTCATTGATCGCCCCGCTCCGTGGGCTGTCACTTTGGATCCACCCTCTCGCTCAGAAGTCGAACGTGAGATCGGACTGTTGAAGTTGAACAAAGCCGCGGGACCAGATGATCTTCCTCCAGCCCTCTTCAAATTTGGAGGCTCTGCTCTTGTTGATGCTTTGCATGTATTACTAGTGAAACTGTGGGAGCAGGAAACTGTCCCAACCGACTGGAGCCGCTCCGTTATTGTTCCCATCTTCAAAGGCGGCTCGCGCTCGGAATGCGGCAACCATAGAGGAATCAGTCTGATCTCCATCGCCTCCAAATTACTCGCCTCCATAATTCTCCACAGACTGACTGGCGCTCGTGAAAGCCAGATTCGTGAGGAGCAAGCCGGGTTTCGTCGGGGTCGTGGCTGCATCGACCACATCTTCACTTTGCGTCAGTTGTTGGAGCACTGCCACACATATTGGCGGCCCACCGTAGTCGTGTTCCTCGACATCAAAGGTGCCTTCGATTCGGCTGATCGATGTGCCCTTTGGAATTGTCTACTCAGGAAAGGTGTGCCCGAGAAATATGTAAATATTATCCAAGCATTATATGCGCGTAGCACGGGCAGAGTGAGGGCTTACGGCAGGCTGTCGCCACCCTTCAATATCTCCAGCGGTGTGAGACAAGGATGCCCGCTGTCACCTTTCCTATTCAACTTCGCTATTGACGAAGTCATGGAGATTGCATTTACAGGACATGACTTGGAAGGTGTGGAGCTACTCCCAGGAGAACGACTTCTTGACTTAGAGTATGCAGACGACATTGCCCTCATCTGTGACAGCTCCCAGACGTGTCAAGCCGCGCTGGACAGATTAGCACTGGCTGTCAGTCGCTTCGGGCTTTGCTTTGCACCACCGAAGTGCAAAGCGTTCCTCCAGGATTGGCAGGGTTCGCCCCCTGTGCTGACCCTTGGTGGAGATCAGCTAGAAGTCGTTCAGAAATTCAATTACCTGGGAAGTTGTACCAGCGCCCTTGGGATCGAAGACGAGATCACGAACCGTATAGCGAAAGCTCGAAGTGCTTTTGCTAACCTTCGCCACCTATGGCGACGGCGCGACATTACTCTCGCCCTGAAGGGTAGAGTGTACAATGCAGCGGTACGTTCGACCTTACTGTACGGTTGCGAAACCTGGCCCCTAAGATCGGCGGACATGAAGAGGCTACTTACGTTCGACCATCGGTGCCTTCGCAGTTTGGCTCACATCTGGTGGGAACACCGCGTGAGTAACGAGGGTGTTCGACGCCTTGTTTACGGCCTAGGAAAGGGGAATGAACAGCTCAGCACCGTCATTTCACTCACCAGGCTCCGATGGCTGGGCCACGTGTTGCGCATGCCAGCCCACCGACTCTCTCGACGTGCGTTGTTTGCTCACCGGGGATGTGGGTGGAAGAAGAGGAGAGGTGGCCAAGCGATGACTTGGTCCAGAGGAATGAAGGCCCTCACTTCGGAGCTGGCCTCAGTTGGAGCTTCACGGCTCCCTGGTTGGGGTCCAAAAGACGGTGAACACGTTTGGCTGGATACACTTGCTGATATGGCAAGGAGCCGACCTCAGTGGCGTTCCTGCTGTGAGTTTCTTTGTCCCTCCCCATCCCTTTAGCCTCCCCCTCCATCTACGATCTTATTTCGTAGGGTAAAACGTAATTAAATTTTTGTTTTTGCCTAGTAGCCGGCTAGTAGCTTACCGGAACGATGCGTATCCGTTGCTGGTAGCTCAGCTGGCATTCAACTGTCGTATTTATTTTTCCTTTATGTATTGTATGTATGTATGTAGTTCCTTTATGTATTGCGGTACAATAGCGGAGGTGTTTTACCATCTCTAGCTGACATGTATAATGATGATGATGATGATGACCCATAGCATGAGGGGTTGCAGGTGGAGCCAAAGTCACAACCCTGAGCTGTTGTTACTCTAACGAAAGTAGTGACTCATTCAAGTGCGCACTCCATGTCGATTAACTGCGTGCCAACGAACATGGGATAGCATACCTGTTCATGTGACTTTGAATATTACCCCTGATAAGGTGAATGAAAAACAGCTCGTGGGTCGCCGCACAAGCATCTCAGTCCGAGGCTAAGCCATTATAAGCGGATAAGCAGGACTAGAGTGGACCCAGGGGCTACATCGATAGCGTCAAATGTGAGGGTCGGACTATTCTTTCCTTGCTACTCAAGTATAACGCAGTTTCGTGATCTGCTGATGAATCGAACAACAATTTCCCAAGTGATCAACAATAGGTTTTATGTTGAAAGGCCAAGGTTCGAATTTGATACACTTAGTTCAATTTCAATAGCAAGAAATGAAGGTATGGTAAGAAATAGATGATCAAATTATGCCGATTCAATATAAATCTGGAAATCAAGAGTGCTGTCGCGGCCATTAATCGCACAGTGCTAAAACGATAAACCGCACGCTTAATGCATCCACTGTTTTGATAACTCTGAATAGGATCACACTTTATCGCCATCTGAAGTCAGTGAGCATACAATTAGGGTAGGTTGGAGCTGCACAAAATGAAGTCGAAAGAAAAAGGAAACCCCAGGCACAACGAATGGTTTGAGATAGCCAGCAACAAGTATGAAACAGAGGGCTGCAGAAGCAGAGAAAAATGACAGGAACGACGACAAGCTGACTCACGTTCGTCTCGGGATAATGTGATTCTTGGACAAATAAGCGGTTTATAGGCAGAAAATGAACCTCTCCGGGCAAATTGTGTTTGTTAATCTCCGCGATGATGCGAATGACTTGCTTGTCATTTTGCACTACATGGTAGAAAAGGCGGGAGCCTGCGGTGACCTCCACGCTGGTGTAAAAGGTCTCCGGACAATCGATCAACTCGATAAGGGTTCCAAAATAGCCCTGTACGATATCGCATTCGGATCCGTAACGATCGCGAAAGATCTCAATGACCTGAAATCGAGTTGAAATGGAAGAAATTGTGGCAGGAATAATCTCGACAGTTGTTTCTGTACCCGATCACTGTGTTGCCAAGGGAAGAGGACAATGTGATTGTCTTACTTAGTGTGGAATGCAGTGGCAACTTACTAGTCTGGTGCATAGAAAGCAAAACACGTACGAAGTCTCAGACAAATGTTACCCAGAAATCAAGTTCACAATGGAAAGTGAGTCAGCGGACACGCTTCAGTTCCTCGGTGTTGCCTTGAAGGAAAGATCGGAAGATCAATGTACCCTAAACTAAGCTGGAAAGGGCCGTATCCAAATTACAACGGCCAGTGTTTGCAGGGCTGTAAGCGATCCTTTGTTCGTACTTGTTTCGCGGGGGAGCTCACCGAATCTGCTCGGAATAGTCCGTCACGAAGAAGTCACAACATATTGGGTTCATCCTACATGATAGTTTTAGCCCCAGCTAAAGTGAAGAGAATGCTGAGAGAAAAAACAACCCAATGCCCTTTGATAAAATGGTATTCGTTACGAAGGAGTAGTGGTAGTAGTATATAAACTGGCCTGAGGAGGACACGAGCAAAATACGACCAGGACGGACGAGAATCAAGGCAGATTAGAACGACAGAATTACTGTCGAAAAAGGTTTATAATATATTACTGGATAATTCAGAATCACAAATAATACCGAAGTAAACAACTGAAGACAAAAAATTACGATATATGACACAGAAAACCGGAACAAACTGGCTTGGGAGCGAGGCGATATATTTCGAACCGGCCGAAGCAAATTGGCCCGACGACGACGCAGACTGGAACAAATTCGTGTTATCTGGCTCTGATGAGAACTACAAGGCGTACAAGGTACAGCGAAATCTCTGCAACAACATGAAAACAAAAAAGCGCAGAAGCTCCGAAGAGTAGCTTACAACCGCCGAAAAACTGCTTCCAAGAGAATCATCGCATACGTGAAGCGGCGCCTGCAGCTTGCAGGCCATGTTCCAGTGTTGGGAGGCTCAGATGGACAGTCCCTAACCTCGAGCACAGATCGTGCCTCCGCACTGGCGGCACACTTCGCCTCCGTATTTGCAAGTGACCAGGGGTCTGTAACGAGTTCGACGAGTACCGCTCCAGCTGAACTAGACAGCCTTGACTGCAACATTGAAGATGTGCGCAAGCTCCTAGCAAACCTTGACGGGACGAAGCCTGCGGGGCCAGATGGAATCCACCCACTGATTCTCAATTCCCTATCGGCCATCATCTCGCCTTCTGTAACTGAGCTGTTCAACAGGTCACTATCCACTAGACTATTACCGGGCGACTGGAAATGCTCAGTCGTAAAGCCAATACCGAAAGGTAGTAATCCAAGCAAAGTGGAGAACTACCGGCCGATCTGCCTGACCGCTGTTCTGGCAAAGGCGCTCGAGAAGATCATGAAGAAGAGCCTACTGCAGCTCCTCGAGTCGAAAAGCCTCTTGACGCCCGCACAGCATGGTTTAGTGAAATGTCGCTCGTGCATCACCAACCTACTGTTGACGAGGCACGAATGGTTACAAGCGCTGAACCAAGGCAAATCGGTCGACCTCATTAACATTGACTCCAGTAAGGCTTTTGACAAGGTAAATCATGCAGTGCTCCTCGACAGGCTGGCGGTATGCGGTGTTAGTGGCTCGCTGCACCAATGGAACAGGAATTTCCTTGTTGATCGAAAGTGAGGGTTTAGGTGGATAACCATTTAACCGACTGGTATCCATCGAGCAGTGGCGTGCCCCAAGGCACTGTAATGGGGCCGATTTTGTTTCTCATCCATGTAAACGATATGCCTCAGCTACTCCAATCACCTTGTGTGTTGTTCGCAGATGGCTTGAAGGTGTGGAGAGTAATCCGCACACCCAATGATTGCGACATGCTTCACCAGGACCTCGACCGCCTCTCGACATGGTCTGCAGAGGTTAACCTTCCGATCAACTCGGTCAAGTCGCAATTCATGAGGCTGGGTGTGAGCACAGTCGAACCTACACGGTGGCTGGTCAATCGTTGCATCCCGCGCCTTTCGTGCGCGACCACGGTATACTCTCACGCTACGACCTAAAGTCCATGGAAAACAGGAATAGGCTTTACCAAAACAGCCTTGGTATGCTTTGGGCGCTCAGGCGCAGTTTCAGCACTTGGTCCGAAGAGATCGCCACTCGCATCTTCGTTAAGCGGATCCAAGTTACCCGGCATTCGCTAGATTGCACTTAGAGCAAAAACGCTCGCGAATCATTCAAGGCTGTCAATAAGCAAAATATTCCAAGCCTGCTCCAGTTTGTCAAAGCTCCTCTCATCCGGCGACTGAAGCCCAACTATTTTCAAATAGGTTGACATCGTAGTCAGCCGAACCGTATCCTAGTAAAGTCCAAGTTCAGTTACTTGAGCCGATGACTCCGATCGTTACAGCACCCAAGTAAGTACTCGCATCGATCCCTTGTCACTGGCAACCAATTACCAAGACTACTGCATGGATATAAGAATGCCAGAAGACAACTGAATACACATTATCTTGAGATTGCCAAGTTCGTGGAAACAAATCATTTAGCAGCACAACCATAATAGTAACTTCAAGTGGTGAGTATCCACGAGCCTTTTTCTTGCTATGTCGGTAAATCTGCTGAAGGCATCAAAAGTGTTAGGTTTAACCACCCCAGTGAATATGAGGGTGTTTTCTTGAACAACCAACTAGATTAAGATGATCATGAGATAACAAGAAGCCGAATCTAAGTGCTAATAAGTACGACTGCCCTTATAGGTTTGGGTGGTTTTCGGGTCCCACATAAGCTAAACAGTTCCATTCAACTAAGGAGCGTAGGGGTCATGGATGTATTTAGTGAACAATAACCTCGTGTACGAGGTGAGTGCAGTTCATTTGGATGATCTGAACATGATTATGGAAAGAATGCTGGTCGCTTCTCCTAGCAGCTGAGACCTCATGCGCGCCGAACACCTTCCTGTGTGTAACAGATGAGGGGATGCAAAGCATGCATGAAACATCCGCTAATCGCGGTAGTTTGTATCAGTCGCCTAAATGCGGCAGTTCGACTTCTCCGAATACCGTCTGTGGGATCCGCGAACGAGCAAGAGAGTCACTAACGAGACGCAGTGATCCTTTGTAAAAGCAGTCCGTTTTGACATGAGCAGTGCGTGGGGGGTGCCATGAAGCCAATGTGCATGTGGATCGATGTTCGCGTTACTTCGATGCAACGTGTTTTCGGTCCTTAACGTCCCCATTATGTTGCTGCAGGGAAAAGTCACATGTCACCCAGACTTAGGTATAGATTTACATACATATATAAAAACGAAACCAAGTTGGCTAGTGTCCACAAATGTGAATTACACAAGCAGTTTCTTAGGAGAAAGTCTGCGACATAACTTCCGTGCGATCATCAAATGCCAAGAGAATGAAAAAGAGTATTCCCAAGACAACCAACCTTCCTGTAGGTCAGGTTCGTCCACCAAAAGAAAAATATAGGAATCTCAAGGAAAACAACGCCATCGGAATGTGTCCTTTGAGTGCATCGTATATGAACAAGAACTCCACCATTTTTTCTACTTCCGGGTCGGTACACATCACCTCCTTACTACAGGCCGGCCAAACTAGGCAGATCCAAGCAAGTGCAGAAACAACTGAGCCATGCAAGCACCACATTTGTGGCTTCGTTCCAAGATGAAACCGGTGTAGTTTGCACTTCTTGTTAGACTGAAAATAGGCGATATTCGTTCACCTTTCGCATTCTCGACGAGTTGGTGTGAGCCACTTGCCAAATACACACACATATACACATGAAACACAATGGTACCATAGGGAATTTTCGGAGAACGGGCCCTCTACCTAACTACAGAGGTCCCATTCCGTTTCTGACTAAAGTTACAGTACCGGTTAGTGGTTGAAGGCAAGTTTATGTAATAGATCCCAGAGAACAACCAGTCATCTGTGCGGAGAATCGAAGGCATAGCTAGGTGAATATCAGTCGTTGACCGCTACCAACCATTACCTCGATGGAATGGGTTTGGCCTTATTTGGATTTGTCGGAGAAGTGACCGTTGAAATCTAACTGCGATATAGCCCGACTCATCCTCCCCTGCCATGCAGGTTACTACCCGTGCAGTGGACAGTGGCTGGCCGTCTGGTGTGAGGAATTCTCTGGCCATTGCCGGAAATCCACACAGCATGTTGAGCACTGGAGGGCTTAGTTTTTGATAACTGATGAGTAGACGGATTAAGGTAATGTTTTATTTGGTTCAACACAATTAGATAACAAGTCGTAAGTGGGAACTCCCAATCGGGAAAAGCACCAGACGATCGTTTTGCCCTACTGGAGCTCCTCAGTGGTCCGCATCCCCTCGGTCCCCTGCTGGGGGAATCGGACCCATGAACGCTACTCTGGCTTTCACCACTAACCAGCAGCTCATGCACTGAGCGATGTGAGACGATAGCCAATCATCACAGAATGAAATCTAACTTCGAGGTAGCCCGACCCATTCTCCATTGCCATGCGGGTTATTGCCCGTGCACAGAACAGTGGTTGGCTGTCCGATCTCATGACTACCCTTGCCAGTGGCGTGAATCCAAACAGTATTTTTGAAGACTGGTGTGGCTCAGCTTTGATTACTAATGAGTAGACGGATTTTTGGATGATTTGTGGATTCGTTAAATAAGTGGCAGTTGTAAACTGGAACCCGGGAGGAACGGGTGAAAGACAAACGCCTCCATCGTCATATCATCGGGACACATGGTCAAAGATTGGCACAAAAGTTTGGAACTCAGTTTCGGGTTTTGAGACAGCCATTGTATGTGTGTGAGCGTGTGGTGTGACAAGCAACCATAGCTAACAAAAAGTGACCCTAGACGTTTTCAGTTTGGCCACTCAGTTGGCAAAGGCCGAAAAATAAGGTCGTGTCTCGTCACATAGTTCGTTGGACAGAGGATAGATACGAAGTGCTGATGATGTACAACAGCGAGACAATGGTCTGCTGCTTTGCAGAGCATATGATAGTGGCTTTCACAGGCCTTTGGGTGTAAACAAAAAAACTTGGGGTGGGAATTGGAAAAAGCGCAAAACCTGGACTTGGTAGAAAGGGCACGCTACCTTGCGAACGGAGTCCAAGCCACTTAGGATAGCTTTTCCGGTGATGGAGCGGAGATTGTGCTCAGTTCGAGCCAGTTCATCGCGGGAGTTGTTCAATTCGTGGGCGATCCGTGTCTCTTCCCGATAGACGGTTTGACGATCGGTTTGAATCTCATCCTTCTCTCGACGAAGGCGACGCTGTTCCTCTGCGACCTGAAACAATGGGAAAAGCGAGGAAAACATACGATTCCTGAATAAGATAGAGAGTAGGTCTTGGTAAACAGAATGAGTGTTCCGGAAACCAACGTAGATTCGCACACGCATATACCCATGCATGAAGGAGATACGCCGGTACTAAGACCAACAAGATCCATGTTGTGCGGTGCCACCTCTGTGTGTGCATAAATATTAATCCTGAGTTATATGATAGGTTAGACTGGCAGCGCTGGATAAGAACGCTGGTTAGGTGCCTTCCGTCTGACAACACCGCCTCCTCGATAACTGGTTTCGGAAAATCGCCTACCGTTTTTGGGCAGGACGGGGTGCACAGTCTCTCTGATAGTTTTTGGCGTAAAGAGCAGTTCGGTCGCGAGAAAACCCAGTACCAGTCCTGTGTACCTATGTTACGTAAGCGGTATGCAAGTTTAAGGAGTGTGGGCCGGGCGCGAAGCAAGTATGGCTCATATTTAAATGCCTCTCAGTTTACACTAGAGATAAGCTGTGTGTTGGAAAAACGACGCGGCATGGATAAATTAGGAAATCCACTCGACTGGCGACTGCATTATGCCAGACCACCGTCATTCTGGTCGACTGAAAAGCGAGGAAGAATTCGGGACAACAGCAACGTGGAACAAATAAGGTGGTGTCTGGAAGTTAATGCACAGATTCTTTGGGGTATTCCTTTTAATAATCTACTGTACAAGCTGGCAATATTTGGGTGTTGTTTCTCCCAACACTGGCAAACCATGACCGCGGTTTCCTCCTGGGTTGGACTTATCAGGTGCCGATAGCCTGAGATGGGATGTAACACAGAGCCTAGTAGTTCACGGCCGACGCCCCGGTCGTGGTGTGCTGTGTGTTGGGAGGAGCAACATCCAAATATTTCCATTTCGGATACGGTTCTCGCGATCGGAATGAACGAGGTTCACCTCTAAAGGAACGGAGGTCTCAATAGAGGTTACATGTCGCAACCCAACCACACAGCGAGTTCCGCAAATTCAACTTTGAATTCCTTTCCGCTGTGCCAAGCGTTGCTCGCGAATCTCAGTAGCGTAGTGATCAGGGCATCAGTCATGAACTACTAGGCTCTGGGTTTGCGTGGAGTGTCTATTGGAGGAGACGGGATCAAACTCCGTAATGGTTAGACACCCCAGTAATCCCGCAAGTCAGTGGCCAGTCAGCAATTAGTCACGTATTCATAACTCCTGATATGGTATGTAGTGTTTTTTATGTTTTGTGTCGATTACAAGATCACTTCCTCTTCATAGTCGCAGAACAAGGACGCGTAAACTATAGCACTACTTGGGGAGCGATAAGAAGCCGGAACTGGAAACGGTATGTTTGGTGATTCAAACATTTGGCTCTCAATATCAGCACCGCGAGTTTCCGTGACGCCTAATGTACAAGTCCGGGAGTCATGGCAGTAACACAGACAGCATGCAACCTGTTGTAACGCTGCCCTTTGTCTGCCTCTCTGCCCTACCAACCAGCCGGGGAAAACAAAACGCTGAGCCTGCTAGACCGAAGTATATTAGGCACAAAACATGGCTACTTTTATAGGTCACATACGCTTACCTCGCCTCTATCACTGAGGTGAGTCACATCTCTTGTCTGAACAGATTCGACTCTGGCAACCGCCATCACTGTCTGACTGTAGGTAGGACCACGTCCGCGACATAGCAACCCGTGCGGCGATGACGGTCTGATTTCGTCAGCTTCCGGTTTGACCATGACAACCAGTCTGTCAGCCGCTCACGTGATCTGGCCGATCTCGCCCCGCTAGTGTGCACCATCGTAGTCAGCTGTTTCGCCTACGTGACACAACCACAAACACTTGCAGGGGAGCGAAGCATTAAATACAAACACTGGTGTACAACTGACATTCTTTCCTTTCCTTATTTTTCAAAACTAATAATGAGTACCACTTTCCAAGGTAGCTGATCTCTTGGGTAGAGGTGACCGGTGCGGCGCAGGTAGACAAGAGGCTAATCACTCGCCGCCGAAGCGAACTGACTACGATGAGGTAAATCGGAGAGAGGGACCAGCAGAGTGAACCAGCACAGAGTGAACGAAGCATAGTTTGATCCCGAACAAAGGCAAAGCGGATTAGCTCGAATCGGGGCGAGCGAACGGAGTTTGCGCGGCATGGGATGAGGTGCCGGTCAATCCACAAAACAAACGGTGCCGATGGGTAGTTAATGAATAGAAAGCAATTCAAATGCTATCCTTGTGAATTGGCTATAATCGTGCAAACCAAGTGGGGACTATGGAGAGTTGGCGCGGCCAAGCCTGAGTCACGTTGGACATGGCCGTAGACAAAGCAGAAGAGGAGCGGACTAAACACAGAACGGATAGACAGCGCGCGCCGATCAATGAACATGGACACAAGGTAGATAACGCAACCAATGAGAGGCCACCGCAATTAAGTGGCGCTATTAGTTTTGTAATGATGATGCTTCGCTTCACGAATAACAGATCTTGATTACTACCCAGACTTTATTTTGAATCTCGAATGGCTACAGGAGAGTAACACGGGGTTGCAAACGCAGGCTCACGACCCACCAGTGTCACAATCGATGCAGTTCGGCGCATGACGTCGCAGTGCAGCTTGAGAGGAAATAATAATAATAATAATAATAATAATAATAATAATAATAATAATAATAAAAGCAATAGTAATGATAAGAGGTGGGGAGTGGGAGGTAAATAAAGACAAAGTAGATGAGGAAAGAGGCGAAGAATCATTGGTTACTTGATGCATGATCGGTGATCCAGAACGAACAGGCAGAATGCGTGGCACTCCTCAGTTGATAACTGAGTCATGTCGGGCGGAATATCTGATCATCTAAATGGTGAATCCAAGGAAAACTTTCTAGAAAGACGTCGCTAATCCTAACCAGTCCATGCCCAGATACTTTTAGCCAGGCCCTCGCCTAACAACTCAAAAGCTTCAAGGAATCAGGCGTAATACCGATGAACAACAAGCGTTCGTGGGTACGCAATGGAGATTGCCTGACCAAAAGAGACAGCGTTAATTCAATGGGTGGTGCAAGTGACCCCTTTGTCAAACAACAGCTGGTGATCAGGGCGCTACTAATCCAGCTCTCCTATCAGATACTAGTAATGATTCTCAAACGCGTGTACCCATTCGGGTATGTCAGCGGACACACGTGAGATGTACAAGCGCCGAGTCCCCACAGCGTCGTGTGCACATGCTCCAGGGCATAAAAAGATGACATCAAATCGGTGTACTGTGATATACAAAGTCATAAGGATGCACATTTTGGTACGGATTCTGAGAGGAAGCAGAAAAAGACAAAAACACCCAGAGATTTACCGTCTCTAACTCTTTTCGAACACAATTCATATTTTCCTCTGCCACTTCGAGATCTTGCTGCAATTTCGCCAGACGTTCGTCGTCTCCACTAATCTCTTCTGTCAGTTTGGTTATGGTGTTCTCTTTATCTTTGATGGCTTTGGCCAAACTTTTCATCTGTTCTTTCATCCAAGCATCACGCTGGCTGCGTGACTGGAACTGATTCACGCGACCTTGTTTGGCATAGAGTTCCTTCCTGCAACAGTGTACACAAATACTCGAGTATAAACAACTATATACGGTCCCCGAATACGGTGGCTTTGCGAAATTACCTCAAACGGATGTAACGAAATAACAGATAACATCAAACACTGAGGGAAGATTCAGTAAATTTACGTGTCTCAGAGTAAACATGTAATGGACAAGTAAAACTCCATGATGCAATACATGGGATCAATGTTAATACCGGAATTGATTTCTAATCACAGTCGGAATGTTATTGGAAAGATTCGTCGCAGCCAGACTCAGTCAGATAGCCACCATACGCGTACTGTCATACAGGTTGCAAATGTGTAGAGGATAGGGATGGTCCCCAGAGCTGCGATTTCCTTTGCAAGCCGCCACCAATAGATGTGGCATGTAAGCTGCTGAGGCGATTAGTGAGTTTTAGTGAGTAGGAGGATTTGTTATACCTTATGGTAGATTCATCGCGGCCAGGTTTGTAAAGGAGGTTTCAGCTCTGGGGGCCAGCCCTGTCCGCTGCACGTCCACAACATGCATGACAGTGAAGGATGAGCCGCGCCACATCGCAGTTACACATGAGTCATGGCGGTCCGCCGCCGCCGTCACCTATGCCTCAGTGGCTTAAATCGCTGACTCGTAAGAGTAAAGTCATGGGTTAGAGTCCGGCAGGATTCGGCAGAGGCGTGCTACTTACGAGCCCCAATAGGAGGAAACAGCCGTCCAGCGCTTTCCTGGGTGCGTGGTGGCTTTCTGAGTTTGACTGCGACGAATCTTTCTAAAAATATAACAAATCCCCCTACTACTCACTGATAAACAGTCGGAATGTTTTTGGGCAGTGTAAAAAAGCACAGTCAATTCGAGGCACTTCAAACAGTGCCCTTCACTGCTGGCTCTGTACTTGTCTGGACCAGCAGTAGGGCAGAGATTAACGAGAACCAAGAATGGTGTTAAGAATGCTCTGTCAGCAATGACTTTATTGACTGTTAACCCTTTACTGCATGGAATATCTGCAGTCTAAAGCGGAAGCTTGCTGATTTTCTTGCAAATCACTCCTCTGTTTTGGCGTTCAAAAGACGATGTTGCGGTCAAACAGAACGACAGACAATCGAAATAGACGGTAAATATCTGTTCTATCAAGAGAACTTACTCTTAATATGGATAACTGTGAAAGTAATTTGGCGGACGATTTTCTGGTATGTTGCTTACAGGCAACAGTATACAGTAAAGGGTTAAAGATGTTGGTCAAACTGCTGGAGCACAGTTCTCTTTAGAGAGGTCGAGCAGTATCCACTTAGTCCTGAAGCTATATATCACGTTAAAGCAGGCGCGGTTAGGTGCCAACCAACTCAGCTACGCTTGTATATGCGTTTGGTTTAGTGGAACTATGGAGTTACACTGTCCAGTACGCAGTTTATCAATCAGAAAGCAAGACTACCACTACTACGAGAAGATGGAACCAGAAGAGTGCCGTGATGCTAGGAGCGAGTGATGTAAATAGGAATCGAAAAAAGTAGCCGATCTTAACCGTACATAATGCAAGAACAATGGGCAAAAGGTCAGGTGCTCATGACTCGCTGGTCACGTGTCGCCTACAAACTGTGAAGGTACCTAAGCCGGGCATACGACGGTGATAGGATCATAGAGACCCAAATGTAGAGATTCTCCAGTAGAAGTCAAAATTAAAGTATCGTATCCTGCGGATAGGGAGCTCGTGCATCCTGCATTATAGAAAGTGAGACCACGGTGATGCATGCGCTGCAGAGTGTAGCACTGTGCACTTAATGTCAACGGAAAAAATCTAGCTAATGAGAATCAAGGTTAATGAGAAAAATAAACATAACAGAGCTGTGAAGCAATAGTAAAAGTGGAAAAGAAAAGAATTTCGATAAAGAAGTTGTTCCCAAAAGCAAAAGGTATGAGCCAAGGAGAAACTAGCCTGCGATGTTCCGCATCACTGAGGGTGTTCGCCAGCTCATCTTCATACTGTTTCGCTTTTTTGTACTGCGGACGAAGCTCTGCCAAACGTTTTTCCACGAGACCAATCTGTTCGCGCACTCGATTGAGCTCATCGGCTGCACGTTCTCGTACGGATTTGCCACCACGCAGAGTGGCTGAATAATCCGCAATCGTTAGCTGCAGTTGCTCACGCCGCTGAAGAACATCGCTAACGGAAGCCTGAACTTGTTCCACTTCATCCTGCATTTGAGCCTCTTTAAGACGATTATCGCGCAGATCTCTTTCCAGACGCTAGTAGAAACAAGTGACAGGAATATATAGAGAGATTGTGTTAACAGCTCACGAATCAATTAACGGAAGTGAAGTCTTCACAATTGTGACTTTCACGAGCGGCTCGAAAGGTAAACAGTTTGACATTATGGCGCAGTTGGTAAAAAGAAGCTGATAAATGTAAACGTTGCAGTCGTCTTGGAACAGATGAGTGTCAGCTGCAGTGAACCAAACATATCAGGCCGTTAGAGTCCACATTTCTGACGAAACTGATCAGCGCTTCATTAACGCTTCAAGTAGAGAACTCCGGTTCCTTCCAAATTCCATTGTTCTCTATCAGTTCACTTGCAACTGTGGTATAAGGGCATACGAACAAGCATGTAGTTATTCACATACGTTCGAGTTAAAATTGATGAGAACACAGCGCAGCAACATTTTAGTTGCAAGGAAACGAACAACAATACCTAGATAATTTGAAAATGCAAAATTCAAATCTGACATTTGTTTTTCTCTGTAACGTACGGACTTGGAAAATCGACTATATATGGAGTGAATGAACAGCTATTTCTCCCAGTGACCCGATACATGTTAAATTTATTAAGTGCTGCAAAATTATGTCCCCATAAAATGTTGATTAGGAATTACATAAACACAAAGCTGGATGCATTATAAGCAAAGTAGACAATTACAGGCCAATTTGTTTGACGCCTATTTTGGCAAAGGTTGCTAAGAAAATCATAAAAAGGGATTATTACAGTTGCTAGAGTTAGAAGATGTCCTGACGCTTGCATAGCACAGTTTAATGCAAAGCCGCTCATGCATTACAAACTTGCTTGTGACGAGGCATGAGTGGTTGAAGGCAAGGAGAAGTCTGTCGACGTGTTATTCATCGATTTCAGTAAAGCGTTCGACAAGGTAAAGCATGTGGTCCTCCTCCACAAGCTGAGAATGTGAGGTGTTGCTGGATCACTGCATTAGTGGATCCAGGACTTTTACGTTGGGCGAAAGTGGAGGGCACAGCAATCTAACTGACTGGTATTCCGCTACTAGTGGAGTACCCCAAGGCACGGTGCTGGGGTCCACTCTGTTCCTAATCCACATCAACCATTTCCCTAAGGTTCTTTGGTCGCTGTGTACCATGTTCGAGGACGACCTGAAGATTCGGAGAAAAATTAGCACCCCAGACGACTGCAGCCTACTTCAGCACGGCCTCAACCGCCTCTCCATGTGGTCAGCGAAAGTCTGCTTCCCGGTCAAACCATCCAAGCCTGGGGAAGGGTAGTGATGGTCGAATTTACAACATTGACGTCCAACCGTTACATCCCACACCTTTTGTGAAGGACCTAGGTGTATTCTCACGCTACGATTTGAAGTTCGTGGACAACACGAACAGGCTATATCGGAACGGATTGCGTATGCTTTGGGCGCTCAAACGTAGCTTCGGCACATGGTCTGAAGAGGTTGCCACTCGCCTCTTCTCTTCCATCATTAGACCAATGCTAGAGTACGGTTCGCCCAACTACTTTCCGATTATCCGAGGCGAGGCACACAAGATCGAATCGGTCCAACACGTTGCTACCAGGCTCATCCCGAGTTTATGTGGCTTGGGGTATGAAGATCGGCGTGAGAAACTAGGACTCTACACCTTGTTCTACCGTCGGGTGCGAGTCGATCTCATTATGACCTATCGTATTCTACATCTCGGTGACTGCGCCATGCTGAAAAGAAGGATGCAGTTACGAGGAGCATGCAGCACACGCAGACAAAGACAAACTTGTCGTGTCGGATGTGAAGCGAGTTCTCCACCCACTGTGCTTCGAACAGAGAGTGGTAAACATTTGGAACAGTTTGCCTGAACATGTGATGGAGGCAACATCTGTGCAGCATTTCAAAACGTTAGAGTTATATTTTATCAATATTCGATTCAAAGAACGATTGTATACTGACGATGATATCTCACATTTATGAGTCATGCAATACCGTGAGTCAGATATGTTAAATGTTACATGAGAACGATAACGATATTCACGGTTGGCAATTTTTATAACGTTTTTCACCATATTTCGAAAGAGTTGTACAGAATTCCATTTCTACTTGCTCATAATACATTAAGCAGTATCCATGAATTGGGTAATAATTCGGGTTTGCAGCTCTTGTGCCGAGATATTTTCTTTCGGCAGTCACGTTTGATGCCCCAAAATGAGTCGACCATGATGTGTTGGCCCCATCTTCCCTGACAACGCTTTTGCATCATCATCAAATCCTGATGATGAAAATGTTCCCCTTGTTCGTCTCTTATTGCCCCAAGATTTACGGCGAATGGATTAAGAGGACCGTTTAAGAAACGCAGTCTGACATTCATATGGCCCCCAAAATTGCGAAATGCCAACAACATTCCGTTAACCAGTTCCGCCTACTTATCAGATGTGCTGTTCCCAAGAAAATTAAAGTGTACACACTCATCGCCTAGACATTCATCTTTGAGGCAAAGTCTTCTTCACGCACCCGAGCTCGAATTTGTGGGCCATCAAAAACACCAGCTTTCATTTAAAACAAAGATGGAAAAGCTGAAACTATGTACTTGATACAGTCGCCATAACTATTCAAAGCTTTCACAAATCGTTGCATAAAGCCACGTTTCAAATGTAGTAGAGGAACTATGATCTGGCTGACAATCGAATCACTCACAAGGTTTGACATACCAGCCCCCAAAGTTTCACGTATTGGCCACTCTGTCTTTGTCCAATGTTTTGCCTTAGCCCCAATGTCCCACATGCACAAAAAGAAAGGAACTTTGTATAATCTATTTGCTGATCAAGAAACAAACTCGTTAACACCAGATCAACACAAATGATCCACTTGAGTTCATGATACTCGTTGATGTCAGTGTGCTTCCCTCAAATGTACTTAGCCTACTGGAACTACTCCATATGCAATGCCATTGCACAATAGAACATATAGGTAGAAATTCGTCACATCCAGACTCACTCAGACAGCCGCCACATGCCCGGAAAAGCACTGTACGCGCGTTTCATCCTTTCGGGAATCGTCAGCAGTGCGCAATCCTTCGGACCTTGGTAGGGCTCGAACCCGCAACTCGACTGTTGCCAGTCCGTGGTTGAGACAACTGAGCTACGGGGGACGCTAACGACCATTGTGAATAAGTTACTAGATGTGATATAGCGCCGCTCACTATTAACTGACTTACACGTTACTACCATGCAGAGGACAGGGTAGCCCCTACACCAAGCGACGAGCTTACCAAACTTAAGCCGTCAACTAAACTGTGGCACCATAAGTAGTTTGGTCTGCGTACTGATTACAGAAGAGTAGTAGGGGGAAATAAATGGTATAGGTAGAAATTCGTCACATCTAGACTCACTCAGACAGCAGAGCTATACCATTCAACTCTCCCTACTACTCTTCTGTAGACAATAGAACATACTTCAGACTACGATTTGAAGTATAGAAAAATATCCTCCATTCTGGCGGATCATACGAGGTGATCCCGAACTGCAACAAGAGACCTGGAATACCAAGTAAAAGAAAAACAAACTGCTTGTCTTCTGAATAAAAGGCCAGGAAACTTTCTTCGTGTTTTCGGAAGGAAACTTTTGAGCTGCAGTTGAGTAGATCTTTGTCACGTAGGCTAGAGACTAATTACTCGGTTGTTCTCTTGGAAAGCCCATATCACACGCTGTCACTCAATTCTTGCTGACTGAATTGCTAGGGTCCTGATGACGGTGCGGTCTCTCTTGCACAGCCTCCCCAAATCGCAGCCAAACCACGTAACTCGGCCGAACATTCAGGCTCACTGAATGCATCATTTGATGAGGCAAAATCTTAAAATTTTAGAACTGGAAGCTTCTCAGATTGAGGAATGGATCGAATTGCAGAGGGAAAACCGGGATAAGATATGCGGATTTTTCTCACCAGTACATTTAGTATTAACCATGCAAAAATCGTTGGGGTTCGTAAGTTCTCGCCAAACCACGGGAACTCCAAATGGCAGGCTTTTGGGTGTGCCTAATGTTAGGTCACGAAGCATTTCCTCACAACAATGGCACACAAAGTGAGGTTCCGACATTTTGTCCTGGTCACCAAGGTGTACGTCGAAGTATGCCACATAGAGGCGTTTTAAAAATGGAGTAATATTTCTTTTTTGACGTACCAGTGAACCACAACCGGATATATAGCAAGATGCATCAATATAAAATTGTTTATTTATGCAAAATAGCAAAATGCATGTAAACTGGAGCAACTGGAGAAACAACGGATTTCAGATGTAAGATTGGCATTAAAGTCACTTAGAATCATTGGTCAAACCCCTTGTAACATAGAAATGATAAATTTTTGTTCCACAGTGTAAGCAATAGAAGGCATCAGCAGCACGCCGGTACGCAGTACCGACGCTTTGACAACTGCGCAACCGCCACCAGTAGCACGTGGGCTGCAAAGACTGTGACAGGTCCACCGGTCCCAACGCAGACTCAAATATATGCGCCCTGGAATTACGAGGCAGTGTAATCAATATGTAAGCATAAAGACAAGATAAGCAGTTCGTAACAAACAAATGTCGGAGGCGCAAACAAAGCAGTGTTGCTGTGTTGAAGCGAACTACAATGAGTAGGCAAAAAGTGGCCAGTGAGGTAACGAAACAAATAGATCGACAGTAACAGTGCATTTTTGCGGTGCTGTAGTGGGTTAGTTAAACTAAGTTCGAACGGATTCGTCAAGAAATAAATCATCTTCGTAATCAGTGGAGCTGAGCTAACTCAGTAGGATCAATCCGATATATGGGAACGATGAATTCCGAGTAGTTATTTGTGCCGAGCTTGCGGAGCAGCAACAGTCGCGGTTCCGAAGAAGCATTCCCTCACTGCTGGAATCCTTTCGGGACACATTCCCTCCAGCATTTGAACCAAGCATTGAAAGTGCAAACCAAAAGTCTGGAATTGTGTTAGAAAGAAGATCAAAAGAACTAGTCTGTGTGATGCGCGGAACTGCATTCGGAGAGTGTTGTCACAAGCGCAAAGTTTTAATAAGCCCAAATTGTGCCTCTGTGCCTACCACTTCTCGAAACATTCAATGGAAGATTTCATCACTAGTTTCCGCTGTCGCCAACTGTTAGATCTTCCGTTCCCCACGAGATTCCGATGGAATACGCCCTCGGTTCTCGCTAACTTCCAATGTCAATCAAAGGCAGATGTCAACGGTTTTAACGCAAAAAGTGTATTTAATAAGCATCTGAAGAAGTACGGGTAACGTGAAAAATTGAGTCACATTCATGGCTCAGCCAAAGAAAGTGCAGTTTCTTGAACAGCCAGGTTGATTGCCAAATAGTAATTTAGAACCGCTTCAGCTAATGGAAAGGCAAATGCATTCATCATGCAACAGACGTGAATTTTCTTTGGACAACTGGAATCATTCGCTGATTGCTGCTGATGCAAACCGTTGGCCCACCGAAAGAACGAGGTTTCTGTGGGTACTACATGGTTTCGATACACGAGGTGAGTTCACGAAACGTGGATCCGCTGATTAAAACTGTTGTAGTCTAAGTTCAAGGGTTCACCCACCCCATATAGTCTATGGTTGGCACATTGTTGTAATTGAATGTTTTCAGAAAAGTAAGGCTGAACAAGGTGACAGTGACGTAGATGTAAAATAGACAGCATTGCACAAGCACCTAGTGGTAGAATGCGTTTTACTGAAACTAGATGGAGATCAGCAAAGGCTATCGAGGCCATCGACGTACAGCAAACAGGTGCAATGATGACGTCCGAAAAGCAGACACGAATGAGAGCCACAGATACGATGTGGGCGACGGAAAAGTAAAAAAAGAAAACGTAAGTGCGAATCATACGGGAATGGGCAGGACCTACCTCGATTTGGTCCGCGCACTCCTTGGCGGCTCGACGAATCTCAGCGGTACTTTCACTGCTTTGCTCACGACGAGACTGAATCTCATCCAACTTCTTTCGTGTCTCTTTCAGCTCACGATCATAGATGGTATATTCGAGAGCCCGACGGTCACGATCCCAGCGCTGGTACTCTTTTAACTCCTTGGTTTCGCTTTCGAGAGTGCGCAAACGATCTTCGATGCTGTTGAGCAGTTCCGATATTTGTTCGCGTTTTGCCTCTGGGGAGAATAAGATGGTTGAAAAAAGCAATGGAAACCGAAAAACAGTTGAGGTAGTGTTTAGGATTTGTATTGTGTAGGAATGCGTCGTGGTACCTGAATCCTTAAAAATTTGTTTACTCTCCTCCTTTCTTTCATCGTAAACTCTCGTGCCGGCCACTTCGCGCAACAGCTTCAATCTTTGAGTATCCGGTGCCGTTGCCAACTGTGTGATCTAAGGGAGGAAATTTGAGTAGCTCATTGAAAATCTGTCTGATAGCAAAAATAAACCGTAAAAAGCCCTAAGTAAAATGGAAACACGCCAAGTAAAATTGTGACCTGAAAGAGAACAGAGAGGTAATGTTGGAAATACATAACAATCGTGAAAGGGGGATAAATGGCGGCATGCAAACGAGCCACGGGGAGAGCCAAAAGCTTTTACTGACTGATTTGTTTATAATGTGATGGGTTTCATAAAAAAGTAAGAACAGCTTCATATAATGGAGGTTACGGAAAGGGCATAAGGTTTAGAGAGTAATAAAACAGCGAGAAATGTGCATGGGAGGATAACACTAAACTTGGACGCTTCTGAAGAGTTGCAGTCTAGCTGGATTTGCTTCAGTTGAATTCGACCACTAGATACTCAGCTTAATGGTTTGACAGGTGCCGGGATATAAAGAAGTACCCAAACGCCTGCCTCAATCTCCAGTACACTAGTTGCCCGCTCTTGTGGTGAGAAAGTAGGTAAGCATTTTTAAGGTTCGTCGAAACTAGACTCAATCCGACAGCCACTACACATCCATGAATGCGTCAGACGGCAGCTTCGTCGTATTTAGATCCGTCTGTAGCGTATAACTGTCGGAGATTGCTGGATCTGCACACATGATCCCAATCTTACTAGTCTGCGATGCAATATAACTTCGACGAATGTTCTCCAAACACATAACAAATACTCCCAAGACTCTTTAAATAGTCCAGCTGTTCTAACGCAGTGTTGAAAGTTCGGTGTCATAAAAAAAGATAAAAATGCAGACGACCAATAGATAATGACATATGGAAGTGGTTTACGAAAAGTTCCTTTTGTTTTGCGGAACGTCCAAAGTTGTTTGCAAAACATATATATATATATATATATATATATATATATATATATATATATATTGAAGGTTTTGCAAACAACGTTAGACGTCCCGCAAAACAAAATGGACTATTTGTAAACCACTGTGGATACATTAGATTTCAAGAAAATCAGCAATTTGCATGCAAGAAATGAAGAGTAAGGCGAATAGATGATGCAGTCTGACGGTGTAGTCTGAGACTACACTGTAGTCATGCTAATGCAACCGAGTTGTGTAATCAGCGGGTGCCACTGCAAACTATGCTCATGATCGTGAACCTCGACCAAAGGCGGTGACTGAGTAGCCCCCTATCTCCCCATCTGTCTTCTCGTAGTCTATATGCTTCTGATTTTACACATAGACCTGTGTGTAGCTATGTGACTATTGAAAAGTCAGACTACCCAACTGCGTAGTCTATCATGACCTAAAGAAATGTTAGTTAGCATTAGAGGGTAGTTGTGAAGCACTCGTTTTGAGAATGGATTACGATGCGCCATCTCAGTGTGGATCACCATTCTCAGTGAATTAAACCTTGGCCAATTGTATCACTTGGACCGTCACTGATGAAGCAGATAGGCGATGATCCAGTTATCCCCTGTCACTCAATGGGCCTTCGCGTATTTTGTGAGAGTCAACCTATTCAGCTGCTCGATTATTGGATCAGTGCAAGTTATCATGACTCCATCAAACACAGCATAGCTTTATTGGCCTACTGCTGCAAGTCGTTATCAAAGAAAGGGCATTAAAACGACTGGACGATGTTCAGACCACATTGGGCTCGCGTGAATGCAACGGGACTGGTCAAGCAGTGGGCGATTGTACAAACTATCCTCTTGATCATTGGTGTTGTTCACCTCGAGCAAAGCAGGCGATCCAGTTGTCCAGGGTCGCTCAATGTGCTTCCGCGTATCTTATGTCGGTGTGTGGGCGAACCTATTCAGCCTCTCGAATATTGGAACAGTGTAGGCTATGATGAATCGACCAAGCACAGAATAGCTTTATTATCCTTTCGCTGCAAGAAAGGACCAAACTAAGCAAAGAGTGACCAGAGGCCGCATCTTCAATGCCGAGGCGGTACAAGTGACACTCTTGCTCACAGAAAAAGATGCTCACCAAGACTGTTCGTTGACGGCTAAACCACACACGAAGCTGCTGAATTCGCACACGACAAGGAGCATCATCATCGCCTACAGTAAGAATGCACGAATATTCGACGAAACAACAGGGAGAAGATGAATCTCGTTATCCCATAGGTCGTGGAAGAGACAAATGAGCAGCATTACGAGCGCACTTTGGTGTAGCTGCAGCGGCGGCTGAGAGTTCGGGATCCATTCATCTTTATCTGTCTTCAATGCTAACGGGAGGCTACGGATAAGGCTTAACAAGTTCACTACGAGCAAAACCGTGTCAACAGTGCTCCGATCAACGCAACCTTGCAGGCCTACGCTATGGACATCTCGGTACACGAACTATTTTTGCATGCTTCGGCAGTTTGGTTTGAAAAACGCCTAATCTAAAAGGAAAATGGTGTATTGACAAGGAAGGGCACTAAGCTTAAACACGTTCAGTTAATGAAGGGCTGTTCAGCTGCTGCGTTTGTCAGGCTCAGCATCATGCTGAGGATGCAGTTCGTGCAGTCCTGCTGTGTTATCGTTCCTACACTCTTTTGAATGACCGCACTTAGCGTCTGGTCAGGCGTCGGACTGGCTGCATGCGGAGAAGAAACGCCGGATACGAAAGCAATAGGCGCCGATGGAGGGCAGTCCATCGACATTGAGCGCATGGCGCTGCAGCACATGCGGTCGCGAGCGCCAGAGCCAAGTCGGCTTAGTAAGTCACCAGCGTCGCCATGCGATTTTAACATCGAACAGGCTACGGGCCAGTTGAATAGTTAGTCAGCATAAGCGCAGCGCCTGTGAACTAAGCGATTTACGATTCAATATCATACACTCACCAAGGTCAATAATGTGGTTGATGTGATACATGTGCTACATCATCGTTGCAGTTAGAATGTGCAACTGCCTGCAAGTCGAGATTCTTGCATTTAATGTATTGCCTGTTGATTGATATCCCCGGTGTGGCCGCACTTGATGTGAATGTTGAGAAAATGACTACTAGGAGACTGCTAATCTTTGCAGGGGGCTGGGTGCACGGTCCTCGTGACCGTGCTAGGCTCAAAGAGCGGTCCCATACAGTGCGGAGCGGACTGCCGTCTAACCACCGCCTTGTGTATGTCTGGTACGCAGGATTCCCAAATCAGATAAAAAGGAATACTGCTGCTGTGAATTTGGAATGAGTGTGGGCCGGCTCCGCTGATGAAGCTTGGCTCTCAACCACATATTCTTCAATGTTTCAATACATGCTAGCTGAGAGTGAGAAACACACCTCAGCTAATGTGCCGCAATACAAAAAGATGATACTAAAAAATTACACCACAAAGAAGCAAAAGCAAGTAACCTAATGCTACAGATTAAATTGTGCATTCCGTATGAGATCGGAATTAGATGGAGAAGCTAAAGGGGAGGGGGATGGACAAAGAAACCCATAACACGAATACCGTTGGGCCGGCTCTTCGCCATATCAGCAAGTGTATAAAACCAAACATGTTCATCATCCTTAGGACCCCGGCCATGCAACCGGGATGCACCGACCGACGCCAGCTTTGAAGTGAGGGTTTAAATTTCTTTCGACGGTCATCGTTTGGACTCCCATTCTCCTCTTCCGACCGCACCCCCTGCGCGGATTCCAACAAGTCCACGGACCTCTCGGATATCCAGTGACTGGTGTTGTGAGGATTGATAGTGCCACAAGTAGATGCTCCTGCGTCGTGCATAGCAGCCGAGATCTTATTCCACTGATGCTCAGTGTCATTAGGACAAGGCAGCGTAAGTTCGGTACGTAGTGCGTCTTGATAGGCTTGTCTGACTGAGGAACTGAGATAAGTTATCAGTTGCAACCTGAGAACGGGCTAAGTGTGTCTCCCGGGAAATTGCATGGAGAAATGAAGCGTACCAAGGCATGACCAGAGTCGACGCAGGTATTCCAGTACGAACGGTAATCCAGAATGGAACCACGTCACCTGTAACTTATGGCAACATGGTCGATTTGGGTTCATCGCTGGCCAGCTACAGGAGGATGCCAAGTGACACTTCGGCGCCCACTGTGCCTAAAAGCGGTGCTACTAAGAAAGAACTGGTGCTCCGCAAACAGTTGCAGCACACACTTGCCGTTGCCAGTCCGTTCGAAGTTTAGCCCATAAATGCCACCTAGCTGACTTCTGAACAGCTCAGACGCCCTACTTGTGCGTTCATATCCCATGCAAGTACTATGATACCTGAACTAGTAGCATTGTGTAGTAGGCAGTTCAGTTCATGGTGGAACGTGTCCTTAGCAGCAGCAGGACTGCAGTTGGTGGGAGCATAAGCGGAAATCACAAACAAATATTGTCGAGTGCTACTTCATGAATAAACCTTGGTCGATATCGTTAAATGGGTTGCACACAAACGGTTGCTCAAGAGAATCTAATCAAGTAACGATGATTCTGCCTTGGAGCTAAGAATGGTGCCCATTCAAGCCTGACCAGTGACTGCTGCATCAGTGTCGCCAGATGTGTGCAAACAATAGCAAGAGGAAAAGCCGGGAGCAGTTAATTCAACAAGTCCATTAGGGTCATTGATCCTAGGTTCGGACACACAACACACGTCAATCCTCAGGGTGTGCAACGTGCGCGCGAGTACAGCCCGTTGTCCTATTTGTCATAGGGTGCGAACGTTAAACACCGTCATCGAAACTGAACATCATGTCCTTATATGGAGCTGTTGCCTATAGGCATCCAGGGAGTGGTGCGGGAAGGTAGCTGCAGTTAGTAAAACTGCAGTTGCATTGCGGCTGCTGTCGAGAAGGCTAGGAATTATGAAAAGTTATTAATTGGGGTCGGGAGGAAAGTAAGAGAAACAGATGGAAACGAAAGAAGGGAGGCGCCAGCAGCAGCATGCTTCCGCTTATCCGCCCTGCTGTGTGCAGCAGATAAAGCGACCCTTGTAAAGCTGCACGACGGCCGATGCAGGATGTGATCATGGTTGTACGTGGGATGATATTGCTATGGAGCCCAAATATAGACGAGACAACGATTAGGGTCCCTAAGCAAAGCCTGTCCGCAAAGTAACGGAAGCATGGAAGTGATGCAGTCCCCTTCCCAACCTATAAGCTGGAAAACCAGGAGACTGACCAACCTGATAGTAGTTCTCAAGGGCCCAGGGGCACCACTCAATATAGCTAAAGGGCTCGAAAAGGCACACAAACCGTCGCACCATGTTAAAGTACAGTTTCGTTGCAATAGGATCTAGTATCGTTGAATTTACCCAAACCCCAGTCTAACCGGGTTGGAACTGAGTCTCAGCTGTCGCACAGAGTCATAGGTTTTGAAACGCGTTGCTCGTAGAAATGGTTATGTGACCAACGGTTAAGGAGTTCAAACAACTCGACGACACTGGTCTGTGGTTCAAAGTCTTCCCTTTCATGCCATAAATTTCTACCCCCTATTAAGGTTTACTTCTTTTTAAACAGTAAGTTTTGCATTTCGAAAGTACCATATTTATTTTTAGCTTGCCTTTCTTGCAATTTTAGTTTTGTTCACGCGGCCGGCGCGGCGACGAATGCTAGTGTAAGGCGCGTGGACACTGTTTCATTAACCATGGTATGGATCGTGCGCGCTAATTTGGCTCTTCCCTCGCGAATCAATCGACCATATTTTCTTTTGACTTAATGACGTTTTGTGAGATGATACGTTCACGGGATCCTCCTAATGTTCCTGTCACATTCAAACTTGAAGACGCGGAATGCTGTAGTAGGGTGTCGAGGAAAGTGTGACCGATGTGGATCAAACTAAAATAAATATTTCATTTTATTCACAGCTGTCGCTTAAAGATTAGCGCATGACCGGCTCGGTCACTTTTAGTGTAGAAAGGAACCATTAGCATTGAACGCCTCATTAATGCGAAAACAACAAAAACCGGAGATTGAACGTAAACTGAGTTGCGGCGATAACAGAATAACTATGAGCAAATGAAAAGAAATTACAGCAGGGAATTAAACAAAATATTAAGCATAAAAATCCACCCTGGATAAACGCATGAAGAAAATGGACGCAGACTACTTGAGTTCAACCGTCGTAGGCAATACTTTAGCATCAGTGGAACGGACTGGAAAACGACCAAAACGTATAACGGGTGAAGTAGAGATTACCGTTATCCAGTCAATGCGCCAATATTCTGAAGGAAGAAAGCTTACTTTTCCCTGCTTGACGATATAGTACGGGTTGCTGCGTGAGAAACCAGCGCTTTCTAACATATTCATGACGTCGGCCTTCCTTCAGTGAGACATAAATAAAAAGACAGAGGAACCTACGTAACCATCTTCTTGTCAAGAAAGTACTGGTCTTTCTTGCTGCCTATTATCCGACGAAGGGAAACTTCGCTTTTATCAAACTAGCAGAGATGAGCACATATGGAAACGGCAAGTACCGGAATACGATTATCCGAATTGTCAAATATCATTTCCACATAGGCTGATATGACCCTGGGGCCCGTTCCTTCGTGTAACAGGTTTTGTCGCTCTTGATTGCCAAGGTGGCTGTATTCATCTGATAGCACGAACTGGATGGCTTGAAAGAAGTTAGATTTTCCGGAGCCATTTCGGCCGACTGAGATGTGTGAAAACACAGCAAACGAATACCCTACCAATAATATTGTGGTGTGGACTGAACTCTTCCGGACATGTCTGATCCCTATAGCTGCGGAAACCCTGGATGATCACTTTCTTTATGTACATGAGATGTCACTAAAATAGAAAAAGGGAGCTGTAAAACTACAAGCATAGAACAAAGGTACATCGCAACCACATTGCGAAGAATAACAAAAACGGTAACTTAAAACTTTAACGTGGTTCCGCGATAAGAGTACCGGTGTAGGAGTTAAGCAGGTGGATGCTGAAAGTAAATTGCCATTGTGATAGGACGCAGAGAAGGAATAATCACAATGGACGAACATGCTGAAAAGCATACACAATTACCAGATGGTCACCTCAGCTCTAGTTTGAAACACCAAATACAACGAGAAAAGAGTGGGCGTTGGACAACCACGCTCATACGAGGACCGTCAAGATGAAAAAGTCCTACAACCGGCGCACATATGAACAGTGAATACGTAGTTCAAGTCATCACCGTCATCAATAAACATTAGCTAAGGGTGAAAAACACACTTCAACTGTTATGCTGCAATACAAAAAGATACGTGAAAAATGAGATACAAAACACAACAGAAAAAGCAACATAATATATTGCTTAATAACATTGTTTTAGGACTAATATCACGGTTGGAGGGGGAAGGTAAGCAGGATGGGGAGGGACAAAGAAATACACAATGCAAACGCCACTGGGGTCGGATCCTCGCCATGTCCAGCCAGACGTGTTCATCATCTTTGGGACCTCAGCCCTGTAGTCGGGAGACACCAACAAACGCCAACTTTTTGAGCAAGTCATTTATTAGCCTTCACGCCTCTTGTTGTATCCACACCCCCGGTACGCAAACAACGGACGACGCGCAAGTAGGTGTGCTGGCACGCATAACATGCGACCCAGCCATCGGAGCGTTGTGCGTGATGTAATGGTGATGAGCGATTCACTCACTTTTCCTGCACCAAATACACTACGCCGAGCACGCAGTGATGGTCGAACGTAACTAGCCTCTTTATGTCTGCCGATCTAATGGGCCAGGTTTCACAACCGTACAGCATGGTCGAATGTACAGCTGTATTGCAAACTCTATCCTACAGAGAGAGATATGCCGGCGTCACAAGTGGCGGAGATCGGCAAAAGCGGCATGAGGTTTGGCTATGCTGTTCGTGGTCCACTGGTGCTGATACAGTTGCATTAGCTGAATTTCTAAACAACTTCCAGCTGACCACCACCAAGGGTCAGTAAATGAAGCGGTCCGTGCCAACCTTGGAAGATAGCTTTGCAGTGCGAGAGTGCAAAGCATAGCCCCAAACGACCGACAGGTAGTGCTTATCTGTCCACTCCGGTGAAGCATTATATTCCAGCTTCCAGCTGCTGTTACTCTGGAAAAAATTAGGTCCCTGTTTGGTATCTTATCAAATGAAAGGCGTATGATCCGAGAAATTGGTCACCGGCTCCCATTGTCGTGATTCCCGGAATTCGCTCCGCTGCCTTGCGGATAGGCTACTAAACCAAAGGCTCAGGGTGGACTCTCCTAAGTCATCATCCTACTTCGGCTTTGGCAACCTGGTAGTATCGCGCCCATTGCAAAAATCATGGATCACACTGTTGTTTCGTATTCTTTCACTCCCGCCTCCTTCGCTTCTCCCCACGCTTCATCACACTCCAACCATTCTGTTAATAAACCCTGTTTCTCTCGACTTAACCCCGCCACCGGTTTAACTGCGGGAAATGATGTCCTGCCTGAGGCCATTCTTCGACCCCGATCTTCGTAAGTGCGACAACCGGCCCAATAACTAGCTTGAGCTGCGCGCCAGTAATAGCAATGGTTTGTTTATTAGCTGACACTTATGTACTACTCGAAAATTTAAGACATGTAAGTCGTCGAGTCCGTCGCTTAAGCTCTATGGTGGCATTTCGGAGGCAATTTTGTTCTTCGAGAGTGAGGTCAACGAGCACGTGGATTCATAAACCGTTAAGGCGCCGATACGAGAGATAAGACGGGTAGGAGCGATGTCCTTTTTAAAGACTACTCGTAGAGGACGAAAAGCAGCCGGAGTTCGTTTACCAAGATGCAAAATTCTCTTTATGAGAACACCCTGTTCACCGGGTTCCAAAAGTTTATCACCCAAGCCCTGTAGAAATGTAACGTCGTGATCATACCGAATACGCGGATCGAAATCTTCAGATCCCGGTACGTGAAGGATCATAAGACAATGTTTGCGTGGAAATAGACCGGTTTATGATAAATCGGGTGGTCGGTTATCTAGGTTAGGAGGAACCGCGGAGTGTTGTCTACCTGCAACGAGCCATGGTGTTTCGTTTGAAGTCATGTGATCAACTGTTGTAGCGGAAGGTATTTCCGGATGTGGTAAGGCAGCACTTACGGAAGCCAAATTGTCAGAAAAAAGAGCAAGACTGTTTTCCTGAGTTGACAGATAAACAATTAGGAGGATGGGTGAAGCCTGAGTCCACATGTACTTCAGTTTGGCCATTTGATGAGTCATCTGATGACCTTTTGCTTCTCTTTCTAGCCCGTATAGCCGAAGGAAGGGAAGAAGATCGCTCAGGAGGTTGGCGTTGCGGCCTTCTTGCTAATGTAGTCACATCAATGCAATACGGGCTGACCCATGGGTTTCATGGGTTTGTGCAGAACGAGTAAGCTTTGCTTTTCGGTGGTACTGCTTCGATGCCTTACATCAGGGTTCTGTTGTTGTCGGTAGGTTCCAAGTGTTGTAGTCTGCGACTCGATAGTGATATAAGGCACAGGTATCCAGCGTCGCGATTGTGAAGATGTGGCTACCTGGAAGAAAGGGACTAGCGTGCAGGTAAAGGAGCGATGTTGGCGGTGTTATTGCTTTGCAAGTGTGAGCATAGAAGTAGCAGTACAGGGACAAAAAGGTGTCATACAAGGGGACGGTTCGGTAAAGTTAAATAAGAGGAATGCAGCGAGTTAGTCTGAGAAAAGTAGTGATCCTACCAGCTAGCTTGGCGAATAGCCTATATCTTTCAAGATAAAAGGTCAGCGAGGCAAGAGGCAAACATCTATGTGTTGTTTGAAGACCTCCGTATTATGTGCTTAGACAACAGTTTCAGGCAAAGCGTTTCAGACGAAGGCGATACGCACACTAAAGCTGATTCTTCGGCCCTGAAGTCGACTACTGTGAGTCAGGAGTATGAGCAAGTGCCCTCTTAGATGGTCTGTGCGGGCGTGAACGAGTAAATCGGGTGCCTGTTGTTAATCAGAATAGAATGGGCTAGGATGAGATCACCAAGAAGTGAGCGATATTTAGGTGGGAAGGGTTTTAGGGCCGCAACGCGCTCTTTGTACGAGAGGTGGGATAGTCCTTTCACTCTCTAAGTGGCTCTGCGCTGGACGGTTTACAACAGAGCCTCATCGTACTTCAGATACGGCGGCTGGACCAGTATATTTTACTATAACAGCGGGCATACCAAAATGCTGTAGAGGCGAACAAGTGTTTCTTTAGGGAATGATCATAATTCACGCCCAAGTATGGCCAGGTACACGCTGGCCTTTCTTGCCAATGTGGCTACGTTGGCGCTCGGGTTCAGGTCGGCGGATAGAATAGCGCCTAGGTCGCGTTCCTGGGATGTGCCGTTAAGAGGCAGGTCGCCGATAGTGTACGGAGTGCTCGCACCTTGTCCGATGTGCATGACCTTGCACTTTACAGTGTTGAACGGGAGCAAGTTTTCAGAGACGCATGAGTAGGCAGCATCGATGTCTCTCTGAAGACGCGCCTGATCGGTAGGTCGCCATATCTTAGCGTCGTCCGCATAAAGCAGTATATGGCTGCTAATGGAAGATGGTAGGTCATTGATGAACAAAGTGAACAGCAAGGGCCCGAGGGTAGATACCTGGGATACTCCGGTCGTCGCAACCAGAGCGCTGTAAAGTGCAGCATTTACACGAACTTGGTAGGTGCGCCCGGATATGTAGGTACTTAGCCAGGAGATTGTTTGCTGCTCAATTCCCAAAGTAGGTAGCTTATTTAAGAGGACTGCGTGATTAACCCGATCAAATGCTATTGGACAATCTAGGTAAACCACACCAGTCGGAATATGACTGTCTGCCTCTGCTGTCCAGGAATCAAGGGCTGCGAGAAGATTCATGGTGCACGAGTGAGCTCTGCGCAACCCGTGCTGTTCCGGGGTTATTAGGGACTGGCTTCCTAGATGACAGCGCAGAACATCGTCTATGAAGTTCTCCATTGCTTTGGAAGCAGTACTATCGGGCGATAATTCGAAGCGTTTGACCTGCCACCACCCTTGTATATCGGCGTTATGACCCCTTGCTTCCAAGTGCTCGGATATTCTGCGCTAGTGTGAAAGAGGCTGTACAGTGAGGAAAGCAGTTCGACCAATACGGCAGCACTCACGCAGAAAGATGGGAGGGACCCCATCCAAGCCCCACGATTTGTCTGTCCTTAATCTTGTTGATTTTTCCAGAACTGTAAACTGTACCTCATGCCTGACAGCGCCAGGAGTGAAATTAGTGTCCATTATTGTACTAGCTGCCGAGGTGTTAAAAACCGACTTGTACTGAGCCTTCAGTAGTGCAGCAGCTACTTATATGGCGTTGTGATGTTGCCTTCGGGTCCGAGCAGGTTGCCGATGACAGCCCGCGATGTAGTGAGAGGTAGTACGCCGAAAGAAAAGCTTGGAGTTATCGGCAAAGCATCTAGCGAGACAAAGCTGGTAGGCTGTTATCTCGGCGTACAGCTGCCACATAGGAATTTCGCACTCTACGGTATTTTGCTCGCAATTCAGAGTGACCAAGTAGTAAGGATCTGTCCCAGAGGGCCTTCTCCCTGATCAGTCTAAGAGTGGCGGTCTGAAGCTTCTTGTGGCGTTTCGGAGCAGAAGCACGCACTGTAGGAACGTATGACCTAAAAGCGTTGTTGATGTGAGCGGCGACGTAGTTCCAGTGGTCAACAACTGTGAGAATTTGTGCTGCGAGGGGCCAGTCAAGTTGGGAGAGGTGATCTATGATCGCGTCATGGTCCGTCCGGTGAAAGTTCAGCTTAATGGGTACTGCTTTAGCGCTGAGCGTGACATCTGCCACCACCCGAAAACGGATAACTACGTGATTACTGACACTGAGTGGGGCGTTCAATTTTACGTCATCAATTAGATGTGGCTCGTTAGTGAGCAGCTAGTCGAGTTTCGACGAGTTGTGCCCATCTCGCCACGGAGTGAACTGCTGTACGTGTTCCGTTAGGCCGTGTTCCAGAACACTAGCAAGAAACTCGTAACCGTGAGCCTGGCCAGGGGCAAGATCGATCTCCGGGAAACTGAAGTCCCGGCGACGAGTAGGGGAATTTAAGTTCGAAGCAACCGCTCGAAGGGCTGCATTCCAACACCACAGCCATTCTGGAGGAGCTAAGAACAAGCGATAGACTACTCCAAGAGTGAGACTGGTCGCACCGGAACCGCGGAGACGAATCCAGAGGGATTCAGGAAGAGATAGCAGTTCCGGAGCTTTGAGAGGGACGCATGTGAGGCGGTCTGATACGTACACAGCTACGCCTCCGCATCTGCCGCATTCACGGTCGTTACGAAGCAGCACGTATCCTGGGATAGCTACCTCGGCGTCGACAAGATCTGGACAGAATCAGGTCTCGGTTAAACAGATGACTTTAGGTAGCGTGTCAAGCGCGAGAGCAGCGATCTCTGGCATCATGTTCCGCAGTGATAGAGCGTTAGTGTACAAGCAGCTCCATGTGATAACATGAACTACGAGCGACCAGTGGTAACAAGATGCAGTTGGTAGGGCAGTTTGGGTTTGATTTACGCTGATCCCCCGAGTCAGCGATTGCACGTTTTTGATAAATCCTCAAGTCTCGTAATAGTTGATGATGATATGGTCTGGCTAGATGGCGTGGAACTATTTTCTTTCGCTCCTTACGCGGTTTGTCCGGATGTATCCTGACTTCGTAGGAAAAGTTGCAACGAAGCTCGTGCCATCGTTGTAGTACAATCTGGCGCATCTCAAGAGTGAAAAGAGTGACCATGAGCAGTTTGAGCCCCGGTATCTGCAAGACGTGAGTTGGCCTCGGGAATCGGTGGACAGACCAAGCACCACAGTTGACCCCAGATAGTTGCAGTTGCGTTCGAATGTGGTTCCGCTGCTGAACATCATGAAGGGAGGCTCCGACCGGGTCAGTTGTGTGGAGTTCTTGCACCGCGTGCATGAATACACTGCACGCTCTGTCGGGGTTGGCATAACTGCTGTTGATATACGCTTCCTTATCGCACCCCTCACTACCTAGGGAAAGTCTGACTGGGCGTGGATTTTTGAGTTCAATTTGTTCAAGCAAGCCGAGGACAGGAGCACTTTATCGACGTCGCCAACACTATCCAGAGTGACCCGTAATGGTCTTGGACGTTTGTCACCTGGTGAGCGGGGTGCCCGTAGACGGCAGAGAGAGAGAGAGAGGCGAGGGGTGGACGGTAGTCCAAGGAGTTGCCGCAAGGATTGCCATTGGGAGAGATCGGCACTGGCTCTGTGGGCTAGTGATGGGTGGTCGCTCTCGTCCACACTGAAGAATATTAGTCTCTTCCGGTTGAATTCTGGTAAGACACTGTTCCGAGGCGTATTGGTGCCTTGGCTGGATTGTGAGGGCCTCGGCTGTGCAACATGTGTGAGTTGGGAACCTGGGCTCCCTTACAACTGCATGGCGCACTAGTGTACTCGCCGCAGATTTTAGGACGATGCTTGTTCATCGTTCGTTTGAGGAAACCGCGGTAGTTGCGTTGTGAGTTTTTGACGCTGGTTCCAGAGATCTGCTCACTTATTGGTGAGTCATGGGTTAGTTCTCGGAGGTTTTCCTTACCAGTTTTCGGTGATGGCGACAGGTCGCGCGGTGGGGATGAACAAAGAATCATGGGTAGGGTATCACGTAGCCCCTTGACCGGTGGGGACTGTTTCTGTAGCGAGAGACTTGTGTGGGCAGAAAAGATCTGGATCTTGAAGTTGTGGTGAAATTGTAACTGGGATGTTGAGTGGTGCCAAGTCACGAGTGTCAACGCCTATACTTGCTACCAATACGCCGGGAGGCAAGTTGCAAGTGTCAACACCTTTACAGGTGGACTCCGTCGAGACTTGCAAGTCACTGCAGGAGTTTCTGAAGGCTGTTTCGGTTGATATTATTATTATTATTATTATTATTTAATCACAAGTCTGTACACAGACAAATGTGCCATCCGAACCATGGTGGTATGGAAAGGAGAATATAATGTTCAACGAGAGATTAAAACGTTAAAAAATGTTTTTTTTCCGGTTTCACACACGCCGTTCTGTTTGCAGGTTTTGTTCAACAATAAAAAGTACAGGATGAAGAGAAGGTAGAACAGCATTGACGCCATTGACTCCTATTGCGGGTCATATCCTCCAAGACTTCCAACCATTGGGAATCCGCTTCATGTGGTTCCCAGCCTGGAAGACGCACAGATCCTACTCACGCTAGACACGAAGTTAGGATCTTCATACTCCTTTTCCAGGTCATCGGTTGTCCGCCGCGGCTCTTTTTCCATTCGCGTCCAGGAAGTGTAAATAATGCGCGACGTGGAAGGCGGTGGGCCGGCATGCGCAGTACGTGACCAAACCAAGGCAATTGGTGCTGAATGATTATGCTCTGGAGACCAGGACTGTCCGCTCCCATGATTCTGCTTCTAATTTACGCGTTGCTCACATGGTGCTGCCACCATACGCGAGCAATCGAACGCAAGTAGCGGTTGTCTAAAGTAGACAGTCGTCTCAAATCTTCCGATCGAACAGGCCAGGTCTCGCAACCGTACAGTAGGACAGCACGGACTGTGGTATTGTACACTCGACTTTTGAGCTTGAAACTGACATCGCGACGACGCCACAAGTGTCTCAGATTAGTAAATGCAAGGCGAGCTTTGGAAAATCGTTGTAAAATTTCATCGCCAGTACCGCCATTACCCGTAATGCAGCGCCCGAGGTAAGTAAACCTGTTAACGAGCTCCAGGCTGACACCCGAAATGGTGAGCTTAGGCACAGGAGCCTGCCAATCCTGGAGCAAAGCTTTACACTTGGATGGAGCAAAATACAGACCGTAGTTAGATGCCTCTATCGCTAAGCGATCCAGAATGTTTTAAACAACTTGCGAGTCGTCTCCCAGCAAAGTGGTCATCAGCATGATCCAGGTCCACGACGCTGTCCCCGGGTAAAAGCTCAATGCCGCAGCTCTATGCTCCTTCCAATGCGCGATGTAGGACATCTTCAATGGCAAAGTTGAACAGGAACGGCGAGATAGGACAACCTTGGCGCACTCCACTAGTAACGGGAAAGGAAGAAGAAAACCTTCCATAAGCTCTAACTTTGCCAGAGGTATGACTATACAGCTCTTTCAAGAGTATGACAAACTTGTCGGGAATGCCGTTCCGTAGCAGACAGTTCCACAGTGACGACCTATCTACTGAATCAAAAGCGGCTCGGATATACAAAAACACTACCATTGTTGGTCTTCGGTGAACATGACGATGTTTGAGAATTTGACGCAACGTAAAAATTTGGTCAATGCAACCACGGTCAGAACGAAAGCCAGCCTGTTCCTCACGACACAAACTTTCGGTTGAAGTGCCAATGGGTCTGTCTTTGAAGTCTCAATGGTGTAACTACGCGCATTCGATGCATACCTACTTCGCCTTGGTATGCGTAGTGTAAAATCTAGCTCTGACTGTGTGAGTTTAGTATAGCGTCCATGGTACTGTCGCTTGCAACAAAAACAGCGAATATGTGGTGGCGACCCAGAGCGACAAACGCAGCATCTACTGTTACCTGCAACTATTGGCATCCTAAAAAGCGTGTATATGTTAGGAGAGTAGGCGGCACTTACAGAACTGTGATGAGTCGGTGATCAGGGTAAATCGTGAACAGAACAATCAAGGGTGAACACAGGAATTGGTAAAAATAAACAACAAAACAGTTAGTGACAACCAAGGGGGCAATGACAGGGCTAGAGGTAAGGACGGCTGGGTATCTTGTGCTCTGTCTAGATTTTGAACAGCGTGTGGCGCCTGTAAAGTTTTTCATTTTCAATTGTACTTTGCCGTTTCATCTTGCTCTGTTTATTGTACAGTTGTTTTAATTAGCTGAACCGATACAATAATCCTTCGAAGTTCGTTCGGCGTTCTCGCTTTGATTCGCTGCGCGTGAGTTCGCCGTGATTTTTCGGCTTGCTTGCTCGGTGTCTGGTGAGCGAAATCGTTACTGACTCGGAGTGACTTCTTGTCGAGGCACACGACCAGTTTCGGATACAGGATTGACCGAACTTTGGATTAACTGTTTACATAGCTGACAGAGCTTTTCGTTAGCCATTTTGTGTAGTCCTTTTCCTCTTGATAATTGGTGGCGCGTTTTGAATTTATTTTTGGTTTTCTGTTTCTTGAAAGCTAAGAACTGTCATTTTTTCGTTTGCTAGTCAGAATGCCCTCCGACCGCGTACTTCCTTTTGCTTCTGAAAATCTTGTGGGTTTCTCAGTTCCTCCACTCGACGCTCCTGACCCGCATGTTTGATTTTTACAGTTAAAAACACTCAATGTCGCCGTATCATATCCCAGTTTACCATGTTCTCGCACACTGCCTCGAATCTCCCCACGCAATTTGCCACCGATGTCACTGATGTACTCGCCTATATCCCATCCGACGCGCCTTATGATAAACTTAAATCCGCCATTTTGAAGCGCACCGCAATTTCCGACGAAGCGAGACTTCAGTAACTATTGCCAAGTGTCGAATTTGGCGACCGCACGCCAAGCGTTCCCTTGCCGGATCGGCGAGAGTTGACGAGGGCATCTTGCTTCAACTATGCACTAAATGTCTTCCATCCACCACCACTGCTATTCTCGCTAATGATGTATCACTAGAGAAGCTCGCAGACTGCCGAGAAAGTCCATGAGTTTTTCTTCAAACAACGCGCTGTTCATGTGGTAGACTCTCCTACAACCAGCGCTCTCGAGAGCGACCCTTTTGAGAAACTGTCACCGCTTGTCGAAAATCGAGCTCGCAATCTCGAGTATATAGCGCAGAAGTAGGGAGATCGTCTTCACGAAGCAGACATCATTTGTCCAGAAATGCATCACGACATTTCTGCTACTACCATAGTAGATTTGACGATAATGCCAGGAAGTGTCGACCCGGATTCATTCATCCCAAAGCGCCGTCCAACCCTCCACAGGGAAACGCCTAAGCCAGTCAGTAATGGCGACGGCTGCGTCTGGCCAAACCCCTAGTCGCCTCTTCCATGTCCGCGACACATCAACCAACCTCTCTTCCTTGGTTGGCACCGGTGCCGAGGCCAAGGTTCTACCACGCTGATTAGAAAAACGCTGCGTCCTTCCTACCGGCATTACTCTGCAGGCGGATAATAAGCATGGCCAAAAACTCTTCACACTTGAGCTAGGACTCAGACAGACCTTTCCCTTCGTTTCCTAATCGCTGACATTCAGCGTCCTATCATTTGTGATGATATTCTCAAGAAATGTAGTCTGATATTCGACTTAAGCTGCAGGAAGCTTCGCGACAGTCCCACGTCTTCTACCGTCCAAGGTCCAGTCACATCGATCAGCTCGATTGGTCTTCGTATGGCACTACCTACTGACAGCATGTTCACAGACTTGCTCCGCCAGTTTCCTGTGGTTCACCAATCGTAAGACGAATTGCTGGACCCTAAGCACGAGATTATGTACCATATCGTCACGAAAGGAACTCCGATCACTTCCCGACCTCGACAGCTACCACCAGACAAAGTCAACACCACCAAGGCTGAGTTCGAACATATACTACGCTTAGGAATCGCCCGACCTTCCAATAGTAAATGGTCATCTCTCCACATGATCCCTAAAATGTCGAGCGGGGACTGGCGGCCATGCGGAGACTACCGTGCAATGAACAATGCCACTGTACTAGACAGGTAACCGATCACGCATATATACGATTTCTCCATCGGTTTACATGGCGAAACCATTGTTTCCAAAATTTATCTTCTTCGAGCCTACTACCAAATTCCTGTCGCTCTGGATGACATACCTATAACGGCTATAACTACACCGTTTGATCTCTATGAATTCATCCGAATTTCTTTCGGCCTGCGGAATGCCGTGCAAACATTTCTAGGACCAAGTCCAGAGGTCTTTATTTCGTCTTCGCCTATATTGACGATTCACTTGTAGCCATTCCAAATCGTGAAGAACATTTCGTTAAGGTAGAGAAAAGACAGAGGTTGCAATATGTCAACATTTCAGTTGCTCTCTTAAGTCGCAAACACAATACGTGCGGAAACACACAAACGATTATATACATGGAAAAAATAAGCACTACCAATCAAAATGTCACAGTCAAGACCATGGTAACCGAATTGATTCCTTCAAGCGTTTCTGTGCACATAGCACAGGTTGATAGGCCTTAATTAACAACGCTCACTAATTGCCAGCATCATCGGGTTTTGTTACGTAATAACACTATGAACGCTGTCTCAGGGTTGACGTGATGACGGGTTGTTATGAGGTGCTTGGTGATAGACGATGCCGGGCTCCGATTAATTCCCAGATTTGTCCCAGTTTTGTTGCGTAATCACTTATCCCAATCTCTTTGGAACATGTTCAGCTACCCACTGAGCTAATTGGCGGTTTGTTCTGCCTATGTAAGTGTCACCGTAACCGCAGCTGAACTAATAAACTACGTGAGAGGCCGAACTAACCGACGAAATGCTCTGACGGTTATGAAGAACAAATCCTCGCGTGGTATGCCTGAGTCGCAACTGGGCTGTCGTGTAGGTTCGCTTTAGGGCGGACCGGAGTTTGCGTCCGATATCATTTGACACATGGTCCCCCCTTGAACGGCAAGAACAAATAAACATCTTTTTCTCACCCGTCAACACCGGTGTTTTTACGCTGGGAGGTCTGCTGTGTACTTGAAGAAACTTCGCAGGATATCCATTGGAAATTAAAGTCTTGCGTAGAATTTCTTCTTTGGCTTGTAACGTTTCTGGGCTGCAAATACGTCTAGCCCGGTAGAAGAGAGTTTCCACTGAGCCGCGTTTGTATGCGATCGGGGCGAAGCTTGAAAAATGAAGGTACTGTACAGTCCAAATCGAGTTGCGGTGAACAGTGCGCTGCAACGTACCTTCAGCCCGTCTCCTAATGAGTATATCCAAAAACGCCAGGCAATTGTGCTGTTCAACTTCATGTGATACCGACAGATTAGGGTGAATTGAATTCAGGATGGTCAGCAGCCGGGTAAAATGTTCCGCTGGTGAAGACTAAAATGTCATCCATATATCGTCTGTACAATTTTGCTTCACCAATGCTGGCAGCAACTTGCCTTTCTATCAGGTCGAGGAAGATGTCAGCTAAAAACTGGTCCCAAAGGACTGCCCATAGCGACCCCGTCGACTTGTTTGTATGCCATCCCATGAAATTCAGACCGCATGTTTTCGGCGCACAATAGAATCATATCTTTTAAATACTCCACTGGCAAAATCCTGCTTTGTGTAACTTGGGAGCGCCTCTCATTCTAGGTTTCTGTGTTTCGATTGGTTTTAAGCGCCTGTACTGCGACTCATTGATGTAACCATTTAGAAGGAAGATCTGGAGCCTCCTTGCCACATGCTTCTCCACCAAGATGTTTTCCGGTGTATTATCCAGCTAGAACTTCCACGTCTCGCAGAATAGACTCCATTTTCGAAATGGAGCCAAGCCTGTTCATTACTACAATACCCGATCCTTTATCCGGCTGCAGGAACATTACGTGCTGCATTTTTTCAAACTCCTTGATCGCCGTATAGTGTTCAGATTGCAGACAGACTTATCGGCGTACACAGGAACCGGATCGCAATACCTACCAATTTCGCCCGAAACCAACCCTCGTCTTCCGTCGATCTTGGCGAGTGGTCAATGAGCTGTTCATTCAGATACTCAAAATGCGCCTGCGACGTGACCTAGTCTAGCGCTTTTGGCGGCAGTCGGTATTTCATTCCAAGCGAGAGAAGTTCCAATTGCATGCGCATGAACTGAGCAGAGGACAAATTGTATACGTGTTTCAAGCAATAAGTAGGAAAGGAAACATTGGTGACTTTAGCAAGAGAACCCTGAAGACTGCGCACTGTTTTTGATGTCGTGCGACGGAGAACTTCAGCGAAAAAGGCCTCAAATTTTAATCGACAAACCAAAGGTAACACATTGAGTGTGCATGCGAATCGTCTCTGTGTCTCGAGAAATTGCCGTTCTCGTTCAGGACAGGCGTCGATATGCGCCGGATAAAGGATCGAGCATTGTAGTATTGAACAGGTTTGACTACATTTCGAAGATGAAGTCTACTCTGGGAGACACGCGGAAGTTCCAACTAGATAATACTCTGGAAAACAACATTCTGGTGGAGAAGCATGTGGCAAGGAAGCTCCAGATCCTCCTGCTACATGGTTACATCAATGAGTCGCGGTACAGGCGCGATGTGAGATCACGAAAGGTATATCAAAAGATCGAAGTGGTTTAGCTAAACTTCGCCACTTATGGCGGCGGCGCGACATCACTCTCGACCTAAAGAGTAGAGTGTACAATGCAGCGATACGTTCGAACTTACTGTACGGTTGAGAAACCTAGCCCCCTAGATCAACGGACACAAAGAGGCTAGTTACGTTCGACCATCGGTGCCTTCGCAGCTTGGCTCACATCTGGTGGGATCACCGCGTGAGTAACGAACGTTTTCGACGCCTTGTTCACGGCACAGGAAAAGGAACTGAACCGCTCAGCACCGTCATTTCACGCACCAGGCTCCGATGGCTGGGCCATGTGTTGTGCATGCCAGCCCACCGACTTTCGCGACGTGCTTTGTTTTCTCCCTAGGGGTATGGATGGAAGCAGAGGTAGCCAGGCGATGACTTGGTTGGATCGTCACGGCTCCCTCGTTGGGGTCCAAAAGACGATGAACATGTTTGGCTAGATACATTTGCTGACATGACAACGAGCCGAACTCAGTGGTATTCGTGTTGTGAGTTCCTTTGTCCCTCCCGATCCCTTTTAGCTTCCTCCTCCAACCACAATCTCATTTCGCAGCGTAATATAATTCTACAGAATAAGTTTTTTTGGAAACATTATAGTGTTGCTCACCCCAACACTGGCACCCGAAGACCGCGGTTTCGTCCTGGTTGGGACTCATCAGTTCGAGATAGCCTAAGTTGGGCCGGAACTCAGTCTAGTGGCTCATGGTTGACACCATAAGCACTATGCCACTGAGATTCACGAGCAACGCTTGGTCCAGCAAGAACGAATGCAAAGTTGGACTTAGAGGCTCCGCTGGTGGTTTTCTTTTTTCCTAGTAGCCGGCTGGTAGCTTACACGAACGATGCCTATCCATTGCTGGTAGTTCAGCTGGCATGCAATTGTTATATTTATTTTCCTTTTCTTTTGTGTTGCGGCACAGTAGCTGAGGTGTTTCCCGCCTCTATCTAACGCGTATAAGGAATGAATGAATGAATACTATCCTTTGTGTGTTTCTGCTCGTATTGTGTTTGCGACGGAACAGAATAATCGAACTGTTGACATATCGCAACCTGTCTTCCCTCTGCCTTAACTAAATGGCTGGAGGGGACCCACTGTTTTACTTTTCTGAAAAACATTTATCTTCGCTTAACTTGTGAGCGTCTCGCCCACTTTGGTATCACGATCAACGCCGATAAGTGTGCCTTTGACCAGTGATCTGTTGACTTTCTTGGCAATCGGATCGATCGCGAAGGTATTAGACCGCTTCCTAAAAAGATACGAACTATCGCAGACTATCCGATGCCACAGTCATACAAAAGCTTACGGCGTTTTGATGGTATGATCAAGTATTACAGTCGCTTCATCCCAGAATGCTCTAGGCTCTTTCAGCCACTGACAAATCTAATCAAAGGTAAGTCTCACAAGTTCGAAGCAACTGCGGAAACCATAGCAGCATTCGACGAGATCAAACACGCGATTTAAAAAGCTACTCCCCTTAGTCACTTGAGAACCGATGTCGACATCCTTAATTCTCAAAAGTGATGAATCACAGAGCGCCGTTGGTGCTGTTCTTCAGCAGGTCGTAGACGGTCAGTTTGAGCCTCTCTTCTCTCGCAAGCTACAACCTCCTCAGACGCGATACAGTAATTTCGGTAGAGAACTCTTAGCCATTTATCTCGCCGACAAGCACTTTCGTCATTTGCATGAAGGAAGTACATTCACAATCCTCACGGATCATAAGCCACACACTTACGCTTTTCGTGGTTCCTCTTATCGCTTCTCACCACGAGAAACTCGTCAGTTGGATAACATATCACAGTTTACCACCGACATTTGACACATTGGTGCAGTTCACAATTGGTCTACACGAGCGTTCGTGCCAAGCACTCAGCATAGAAGACATCGCTGTACATCAAGTAACAGATCCTGAGTTTGAGCAGTTAAAATCAAGTTGCTCAATTAAACATTCTCAACTGCCTGTTCGCAACTAGGACTCTCGAATTTACTGTGAGATATCCACTGAAAGCCTCGACCATTCGTTCCGCAACAGTATCGACGAGTTGTGTTCGACCACTTGCGTGGAATCTACCATCCGAGCATCCGCGCCATTAACAAAATAATCATGGATCGCTATATCTGGCCCAGCATGCGCTCTGATGTCCAGCAGTGGGCGAAACACTGTATTATGTGCCGGAATAGCAAGGTACATCGTCATACGATTATTGTTCCTAGAGGTTTCTCGCTGTCCGACGCTCGATTCAAACACGTCCATATCGACAGTGTTGGACCTCTACCGGCACCCAACGGTTTTACTTACGCGTTAACATGAGTCGATCGTTTCACATGTTGGATACACGCCGAGACGGTGGCACGAACTTTCATCGAAACTTCGATATTTGTGCTCGGCACCGCCGCCACTAGTATCAAGAATAGTGGACTACAGTTTGATTCTGCTCTGTTTCGCGACCTTAGCCGCATGTTTGGTTATTCTCATCTACGCACTACAGCATATCACCCGGCTGCTAACGGTTTAGTTGAGCGTTTTTACCGCCAAACTAAGGCCGCACCCACTGCGACACAATCAAATATCCAGTGGTCAGAGTGTTTACCGATCGTTCTCCTCGGTATCCGGAACAATGTAAAAGAAGACCTCGGTTGTTGCCCCACAGAATTAGTCTTTGGTACGACACTTGATGTCCTAGAAAATAAGGACTGAATTCCAGGGTCACCGGTGAAGTTGATCCTACGTCATAGGTTGTACGACTGAAATAACATTTCAGCGCCATTCGTCCAACTCCACCACGATTCACTTCTCGTAAGCAACACGTTCACGCGATTTGAACACGTTCCCTTTCGTTCTCCGGGCGCATCGAAGCAGTTCAAAAACCTCTGACACCGCCTTACGTAGGCCCTTTCAAAGACATCGCTCGCAAGAAGTAGTTCCTAGTAGACAGAGATGGTTCTAACGATTCTGTCGGTATTGATAGCCTTAAACTTCGTATCCCACTTCCATGGTGGTAAATTGAAATTTCTGAGCGTGCTTTTTTGAGGTTTCACTTTTAAAGGACAGTTGCGGAACAGTGTTTACAAGAGTAGCGTGCAAAAGTTTGACTTTTGTCGAGGTTCGCTTGATATAAGTAAATTGGATCACCATTTTCCCCGGATTACATCGTACCCGTTCTCGGGTCACTATACACGTTACATAGAGGTGTAAAACACATCAGCAACTGCGCCGCAATATATAAGAAAAAAAGAAAAGAAATGCAACAGTTACATGCTAGCTGAGCTACCAGCAACGGATAGGCATCGTTCCAAAAAGCCACCAACCGGCTACAAAGCAACAAAAAAATTATTATGTAAAATTATATTATGCTACGAACTGAGATCGTGGTTGGAGGAGGAGGCTAAAAGGGATCGGGAGGGACAAAGGAACTCACAACACGAATACCACTGAGTTCGGCTCGTTGTCATGTCAGCAAATGTATCTAGCCAAACATGTTCATCGTCTTTTGGACCCCAACGAGGGAGCCGTGACGATCCAACCAAGTCATCGCCTGGCTACCTCTGCTTCCATCCATACCCCTAGGGAGAAAACAAAGCACGTCGCGAAAGTCGGTGGGCTGGCATGCACAACACATGGCCCAGCCATCGGAGCCTGGTGCGTGAAATGACGGTGCTGAGCGGTTCAGTTCCTTTTCCTGTGCCGTGAACAAGGCGTCGAAAACGTTCGTTACTCACGCGGTGATCCCACCAGATGTGAGCCAAGCTGCGAAGGCACCGATGGTCGAACGTAACTAGCCACTTTGTGTCCGTTGATCTAGGGGGCTAGGTTTCGCAACCGTACAGTAAGTTCGAACGTATCGCTGCATTGTACACTCTACTCTTTAGGTCGAGAGTGATGTCGCGCCGCCGCCATAAGTGGCGAATACTAGCAAAGGCACCTCGAGTGTTTGTTATACGTTTCGTGATCTCATCTTCGATTCCAAGGGCACTGATACAACTTCGCAGGTAGTTAAATTTCTGAGCGACTTCTAGCTGATTCCCACCAAGGGTCAGCGCATAAAGCGATCCCTGCCAATCTTGGGGGAACGCTTTGCACTTCGATGGTGCAAAGCAAAGCCCGAAGCGGCTGACAGCCAGTGTTAATCTGTTCAGTGCAGCGTGACACGTCTGAGAGCTGCACAGATGAGGGCAATGTCGTCTGCATACACCAAATCAATAAGTCGTTCTCCGGGAAGTAGCTCTACACCTTATAAGTCATGTCCTGTAAATGTAGTCTCCATGACTTTGTCGATTGCGAAGTTGAAGAAAAAAGGTGACAACGTTGGAGATATTGAAGAACGGCGACAACTTGCCGTAAGCCCTCACTCTGCCCGTGCTAGGCGCGTATAATGCTCGGATAATATTTACATATTCATGTGGCACACATTTCCTGAGTAGACATTACCAAAGGGCACATCGATCAAGCAAATCGAAGGCACTTTTGATGTCGAGGAACACGACTATGGTGGGCCGCCAATAGTTGGGACGGTGGTCCAACAATTGACGCAAAGTTAAGATATGGTCGATGCAGCCACGACCCCGACGAACCCCGGTTTGCTCCTCACGAATCTGGCTTTCACGAGCGTCAGTCATTTTGTGAAGGCTTACAGAGGCAAGTAATCGGCAGGCGATGGGGATCAGACTGATTCCTCTATGGTCGCCGCATAGCGAACGCGAGCCGCCTTTGAAGATGGGAACAATAACGGAGCGGCCCCAGTCGGTTGGGACAGTTTCCTGCTCCCACGGTTTCACTAGTAATTCGTGTAAATCATAAATAAAAGCAAGGCCCCCGAATTTGAAGAGGGCTGGATGAAGATCACTTGGTCCCGCGGCTTTGTTCAACTTCAACAGTCCGATCTCACGGTTGATTTATGAGCGAGAGGGCGGATCCAAAGAGATCACTAGCCAGTGAGGAATTGAACAATTCAGGCCGATTAAATTGCTTTTTAAAACGCTCCGCCCAACGCTCCGAACGTTTTGAGAAATTGTGGATAGGCTGTCCACTCTCGTCACGTATAGTTTCACTAACAACAGGTCTCCTGCTGCCTGTTTCCCGTATCAGCCGGAATAACTTTCGATGGTTACAAAGGGCAGCGGCCACTTCCATGACTGACGCACGATGAGACCACCAAGGTTCGCGGTATCTCTTCAGGTTAACACGGAGTTTTGACCGGAGCTCTTTGCGAGTTTCATTGCGTTCGCTTTCAGCCGGAATATGCCGGCGAGCATCTATAAGTTCCAGAAACTGCGAAGAGACCCAATGTCTATGTTGGCAATTAGACATACCACAAGAGAATTAGCCTGCTGCTAGTAAGGTCTGGTGAACATGCGACCAGTGACCATCAATTGTCTCCAGTGAGCGCTTACTCAAGCCGCATGTGAGCGTACTTCCATACGCATTTAGAACAGCTGGCTTCGCCAGTTGGCTGATGTCAATGCGCACACAGTGTCGTCGTGGGCGTCCGCCAAAACGCATCTGCAGGTCAGCACATACAAGTGCATGATCGGTGTCCACACATGTGCTTCAAATCGAGCGACAGTTCTAGATGCAGCCTTTCTAGCGGTAACTGACTGCAATGTGAACGATTTGCGTGGGCGATTTGGTGGGCGCCAAGTCACTTTCCGGCGGGCACTGTGTCCGAAATTAGTGCTCGCAAGAAAAAAGCGGACATCTACACACAAATGAAGTAACCACTCACCGTTATGATTACGGGAGCCTACACCGTGTTTGCCGCCCAGATGCAGTTCATCAGTAGAAAGCTTTCCAACTTGTACGTTCAGATCCCCGCTAGCACAACAGTGTCCGTGCCTCTTCTGTGGCGAAGGAGCTGGGTCAGTTGGTGGTAGAAGTCGCCTTTTACTGAATCATCGCTAGAGTTTGTGGGCTCATAGGCAGCGCAATGAGAAAATACTGCTGGTGTCACCTGAAGGGGATCCCAGAGTGAGCACAAAGCTCCAGTCATGCAAACGGGTCTCTGATAAGCAGCAGATATTGATGCAGGGTCTTTAAAGTTCGGGCGAGTGTTGCCTGTTGATCGATCTGTAGCAATGTGCGTACATTGAGGCATGCCAATCTGAAGGAGAATCGAGGGCTCCAAATGGAAGCCGATGAACTGGGGTGAACCGCTTGGTTGGCATGGGATTGTCGACAGGATAGGAGTGACGCTCCGCTTTCACATGTGAGTTGAAACTAGAAGATAAACGCCTAGCAAAGCATGTTGGGGGAGTGCCAAGTGTCTCGGGGTTGAAAACTGGGGGGGGGGGATAAAAGTGAAGTTGGAACGGGGCCATAAGGGTGAAAAAGCGTAAGAGGGTGAATAAGAAGACAGAAAGTCTTGAGCAATAACATCCAAACCCTTATCCACCCTGCTCGATGCAGCAGATAAGGCGCCGTTTATTATCCTCGGCGGTGGCCAGAGCATCAAGAAACTGTAAGAGAAATACATTGTATTGCGTGGGCAGAATACTTTCAGGTTGCCCAGGCCTAGACAGCAGAACGATTAGGTTTCCCAAGCAAAGCCTCTGATTCAAAAACCTGACCGCAAGGCAGCGGGTTTGGTGGTGGGCTACAAGGAGTCTGATTTAAGGAATAAGGAGCCACCCTCATTCCAACCCCAACCTGGAAGACCAGGAGGCTGAGTTTATCTGATCTCTCACCAGTGACCAACCTGGTAGGAGTAGCTCTCAAGGGGCCCGGAGGCACCACGCAGTATAGCTCAATGGGTCAAGGAGGTACGCAAAAGGAAGCATCACGTTAACATCCATTCTCGTTGCGACGGAGTGCACGGCAGTGGGTTCCAAACGTCAGTTAGATGCTTTTGGATGGCAGTAGCAAATCTTTCCTTTCTCCTAACCGACTTGTATCTTCAACTTTCTGTTCGTTTTTTTCTATTTCTGCTTATACCTTGGTGTTATGATTATTTAGCCCACATCCCTCCTCTTGTTTTCCAAGCTTACCCTATACTCTTTCTTACTTCACATAAACCGTCCTGGCATGGACTACTGGGCAGGAAAAGGTGGGCAGTAATTGGTTGCAGAGGGTGTGATGGGGTCAATTAGGCTTTTCAACATCTCAAGCAGACCTATCAAACCCGTTACAACAATATGCAAAAGAAGGAACATTCACGGGATTATCGTATCGTTCCGTACTTCAATTGAATTTGAAACCAGCCTACGTCGAATCTCAGTTGCTGCAACAGACTCCTGACACTACTGACGTTGAACAAACTCCGATGCAGAGCACCCCACCCACCTAATCGATGTGTGATTCCAGTGTCCCCTCTCCTCTCCAACCTCCAGTTGTCGCAAAACCAGACATGCAAAAGCGCACACGTTATGGACGTGCAGTTATTCTTCCCGCTAAACTGGCTACTCATGGTTTTACAGTGTTGTAGAGAGCAGAAGCGAAAAAACCCGTGTCAGCTCCTTCACTTCCCATTCACTGGCTGGATGACGCGTCCTTGCTAACCTGTGTTCACCATTAACTGGTTGGCCAGGGTGCGATACGGGTGTTCCGTTTTAGATCCATTAATAACTGAGCACTTCACCAATTCCTGGCTCAACACTCACGGGATTCTCCTATCGTTCCAGTCCCATCTGAACTGAACAGAACCAAGGGATCAGCACAGCTGCAGGAAAACTGGAATCCAAGCGTTCTCAGCATGTAGTTATCTAACCGCTGTTTGAAACATTCCTCTGAGTGGGCACCCACAACATATTCCGGGAGGTTGTTCTATTGATTCACGACCCGGGTAAATGACGTGATGTCGGATGTCACATAGCACGTATCGAGCGTTCATGCTCGTGACTCACGCTCTAGGGGTAAGTGCTGAAGCGCTTGTAAACCATTTCATTTCATGTTCATTTTTCAAGTTCATTTTCAATTTTATTTTCAAGTTATTTTTTGCATTTTCATTCTTCATTTTTTCATTTGCAATTGTAATTTATGGTTCCATGTTTCGCTATTTATTGCGCAGTTGTGTTAAGTAGCTAATTTGATACAAGAATTCTTCGATGTTCGTTCGGCGTTCTGGTTTCGATTCGCTACGCGTGTGTTCGTCATGATTCGGCGGGATGGTTGCTTGGTATCTGCGGACACCTAGCTCGCCGTAGAGGTTAGTTGTGAGCAAAGCTGTTGGTCACATCCCCAGAGGTTACAAGCAATACATAGAATACCCTTGGTTACTACTTTGGAACAATACAAACATCGTGTGTTAGACATGACGCCACACTTGTCCAAAACGATACAGCAGACAGACAGTAATCCGAGGAAGAACCTCAAGGAACCGAAATACACTGGCGTCTGCCATTCGAGTAGGGAGAGAACAGTGTGCACGCGTGGGGCGTAGCCATTCGTTTGGACAAGCAGTTCTTATGGGCGCTCGGCAGTGCTCGGTTTTAGGGCCGGTACTTTTCGCAATTTGTGCAGCTGTTCTGTGACTACTACCCGGTAATCACATTATTTGGCGTGCTATACTTTAGAGTCTTTTAGGTGAATATCTCGTGAAGAGAAGTGTTTGAATAGATACTTCTGAGGAAATTTGACTATAGTTAAATTTTTCTCTTGGAAAAGTTGACATCCAGGTGCGTGCATGGTGGGAAGAGTGTCACCTCATGTTCAGAGACCGTCCTGTGCGCACTCTGCAACAGATGGCTGCACATTGTTTGCTGTAAAACCGATAATGATCTTTACCAATATCTTCAACACACTGCATCTAAAGGCGTCAAGTTTCACTGCGAATTGCGTCTAGCATTGGTTGGTGACAAGTAACTTCTGAGGAACTCTTACAACGCGCATACTGTGTCTGCGCAGGCCATCTCTAACTCGGACAGCGAGACACCTATCATATCAGTGTGTCTGCCCGGGTCTGGGTATTCTACACAGAAAGGAAAAAGAAGCCGAGGGTCATCTACCACGTTGGACTTAACATCGTTGCCCAGTGAGAACGAGAATGGGCGGATGCATAAGCCCAAATCCTATGCCGCAGTCGCGAGCCCTAGCACCTCAGCAAAAGGGAGGATGACCATAGCCGAGAACAAAGCCTCGAAGAAGATCTCCTTACTGACCAAGATAAAATCAAACCAAAAACACGGAACTAAAGCTCGTCCTAAATAGAGTAGCGCAGCTTGAGGAACTGGTCAGAGAAAAGAAATGCCCATCAAAGCCAGCATCACCGGAACGAGACAAGCCGCCTGCTCGCAACCGCTGCCTGATAATCACAAACGTCCCAGAATCCAACAAAGACTCCAGCTGAAAGAATACTCGACGACCAAGTCTTTCTTAAACGAATGGTCTCCATACTATTTGATGAGAGTGAGCAAGGAATAAACCGAATCTTTGCTTTTCGCTTTGGCAGAAAACAAGAGGACCCAGCCAAGTTTCGTACTCTGAAAATCGTCTGTCAGGATGAAGAAGAATGCCAACACATCCTGAGAAGGACCTCGCGCCTCTAGAGAATCGCTCTGCGTTCTGAAAGATCTCTCCCCGGAGGACCGAGTCCGAATGAGACAAGCTGTCTGCGAGCTGTGAATCCGACGAGCAAATGGCGAAACAGATCCACACATAGTGGATTTTCGCGTAGTCAGAAAAACTAAGAGAGCTCGATGGAGGCCAATCCTCCTTTTTCCAAGACCTCAAACATAAGAACGGACTATGGGTAATACTCGAGAATGTGCGCAGTCTCAGAGACATGCTAGATGAGATTGCACTCCTTATCTCTGAACAGCAACCAAACCTAATGGCGTTCAGAAACCTGGCTGTCATCTGATATATATGACTCTGAGGTTCATGTTACAGGATATCAGCTACTTCAATACGATCGCTTTGGTGGGAGGTGTGGAGGCGGAGTAATCCTCTACACAAAGAACTACCTCAAGGCCCACATTGTCGAACCCGATTGTGACAAGGATGATATGTCAGAAATGCTCTGTGTCGAATTCATGTTGGATACCAATCGCTGATGGTCGGAGTGGTCTACAGAGCCCCAGTAGGACGTAGCTCACCATTTACGCTCCGTGCGAACCCACAGAAGACGCACAAACGGTATCCTTATAGGTTACTTCAACACCCCCGACATAATCTGGGACGTGCTTCACAGGGATCTCCCACCTGACTCCTTTGAAGTTGATCTCCTTGACATCGTCCAAGAGTGCAACCTGACAGCATATTTTAACAACAATGTAGATGGTTCCTTGTCAGACACCAAACATTCCAGACCTGGCTCTCACCTCGGCCCCATCTGATGTCTCAGATCTAACGATCCTCCAACCTCTTGGGCAGAGTGATCCTTTTCGTGGACAGGACGCCTCACAATCTACGATCAGAGGACACTGCGTCGAAATTTCTGGCGCACTGACCAGTCCAGATTAAGGACGGCTGCAAGAAAAACAGACTGGAGTATTCCGCAATCCTTGGAGTTTGATGATGCATGGGAACGTCTACGATTTATGGTGATGCGGCTCATTGAACAGTTTGTTTCAGACTGCAGAAGCGGATCACTAACAAAAGGAGCTACATGGGTTGATAAAGAAATAGGATCTTTAATGAAAAAGCCATGGAAACTATTGGCCCATGTCAAGAGCACAGGAATGACAGCAAGCTACATAGAGTACAAAACTGTCAGAAACCTATGCACCCTGAGAAAACGAGACAAAAGACTACTATTTGAACATGGATTGGCCATGGAATCCAAAAACTGTCCCAAAAATGTTTTTGTCTACCTGAAGCGAAATGCCGAAACCGGTAGTGGAAACCTGCCCCATTCACTTCTAAGGAAAGTACCGTTCTCTACGGCGAAGATGAAAAAAGCAAATCCATTGGCTGCGCAATATTGCTCGGTCCATCTAGTGGAATCTCTGCTGCTCCTCTATGGACCAAGTTGTAATTAACCCCGAGGCAGTAACTAAGCTACTCCTCGAACTGAACCCGAACTCCTTCCCAGGTCCGGATGAATTGCATCTCAGCTTCCGCAAGACGATAGCTGAGTACATCACCGCCCCTCTCTGTCAAGTGTTTCGGCAATCCCTCAAAGTCGGCTACCTACTCTTAGGCTGGAAAGCAGGTACCATCCTGCACGAATACAAGGGGGGAAACCAAAAAGACCCAGCGAACTACCGGCCAATAGGCCTGACATAAGTCGTATGCAAAACCATGGAACGAATAGTAAAGCGCGCCCTCCAGCTACAGTGTGAGCCTAAACATCATCTTAACCGCTCAACATAGCTTCTGTGAAGCAAGGTCATGCACCACTAACTTACTCATCGCAAGGGAAACATAGGCAGACGCCATAGATGCCCGAAAACAGGTTGAAGTAATATTCATTGACTTCAGCAAGGTCTTTGATAAGGTTCCACACGTACGAATGCTACATAAACGCTAGGGAATTGGCCTTACAGGAAATCTCTCCTGGATTGCCGGTTTCTTAAGAGGTAGGACAATGCGCGTACAAGTGTACCAAATCCTCTCTGCTCCAGTGCCTATGAGTAATGGCATTCCCCAAGCATCAGTGCTTGGATCAGAGCTCTTTAAACTGTACATTAACAATCTGCCGACTGCACTTAAAACCGACTGCTTGATCTATGCCGATGACCTCAAGCTATGGTCAATAGTATCCAGCCTTGAATTTGCGGACAGATTACAAGGGGCTCTAGACCAGCTACACGAATAGTCCATCAAGTGGGAATTGCCAGTAAACCGACATAAATGCGCTGCTCTCCCAATGGGTAGTACTGAACTGTCCGGTGCATACCACATTGGTGGGTTGCTCCTCAGGAATACTACTCACGAGAGATCACGGGGTTATCGGGACTTCTGACCTTAGGATGACGCAGGACAGATTGAAGTAGACACCGGAAGAAGACTGGTGAATGCCATAAAAAATCATATGTTCGAATGACTCCTGAAATGTTTCGACCTTTGTTCACTTCGTAAGTCCGTCCAGTCCCAGGATAGCGACTACCAGCTATCAATCCGCTTTCATAGTCTGAATAGGCTCTATTGGAAAAGGTCCAGGGACGTGCATCGAAAGCTGTTATGGGGCTTCGTGCTCTCCCGTACCCTAGTTGACTCCAGCAGCTAAATCTGTTCTCCCTCCAGCTCCGCTATTGCCAGGGTGATCTCATCTACCTTAGGCGCATTCTCTGAGGGGAACTTGGAAGTGGGTTATAACACTGCTTCCGGCCCAACACTGACTGCTCCACACAAGGTCACGCATGGAAACTATTTAAGCAAGGAAGACACAGAATTCGCATGGACGTCACCCTATCCACTAGTGGTAAATGATTGGAACGGCCTACCGAAAAAGAATGCAGATGAGCCAACCGAGGAAAGTTTCAGGCGGCTGCTAGACAAACATTCGCTGAGAATGCTGAAGTCTTGCGGCTGTCACTGCGATTGCGAGGAACCCTCGAGAAATGTCGTAATGCAACGATGCGCATCAAACCTAGTAGGATACGGAGTCGATAGGGCAGATAAGGGTTTTCTCTCCTGCTCTCTACAACTCAATGTACAATATTCCTCCGGTACAGCTTTCCAAGCTCTTCCGAGTCCCAATAGTATGCTGGGCAGTAATAGACTCTTAGAGCTGCAAGCCAAAATAAATACCTCGTAGACGGCTGGATGCTCAACCGCCTAGTAAGAGGCTGATGTAAGGGAAGCAGCTAAGGATGCACAGAAGACGGAAGAGAGAATGCCGAAGATGAATAGGAGGGTAGGGATAATAGGAAGCAAAAGCGATCGACCTCTTATGTGTTAACGCGTCACCGTGACGCCTGCGGACCGGCTACAGATGAACTTAATAAACTCAGGTGCAGATGGGACTGGAAAAATAGGAAAGTCCCTTGGATGGCCCTTCTTGAGCGGATCGTTCAGCCAGGAAACGCTAAGGTCCTACGAGGTCTTGACGGAGCTAAAACGAAACACTCGAACCACACCCTGATCAACCAATTACTGCCCACGTTCCCTACACTAGCACTCCCCGTTGTGTAGGTCAAGTGAAGCAAGACGTAGAAATAAAATAGAAGACAAAAAGAAAGGAATAATTTAAATGAAAGATAACAACAAAGAAAGAGAAGAGTGACAGAATAGAAACGCAAAGTTGGGAGATGGATATGGTCAGGAGTAGGGAAAGGTTTCGGGTTGCCACTCTAGAACGGTCTGACACGCTTGAAACCCTTAGCCGTAGGTTCAGTGATTACACTTACTGAAAGCGAGTTTAGGCGCTCGATAACTCTATGCGGTAACCGAGTTTAAACTCTGATCCGGTCGGAACGCGGATTGTGTAGTTTCAAGGGATGACCGGCAAGACAAGACAACCAAGGCGGGCTAAATGGCCAGCTCAAGTCCGGTCCAACCTTACCTGTTAAAATGCGGTATGTAAGGAGAAGGTCACCACGAAGTCGTCGGTAGTGCATTGAATACATACCCAAGCTAAGTAGACGCTGGGGGTACGTTTGCTACCGTAATCATCATCATCATCAGCAGCAGCAGCATCATCACTATACACGTTAGCTGCAGGTGGGAAACACCTCAGCTATTGTGTCGCAATACAAAAGACGAGAAATGGAAAACAAAGAGTGGCACGCCGGCTCAGTCCCCAGTAACGGATGGACATCGTTCCGGAGAGCTAACAGTGGGCTATCGTGCCTAACGAGTGAGATTATGATTGGAGAGGGATGCTAAGCAGGAAGGGGATGGACAAAGAAACTCACAACACAAACGTCATTGGAGCCGGCTCCAAGCCAGATCAGCAAGTGTGTCCAACCAAACGTGTTCACCGTCCGTAGGACCCCAGCCAGGCAGTCGGGATGCACCAACCTATGCCAACTTCGAAATGAGGGTTTTCATCTCTCTCGATCAAGTCATCGCTTGGTCTCCCCTCGTCTTCTTACAACCGCACCCACAACGTGCAAACACTACACGTCGCGGAAGTCGGTATGCTGGCATGCGCAACACGTGGCCCAACCATCGGAGCCTGGTGCGTGATATAATGAGGCTGAGCAGTTCACTCGCTCTTCCTGTACCAAATACGCGATGCCGAACACGCTCATTGCTCACGCGGTGCTCCCACCAGACATGACCTAAGCTGCGAAGGCAGCGATGATCGAAGATGACGAGCCACATTATGTCTGTTGACCTGATGGGCCAGGTTTCACAGCCATATAGGAGAGTTGAACGGACGGCTGCGTTAGCAACTCCGCCCTTCAGGGCGAGAGTAATGTCGCGTCTGCACCACAGGTGGCAGAGATTGGCAAAAGCACCTCGAACTTTCGCTATACGGTTCGTAAACCCATCTTCAACCAGACGGGTGCTGATATAGCTGCCCAGGTACTTGAATTCCTGAACGACTTCTAGCAGATCCCTTCAAAGCGTTAGCGCAGGGTTGGGTCCTTGCAAATCTTGGAGAAGTACTTTGCATTTCGATGGAGCAAAGCATAACCCAAAACGATTGACAGCCAGTGCTAACCGCTCCAGTGCTGCTTGACAAGTCTGGGAACTGACACAGATTAGGGTACTTTCGTCCGCGTATTTCAAGTCAAGAAGTCGCTCACCAGGAAGTAGCTCCACACCTTCTAGGTCGTGTCCAGCGAACGCTGTTTCCATGACTTCATCAATAGCGAAGTTGAAGAGGAAAGGTGACAGCGCGCAACCTTGTGTCACACCGCTGGTGATACTGAAGGGTGGCGAGAGTTTGCCATAAACCCTCAGTCTGCTCGAACTATGCGCGTACAGCGCTTTGATAATGCTTACATATTTATCAGGCACATCTTTCTTCAGCGGACAGTCCCAAAGGGCACGTCGATCGACTGAGTCGAAGGCACCTTGTATGTCAGGAAACACGACAACGGTGGGTCGCCAATAAATATGGCGGTGCTCCAACGCTTGACGCAAGGTGAAGATGTGGTCGATGCAGCCCCGACCTCGACGAAATCCGGCTTGTTCTTCATGAATCTGGCTTTCACGAGTGCAGTCAGTCTGTGGAGAATGACAGAGGCAAGCAATTTGGAGGCAATCAAAATCAGACTGATCCCTTTATAATTGTTGCATTCCTAACGGGAGTTTCCCTTGAAAATTGGGGCAATGACGGAGCGGTTCCAGTCTGTCGGGACTGTCTCCTGCTCCCAAAGTTTCACTTGCAACTGGTGTAAATCATCAGAGCAGGTCCCACGAATTTGAAGAGGGCTGGGGGAATTCTATCTGCCCCTGCGGCCTTATGCAGTTTCGACAGCCTGTTCTCACGTTTGACTTCCGCGCGTGAGGGCGGATCCAAGGAGATGGCCCAGGGAGAAGGACGCTCAATGCCCGAAAAAGAAACCGATAACTCAGATTGGTTAAATTGGCTTGCAAGTGTTCGGCCCAACACTCCAAGCGTTTTGACAGAATGTGGATCGGCTGCCCACTCTCGTCGCGTATGGTCTCGCTAACACCAGATCCTCTGGTGCCTGTTTCCCGTATCAGACGGAATAACTTACGATGATTGCCAACGGTAGCGGCTGTTTCCATCTCAGAGGCACGATGAAACCACTAAGCTTCACGGTCTTTCTTCAAGCTAGCATGTAATTTTGCCCGGAGAATTTTGCGAGCCTCATTGTATTCGCTTCCAGCCGGAATACGTCGGCGAGCATCCATAAGTACCATAGATTATGCAGAGACCCAATGTCGGGTCTGGCAATTTGCTTTGCCACATGAAGACATGCCTGCTAACAGTAACGTTTGACAAATATGCGATCAGTGATCTTCGACAGTGTTTAGTGGGCGCTTACCCAGCACAAATGTCAGCGCACTTTGATACACATTCAGAACACCTGGCTTCAGCAGCTGGCTGGTGTCAATCCGTTCACATCGACGTTGCGGAGGTCCATCGAAACGCGCCCAAAGGTAGGCGCAGACAAGTGCCTGGTCAGAGTTCACGCTCATGCTCCAAATCGAGCGACAGTTTTGGACACAGCCTCTCCAGTAGTAACTAATCGCGATATGATCGATTTGCGTCCATGGCTGGCCCGAGGCTGGTGGCCGCGAAGTCACGCTTCTTCGGGTGCTTTGTCGAAAGTTGGTGCTGCCGAGAAAGAGGCGAGCATCTTCACACAGCTGGAGCGATCGCTCACCGTTATCATTACGGGAGTCTACACCATGTTGGCCGCCCAGATGAAGCTCAGCAGAGGACAATTTTCCGATTTCGGCGTTTAGAGCGCCAGCCAACACCACAGTATCCGTGCTTCTTCTGTAACGAAGGAGTTCGTGAAGATGCTGATAGAAACCATCTTTTACCGAATCAGCGCTACAGTTTGTAGGGGCCTAGGCCGCAATGACAAACAGGCACCGTTTGTCCCCCCGCGCGACCTCGTAGCACGGAACGAACCAGCTAATCTAACGGTGCACATCCTACCGTTTACTGGGATCCAATCGATGAGGGCAGCTTAAGCCCGGGGACTCAAAACAATGACGACGTCAGCTTGACCGGCATTTGAAACTGCATCACCGCCAGGCGCAATGAGAATGTGCCGCCAGTGTCGCATGTGGGGGATCGCAGGGTACCCACGGAGCTCGAATCTTGCAGGCTAGTTTCCCATCGAGCACATAACTTGTGGAGGAATCAGACGCTCTGAGACACAGCACTAAACACTTCGCCCGATTTATGGGCAGCAACCACAAGACAAACCATTCCGAGTCCATCCAGAGTCCGTTGAAGATCCACGGGACCTCCAGGGATATCAACAATATTTCAGAGCTCCAGGTCATCAGCAAATAAGAGTGATGGTACATCAAGCTCTCCCGGCAAGTTATTCAGGTAGACTGAGGACAGCAGCGGACCTAGGACAGAGACTTGTGGAACGTCGCTAAGAGCAGCTTGTCAAAAAGAAAGACTGCTTCCCACACGAGTACACTGTTCCCGTCCATCCATAAAAGCTGACACCCACTGGAGTGCGCGATCAGATATTCCATAAGACCTCAACTTCAGTGAGAGTCGCGAATGGGAGACAGTGTCAAAGGCCCTGACGAAGTCAATGAACTCCACCCCGACCGCAGGTCCACTGTTTACAGTTTCAGCCTAGCTCTCACGGGCTACCAGCAAGCTCGTTTGATAAGAAAATCCTTTGTGAAAACCATGTTGCTCGACGCTAAGCAGGTTAAACCTGTGTAAGTGGTTCTGCACTGTATCTCGTACTAGTTTTTCAAGTAACTTAACGACCACGCTAGTCAAGCTGACAGGCCTGTAATTAGCCGGTAGGTATTTGTCACCGCACTTAAAAATTGGGCCGACAACCGTCTCATTTCATTCGGTAGGCAAGATACAGCTGTTGAGTGATTTCGGAAACACAACTCAGAGGTCCACTGAGTTCCACTGCCAATTCGTGCGACAACTGTGAACAGAATCTGGCCCGGAAGCCTTAGTTGGGTTCACCTCTTTCAGCAACCGGAGAACTTGGGACTCAGTTACAGGAATTTTATCCAGACAAGAGTCCTCAGACCTTGTCATAGTCTCTATAGACATGAGTCCCATCTGCTCGAAGCAATGGTGGTATGGGCGAGTTTGCACTACAGCGTCATTTAACGTAAGCGAAGAAGTGCTTGGGATTTGTCGAGGCACTATTAGCTAAGTCCTTTTCATACTGAAGCCGGGCCAATCTACGATGTAGCTTGCATGCATTTCGAACCAACGGATGCTTGTCAAACGTGCTATTCGACGGAGTTGTTCGATACGCTCGACAGCATCTAGACCGCTTCTTTAGTGTTCACAGAGTTGTAGAGAGCAAAAGGGATGACCCGTGTCAGCTCCATCACCTCCTGTTCATTGGCTGGATGACATATCGTTGCTAAACTGTGTTCCCCGAGGGATTGTTGCAGCTGCAGCAAAAACAGCGGAATCCAGGCATGCTCCGCACGTACTTGTCCAACCGTTCTTTAAAACATTCCTCTATCTGGGCACTTACCACACATTCAGGGAGATTGTTCCACTCATTCACAACCCGTGTGGATAACGTGATATCGGACCGGATGTGGTTCCTCCGAAGTTTAAAAAGTTTCAAGCTGTGGCCGCGTGTTGAACAATCTGTGTTGAACTGTAAGAACTGCGGCACCACCTTCCCAAATCGCCCCTTAAAATGCGTCTAGCATAAATCAGGTCACCAAGGCGACGGCGTTAGTCCAGAGTAAATAAGTTCATACATTGGGAACGAAGGGGATAAGGTAAAACACGCAGCATGGACACAAACTTGAATCCGCGCCTCTGAACCTCCTCAATCAAAATAATAAATAATAATAATGTCAGCTGAACGCCGTAACGGCGCTTCACTGCCGCGCGACCACCACCAGTCGCGCGCGGGCTGAATATACCGAGAGGACGCCCACCCCTATGAGGATTCGAACCGGTGACTTTATAGTTGCAAAGCAAACATGCAGACTGCTCGGCCACCAGCCGACCAACTCACATTCAAATTTCGTGAGTGGGTGTATGACAGGTAGGCCATATTCCAGTATTGGACGAATGTGGAAGGAAAACAGTAGCCTGAAGTTCTGCGGTGTCAATTTGTAGAACGACCTTCGTATGGCAGAGAATTCTGGTGGCAGATGCTACCTTCCGCAACGTGTCCTGGGTTGTTCTTAGGCCTGGAGAAACTAGTACACCCAAATCCTTCTCACCAAACACATTCTTCAGCAGAAAACCACCAATGTGGTAAGCACCGAAAGGTTCCTGATCACGGAGCAAGAGAACACAGCACTTATCACGATTCATCATCATCATACACGTTAGCTAGAGGTGGGAACACCTCAGCTACTGTGCCGCAATGCACAGAAAAAAAGAATTCAACTGGGGCAAGCCGGCTGAGCTACCGGTAACAGATGAGCATCGTTCCGGTAAGCTACCAGCCGGCTACTATGCATCAAAAAATTACTATGCAAAATTATATAAGGTTAAATAATGAGATCGTGGTCGGAGGGGGAGGCTAAAAGGGATGGGATGGGACAAAGAAACTCCACAAACGCCACTGAGGTCGGCTCCTAGTCATATCAGCAAATGTGTCCAACCAAACGTGTTCATCGTCTTTCGGACCCCGACCAAGGAGCCGAGACGCTCCAACCGAGGCCAGTACAGAAGTGAGGGCCTCCATTCCTCTGGACCAAGTCATCGCTTGGTCACCCCTCCTCCTCTTCTATCCACACCCCCGGCGCGCAAACAACGCACGTCGCGGGAGTCGGTGGGCTGGCATGCACAACACGTGGCCCAGCCATCGGAGCCTGATGCGTGAAATAACGGTGCCGAGCGGTTCAGTTCCTTTTCCTGCGCCATAAACAAGGCGTCGAACACGCTTGTTGCTCACGCGGTGTTCCCACCAGATGTGAGCTAAATTACGATGGCACCGGTGGTCGAACGTAACTAGCCTCTTCAGGTCCGCTGCTTTAAGCGGCCAGGTTTCACAACCGTACAGTAAGGTCGAACGTACTGCTGCATTGTACACTCTACCCTTCATGGTAAGAGTGATATCGCGCCGGCGCCATAAGTGGCGAAGGTTAGCAAAAGCGCCCCGAGCTTTTGCTATACGGCTCGTGATCTCATCTTCAATCCCACGGGCGCTAATACAACTTCCCAGGTAGATGAATTTTTGAACGACTTCTAGCTGAACTTATCACGGTTGATAGGCATTTGCCACCTGACAGATCAATCGTGCAGCAGATCGAGCACCCGTTGTAATCTGTCAGCATCTTCAAGCCTGGCTACTTCCGATCAAACTTTAAGATCATCAGCATAGATCAAGCAGTCGATTTTGAACACCCCCGGTAGATCGTTGATAAAGATTTTTAATAGTTCGAGACCAAGAACGGAGCCTTGTGGAACCCCACTGGTCATAAGAACAGGACCGGTTAACTTCGTTAACCCGCACCTTCATACTACGGTCATCTAGGAAATCCGCGATCCAGGCGAGCAAATTACCAGCGATGCCAATCTGCCGAAGTTTGATAAGTCGCTTGTGTGGAACCTTATCAACCGCCTTGCTAAAATCCACAAAAACTACATCAAGGCGATGACCAGGATTCACTGACTGCACCCAGTTTTCTCGGGCAGCAAGCAGATTGGTAATGCAAGAGCGTACCCACCGAAATCCGTGCTGAGCAGGAGAGATGACGTCCAATTTTTCAAAGTGCAGATGCAAGGCCTGTTTCAAAATCCTTTCCATGGTTTTACAGGGGATTGATGACATGCAAGTCAGTCGGTAGTTCACTGGATCTGGGCGATTCCCACCTTTGTACATCGGCTTCGCATTAGCTTTCCAGTTAGTTTGGAGACCACTTGCTTCAAGTGAGCTTCGAAATATTTGACAAATTGGTGCAGCAATGAACTCCGCCACCTCTTTGAGGAACAAAGGATGTAAGACATCGGGATCCGGTGAAGAATTCGAGTTCAAGTCGAGAAGGAGTTCCAGTACTCTGTCAGTGGTAATTTCAACATGCTCTAATGGAGAAGGGTGACAGGGAGTATCCTCAACAACTCATGGCGCCTCCGTCGTATACACAGCGGAATATTGCGAAGCTAGTAGACAAGCTTTCGCCATGTAATTATGTAGCACGGTGTTCCCTTTGCTTGAATACAGTGCGGGTATACCGTTGCCAGCTTTGGTGCTTCTGTTTAAGTATGCGAAAAGCTTTTTCGGATTAATCGCAGATTGCTCGGCCAAGTGCTGCTCATATAGTTCTCGCTTTTCGCGCTTTCTCAGGGTGCATAAATTTCTAACCTCTTTGTACAGAGCGTAATCTTGCGCCGTCTGAGTGAACTTGAACCGGTCCCAAAGTTTTCGTCTTCTCAGCATGAGCGATTTGATTTCCCGATCTATCCATGGGGGCCCTTTGGAGAAAAGTTGTTTTGTGACCCTCGGAACAACCCGATCAATGATAAACATCATCTTGGAGCACAAAAGGTCCCAAGCGGCATAGAGACCTAACTGATGAGGGATGTACCAGTCCATGAGGCTAGCAGCTAATTTTAAGCGGAAGGGGTCAGCACGCCAGAAATTTCGGCGGTGCACTCCTTGGACATTGATAGCTGTCGTGTCCACGAAAAAGAGACTACACAGTGATCACTTTTCCCAAGAGGTTGAAGAATGGCTAGAGCGGAAACATCTGATGAGCCAGATGTGAGCACAAGGTCAAGGATGTGTGGCACATGGCCTGGGGAAAAACGGGTAGGTGATAAAACGTGTTGCGTTAGATTACATTCGAGGACTATTTCTAATAAACGCGTATCAAAAGAATCTGGAGATAAATTACAATGAAACGCATCCCAGCCTACGGCCGGAGCAATGAAGTCACCCACAATCAAACAATCTTTGCCTCCCCGTGTATCCTCAGAGTCTAGACGATAAAATCCTGACCTCAAGGGGGATCTGTAGATGACGCCGACTTTGAGCGGCCTGAACCCATCGTGAACCCTACTCCAAAGAATTTCCGATTCTCTATCGAGATCACACACGGCTTCCACTGTGTGAACTTTAAAATCTGACTTCCAGTAAAGTGCAACACCGCCCCCAGATCTACTAGACGATCCGCACGGGCTGGAATAAATACCTCCGAGTTCGAAATTTCCGAGGATATCCAAGTCTCAGTAAAAGCCATCAGATCGGGTTCTTGCTCCGAGGTCATGAGCAATATCTGATACAATTTGTTTCTCAAACTACACACGTTCGCCGATATCACACGCAATGCACTCCTGATTCTCAGTGAGCCAGAAGAACGAAAACTGGTTTCCACTGAGTCCTCGTGATTCCTTTTACTACTCGAAAATGCACAATTTTTAGGTCGCTTTCCCCAGCTGCTCGTCGGATTCGTAGTTCATCAACGGCCTGCTTTATTTTAACTGGATCTTCTGGGGAGAGGTCTCGCAAAACACAGAATGTTTCTCCTTTCAAACGCGAGGTTCAAGTTCAAGTTCAAGCGGGAATGGAACGATAGGATTACCCCGTGAGTGTTCCTTCATCGGCGGGTCGTTGAACCAGGAGTTGGCGAACTTTGAAATACCGATGGACCTAAAACAAGACCGCATCATTCCCTGTCCAACCAATTAATGCCCACGTATCCTACCCTAGCAGTCCCTGCTGGGTCGGTTACGTGAAGTAAGAAAAAAGTAAACGCAGAAGAGGGTGGAAAGAGCTAAGCAAGTGGAATACCAAGATATTTGAGTCATTAGAAAAAGAACTGAAAAGTGAAGGTGACACCGGCACAACACGGATTCAGGATGGGATATTCTTGTGTTACAAACTTACTTGTGACGAGACAGGAATGGTTGCAAGCACTGAACCGGGGAAAGTCCATCGACGTAATCTACATCGACTTCAGCAAAGCATTCGACAAAGTCAATCATGAAGTGCTTCTAGACAGATTAAGGTCGTGTGGTGTCGGAGGATCGTTACATCGATAGATCCATGAATTTCTCGTTGGAAGAAAGTGGAGGGTACAGGTGGACGGCCATCTAACCGATTGGTATCCCTCGAGCAGTGGTGTACCTCAAGGTACGGTACTGGGACCTACTCTGTTTCTCATCCATATCAACGAGCTGCCGCAGCTTCTACGGTCGCCGTGTGCACTGTTTGCGGATGACCTCAAAATTTGGCGAGAAATTAATACTCTCGATGACTGTGATATTCTCCAACAAGACCTCGACCGCCTCGCAGTATGGTCTGCTGAAGTCCACCTACCGGTCAACCCGGCAAAGTCCCTATTCATGAATCTCGGGAAGGCTGTTCACGGACGAACGTACACCCTAGACGGCCAACCACTGCATCCCACACCTTCCGTGAAAGACCTAGGTATACTCTCACGCTGCGATTTGAAGTCCGTCGACAACACCAACAAACTGTATCGAAACGGACTGAGCATGCTCTGGGCGCTGAAACGCAGCTTCTGCACTTGGTCTGAGGACGTCGCCACTCGCCTCTTCTCTTCCATCGTCAGACCAATGGTAGAGTACGGCTCGCCTGCATACTGTCCAATCACTCGCGGCGAAGCGCAAAAGATCGAACGAGTACAACACATCGCCACCAAGTTGATCCCCAGCTTGAGAGGCTTATCGTATGAAAACCGGTGCATGGAACTTGGGCTCTACACCTTGTCATATCGCCGTGTTCGAGTGGATCTTATCATCTTTACATCTCGGTCATTTCCCCATGCTAAGGTCGTTACTCCACTTGCGAGTACCATGCACCACACGTGGGCACAGGTACAAACTCGTGGTACCTGATCTGAAGAAAATCCCACACCCCTTGTGTTTCGAGCGGAGGGTTGTGCACGCCTGGAACAGTCTGCCAGAACACGTCGTCGAGGCCGAATCTGTGCAGAAATTCAAATCTTTGTTGGATTTACACTTCGCTAACATACGTTTCAGAGAACGGTTGCCACTTGACAACGATATCACCCACTTGTGACTCACTGTGTAAACAAGCATTTTGTGTGCTACAGAAGGAGTTGCTGAACCATCTCAGGATACCCACCGGACGTGTTTATATTTTTAAAATGTTTTTTGATTATCACCCGATGGAGTTGTACAGAATTATTTTCCACTTACTCCAAAATACAGTATTCAGAGTCGGCTAGGAAAAAATAAACGTTTGCTGTTGCCACCCAAGAGCATCGAGCTGGCGCGCAAAACCCTTAACTGTAGGTTCCCTAACCACGTGAGTTGGAAGCGAATTCCAGCGATCTATAACTCGGCGCGACAGATGAGTTTCCGTCCTAATCCTATCAGACCGTGGCTTATGCAGTTTCAGTGGGTGACCGCGGAGATTAGGTAACGTAGCGGGACTAAATAGCCCTGACAAGTCAGGGCCAATCTTACACGTCAAAATACTATAAGTGAGAATCAGGTCCCCTCTTATCCTTCGGTAGTGCATTGAGTACATCCCCAAACTGAGCAAGCGTTCACGTCATGTCTGTCCCCGTAGACCCTGCACTAATCGAGTGCCCACTCGTAACACCCTCTCCAAGTCCATTTTGTTTCGGTTAAGACATGGTGAACAAGCCTGAATACAATATTCCAGGTGGGGTCGGACGAATGCCGAAAATAGCTTCGCAAACAAATTGGCCGTTAAGATTCCGAAAGAGCGGCGGATAAACCACATCATACGAAACCCTCGACAAGCAGCCTCCTTCCAGTTGTCTCCAGAATGAAGTGCTGATGCGTGTACGACTCCTAAATCAACCTGCTGAGTGACAACAGGGAGTTCACCACCGCCGACAACATATCGGATGTGAGGATTTGCAGCTCCGATTCGGATAACAGAGCATTTGGCCCTATTTATGGGCATCAACCATAAGGTAGACCATTCCCAGAGCCTAGCCAAGGCACGCTGAATTGCCTCAGGACCCCCCAGGATATCCACAATATTCCAGAGCTTAAGGTCGTCAGAAAACATTAGTGATGACACCCCTAGCTCTCCCGGCAAGTCATTTACATAGATCGCGGACAACAATGGCCCCAACACCGAGCCCTGCGGAACGCCACTAAGGACAGCTTTCCTGAGCGAAAGGCTACGTCCCACCCGTACGCACTGTTCCCTCCTCTCAAGGAAGGCAGACACCCATTGAAAGGCGCGACCAGATATCCCGTAAGATCTCAATTTTAGTGAGAGCCGAAGATGTGAGATAGTGTCAAAAGCTTTCGAAAAATCTACGAGTAGCACGTCCACAGCGTGGCCACTGTCTACCGCTTCGGCCCAGCTTTCACGAGCTACAAGTAGATTAGTCTGATATGAAAATGCCTTGCGGAATCCATGTTGCGCATTACTGAGAAGGTTGAATCTAGTCAGGTGGTTCTCCACTGAATCCCTTATCAGCTTTTCAAACAACTTGACTACTACGCATATCAAACTGACAGGCCGGTAGTTCGCGGGTAGAGCGCTGTCACCGCCCTTAAAAATCGGACAGATGATTGCCTCCTTCTATTCCGAAGGTAGGCTGCAGCTATCCAGCGATATTGAAAACATGCATGTGAGCGGACCACTAAGCTGTGGCCAATTCATGCAACAGCTTCGGATGAATTGAATCAGGACCGGAAGCTTTAGAGGGATTAATGCATTGCAGTAGCTCGAAGACCTGAGTCTCCGTTATGCTAAATTCAGCTAAGCAAGAATCCTCTGGAACGCTTGAAACCAATCCAACCTGTGGTAAAGAGGTTCGCTGGAGGATACGGCGGCATTCCTCTTCACCTTGACAGACCACCTTTAGGGGTCGAACTTTCGAGTAATCATCCTGCTTCCTGCCGAGACGAAAAGAGAAAACGAGGTTTACGCTCTTTTCCCCAGCATCTAACAGTAATGAAACCATGCGCCTGAGAAACGCTTGGTCCTCCAATATGCTTTCAGTCGAGGATTCCTTAGTAGCAAGACTCCCGTCGCGGAATCAATCCACGGAGGTTGCGCTCTCGAAGATGTGAAGTGCAGAAATGCCGACAAGGTGAGCCCAACGTTTTCCCCAGGCTATTTGAACAGTGTCAGTCTCCGATATCACACAAGGCGATGACCTAGCATTATCCCGCATCGCATGGCAGTACGCGGCAAAAGTGTTCGGATACCAACTGGTAGTAGCTTGGCAAGGCCTGATAAGGGCACACTGGAAAGATATGCAGTGTTCGCTGGTGCCGAGAGGCGAGTCGTAAGCAAGGTACTATACAAAGCCAAGTGACTTAGGATTGAACCGGAACCTGCTATCCGCAGTTGAGCTTTTAGTTCAAGTTCAAGTTTAGTTAGGACCGGAACGATAGGATAATCCCGTGAATGTTCCTACTTTTGCGTATCGTTGGATCGGTAATTGACAGGTCTGCTTGAGATGTTGAAAAGCCCAAAACAAAGACCGCATCACATCCTGTCCAACCAATTACTGCCCACATTTTCCTGCCCAGCAGTCCCTGCCAGGCCGGTTTAGGTGAAGTAAAAGAGTGAAGGGTAAGCTAAGAAAAGAAGAGGAGGAATGTCAGCTACATAATGATAATACTAAGGCGAGAAGAAAATTAAAAAAGAACGAAAGGAAAGTTGAAGATACAAGTCGGTTAGGAGAAGCGGAAAGTTTGGTACTGCCACCCTAGGGCATCTAACTGGCGCTGGAAACCCTCTACCGTAGACTCCCTAACCACGTGCGCCGGAAGCGAGTTCCAACGTTCAATAACTCGACGCGACAAACGAGTTTCCGTCCTTAACCGGTCAGAACGCTGTTTGTGCAGCTTCAACGGGTGACCTCGGAGACCAGGTAGCTTGGCGGGACTAAATAGCCAGGACAAGTCTGGACCGATCTTACCCGTTAAGATACGGTAAGTGAGAATCAAGTCTCCTCGCGTTGCTCGAGAACTATAGAAGAATCCCGTGAGAGTTCCAGCTAGTCTGAGTCGGTGCGCCCCGTGTTGAGGAGTTCCTCAGTAGTTAATGAATCTAAAATGGAACACTAGTGTCGCACACTGGTCAATTATTTAATGACCACGTCTCCTGCACTAGCAGTCTCCGATGTGGCAGTCACCTGAAGTTAGCAAAGGCTAGGAAGAGAAAACGAAAGTGCAGAATATGGAATTGCACCCGAAATAATAAAATAATACCAATGCACGAAGAAAGTTCAAGTTCAAGTGGGACTGGAACGATAGAGTGAATCCCGTAAGTGTTCCTTCTTGTGCGCGTCGTCGATCCAGGAGTTGATAGGGGTGCTCCGACTTCTTGATGGGTCTAAAACGAAAACACCCGAAAAACACCCTGGTCCACCAATTTAATGCCCACGTTCCTTACATTAGCTGTCCCAGCTATGTCAGTTACGTGAAGTAAGTAAGAGAGGGAGAAAAAGCGAAGGTGAAAGAGTAGGGCAAATTAGTTAAAAGAAGAGAACAATACCAATGGCGAGGAAAAGTAAAGAAAATAGAATCTAAGTAGGAAGATGGAAATTTGTCAGGAAAACGGAAAGGTATCGTGCTGCCACCCAAGAGCGTCTAGTTGACGCTCAAACCCCTTAACCGTAGCTTCCTTGACAACATTTTCTGAAAGCAGGTTCCAGCGCTCGATGACTCGACGCGATAAGCGTGTCTCCGCTCTAACTCGATCGGACCGCGGTTTGTCCAGCTTCATAAAATGCCCGCGAAGACCAGATAATCTAGCAGGACTAAATAGCATGGACAAATCAGGACCAACGTTCCCAGTCAAAATACGGTAGGTTAAGATTAGGTCCCCTCTAATTCTTCGATAGTGCATTGAATGCCTCCCCAAACTAAGTAGGCGTTCGGCGTACGTTTGCCCTCGCAATCCCTTGACCAACCTAGTACCGACACGCAACACCCTTTCTAGTGCCATTTTGTCCCGGACAAGGCATGGTGGACAGGCCTGGACGCAATATTCTAGGTGGGGTCGCACAAACGCTGAGAAAAGCTTCACGAACACATCAGCGTTTAAGGTCCCAAAAGAACGGCGGATAAACCACAACATCCGGAACCCTTTACTAGCCGCCTTCTTCTAGTTGTCTCCAGAGTGTAGTGTGGAACAGTGGAGGACACCTAGATCAACCTGATGAGTCACGTGAGGAAGTACAGTCCCATCGAGCACATAACTTGTGGAGAAATCAGACGCTCCGATACACAGCGCTGAACACTTTGCTCGGTTTATAGGCAGCAACCAAAAGACAGACCCTTCCCAGGGTCTATCCAGAGCTCGTTGAAGAGCCATAGGACCTCCCGGGATATCAACAATATTCCAGAGCTTTAGGTCATCTGCAAATAAAAGCGATTGTACCTCAAGCTCCTCCGGCAAGTCATTCACGTAGACTGAGAACAGCAGCGGACCTAGGACAGAGCCTTGCGGAACGCCGCTAAGTACAGCCTGTCGAAATGAAAGACTGCTTCCCACACGAGTACACTGTTCCCGTCCATCCATAAAAGCTGACACCCACTGGAGTGCGCGATCAGATATTCCATAAGACCTCAACTTCAGTGAGAGTCGCGAATGGGAGACAGTGTCAAAGGCCCTGACGAAGTCAATGAACTCCACCCCGACCGCATGTCCACTGTCTACGGCTTCAGCCCAGCACTCAAGATCTGCCAGCAAGTTTATCTGACACGAAAATCCTTTGTGAAAACCACGTTGCTCGACGCTAAGCAGGTTAAACCTGTGTAAATGGTTCTCCACTGTATCTCGTACTAGTTTTTCAAGTAATTTAACGACCACGCTAGTCAAGCTGACAGGCCTGTACTTAGCCGGTAGGTCCTTGTCACCGCACTTGAAAATCGGGCAGACAACAGCCTCCTTCCATTGGGTAGGCAAGATACAGCTGTTGAGGTACTTCTGAAACACACAAGTCAGAGGTCCACTGAGTTCCCCTGCCAATTCGTGCAACAAGTTTAGATGAACAGAATCTGGCCCAGAAGTCTTAGTTGGGTTCACCTCTTTCAGCAACCGGAGAACTTGGGACTCAGTTACAGGAATTTTATCCATACAACAGTCCTCAGGGACTCTTGGAGCTAACTCTTTACATGGCGTATTCGTGTTGTGGACAAAGACGCTTGAGTACTGCTTACCAAGCTCGCATGCCTTGTCATAGTCGCTATAGGCATGGGTCCCATCTCCTCGAAGCAATGGTGGAATGGGCGAGTATGCACCACAGCGTCGTTTAACGTAAGCAAAGAATTTCTTGGGATTTTTCGAAGCAGGATTAGCTAAGCCCTTTTCATACTGAAGCCGGGCCAACCTAAGATGTAGCTTGCACTCATTTCGAACCAACCGATACTTGTCAAACGTGCTGTTCGACGGAGCTGTTCGGTAAGCTCGCCAGCATCTAGACCGCTTCTTTAGCAGGCCCTTCCCCGCGGAATCTATCCACGGAGGTTGCGCTCTCGATTCCCTTCCTTTTGCCAGTGGGAGGTGAGAGGCAGAAGTGTCGACGAGGTGAGCCTTAAGCTTTTCCCGGGCTATGTGAACAGTGTCGGTCTCAGATATCACACAAGGCGATGACCTAGCTCTATCCCGCATCGCTTGGAAGTCCGCGGCAAAAGTGTTCGGATACCAACTGGTAGTAGCTTGGCAAGGCCTGATAAGGGTACACGGAAAGACAAGAAAACGTGATCGCTAGCGCCAAGAGGAGAGTCGTATTTAATGACAGTTACAAAAGCCAAGTGACTTAGCAAATACAAGATCTAAAATAGACGGCTGCTGCTTGCTCATGTATCTAGTGGGAAGGTCCACGAACTGGTGTAGTGGTACCTGCAGCGTTAAGTCCAGCAGTTCTGTACCGAACGATCCCAGCGCAGAAATGCAAGATAGCTCATCCCAACAGACCTCTGTGAGGTTGAAGTCTCCCAGCACCAGACACTTGTTCGCAGAGTGAGCGCAAATAAACTCTGTGATTCCATTTAAGGTGCTCATAGGGCTTCTATACACTAACACGACCGTAACCTGAACCGAGGAAGCGCAAATCAATACTGCGAGTGCCTCAACAGATTTGTCGAGAGACTGAAAACGCTGATACTCAGTACGTCGATGTGATAACTCACATAAAGAGCTACACCACCTCCTTGACTGCCAATGGAGCGGTCAGCGCGGAGCAATGCGTAGCCAGGCAGATATACTTCGCCATCTGTGATTTCCGCAGACAGCCAAGTTTCAGTGAAAGCAAGTATATCTGGACGAGATTTGTCTACGAGCGGACCCACCTCGCACATCTTGTTCCTCAGGCTACGCACGTTACTAAGTACTGCTTGGAGGGCTTCGGCATGACCAGCCCTGGGTCGTGCGCCAGTAGTATAGGTTCTGGCAGGGCGGAAAATGACCGCCGGCTGACCACCTGAAAACCCACCAATCGGAGACCTTGCCCGCCAGCTGCACGCCGGACTTTTAGGTCTCTGATGGCTTCCTTTAACTTTAACTTATCCGCTAACGGAAGGTCTGGTTGCACACTAACGTTGGTACCTTTGAGCTTGAAGGCAAATCTCAGTAAGGCCCTGCGGTCTTCTGGGGTGAAGAGGACCACCCTAAGCAGATGGGGTCGAGGATTTGGTTGACCAACCGAAACGTTCCCCAATCTGATGAGCTTCCTGACAGTAAAGCCAGAAAACCTGTTGCTAAAATCCTGGTCACGCAAAATTTAAGCCAACCAAGATCATCAAGCATGCGCTCGGTGGGAAGAGCGGTAGTGGATTCAGCGACGTTTCTGAAAATCACACCGCTAGCTGTGTAAGAATCGCCTCGACGAGGTGTATTTACACCACATGCTCTACCATTCACGCCACACGGTTGCTTGACAGGAATCGGTGGGACCGAAGGCGACGACACCTCATGTTTCACTGAGGGAAATACAACACCAGGTGGTGTTTCAAAAACAGGCGCCTGTTTCTTAAGCACTTTATCACCTTCCGGTTTAGGGACAGGGGGTTTGCGAGTAGGGAGAAGTGTATCGAATTGTGAAAAAGCGTGTTACTCAGGAAAAGTTAGGTCAGGTCAGGTCAGGTCAGGGCAAACGGACAATAGAGGCCGTAGCGCTTGTACATATCTCTCTTCCCAATTGTACTTTCCTATTCTCACTTCCATTATTATTGTACCGTTTTGTTTTAATTGACCAACAACCGATAAAAGCTTTTCGGCTTTCGATTCGCCTTCTGGTGTCGGTTTCGCGTGTTGTGCTGCTTGTCGTCGTCTGTCTGCTGGCCTCGTCCATCGATCATCGGATCCAACGCGTCGATTTATTATGCCGACTAAGTTCTGTCCTCCGACCAGATTGTGCGACTAACTGACGGCCTAGCGAAGCTCGTGCTGTACCTAAGGTCAGCTACAGCATTCTTATTTATAGACTGAGTTCGTATATGTAGTTAAGCTCTTTCCGTTTAGTCTTTCCACTACGTATTTGGTGACCCCGATTTCGTTATTTTTGAAAGCTCAGAACCCCTCTTTTTGTGCCTTTACTACGTCGGACCACGATTCCCGCACTGACATTTCAGAAAAGTTTGTTGTTTTCTCCTTCCCTGCCTTCGATTCTTCTAATCCTCACGTGTGGCTTTTACAGTTGGAAACTCTTTTTCGCATACATAGTACTACTTCCCAGTCCTTAATGTTCGCACATGTCACTGCCCAGCTTCCTACCCACATCGCAACTGACCTCATAGACTTGCTTGATCCGATTCCGGCTGACGCACCTTACGATAAACTCAAAGCCGCCGTATTAAAGCGCACCACGGCTTCTGACGAAGCTAGACTTCGACAATTACTTTCCGGTCTTGAATTAGGTGATCGCACGCCGTCACAACTTCTCAGGCACATGCGTACGTTGGTCGGTTTCTCTAAGGTCGATGACACGATTCTGCGACAGCTCTGGACGAAATGTCTTCCATCGAACACCTCAGCTCTTCTCGCCGTCTTCGCAGATGATTTGTCTTTGGACAAGCTGGCTGAAGCAGCAGACCAAGTTCATGAGTACTTTCATAAACCCGCAACATGTCACGCTGTTGAGTCGACCACTAACACCGATGTTAAAACTGACCCGATTGAAAGCATTTCTGAGAGGTTATCGAAACTGGAGCTCGCCATCGCCAGCATTAATCACTACCGTGGTAGAAGCCCTAGACGCTCCTCTCTAAGTAGACGTAGTCCCGCCAGGAGTTTGAAACGTCATTTCTGTTGGTACCACCACCGTTTGGCGATGATGCAAGTAATTGTCGACCTGGTTATAACCATCCGAAGTCATTCTACAAACCGCAGCAGGGAAACCTCCACGCCAGCCAGTGATGGCGACGGCTGCGTCTGGCCACTCTTACAGTCGCCTACTTTACGTCTACGATTCCTCAACTAATTTGAACTTCTTGGTTGACACTGTTGGCGAGGTCAGCTTTTTTCCTCGTTCTGCAGAAAAACGTAACCTATTTCCAACCGGATTGACATTGCAGGCGGCGAATAATAACAAGATTCATACATACGGCCAGAAAATGTTGACTCTTAACCTTGGTCTTCGTCGAAGCTATCCCTTTGTTTTTCTCATCGCTGACGTCCAACGCCCCATCCTTGGTGTTGATTTCCTTACCAAGTTTGGCCTGATCGTGGACCCGCGTAACCGTAAACTATGCGATAGTTTGACGTCCTTGTCCATTTCGGGTAAAGTCACTTCAAGCAGTTCGATCGGTCTTCGCTCGGCATTTCCCGCCGACAATGTGTTTACCAAACTATTACTGCAGTTTCCTGCTCTTTGTCAATCGTCTAATGACTTTCCTGATCCTAAGCACGAAGTTACGCATTACATCTTAACACATGGACCGCCAGTAACCGCCCGACCTCGACGATTACCTCCAGACAAGATCGCTACTGCCAAGGCAGAGTTCGAACATATGCTTCATCTCGGTATCGTTCGTCCTTCCAATAGCCCATGGCCCTAACCTCTTCATATGGTTCCCAAAAAGTCCAGTGGCGACTGGAGACCTTGCGGAGATTACCGTGCACTAAACAATGCCACCGTCCCCGATAGATATCCGGTTCCGCACATCCATGATTTTTCAACTGGTCTACATGGAAGAACAGTTTTCTCTAAGATTGACTTGGTGCGTGCATACCACCAAATTCCAGTTGCTCCCGACGATATTCCGAAGACCGCTATAACCACGCCATTTGGTCTTTATGAATTCGTTCGCATGCCATTTGGTCTACGAAATGCCGCACAGACTTTCCAAAGTTTTATCGATCAAGTCCTTAGAGGGCTCGATTTCGTCTACGCCTACATTGACGATATGCTTGTGGCCAGTTCCAATCACGATGAGCATCTGTCACATCTCCGATCGATCTTCGAATGCTTTGCTCAGTACGACGTTACAATCAAGGTTGACAAATGTGTTTTTGGCCAAAGTTCTGTTGAATTTTGGGTCACCGAATTGGTTGCAATGGCATTAGTCCACTCCCCGAGAAAGCACAAGCGATTGCAGACTACCCCATGCCTCAATCTTTCAAAAGTCTCCGTCGTTTTCTCGGCATGGCGAATTGCTACAGCCGTTTCAGACCAGATTGCTCTGGGCTACTCCAGCCATTGACCGATTTACTTAAAGGCAAGTCACGAAAATTCGAGCCCACTCGGGCAGCTATCGATGCATTCGACAAGATCAAGCACGCGTTGTCCAACGCTACCGCACTTAGTCATTTGAGGACTGATGTTGACGTCACTCTGATCCTCAAGACTGATGCATCTCAGACCGCTGTTGGGGCTGTTCTCCAGCAGGCGATCAACGGTCAACCTAAGCCGAGATCCTTTTTCTTTCGTAAACTCCAGCCAGCACATATGCGATACAGCACATTCGGTCGAGAACTTTTAGCTACTAACCTCGCTATCAATCATTTTCGGCACATGCTTGAAGGTCGCACGTTTACCATTCTTACAGACCATAAACCACTTGCCTTTGCTTTCCGTGGTTCATCCGACCGTTTCTCTCCCAGAGAAATTCGTCATTTGGATTATCTTTCACAGTTTTCTACCGACATTCGCCATGTCGATGCTGCCAATAACGTTGTCGCCGATGTCATGTCACATATATGTCTTCACGAAGTTTCACGGCAGAAGATTAACTTAGAAGACAGCAGCTCAGCAGGAAGGAGATCCTGAGCTCGTGCAACTAAGATCAAATCCGTCGATCAAAATATCACAGTTGCCAATCCTCAACTCAGACTCCAAAATTTACTGTGATATTTCTACTGGCAAGCCCCGGCCTTTTGTCCCTCAGCAGTACCGCCGACTCGTCTTTGACCACCTGCATGGAATCTCACACCCGAGCATCCGAGCCACCGTCAAGCTAGTTACTGATCGCTTCATTTGGCACAATATGCGCTCCGAGATCCAGCAGTGGTCCAAACGTTGTATCACTTGCCAAACCAGCAAGATCCACCGTCACACGATTACCGTCCCCGGCACGTTTGCTCTTCCCGACGCTCGTTTCAAACATGTTCATACTGACATCGTTGGACCTTGCCTCCATCCAACGGTTTTGCCTACTTATTGATGTGTCGATCGTTATACGCGTTGGCCACTTGCCGTGCCTTTACGTGATGCTTCTACAGAAACGGTGGCTCGAACATTCCTTGAGAATTGGATTTCCGTCTTTGGCACGCCAGCCACTATTGCTACCGATAGAGGCTCCCAATTCAATTCGGCCTTGTTTCGTGACATGAACCGCTTGCTCGGTTGTTCCAACCTACGGACAACCGCCTATCACCCAGCTGCTAATGGCATCGTTGAAAGTTTCCATCGTCAACTTAAATCTGCACTTACTGCTTCACAGTCGAACTCACAATGGTCAGAACGTCTACCGATTATCTTGCTTGGTATTCGTAACACCATTAAAGAAGACATTGGCTGTTGTCCCGCTGATTTGGTATTTGGCACTACTCTCAGGTTTCCTGGAGAAATGGAGCTAGACTCCAGGGTTACTGGAGAAGTTGCTCCGACCTCGTACGTCACACGCCTGAGGCAACACTTCAGTACAAATCGTCCAACGCCACCTCGAATCAGGCCTCGGAGACAACAGGTACACCCGGATTTGCGCACTTGCCCCTTCGTTCTCGTGCGCATTGATTCCGTCCGTAAACCTCTGACACCGCCTTACTAGGGCCCCTTCAAGGTTGTTGCCGGGAAAGAGAAGTACTTCGTACTGGATAGAAATGGCTTTCAGGATACTGGGTCTATTGACCGCCTGAAGCCGGCGTACATCGAGTCGTGATCTATGCCGAAACCCACAGACATTCCTGTCACCGACCAGCCCACCTTCCCACGTACGCCTCCTACTCAGCCAATGTCTGACCCATCTGTTCCCTCTTCTGCACCCCAATCATCTCATGACACAACCTCGAAATCGCATCTTCGAACACGCTTCGGACGTACAGTTGTTCTCCCTTCCAGACTACGGGAAATGACACCCGAGTATCGAGCTTTCGTCTCAGTGACTCACGCTCTAGGGGGAGTTCTGTAGCGCTTGTACGTATCTCTCTTCCCAATTGTACTTTCCTATTCTCACTTCCATTATTATTGTACCGTTTTGTTTTAATTGACCAACAACCGATAAAAGCTTTTCGGCTTTCGATTCGCCTTCTGATGTTGGCTCCGCGTGTTGTGCTGCTTGTCGTCGTCTGTCTGCTGGCCTCGTCCATCGATCATCGGATCTAACGCGTCGATTTATTATGCCGACTAAGTTCTGTCCTCCGACCAGATTGTGCGACTAACTGACGGCCTAGCGAAGCTCGTGCTGTACCTAAGGTCAGCTACAGCATTCTTATTTATAGACTGAGTTCGTATATGTAGTTAAGCTCTTTCCGTTTGGCCTTTCCTCTACAAGGCTTCCGCCTAACGAGCGTCCAGTTCTTGTGCCCGTAAGTGAAGCGGCCCCCGGCACTTCGACGTTTGCTTGTCTCTTCTTGCTTCTGCAATGGATGAAGCAAGCTCAATAGCAAGCTTTGCACTTTCATATGCCAGCATCAAAATACACTTTATATTTCAGTACAACTACAATATCTCTTGAAAGAGGATGGATCAACAACCGTCTAAGCCTCTTTTGAAGGCTTCTACTGTCTCAGAATCCACTAAATCAGAAGGAAGTTTATTCCGGAAGTTAACTACTTGGTTCACAAAAACTGCCCCGACGTCCAAACGAGCTCTATGATATTTGAGCTTCCACCCAATAGCGTCAAATTGCCGCTCAAAGCTCTTAATCGTAGATTCCCTGATACACTTTCCTGAAGCTTGTTCTAGCGCTCGATGACTCGTCTTGGCAGCCAGATTTTCGCCCTGCTGCGATCGGACTGCTGGTTGTCCAGCTTCAAGAACTGACCGCTTAGAACAGCCAAGCTAGCGGGATTGAATAGCCAAGATATTGTTGGACCAACCTTCCCGGATAAGATACGATAGGTTAGGATTAGGTCACCTAAAAGCCTTCGGTAGTGCATTGAATTTCCTTCCCAAACTAAATAGAGGCTAAGGGTACTTCAGTCCTCGTAATCCCTAGGCTAACCTAGTACCCACCAGAAAAACCTGTCTAGCTCCATTTTGTCCCGGAAGAAGCAAGGCGGGCAAGCCTGGAAGCAGTATCGAAATAAGGTCTAACGAAAGCCAAGCACTTGCTAGTAAAAATGCAGGTCCTTGAGAGTCCAAGCGGACGCCCTATTAACCACTAGATGCGCAAACCTCTGCTTGTGGCCTTCTTCCAGTTGTCGCCGGGGTGTTAATTCGAATTGTGTACGGCTCCCAGCTAAAGCTGGCTAGAAACGCGATGGAGTTTGACCCTACCGATCAAACATTTTGCAGGTTAACCTCTTACATTTCGAGGTACAAAACAGTTTGCTTGCTTCGAAACCCCGGTAACATCGACATTGCCCCACAGCTTCATGTCCGCAGCAAGTAACATCGACGGTATCACAAGCTCCGCGGGGGGACTTCAGGTGCTACTTGAAGAGAGTGCAGTTACGTGCAGAAGCAGATGTGCCTTATTCAGAAAAAGTTAGAAACATTGTCGCAGCATCAGTGACTTCGGTGGACACTGATTTAAATGTGTCACTGTGTGTTATAGATTGAGTCGCCACTGTTATGATTGAGGGAACGCCGCCTCTTGAGATAATTGCGTAGTTGCCTGATAAGAGGGTCGCTGGCACGCCTACGATAATTGCTTGCTACGCTGACCACTCGAACGGAATTGCGCTGTCCTGATGACGCTGGCTTAGCCGATGAGGCAGATAATTGAGCGAGCTTGCTGACGATCCTAGCCGCACGTGTTCGGATAGACGCCGAGCCTCGGACGGACGCAGACGAGAGGGGGGTTTACGAGAGACGCGCTCTAATAGCTTAGACGCGAAGGCTGGCCAGCTAACGATGCACACGCAATCACGCGATCCGACCGACTCCCAACTGAGGCGAAGAGAAAAGAAAAGACAAGTGGTCCTCTGTAGGCTCTTTTACGACCGACAAAGGGCAATCACAGATAGTGCTATGGGTTATTAAGTTAGGGAAAACAGTCACCAAGCAGAGGTGATAATTTGCAAATGAGCATTGTCAGAAGGTGCGCAGTTTGGGCCGCGTCTCGGAGTGGCTGAGCTCCGCTGCGTTGTGGGGAGGAATTGGCCCTCGCTTTCCACAGCCATTCTGCTGGGTTTCTGGCGCGTTTTTGCGGGAATATTTGACGTGCCCGCAACACTGTGGTTAATAACTTACCCGCATCGCGTTACAGAAGCCCTAGGACAGTGGACCATGCTATTACCGATGGATGGACGGTTTTCAGTCAAATTATAACGGGTTTGGTCTTCCGGAGCATGGAATCATTAGTTGCCGCTGTGTGGCCTTTGTTTGAATCCTGGGTGCACCGAAATATGTACACGCTGCAGAGGTACAAAGACTTGATTTGGTGTGACAGAAAAGTTTGCGATGGCTCCTTCTAAAAGATAACATGCCACGTGCAAATTTAAACTTGTACTACGCCTGTATCTCCACTGGTAGGATACCCGCATTCCAATATCATCCTTACACGTTGTCCTACGTTAGCGTGGAATTTAACGTTCGCATATCACACATTATACTTCCGTGTGTTGACCTTCATACACTATAAACTTCGTTTCCTATACTCTTATACTATTGTTTTCTTTTAAAATTGTCATACTATCCAGGAAATTATTCCGTATAGGGCACTTGATCTGCATCCACATAAAGGTAGCGCATATTACGCAAGCACATTTGGGACCACTAATTACGTTTGATCTCATGACTTCCTTATAAATAAATAAATAACTACTTTATTCTCGATTTCATCGAGGAGTCCGGATTGAGGTATGATCAAGTTTCACCAGCAATTCTGTGGCGCAACAGATGCGTTACAACGCCTAGAATTGGCTATAACCAAACTTTGTACAATCTGCAGACACAGTTGATGAATTCCTGAGGAGCAAGTCATCAGTGGAGTGCCGATAAAATGGTTTCTTTCGTGCGCGGACTAAATAAAATAGCACGGTAGATGGAGTGCGGACAGTATATGAGGGCTGAGAGTAGCTTTGTTGTACTTGTCAGTAAAACATTGAAACGCCTAGCACTTGGCTTCCTATGAATAAGTATACTTTCAGCTTCATATTTACTCACTGGTTACGCGATATACATTAAATTCCGCTTTCTTCAGCGAATCACGGAATTACCATTTAACATTGCAGTCCTTTGCATTTTGGAGTTCCGTTAAAAATATTATTTAGTCTTACAATAAAACAACCTACCGACATATATATCTAGAGAACACCGAACTCAATTGTGCAGCCGTACAACAGCCCGTAAGTATAATCCCGCCGGAGGAGTTCCCTACAGCCGCCCATTGGTAACATTTAGGTATACCAGTGTCGTACTTCATCGAGATAAACTGAGCCCAAATCTGTTCTCTCGCAGCTTGTCCTTTAACAACCTTAAGGTCATGCATTGGCGGTCGCAGTCACCCCAGACGCGTTATCCTAGGTCAAAATACGTTCAAGCCACTCGATTGCCTCGACATGTAATAGCCCCGTGCCATAGTGCCCCGTAGTGCTAAGGAATCATCCTCATCATACAGGTTAGCTAGCATTGGGAAACACCTCAGCTACTGTGCCCCGCTACATAGAAAAACGGAGAGAAACATGCAAATGGTGCAAGCTGGTTGAGCTACTGGTAACGGATGGCCATCGTTCCGGTAAGCCACCAGCCGGCAGCTGTGCATCTGGAAAAATTACTATGCAAAATTATATAAGGTTAAATAATGAAATCGCGGTTGGAGGGGGGCTAAAAGGGATGGCGTGGGACAAAGCAACTCACAGCACAAACGCCACTGAGGCCGGCTCCTAGCCATATTAACAAGTGTTTCCAACCAAACGTGTTCATCGTTCTTCGGACCCAAACCAGGGAGCCGAGAAGCTCCAACCGAGGCCAGCACAGAAGTGAGGGCCTTCATTCCTCTGGACTAAATCATCGCTTGGCCACCCCTCCTCTTCTTCCATCCACACCCCCGGCGCGCAAACAAAGCACATCGCGGGAGTCGGTGGGCTGGCATGCACAACACGTGGCCCAGCCATCGGAGCCTGATGCGTGAAATAACGGTGCTGAGCGGTGCACTTCCTTTTCCCGTGCAAAAACAAGGCGTCGAACACGCTTGTTGCTCACGCGGTGTTCCCACCAGATGTGAGCTAAATTACGATGGCACCGGTGGTCGAACGTAACTAACCCCTTCAGGTCCGCTGCTTTAAGCGGCCAGGTTTCCCAACCGTACAGTAAGGTCGAACGTACAGCTGCATTGTACACTCTTCCCTTCATGGTAAGAGTAATATCGCGCCGGCGCCGTAAGTGGCGAAGGTTGGCAAAAGCGCCCCGAGCTTTCGCTATATGGCTCGTGATCTCATCTTTCATCCCACGGGACCTGATGCAACTACCCAGGTAGTTGAATTTCCGAACGACTCCTAGCTGATAACCACCAACGGTCAGTGTAGGAGGCGGTCCAGACCAATCTTGGAGGTACGCTTTGCACTTCGATGGTGCGGAGCAAGGCTTGATGTGACGTACAGCTAGTGCTAATCTGTCCAGTGCCGCTTGGCACGTTTGTATGCTGTCGCAAATGAGGGCAATATCATCAGCATACTCCAAGTCAAGAAGTCGTTCTCCTGGGGGTAGCTTCACACCTTCTGAGTCGTGTCCTGTGAACGCGATTTCCATGACTTCGTCAACAGCGAAGTTGAAGAAGCAAGTTGACAGCCGGCATCCTTGTCTCACGCCGCTGGAGATACTAAAGGGCGACGACAACTTGCCGTAAGCCGTCACTCTGCCCGAGCTACGAGCATATAATGCTCGGATAATATTCACATATTTCTCAGGTACACCTTCCTGAGTAGACAGTCCCAAAGTGCACATCTATCCACTGAGTGGAATGCACCTCTGATATCGAGGAACACGACAACGGTGGGCCGCCAATATATGTGACCTTGCTCCAACAACTGACGCAAGGTGAAGACGTGGTCAATGCAGCCACGACCTCGACGAAATCCAGCTTGCTCTTCAGGAATCTGGCTTTCACGAGTGCCAGTCATTCTGTGAAGGATGACAGAGGCAAGCAATTTGGAGGCGATGGAGATCAGACTGATTCCTCTATGGCTGCCGCATTCCGATCGTGAGCCTCCCTTGAAAATTGGGACTTTGATGGAGCGGCTCCAATCGGTTGGGACAGTTTCCTGCTCCCACAGTTTGACTAGTAACTTGTGTAAATCACCCACAAGAGCAGGCCCACCGAATATGAAGAGGGCTGGAGGAAGATCAACAGGTCCCGCGGGTTTACTTAACCTCAACAGTTCGATCTCAAGTTCAATTTCTGAGCGAGAGGGTAGATCCAAAGTAACAGCCCACGGAGCAGGGCGATCACTGGTCAGCGAGAAATCTAACAATGTCGGCCGATAAACGTGCCCTTTAACGTGCTCAGCCCAACGCTTAAAGCGTTTTGATAAGTTCTGGATAGGTGGTTCCCGCGCACACGTATAAGTTCACTAACGTCAGGTCACCTGCTGCCCGTTTCCGGTATCAAACGGAATACCTTACGTCGGTTACCAAGGTCAGCGGCCATTTCCATCTCTGTTGCAAGATTAGACCACCAGGCTTCGTCGTCTCCCTTTAGGCTAGCACGAGGTTTCCCCAGAGCTCTTTACGAGTTTCATTGTGTTCGCTTCCAGTCTGAATATGCCGGCGAGCCTCTATAAGTTCCAGCGACCGCGAAGGGACCCAATGTCTATGCTTGCGAGTAGATATGCCACAAGTTGATTAGCCTGCTACTATTATGGTCTGGTGAACATGCGACCAGTTAATATGAAGCCAGTGAGCTTCAGTTGCATCCAGTGAGCATTTATCCAACTCTCATGTGAGCGTACTTTATAGGCATTAAGAACGGCTGGATTCGCCATTTCGCCGGTGTCAGTGCGCTCACAACCTCGTCGCGGGCGTCCGCCAAAAGGCATCCGCAGGCCAGCGCACACCAATGCATGGTCGGTGTCGACATCTGCACTCCAAATCGAGCGACAGTTCTGAACTCAGCCTCTCCATCGGTGACGTAGCACAATGTGAGCGATTTGCGTCCGTAGCTGGTTCGAGGCTGGTGGGCGCCAAGTCACCCTCCGGCGGGTGCTGTGTCTGAAGTTATTGCTCGCAAGAAATAAGCGAGCATCCTCACACCAATGAAATAACCGCTCACCGTTATCATTACGGGAACCTATACCATGTTGACCGCCCAGGCGCAGCTCATCTGTGGATAATCCTCCAACTTGTACATTTAGATCTCCGGCCAGCACTTCAGTGTCAGGGCGTCCTCCGTGGCTAAGGAGCTCGTTCAGTTGACAACAGCAGTCGTCTTTTACCGAGCCAACACTAGAGTTTGTGGTTGCAGAGGCAGCGATAACGAATAGACACCTGGTAGTCCCACGCGAGTTCGAAGCATTGATCGAGCCAGCCAATCGGACCGCCCACGTCCAGTTACTGATTGGAACCCGATCAACCAGGGCAGCTTCAGCCCGGGGACTCAGGGCAATGCCAACACCAATTTGGCCGGTGCTCGACGCTGCGTCGTCACCGAATAGACGCAATGAGCAAGTGCTGCTAGTGCTAACTGAAGGGGAGCGCAGGGTGAGTACAGAGCCCGACTCTTGCAGGCAGGTCTCCGATAAGCAGCAGGTATCGATCGAGAGGGTCTCTAATGTTCGGGAAAGTGTTTCCTTTTGACCGAACTGAAGCAATGTGCATACACTGAGGCATGCCAAATTGAAGGCGGATCGAGGGCGCCAAATGGAAGCCGATGCACTGGAATGGGCCACTTGCTTGGACGTGGGCCTGTTGACAGCGCATTATGACGCACCGCGTTCACCTGTGACCTGAAACTAAAAGACAAGCGACTATTGAAGCAAGGTGGGGAAGGGCCGAGAATTGGGGGTTGAAAACTGGGAAATAAAAGTGAAGTTGGAACGGGACGATAAGGGTGAAAAAGCGCAAGAAGGGGAATAAGAAGGCGGGAAGGCTTGTGCAGTGGCATCAAAACCCCTATCTACCCTACCCGATGCAGCAGATAGGGAACCGTTGATTATCCTCTGCGGTAGCTAGAGCATCAGAAAGTTGCCTGAAGTGCGATTCATTGAAAGTGCGATTCATTGAACGTGCTAATTACTGACCCTTCTAAACCATTCTCCATGTTGCCTTACTGCGAAATAATGTGGCAGGTATGCCGGATCAATTACAATCGGTCAAACGAGTTAAGGCCACATCCAACTACAGTAAAAATCTGCTCAAAAAGAAGAAATAAAGGCTCAAAATACTGCGCACAACTTGCTAAAATGGCATCTCTGTGCCGAGAATTGTTGTTATTTTTTACAAAGGTGGCAGCGAGTGCCCTTTTAAGGCACCTTCCTAACTCGGAACTTGTTTGCTTGTTCGCGACACTAAATATGCTTTTAGAATTATGGAGTATATGAAACTGCTTATGTCGGGATGGGAGACTCCGCAGCAGGTTTGGGCCTGGGGGTGACGTGCCAACACAGGTGCCTCAGATAAGTGCGCACGGCTTCCGCAACCTACGCTTGTGCAACTTCCTTAGTTGCATACAACGGTGCCAGAGCAGATGCGCATAGAAAATAAGACTGACCATGATTGTCTTACAGTGCACCAAGCTGTAGACACATAGCTGCATGAATGCGCTTGTGCCGTGCGCCCCTGTGCAATTGGGCTGTATTGCCTCTGGCGCGCCAGCACATGCTCCAGCATGCGCGTAGCGCGGGCGTGCAATGATGCGCTTTGGAGCTTCCCTAAAAATGTTTTTCTTTCAGTTTATTTAGAGCAACATGGATGCCTCACCGAATCACACGGGTCGCTTCAATCTGACAGTGTTCCTTCCAATACAGTCAGGTCCAACGCGCTGACAATTGGGAGCCGAAAGTGCGGAGTAGTGCTTGCTACGATGTTGGGAACTCTATCTGCCAAGAACCGTAGGTAAGCCTTGATAGCTTCCATGTCTCCAGCAACGCAAAGCACCTTAGCACCAAGTGCTAACTGGTTGCGTAAAGCAATGGTGTTAACACACCCCAAATGATACCGATATGCCTTCTCAGGTAAACATTGTCCGAGTACAACGGCTTATTGACCAATTGCATAGCCTTTCCGGATGTAGACTGACTTTGCAACAGCGAAGGGTTATGAGACTCCCAAAGGTGAACGCCTCTGGCCGGATGGTTTTTGGGGTGAACTCGACCTCGTCATCTTCGGAAAAGAGAAGTATGGAGCAAGGCTACAAGGATATAGTTTAGCCAATGAGGATCGTTATATCAGTCTTTTAGGGTGACATTCCATGGAAACGGTGCGATTGGCTTCCTCAGCCTGCAATGTCTCTGGGTGCACATGGGGTAACATTAACGCATTTCGAACATTCGTTGCGGCAATACGAAGCAAGGTGAAGCCTACTTGTCCGACAGGTGCATTCTACGTCGTGCCATGGAACTTCAGGCTGAGGCCTACTGTGTAGCTGTACTGTTAATTGGTATGCATGTATGGGCACGAACGATAACACAGCACGTGAACCAACAAACTGCAGCCACGTGCTGCTTAGTACACTTCAGCGACAACTACCGTGGTAGTCCAAACGTACCACGAAATACCTCGGCGTGCAAGTGGTACCCAGGCGCAGCGTTTAAGGATTTTGCCGAAAGGTAGCACAAAACAGCGCGCTGAATGTGTATTTTACTGGAACGTGGACATCCTTAACATGATTACCCCCTTCTAGTCAAACGTAATAGGTACGCGTCGAGGCGCGATGTGCGGAAAACGTAAGTCCATAAGGCTTTAGGCGTGATTATTAACAAACACGCGTAGCAACGGAAGGATACTGGCTGACACATCAAAGGGACATCCAATGCACTTGCAATCGATATCCGTAAGCTTTATGCTTCCCGTCAGACCAGCTAACCCAGAAGCCAGTAATTTGTGCACGTTTGGCGAGCAGGTGCTGTGATTTTACAAGTCTCTTTGCCCCTTATAAGGATGGCATTCTAGGTGCGTGTCTGTAACGGAAGATCGATGGACGTCAGGCACGCTGCAGTGCATTCCGTCAGCATGCAGTACGTTGTCCGGGCAAAAGAGCACGTATGTGGTCCTGTTCAAGCGGAATCCCACCTGCCTATTGCAGCCCAGGAAATGCAAACCAACGTCATTCGGGCGTCATGCACCACAGTTAGCGCCATGCTTATGCTCCATAACTGTTCTGCAGCTTTGGGCGGCCGTCCGAACGGTATTAGGCAAGGATTTCTTTAGCTGATTTATGTATACTTCGAACGGAAATGTCAAAACCATTTACCGTGCAACGTACTTGGTAACAGGCGAAGAGAAGTGTCAGGGAGTGTGCATTTATTTTTATTTTTTGGCTACCTTAGTGGTTAGAAATCTTGTCCATAAAGGCTAATAGTAGCTGGTTAACAAATAGTTTGTAGCTTACTTGTGGATGTTGTGAGTAGCGAAATTTCCGTAAAATATACAAGCAACGATTATACTTCGCACAATAGTCTGCCTCGGCGGTGAATCGAATTCCGGACCCACGGATTACCGGTCCGCTGCTCCACCATTGTGCTACCAAGGGCTGAGGAGCAGGTGCGCAATTTACTACATGACATTGCATCGTTCGCGACCTATTGCAAATAAGCGCGCAGTATCTCTCCTGGTGTTGCAGGTTGGTTCACACATGTCACTTTCCAGTGAACTGAAGTAGCTGTCCTTCTGGTGTTCAAAGTGCGATGGTAAACGTAGATTACTCGTGGATTTTGTGAGTAGTGTACTTTCCTTAGAAAGTAGCCGTCACGCTTAAATTTTCACAATAAGCTGCCTCGGCGGGGAATCGAACCGCGGGCCCACGGATTACCGGTTGGCTGCTCTACCACCGGGCTACCGAGGGCTGACGAGCAAGCGCGCAATTTCATACAGAACTTCTGCTTCGTTCGCGACTTATTGCAAAGCAAGGTTCATGTATTAAATTGCGCACCTGATCGTCAGCTCTCCGCAACTCTGGGGTAGAGCAACGGACCGGTAATCCGTGAGGCCGGGGGTCGATTACCCGTCGAGGCAGATTATCGTGCAAGGTTTAATCATGGCACCTGCCTTCCTACGAAAATAGTTTGTAATCCATATCGGCGCCAGGATAACAAAGCAGATAAATGGCAAGGTGCAGGTCAAGAAATTTACGGTAGCAAGGCTCCCTGAGCAGCCCCTTAATACCGCTGAAAATGTTAACGAGAGCAACTGACAAAATATCACAGCCCACCATCGCTTGAAAATGTTAACTGCACTACATTTCCATATGAAATATTGCGTCCATGACGCACGGTTTTGTAACAGTTTGGGGTCTAGTCCTGCTATTGCAACCCTGTTCAGACCACAGAGCGGAGTCAACGGGGCATGTAGCCCGATGTACTCAAAGGACTCCCGACGCTCGGACACAGAATGCATGTTGTCGATTGGAAATTGGGTGAGCTTGTCTCTGCCGGGAGACGCAAGACCATATGGTATGTATTCAGCCTGTTAACTTGCATACTTATAAGCCCGTGTGCGACATCTGGTTTCGGGGATACTAAACAAATAAACAAATAAATGTTATATTCTCGGGAAAACGGGACACGCCTGTGAAGGCGCGATCAAATATGCATACAAGCATAGCTTGCTTAGAATAGTAAAACATTGCGCTTTAAGGAAAGATATAACAGAAATGATGTAGTCAATACGATTGAGCTTTTTGTCAGGTAATAGTCAGACCAAGAAACATGATGGCGCTGGAGCGCGTAACAAGCACTCATAAGTAAATAAATATTTTATTCTCGACTATGCGAGGCACGCCTATGGTGGCATGATCAGATATGTGTCAAGGTACAAGTTGGACGTGATTTCGTTATGTAATAATCCATGAGCACCGGAGCCCAACCAAGGTTTTGGTGCAACAAATGAACATAAAGAAATAGGTATGTTCTGTGCTCCATCAAATCATTCTCCATAGTAAAACCAGTTGCACAGGTTGTATGTAAAAGCCCGAGGTCTGCGTCAGTGTGAAATGTTCCGACGTGACTTTATTCAGTGTCCAGTCACATCGCCACGTTGTGTTGTTGTTAAGCGGACATCTTTGACATCTTATAAGGAGGACGATTGTCAGGCGAAATCCCACCACGTCCTGGAACACTTCCGTAGCTTCCGTTGAACAGTAGTGCTAGTCGGCTATGCACCATGCAAACCGATTTTGCGGCCTATTATTCGCAGTCGGTCGGCATCCAAATTTATTCCTTGGTTGACCGATTAGCTTGGTTATGTGCCGGCAGTAGTCGTTGAAACCGGTCAACGGTGCGAAACAATCGCAGATTAGAATGCTAAAGGGTGCAGGTGAGTAAAGTACTGTTAATAGAGGCTGGCTTTTCCGTTACGTACTTGGCTGGTTTGCAGACCGTGTCCAGCTATCCATGCTGGACTTGTCATGGGGATGGTGAGTGCAGTTGTTCTTTGTGGCGGAATACCTTCATAACAGGCGAAAATGCCATTCCGTTATCCTTTGCGGGATGGGTAAGAGGTTCTACGCAAAATGGTATCGGAATTCCTGCAAATGTAAGTGAGTGTAATTGGCACCATAAGCAAGTGAAAATTCCATGCAAGACAATCGGAAAAATCATTTATATGAGAGTAAAACTGTCCGTGGAATGGCATCGGAGAAGCTCCAGGTGAATGGAGAACCGGGATGTTCTTTCGGAAGTGTATGGCACCGGAAACAATTTTTTGAATGCCGGTGGGAATGAGCAAAGCTAACCGCGTTGATCACGCCGGCGTTGTTTGTCTTCATTTGGGGCACAGGGGATCCATGTAGAAATATTATTCCAGGTAGTAACTTGCGATACTGTGAGTACGAGGCGACCTGTACCCATCTGTTTAGACCCGGTAGAAGTGGCGTGTCCAGAATGGCGGAAAGAGCTCCATTTAGAACGATGAGTGGGTTCTTTATCTCCCGGCGAAAGGAGCAATTGTTTAAGCCAGCTGGCCATAGAGAACGCGTCGGTAAGTACCAGTGGATAACCCTTCTTGATTTGGGCGGTGTAAGTGGAACCCTCGGGAGTAAACGGGCAACGGACAGGAGGCATCCAAACAGACAGACAGCAATGAAACAAGAAGCACTATCGAAAGCCTGGTGAGGCGCAACTTCGCCTATGATACATCAAAACCTATGTAATTTTGCTCAGGATACATGATTTGCAAGCGCGTTCTATACAGCACATCGCCGGTGTGGCCCAGACTACAACTACTACGTAGGAAGAAGGTTTCGCAAGCGCAGGATCAAGAGACCGATATAACTAGCGTGTCGACAGAGTTCAGCGAATACTACGATTGCTGGAGTGAAATAGATAAATCCATGATGATGGTAGCAGTCCGATTGCTAGAGGCACATTTGAAACTAAGGCCAACTAAGTTGAGACGGAATGTGGGAGGAACGATACGTAAAGCAACGTTCCAAGAAGAGAAGAAATTGCTAAGGGTCGGCAAGGAGCGAATGAATCCGGACGGCTGTGAGAAGCATAATTCGTAAGAGTAAGTACGTTAAAGCGTTCATTATTCCACAGTCCAAAGCCGTCAGAATCTAGCGACAAGAGTCACGGAGAGCCAGAACAGGCGTGCGTTGGGAGTGGTTATCACACGTAGAGACACATTAATAGGCAAAAGCGAACATAAGGTAAAGAACCAAGGCATATGAAGAGTGGTAGGGTGAGCATACTAATGGAAGTAATAGTCAAGAAACACTTAGCAATGGCCCCAGTGCCGCCAGTAATCAGCAACGAGGTCAGAGCCGAGGAGACCATGCGCACGGGGATAACTTGTTTCGGCGCAAGGACTGTAAGCTTGGGAATAAAAATGGAGCGCAATAACGGAGAAGGCCATGGCTAACAGGAACATATAAGCAGCATGCGTCTAAACGTAACTGGAAGAGGGCGAATTCGCTGCCAGAAGATGGACGGAAATGGCACGGACATCTGGGCGTAGTAGGAGGGCAGAAGACCGTTCAGGTAAGAATAGTTTAGTCGGCGCACAGAGATTGTGTCGTACAATTTTGGTGAGAAAACTGTGGTGTGGGTCAGCAGAAATGGACAGCTTTTGTATCAAAGCAGCTATATTATACTGGGGTGATGAGATCCGGCAAGTCTCTCGAAATGAAGGAGACCGATCAGGCGACACTTGAATTATCGGTGCATTGAGATTGAGTCGTAGAGATAAAATGGAAAGAAACTAGAGAGGATGGGCAGTAAAAAGTAGGAAAGAGAGGGAAGAGGCTGTTTTATCATTGGAGGTGCAAGTTCAGTAGATGCTTGAGATAATAAACACAGCATCGAGTCTGCAGTGGCTAGACAGTGAACATCCCGGTGGACTGGAAGGAGTCACAGAAAAGCAGACTAGTTAGATGAGGCTAGGTTAAGGAAGAGCACTGAGATTTGGCTGCCCGTTTGAAGAATTGAAAACAAATAGCCCAACAAGGAGATGACAGTCAGGATGAAAAAGTTTTACCGCTAAAGCGTGGAGAAGCCAACGAGGCTTTTAGGTGAACGTGTAGCAAGCCTTCAGTCTTCCGAGCGATGGCCGGTACTGTCACAGAGTCTGAGAACATTCGGTGAGCAGCAACCGATAAGACAAGACTGGAGTAGTCGACGCAGTGCGATTGAGTTATACGGCTAATTTGGAGAACAAATGGAGTGGGTCAAGTGATTGACAGTTTAGAGTTGGGTGTCTATAGTACTAAAGAGTGAACGATTCCAGCAGGCATTCAATATGAGGGAGATTTAGCTGAGTTTACAGTCTGAGTTTACCGAGCGCAGACGGTGCATAACTCAGTAGTTTGGAAGCAGACCAAGAAAATCATACTGGTCAAATAAGACTAGGTTAGGGCATAGCACTGAGAGTTGGTTGTTCGGTTAAAGAAGGATTAAAAACAGAGCGTGCAGTTTTCAGTACAATAGGCGGTAATCTCACAGTAATCGGAGAGCGGGAGATCGATCAACCAAAACTGGGTTGGTCGACACACTGAGATTTTGCGGTGCAGTTAATGTGGAAGACAGATGGTGTGGGTCAGGAAATAGACAGTTTAGAGAGGGAAGTGGCTATATTTATACAGAGTGAGACAGTCCAGCAGGCTGCTAGGGTGAGAAAGACGTGGCTTTGATTCTACAGACCCTAGACCGTTTATATCTCGGTAGTCACGAAGAAGTCAAGGAGTAGACTGGCCAGCGTACACTAGGACAGGCTGCTGTAAACTGGTTCTCCGGCTGAGGGAAAAATAAAGACAGCGCGATAAGGAAAGGACAGAATCGAAATAGCAAAGGATTATAGGCAGGAGATGGGGAAGTCAACGTGGCCCTACAGGTAATGGGGCAGCGCGTTAGATATTCCGTACAATGGCCACTCACGTCACAATAGTCGGAGGGAATGAGACTGCTCAGACGCGATTGGATTAGTCGGCGCATTGTGATTGAGTCGGATTGTTCTGCGCCACGTATACCCTGAGTTGTACGCACTTGCATCAATTATCGTATCCTGTATGTGATTTGGCGAATTGCGAAGGGCCGTAGCGCTCCGCATGAAGGACGGCGTAGTGGGTCAAGTTACATGTGGAAGACCTACCAGGACGTGTAACTCAAGTTGTCGCACCTCGGGTAAATTCGCAATCACGTGTGGCACAAATGCATGTAAGTCATGTGGGTTTTGTCGTCCACTGTAATGTTTAACTTAAAAGGACTATGACAACACGCCAGGAATGGTGCAGCACAGAACTGGCCACATTGTACAATGTGAGGATTTGAAAGGTGTACAGCCATCCAGCTGAAAGTAAATACGTATCTCCTTTGCTAAGTTAACCGCTTGGTTTCCATATGATCCGCACAATTTTCCATATATACCACGATGTGAATAACTTCCGGGGAACACAGGTATACTGGTAGTTAAGCTATGGGTACGCATTAAACTACGACAGTCCCACGGTAAGTAAACCAAATAACTTCTGTAACTCGAAACATGTTTGTTCACTGAAGTCGCAGATGGCCCACATTTTAAATCCTACTCACGAAGGTCCTTTTAGAGAACACCACTGTTTCAAGCCGCGCCACCACCTGGGCTGAAATTACATGCATTTATTATCTTGCGTACTTAACTCATCAGCTACGAAAAGGTGTGCACTGTACAAGGAGATGTACTATCCCTAATTGGGTCTCCAAGGATAGCGGCAAGGATGAGCTTGCATAAGACGAACAGTTATCCGAAGCTGTCGAAGTAATGGGCGCTAACCTGCATGGAGACCCAGTTATTAAATATACCTGCATTGGAAACGGTGGATGCGTCAACAATGGGGTCGCGGAAATCAGAATGCTCTTGCATTTGTCCATTGCCTCAACGTAATTTGCTCTCCGAGGGAGTGCAAAAGCTGCAAATGCACAACTTGGCTCGACTAATCATGGTTTCTTGCCAGAAAACTATCCTGGAGGAAGGTAACTAGGATGCTGGCACGCCGGGACTCACGTTGTGCAGCATGCAGATGAGCTTAAGTTCAAGTTCAAGTTTGGCATGGAACAGTAGCATAATTACCAGTGCTTGATTCTACCATGGTGCGTAGTTGGTCTGGGGTATTATTCGTTCCTGATAACTAGAAGCTGGAAGAGTCAGATCAGCAAATGTGAATCAACAAGGTCGACCAATTAACTTTTCAGCGACATGCATTGGCAGCCCGCCGTATCGGTTACGTGAAAATAGAAACAAAGCAGGAACGCAATAAAAGCGTTAAGGATCAAAAGGTGATAGATGTAATTATAACGAAAGAAAGGAATACTTATTCTCGGCTTTGCGGGACATTCCCATGAGGGCTTCATCAAATAGTGAAAGGAAACCGACGTATCAAGGCAACCGTAACAGTGTCAAGCCTAGAGTGTTCAGACTTGCCTATTTGAACTGTACAAATAAGACAGTAGTAACCATGAAGGAAGCCTATTGTCGTGAGTTTGGGCGCGTTCGTATGGGCATAGTCAGTCTGCCATAAAGTGCGGTAGCAATTCAGCCGCGAACAGCGTAGGAAGTAAAGCTGAACAAATAGAAAAGAACCGGTGAATAGCCAGATCAACCTTGGGTACATGATACGCTGAGTTCATGTGAGTGTAGCTTAACGAAGAGTGAATTCGCAGAAAGCGATGTGGCAATGAAATATGCAGATGGAAAATTGTTGGGCGGACATAGCACGGTGATACGTGTTCCTGGGCAGTGCACTAGTGTGAACTGCTTGGATGTAACCTTATTCGGTGGCGAGTCACATCCGCCACATCGTAGTGTTTTAATATGTACCTTTGTGGCATTTTGCAGGAAAGTGCCTGCCAGGCGAAAACCCACCGCGTCCTGGAAGGCTGCCGTCGATTCCTTAAAGGGACAAGCCGTAACTGGCCATGCTTTCTATTGTCCGATTAGCGGTCCTGTCAGTCGCAGTAGGGACGCATCCATAATATGTGCTGGATGTGGTGTGTTAGGCGAGGGAGTGTTTCATCCCTGGGGCCTGTCACGTCACAACGGAATGGCATGACCCGTTCGGTAAGTAAACTAAGAGTTGACGATTTTTGGAACGTGTTGTATCTGTCGTCTGTAAAACTGCACAGTGGCTCCTACGTGGATGCAGTTATATTTTGTTATAGTATTTTAAATAAATAAATAAATAGTTTATTCTCGTCAATGCGAGGCACACCATCAAGGGCGTGATCATGGTATTACACACATGTATGATCAGCAATTGCACAAATTAATACATTTTGACCAATAACATGGGAGTTTATATGTGTTGAGATGCAACACTATGTTTAAGCGTGTATTTGGAAGGGGATATGTTGTGTGAGTAAGTAAATGTGACTGTGTGTGCTTTTGTTCGTTGTGTTCGCCATCAAAGGGGAAATCAATGGAACGCTTTGAATCAGATGAAGTCCATGACGTGTGAATGATCCTCCGGAAAAGGGAAGAGGCAGTGACTTTATTTAGTGGCGAGTCACATCCGCCACGTCACAGTGTTGTTAAACGGATACTTGTGGCTTTTTATAGGGAGAACGCTTGCCAGGCGAAATCCCACCACATCCTGGAACACTGCCGCCGAACCATTTGCTGGAACGGGCTTCACCCGAACCACCCAGCTGGCACCACGAGGAGGTTGTTCGGCTAACCGCAATTGTCTAGGCCTTAACGTGCAGCAAGTTGTCCAGAATAACGAACCCGAATTTCTCCAGGCTTAAGCCATATTGACTGTGAACACTGACATCTACGGGCAAGTGGACGGTAATAGCAGTCTGATCCGCTCCAGGTGTGAAAAGTATTTGTCCAGTGATGAAAATGGCCGTACCCATTTGTCCTTGCCATAGTGAAAGGTAGCATTTTTTGAGATATTGCCAAATTAGGGGCGTAGCTTTGGGAGGGAAATCTGCCCTCCTAAGTCAGTTTAAATGTCAGGCTTGATAGTCCATGTCCGCGACAGAACATCGAGTAAGGATTATGAGAAGAAGCAGCGAGTTGAACGCATGCCTCAATCTAATGGCATCCATTCAAGAAAATGACTTAATGGTTTGTCCATCCGGTAAGTAAAAAACCCGGCATACTTATCCATCCAGCTAAAGGAATATTGTGCTTCGTTGAGGGGTTGAACTCACAACAGTGGACGTAGCGTTGGTTGCTTACCACCGCTTCCATGGAAAGCTCGGAGAAACGGCAACGAATAAAGGCAGTCACCCAAACAGACAGCCATTATGTATCCGAAACTCAGAAAAATAAGCCCAGTCGCAAACGTGCTCGATATGATGAACCTACATTATATTTAGCACTATAACTCAAATATTCCAAGTACAGATGTTCCATAAACAACTTTAGATTAGCCGAACCGCGAACGGTGACGTCTCATTAGACTGCGCGAAGTCGGAAAGCAAGAGGCCGATCCGAAGAGATTGGATTCGTTGGTGGATTGAGGCTTAGTGCCTTTAATTAAGTTTGGAAGACGAATGGTGCGGATCAGGGTTAGGGATGAAAGAAGCTATGCTAATAAAGCTTGAGCATGACCAGAAAATTTCTCAGGATAGAGGGAAAGTGCGTAGGGTATGCAACAACTAAATCATATACGTCTCGGTAGTATGGATATATTCAGCAAGTACAAAAACGGTCCGATAAGAATAGATCAAGGCAAAGTACTGAGACCGCAATCAAGTTAGGATCGCACTCAGAGTCAGAGCTAAGGAAAAGAAAGTGAAGTGATGAAAAGCAGTTAATGAAACGAGTGGAAAAGCCAACTAGGCTTTCGAAGTATAGTGCCCCGTCCATTAAGACAGTAGAATCAAGAAAGCAAACGTCGCATAAGTCTGAATGAATTCGGCGAGCAGGAGGCTGATCAAACAAGACTGGATTAGTCGGCGCGTTGGAATTAAGGTCTAAAAGATAGATGGGAAAATGCTGTAACAACAAAGCGTGAGCAAGTCCAGCAGACCCTAGAGGTACTGGCGACATAGCGTTTGGTCTGCAGAGCCTATACAGTTTAAGCCTCGGTAGCATGGGAGTAGTCAGAGAGAAACCGAGTGGTTGGGTGTGAGCGGACCACAGCAGGGCAGTAAAGCTGGTGGTCCGATTGAAAAACAAATAAAAACAGAGCGTGATAAGGAAAGCTTAGGGCCGGTATGAGAAGGATTTATTGATAAATAGTGGAAAAGCCCACCAGGGTCTATAGGCAACGTAAACAGATTATGTCAGCCAAACTAAGGGAGATAAATTCGCAAAAGTCTGTGCTAAATCGGCTAGCAGGAGGCCCATCATGCAGCACTGACTTGGTCGGTTGTTGGATTAGGATGTACAATAAAGAATAAGACACGTGAAGGCGATAAATAAGAACTGAAGACCAGGTGCGTCAGCCCGGTGCACGAACACACTCACCGTCGTTGACCAGCCCACGTTCTAGGGCAGGATATTCCAGGAATCCATCACTCTGCGGGCTTAACGGAAACCTGCCCGTACTCCATCCAATTGAAGTTTATGTAGCTTCAACAAGTGACTTCGGAGAGATGGAAGCCGAGCAGGATAAAGAGCCCGAATAAATCGGGTCCGATGTACCAGTACGTTTGAGGTAGGTCAATATCAAGTCGCCTCGATGGTAACGATAATGCATTGAGAACATCCCCAGCTCAAGTACTCCGTCTGGGTAATAATAGTTCCGCAGTCAATAAACCATTTTGATTCCAACACTCAACACACACCATTGCCTTCCTGTCCCTGACCACGTAAGTTGAACAAGCCTGGACACGGTATTCCAAGGTGGCCCAACTGAGGCTAGGACTAACTTAACAAACATGGGGTCCTTGACAGCCCCGCATTCCACGCGGATCATCCACAACTTTCTGCAACCTTCGTACGTAAGTTTTCTCCAGTGCATATTGGAGTTAAGTCCTGAAGACTAGGTGACCCCTGGGGCAACCGACTGCGAAATATGCTTTAGTTCATTCCCACAGAGCGGAAAACACGTTATGGGGCCATTTGAACTTAGTCGTAAAACGGGACAGTACCTAATTCATGGGCATCTACTATAAAGCAGCTTAGTCCAAAAGTTTAGCAAGCGCACGACGCAGATGCCGGGGTCCATCGAGGTAGTATAATATGTGCCCAAACTTTATCTCATTTGCAAACAAGAAAGTTGGTACCCCAGCTGTTTGGAATTTCATTGCACTACCGAAAATAACCATGGTGCAATCACCGGACCTCGTGGGCTCCCACTACGGAGTGACTGCCCAAAAGCCAGACTAGACCTCACAAGGACACACATCGCTCGCCCTTAGAGAAATGTGGAGATCCATTGTAGAACATTACCTGATGTGCCATAAGACCGAAGCTACGAGGAGAGGCGAGAATGTGTTACAATGTCGAACCCTGCATGACACCGATCCAAAGAACTTGCCCAAAATTTGCGTGCGACTAACAAATTGGCCATTCAGGTATGACCTTGCAAAAACCGCGCTGAATTGGACTGAGCAAACCAAACTTCCAAAGATAGTTTCAACTCACATCCCTACCTAAGTTCTCCAATCAATAGACCAGTACGTTTGTCAAAGTTCCCGGTTGATACTTGGCAAGGAGGTGCATGGCGCGCTTTTTAAAACTTAGACAGACGATAGCATACTGCCAGCCCGTAGGTAAGGAGCAGCTGTGAAGCAACGACTGAAACAAACGTGTAACTGGACCACATGGCTCTCTTGCGAATTCGTCTACAAGCTTCGGGTGAACAACATCCATACTAAAGGTTTTACTAGGATATAACCCTAGAAGAAGATGGAGAACTTGTGCTTCCGAAGTTAAGAAAGCAGTTAAACTGGAGTCCTATGGAACGCTAACCACTAAGTCGACATGCGGCATGTCTACCTCCCGAACAAAGGTCGGTATATTGCTCACTGCGTAGACAAGTATTTTCGTGTTCAGTGTTGACAGTGGTGTCGTCACTAAAAATCTCTGGGATAGATGAACCAGTTACTATACCATTTTCGTGGAAGCAGCATTTTTGAATTTCGCGGAGGCTGTGTGAACCGGTTCTATCTTGTAGCACAGTCTAGAGGCTCTTATATGCTTCCTGCAAGCCTTTTGTACCTTCATGATATAATCGAAAGCAAAACAAACTGCCGTCACCATAGACAAGGTTTATTTGCGACAGGTGTTAACGATGGCCAACTGCAGTGTGGATGCTACTAAGTGCTAACTATAAGGAACTATAAAACAATACCTTGGTATTAATAAGTGTTCGCCTTGCCAGTCTGTTAACCAGTCGTGAGCGTGTATGGGCAAAGCAGCAAAGGAGGAAGGTTGGCCCCAGTGAAGCTAAATTACACGTTTCTGTGTCTTAAGGTTGCCAATAAGCAGGGCTCACGCTTTTTTGTGATCCACCAATCTCGGTTCATAATGCTTCATCCTAAATACCAGCTAACACGCTACATTGAAAGTTTACCTGCGAAATTAACCTCCTTAACAAATGACGGTCAATTTCTATGCGAAACCTAGAGGGGGTGGTGATGGCTGCACAATCTAACGGCTAATCGAAATACCAAGCACATTTACGTCTATCACCTCAACATAAAACACGCGTTAAAAGCTTTGCCCCCTTTCCTTATAATACACGCTGCAAGAACACTTATATACGGATAAGTTACCTGACAACTAGAAGAACGGTCACCTGGGCTGCCCAGCATGGTACTTGGGAGAGGGCGACGGTTGCCTTAGCGTTGTATTGGAATGATGCAAATGATCGCCAAACTGTAGTTCTCGTCTTATACATGAAGTTGGGTTTTAGTGCACTAATGGTCCTACCAATCGCCTTCCACGGATTCCTAAATGCCTAGATACAGATACCAAACCTCGGCCATCTAGGTAAATAACTTGGATATAGCAATATCGGTTCCAGCATGTCCACTATTGCCAATTATGCCTACGTTAATGCCAAACTCAAATATAAGTCTCCTGTTTTAGGACACTGAATATAACTAAGTCACAGTATTTAAAGTACATTTGCGACATGGGATTTCTACAAGCTGACCGCCTTATACCATGGTTTATGACAGCTAGGTCGGCACAAGCTTTCTTTAGGAGTCCGTTAAGCTTTTTCTAATCGGCCCACGGGCCTCCGTTTTGATTCCCATCAGTGCCCTGACTAGATATATTTTGGATGGCAAAGGGACACCAGCAAGGCATGCGGTGACACAGATTGAAAAGGAACACAAACTAGTACCTACGCAAGCAAAGTGCATCCTGCTTTACAAGAGTTCCAATACTCAAGTTGCGTTAGTAGGCATCTACGTACTGATGGAGAAACAAGGCAGCCCGAAACGCAATTAGTTATCTTTGCATGGATCATGCGTAACAAGGAGGAAATATAAGTAAGTAAAGTACGAAATATTCACCAGAATGTATAAAAGCTATGCCGTTTTCGCTTATTTACTAAGATATCCCCGTGGTCCTATGAGAGTCTCGTCCTGGACTACTGCGCATGCAATAGCGCCGACGGAAAGTCTCGTATTTTTACCGTGGAGTACATTACTAACATGATGAAAGTACGCGCTCCCCAAAAATTAATGTTTTTTAAGCATACAAATGAGGTGTTAATGAGCTACAAGCTCCTATAACAGCACACCTGGACAGAGCAGGCCATTTATTTTAATGTTAGCCTTTGCCGCTACGCGGCACCATAAACCGGTCCAAATGGGGCAAATCGCCCTCCATGCGTGTGGCTAAGGAGCGCGTGTGATCGTTTGAGCGCCCTGCTTGACAAATGATTGTGCAATTGGCCGTCCTAATTGGCCTCTTTAGACAACGGGCGCCCGCTCAAAAATATTTTCGGTTTTTGTCAGACGGTTATGGTTTTGTGTAAGTAGTAGTCTGGACTCGATTTTCGCCAAACGTTGACGTATATGCCCCCTTTAACACAAGTGACGAGAACGCGTATCCAAGCGTAAACGTCCTAGAACACAAAGTGACTAAATTTTTGGCACACAGCCATCTAAGTCGACACCAGATGGACGACATTTTGGCTGCTCAAAATCTTTTCTTGCACACCCTTATACCGTGAATGCAGTTTTTGTAGGTTGTAAATATCGTCAATCTGAGGCGGAAGCCCGCCCTAAAATTGTACGTAGGCAATATTATAGCTGTCAGGCTAAACCGAAAATTAAGTTAGATGACCGAAATTTATTCAAAATGGACAAAATTCGGGTGACTTATGGTCACTCAGCATGTGTTAGCTGAAGCACTCACACTATTTACCGTGCATGTGCCGCTGATGGTGCCTCTAGCATTCGGCCGCGAGCTCTGGAGCCTGGCGCTAGTGAAATCCGCCTGGGTCCTCCTACCTTGGCACCAAATATGCCACACATTGAGCCATTTTCTTTCAGCCACGGGCCTCGGAGCCTGCTCCTCGGTGCAACGAGCCGGGATCCTATTACCTTTGGGCAGCTTGTGCCCCTAACCTATATAATCATCAGAACAGCAGTAATTACGACTGAATGCAGAAAGCAGGATAACCGACACTTTATATTGATCAAAAGCAGTGTGTAAACTTGGAGCTTCGTTCACTTAGTACGGGCTTTGGAAGCAAACGTCCCATGCAACCTATCATTTTACAGTCGTTTATTTCGGCTGATAAACGATTCGTGTTAGAAATGCACAGCCTACTGTCCGGAACTTGAATGAGCGCCTCATCGAAGCAGTTTATGTATTGCGCGACCTTTTCTTTATTAAGCTTGTATCCATGTCGACGCTAAAGTAAAATAAGGGGTTTAAGTTTTACAGAATAGCTTAGTCTGGCACTGCATTCGTCCCAATTCCCTCAGTTGCGGGGAACTCGACTGATCTCTTGGGACATTTTGTCGAGGAAAGTTAAGGAAAAGGTCAACATAATTAAATGCATGTGCTATATGATGTGCTATGGATTGCTGATTTGTACTTTGAACTGTAGACATCACATGCTGACGGACTGCGTGGGAAATTGTTTTACTAACCTGTCGCTTACCTTCGTAAGCAGGATAATTGGATGGCGGAAAAGCAACTTCGAATTCCCGTGAGGGTGCTGGGCCAATAGTTAAACATAGAAGGAAAACTGTCTTTCCTACTCGTAGTTCGGTTAGGTGCTGCTATCACGGGCACCGATGCGATTTACGAAGCAGTGTGACAAATCGTACAGCTGGTACTCGATTGCTCACCCAGATACTTTCGCTGGGAAAGTAACCGAATCTTGCATTGTGCATGGCGTCATTCTTAACAGGCTCGCGGCATGTGAAACACAAATCTGTGGACGTAACAGATTTCTGTCTACGCGGTTGTTTCATTGCGCGTTGGTTGTCACTAATTAATTCTTTGGTCCTTTGTACCAACGCTTGGTATCGTTTCAAACATCCAGCTGGCCTAATCACCTCAACACTTCTCAGACGATGGACAAGGTGTACCATTTTACTTGTTGCCGGTTTCGTAACGGGAACTGATAAACGACTGCAAATGCATGAACTCTGCCGGTGGGTTATACTTCGCTAGCCAGCGGATGCATCTAGGTACTTGGACTGTAAATGACTGCACACAGCAGAAACCGTGAGCTCGTTAGCTACAAGTGCTGTTTGTATGCAGTCTTTAAACCACACACGGCAGCCACATGGTTTAATAAACTGGACAGACACATGTCCCCAAGTGGCAACCAATAGTGGAGCGGCTTGTTTAAATAACTAAATAAATAAACGTTTTATTTCTCAACCGTGCGAGGCAGAGACCAATTGGGTAGTCTTACCGACATGTACAACGTGATCGCATAATATAGTTAATTTTTCGTCCTTTGATCAATGGTTCCCATATGGGTATTTAAAGTGATTATCAGTTTGGAAAAACTAGAGAGCTAAAGAAACTGAAAACAATAACAAATGTAGATTTCACGAAGTTTCAAGTAAAGTATTACGGTCATACATGAAACTGTCCTCAGGGGACTTGCTTCCATGCAGGGTATTCCCACGATGGGTTTCACCCGCACTTCCCAGCTCCAAATGGCTCTGCGCCTGTGTGGCAAAATAGTAAATAGGCCATCAGAACAGGGTAGCAAATGTCGTTTTTAGGGCTGTTTTATGCATACATTACGGGCGATGAAGCCTCAGCCCATTCTGTCATGCGGATCAATCAAGTATGGCACCTATTTTGTTTTAAGCCAGCGAGTAAGTAGTAATATGATTTGCATGGGCATAGTATTTTGTTTTGGAAGCCGTAATCCGCCACCACACGAGAGCAGCCCAGTTATGACCAACAGTGAAACAAAGAAAAAGATAGAATATGAGAAATTATACAACGTACTAATGAATGCAAATGCTTACCGATAGACCAAGCACAGTTTGATGGAAGAACTTGGCGAGTGATGACGATGGTAAAGAGACATCAGCTTGAAAGGCGTAGTGCATCTGCGAACCAGTGCGTAAACGGAGAAATAGAATTGGTTAGACGGATTGATGGGAGTAAGCTCGTGCTCAAATACACTCACAAGTATTCAACTATATGTAGGTGACCTTATACTATTGAAACGAATAGAGGATATGGTGACTTTCATATGTATCCAGGATCTTTCTCATACAAACCAACTAGGGTCACCTTTTGGCTTAGTGTTGACCAGCTATTTGCAACAGTCAGGTGAATATTAATCACACGTCTAAATTGCGAATATGTAGTACAGATTCTAACACTCGATGGAAGTTTGGTCCATATTAAAGCATAGTTTACGGAGAAAAAATTTGGACGGAGCTTTGTGCGATACTTTGGTATTTGCAATGTGCGCTCGCCGTTTCTTAGTTCATAGCGCATACGTGTCTGATACTAGAGTGGTGGCTGAGCAGTGAAGCCTAACCAGAATAGTACGCGGTATAGAATGCACAGCTTAAGTTTGAGTCTGCGTGGCCTTAGCTGCTCCAGATTTAGAGACTCGCAAAGCTCACAGTATGTCATGGTATTAGGCATGTTCAACAACCTCTTTACATAAATAAATAAATAAATATTTTATTTTTGTCTATGCGAGGCCCGCCAATCGAGGCATGATCAGGTATGTACAGCTGTACAGACATTTTATGGCAACTGTAGTGACTGTAGAACATTGTTCATATGTCCATGCTTGGAACGGTGCAATGGTGAACATGCAAAGCAACGATTTGGTTGTAGTGGATCGGGACCCATTTGGTTGGACATAATCGCTCTGCCAAATATTGCAGTCATACCTCGAAAAATAATAGATTGAGTATCCTGAATGCTCCAATGGAAGATAATTGAAGAGCACGCCAAAATGATGTGGCTAATTGATCTGCCAGTGTGAAGTTATGGGCTGTGACTTTATTTGATGGCGAGTCACATTCGCCAGGTTGCAGTGTTGTTAAACGGACATTTGGGGCTTTTTATAGGGAAAACGCTTGCCAGGCAAAAACCCGCCACGTCCGGAAACAGTGCCGTCAATCCATTGAATGGCAAGTTGTAACTGGCAATGTTTCTTGTTGAACGTTTTTTTGCTCCGTTATTCGCAGTCACGTTGCTTCCAATTTTGCTGCTGACTGATGCTTGCCTGGGTTCTGTCCTGAGCCAGATCGGTAGGTCAGGAACTAAACGTTCTTTCTGGATGTTATGTGTTGATTATCTGCAGAACCAGGTGAAGTCACCGAAGGATAGACGTTGAAATATGTTGAAGTATTGGAGGATAGGATAAGGTTCCGAAGTTGGAATCGCAGGTCCCCCTGGGTATGTAGTAAACTTGCTTAAAAATATGAGAAACCACGGCCAGTTGAGCGGTCAAAGAGGATTAAGAGCATAGTTTGACCGATTGCTCAAGCTTTGTATCTGCAGGAGAATGTACCTTCCGAAGTCAAAAGCCCTCCAGTTAAGCGATATGTGGAAGAGGTATTGTTAGGTAACTGGAACTCAGTGGTTCATGCTGCGGAAGAATTGTATCAGTGCAGGATATCGAATGATTTGTCCGGTTGGTAAGTTGTAAAAGAGTTGATAATTTGCCGTTCATGTCCAGGTAAAGGAACTGTGTGCCTTGTGTTGTTGTCGCAACGGTAAACAACTCCTTGGGTGTGTGTCGCTGTACCTGTGACAGACTCGGGAGAAAAAGGAAACGAACAGAGACAGCCACACAGACAGAAGAAAGGAATACATCTGGAATGCAGTCAATCAATTGCGGCGGTGCGTGAACTATTGTACCCCTATGCATGTAACTGTTATTTAAATATCGCATATACACGTATAGCATAAGTGGCGAAATACGACGAGAATCGAGCAGAACACCGATCAGTAAAGACTGAAAGCTTGAAGCTGAAGCAGGAGTGTTTGGGGGTCCTAAACTAGACACATGCTCAATCGGTGGGAACCAGAGAGAGGAGAGCGAGGTGTGCAGATAATGGGAAGGAATATCACTCAGAAGTAGCGACTGAGACATATTTCCTTAATCTTATTTTGGTAGGAATGCAAGAAGTCAGGGAGGACAAACACATGTAAGTTAGCGTCGAATGAAGAAGGAATGCAACAGAAAGCACAGGAAGGTAAGCAGAGAGTCGGTAAAAGAGGTTCCGTTCAGAAGAAGTAAAACAGCTGCAAAAAGAAGGATGAGTAATGCACAGTGATGTAAGTAGGGTAAGGGTGGCGGAACGTTGCGCCGGAATAGGTAGATAGTATGGCGAGCAAAGCACAAAGGATGAGGGGCAAAGAGTGTTGGGACTACAGAGCCTAACTCGTTTATGTCTTGGATGTCTGGAAGCAATCAGAAAGGAGACTAGGCAGACAAGGATAGATTGGAGCCAAACCCGAAAATTTCTCTGTCTAATTGAAAAGGAATGTAAGGAGGGCGCGAAAAGGAAAGAATGAAGTCTGAAAGGAAAAGTAACTATTGTGGAGAAGTGTAAAAGCGTACAATGGTCTCGAGGTGTCGTGAACAGACCATTGGATCTGTCGGTGACTCAATGAGAAGGCCTCAGCAGTCAGTGAGGAGACCATTGAGACGAGCCTAACATGTCGACACATAGAGAAAAACGATATTATTATTGCCAGCATGTTAACAATCGGCAGAAATGGACATGTTAAGCTTGTAATGGGAATAGAATGAATAAAATAAATCACGGCCAGTAATGTTCATGAGAAGAGTGTCACCAAGCGGTACGTCGCCAGAGCATAGATCCTTTCGATCTTAGACGTCCGAGGGTGGTCAGAAAGCAAAAGAGCGTTTAGATGAGACTGGATAAGTCAGCAAGATGAAGCTAGACAGTCAGATTAAAGTGGGGATAACAGTAGTGAACGTCACAAGAAAAGCAAATTTGCGGGACTACAGAGGATATATAAAAAGCGCGTTAGCATGTCAAACAAAGCTCTCAGGCTGAGGGCCAGGGTGTGTTGTGACTGCACAGCCTAGAACACGTGCGTCACGCATTTCTGCAAACAGTCAGAAAGTAGGAAACTGCTCAGACGGGGCTAGAGTAGAGCCAGGTCCGAAGACTTATCCGTTCAATGGATAAAGGAGAGCAGACAGAGCGCGAAAATGAAAGAATGTAATCTGGAAGGAGACACCTAAGGGGAAGTGGAAGAGCCTACAAAAATCTCGAGGTGTTGCGAACAGACCTTTGGACCTGTCGATAGTTCAAAAGTATGGGCTCAGTATTCGGAAAGCAGGAGACCATGGAGATGAGAGGAGGATATCGGCTCATGGCGAGAAAGCCGGATTATAAATGTCAGAATGATAACAGAACGTCAACAGGATAGAAGTGTTAAAGATAAAAGCGGATATACTATTGATGAATCGTGAGCAGCAGTGCTCTGGAGGCGGGGAGACAGAGCATTGCGTCTACAGAGACTAGAACGTTTAAATCTTAAAAGTCCGTGGATGGTCGGAAGGCAGGAGCACGTACAGCCAGAACCAGATAAGTCAGACTAGAGTGTGAGCATTAGGGTCACGGAAGTCGGAAGGTACGAGGTCTTTGAGACGAGCCCAGAATGTCAGCTCAAAGGGTGAAAGTCGTATTAGTAAGGTCTAAGTGCTGACAGAGAGCATCAACAGAAATGGACATGTTGAGGATAAAAGGGGATATGATAATAAGGTTCAATCATGACCAGCGCTGGTCTTGCGGTGAGGGCAACAGACTTTCGTCAGCAGAGTCTAGATCGTTAGATCACAGAAGTCCGAGAGATGTCAGAAAACAGGAGAGCGTACAGTCAGAACCGGGAAAGTCAGCAAGCTGAAGCTAGGCCTCCAAAGTAAGGTGGGAATAAAGTAATGAGTGTCATCAGAAAAGCAGTTTGGGAGGCAAGTGGCTGTAAGAAAAGGCACTTGCATTCCGAGGAACGGTCTCAGGATAAGGAGGACAGGGTACCAGGACAGCAAAGCCTAGATCGTTAACGGTTGGAATATATGGAAGTAGGCAGAAAGCAGGAGGCTGGTCAGAGTAGTGCCAGACCCGAAGAGTTGCCTGACCAGTGGAAAAAGAAATGCAAACAGAATGAGAAAAGGAAAACGTTAGTGGAAAGGTCAACGGTATTCGCGACGCGGTATGAACAGACCATTGGGTCTGCCGAACCCCGATCATGACGATAAGGATGAGGCACGACCAGCAACATTCTTGAGGTGAGGGTAACAAAGCGTTGCGTCGGCAGTGACTGGCACAGAAGTCCGAGAGAGGTCAGAAAACAGGAGACCATTCTGCCTATCCCTGATCAATCGGGTCACGATAGTCAAAAGCAAAGAGACCAATGAGACGGGATAAGAATATCAGCTCAAATAGTAAGAGGGAATGATCTTTGCATGTTTTCTAGGGTTATGCTAGCCACTATTCTCAGATTACTATGCATTATCGTACAGTACTCAAGCTTTGGCCTAACACATATTTTAAAGGCTTGCAGCCTTTAAGCCCTCAAAATGAGAGTCTGACTTATGTAGGCGAGCATTTTGCTGGCAGAAGCCTGCAAGAATACAACATGCTCTAAAAAACTAAACGAGGCAGAATATCTTAGACCAAAGTCTCGGACTGCGCCACACATAGGAATAGGGGGTATCTTTTAATGTAAGGATACTCAGTGAAGGGCCATAGCCGTCTTACAATAGATTACTCTTGTCAGTGGCAAAGTGCAACTTCCAGGAGTTACTCCAGTGCTCCAATGCGAACCAGTCAGACTGAATATAGGCCAAGTTAGGACTAGATTGACCAAGGGCGGAATAATGCACAGTTTTGACATCACCAGCGAAAAAGAACGGCTTCCCGTACAAGATTTCATCAAGAGGTCGTTGAGATAGATTAAGAATATCTTAAAATATGGAGGCGTCAGCAAATTTTGTTCACACGCTACACCACTTCTAAGGTCCGGGTATACCGCGTGTCACATGGATTGCGTTAACTGGCTAACCACTGGACGGCATGCGTACGTAGTTAGGAGGCAACCTACTCAATAACCGTGTGCGGCCGTCTGGCAGCCGTCGCCTGTCACAGAGGTACACCGCAGGCAAGAGTAACTCTTTCAGGTGTGCTTCCGAATGGTCCCAGACATTGAGAACGGATAAAGCAAGAGTATCGGATGCATGGGTCACCCTCTAAAACCTAAGGTGGCCTTCGCAATTCGGTTCTTAGTTGTATTTCCAAAGTTCAGTTCAGTTCACTTCCAGTTCAGCTTGGGCCTGTTCGGCCCACGAACATTTTATGTACAACCAGTGTGACGTGAGATGAGGTGCACACCAGGGATCTGTTGTTAAAGATGCAAATTTTTAAACTCTAAAACAAGCACTAACGAGTCGAAGGTGATGGTAATCAGTCACCGCGTTGGAAGTTACCATGCGACGAAATAGGTGACGTGAGCCATTAGGCTTGTCTACCTGATGTAATGAATATTCAGCACTTAAAGACTTCCTGTTGGCCTGGTAAATTTGAAACTAGCACAAAAAATGTCGCACGCCAAAGCCGCGCGCTGTACGCATTTGAGCAGCCATATTTTCCATCATAATTGTACTGACGAGTACCTAATGACACAATATGTCTCAAAGCAAACATGCACAGTTCTCCCGAAACAGAAGTATAAAATATCAGCCGGCCGTAGCCCACCTTATTACTTATGGTCTGAAGCTGCAGACAACACGTAAGGCTGCTGTCATTTCCTACTTCAAATGGGTATTACCATGAGTCGCCTCCAGACTAAGCACATGCGAGTCCCGGCTGAAAAGTTCTATTTTTTGCTGCTGAGAAAATATTAAGGCTGTGTATAGGCCTTTCTCTGAAATACTTCGCGCAACTTCGTGTTATCCCATAGACTTGATAACCTAATGCAGGTTTACTGCAAGTTGAAGAAACAACAACGTTTCCTTACACTGAACTCCAGGTCTCCGTTTTCGACGAAACTTGCGGACCTCAGCACTGGTACGGTGCCTTCGGTCGGACCTCGACGAACTGTTTGAGGTCGCATGTTAGCGTATGTTTTAACGGAAAAGTCCTTGGACTAACTGAACTCATCCACCGCCACGCGGCGTTTGCTGAGGGGCTGCTGAAAAAGATAGCGGTATACTGGGTGATTGTGAAACAGCTGGATATTTGGGAGTTGTAGCTTACGCGCAATTCTGATGCGCTTCACGCGAGCTTGCAGATAGCGTCATGTGAGCTGAAATATATTTAGAATATGTTCATCTTCCTTAGCTTCGATATTAGAAGACACGCAAACAGGCGACGCCACAGTTAATAGATATACAGAAAAATGTAAAAACCTTGGTATGGCTCGAGGACATCAGCTCTCCCTACTCCTTTCTTCACATTTGGAATTATTTCTTTCGCTGAATTTTTCTTCCTTGTCGCCCGCGCGCCCTGCCCAGTAGTGTTGTATAAACCTACCTGAGTAGTCCGATCTTGTTAGACACTTCAAGTTAATCTTCATAGTTCCAAAAACATGTGGATAGCTTAGCCCAATACTACGGACGTTCTGTCCTCTTGATATGTACCATCTGGTGGTATGAACGTTTGTGTTCATTCCATTTTTACTTTCGGAACGCATACCTCAAGAAAGTTTCACCTACTTTTAATTGCTCAACTTATTTGCCGTGCCACGGGGTTGTTCCGTCCACAACGAAAGTAGATTACTGCAGGTAACGGATTGTCCACATAATTGGCATCAATAGCAATAAATAACTAACTAACTAGTTTATTCTTTAAGTTATCGAGACACCCTAAACCAGGCACGATCACCATTTGCATGCAACTTATGGATACTTTACCCCCTCACCAAGTTGGTCTGTCAGCAATCCCATGCCGTTGTAAGTTTGTCTAGTAAGGTCCGTTCCATAACGTTCGGTCATACCTGTATCCTGCAGTTTACGGAAAGGCTTTTGAACCGCATCCACTACTTGCTTAACCAATTGGGTTCAACTCAGTATCATCTAAACATAACCTGCAACATGCTTTATCTCCCTTCAAAGGTTCAACTTACTTGCGCTGCTATGGCTTATGCTCCGTGCCCAGGGCCGGTGAATCATTTCTCCTGGTCACAACATATACAACTGCTTAAATAACTAAATTTATATTCTCGGTGTTGCACGCGGCACGCCACCAAGTAAAGGTTGCGGCTTCAGTACCCAATGGACACGTTACACATCACTTTAGGGTGGTCAAGCACACATCATTTGCCTCTGGATATTTACCTATTATGGATGCCTTCAGTACCTTATCATTTACCCGTTCGAACAACTGGTTGCCAACCAGTATCACTGCACTCATTACCTCTCTGCAACTGTTCAACGTGCATGCCAAGCCACTGCGTTATACTCCGTCGGACATGGTAGTGGATAATTTCTCCTGGTATCAGAGGCTTCATTGACCCGGCGACAGTAGCCGATGGACACTTTACGCACCTCGGCAGTGTTATCTGCCATCAATACTACACCCCAGAGGTTTATCTCTTATGGTCTGTTCTATTACTTTCGGCCTCGCCCGTGTACTGGAGAGCACAGAACGCCTTTTGATGTATATCGTCTACCAGTTTGAACCATTACCTCACATAAATCAATATCACCATCGAAACCCTACCAAAAAACCTTCAACCCCCGCAAGCGTTTAACTTACTTGCAAAGCCATGGCGTTTCGCTCATTCTACCTAGACAGTGGATTAGTTCCTTGCAGTATCAGAACCATAATATACTTGGCGCCATTAGCTCAGGGAATCATTACTCATCTGAACTGCGTAGTATGCAGCTTTTAGGCCGTTCGGCTTTACAAAATTTGTGGGTTGTAGTACGGCTCGCGGCCGTACCTTCTTCCAAAGACCACCTATAGCTCATCGATCGTTTGAAAAATCCTTACAAATATGCTTGATCCAGTAACACGTCCCACTTACACGCCATGGTTGTCTCTCGTTGACCTGCCTGCAACACCCCTTGGCCCGTGGGTTATCTGCTCAGACAATGATGCCGCTTATGAATTGCAATCCTTGCTCACTGGCGCAACTCAGCATCCCAAGCTACATTGCCTAAGCCAAGGCCAGGACCGCCGGCCCAAGCCGTTACTAATGAATCCTGACTTAGCATTTTGCTGAGCCAACGGAAAACCAAGTGTAAGGTAACTGCGCTTATCCATTCGGAAAATCGCGGTTATGAAAGTGTTGCAAGCAAAAAACGGCTATTTAAGTAGTGGTCTTTGGTAGCGTTTCAAGACCTTCTCCCTCTAAACCGCCACAAATGTCTGTGTAACCAGACTGTAACCAGATGTAGCGTATGTGACTCGCTACCAAAATAAAATCACGCCATACTTCTGCACACGGTGAGTGCTCTCAGTATCCGAACTTCACGTGCACAACATGTTTAGCAAAAATTCCATCGGACTCTTAAACCTAAAGAAAAAACTCAACGTCCGGAACCATCCAAACCTCCTTCCAGCATTTCCGTAGCAGGGACATATAGCAATATCACAACGCTTCGGTGCCACATTGCGCGTTAATATCAATGCGCCTGACATTCATCCTTGCATTATTCCTGGGCAAACGTATGTACAACTTTCCGAGCCATGTATTTTGGTGACACTTTTCTCTGTCGTGTGGTGTACATATGCTTATTGTGTTTCTGTGGTTCCGACAACCACTTCATCATGCCTGCACTGAAAGACCTTTGTTCTCTCATGACAGCACAATCTAGGTACTTATTTGTTCCGTGATGTTTGCGACGGCTGCTGCGCGAACATACAAAATGTAAAACTGTAAAACTGGACTATCCTTAGATTGCTACAGGAAGGCTTCCCTGCATTTGAACCTCATTCTTGCACCATGTTCTACTTGAGCATGGAAATCAAAGTCCGAAATTCTCACATTATATATCCGTGTGTTAACACATACACACTGTAAAATTCGGTTCCAATATACTTATACCATTGCTTTCAGTTAACTTGCCGTGCTTGACGAACAATTATTTCGTACAGGTCACCTGGTCCGCATCCACATACTGATAGCGCAAATTACACACACATATTGGGGACAAGTAACTACATTTGATGTCACGTCTTTCACCGTACGGACACCTAGCGCTTGGTTTGCTGTGAATAAAAGCACGCTCAGCCTCATAGTTAAGCAGTTGTTACACGTTATATATTAACTACCATATCCTTCACCGATTCATGAAATTAGCATTTAGCAATGCAGTCTTTTGATTATTGGAGTTCCATTAAAAGTACTGTTTACGTTTACCATAATACAGCCTAATTATGAATATCTCTAGAAAACGAGAACCACAGCTGTGTAGCAGTATAAAAGCGCGTAATTGAATGAATGCCTATATAGCTGGGCTGGTTTCTGAAGGGAAACATAACACGTACGGGATTTGCGGGTGGAATGTTAGTCCATGGTTGTGCAATATGCGAAACGTCTAAAGTGGGTGCTTAAGCCATAACAGGAAGGCTGCGCTGGCGGGGATATTACTCTGGTTGTGTTTTGTCTAAGCGTTCCCTGTTTAAAGTTGTTTTCTTGCCTAGCCGTTCCGAAGTACATGGACTTGATAACAGCGAATGTTTGGGAGGCTCGCCCAACGTGAATGCGCGCGACCGGATTTTTCGTGGCGAGACATTATTATCGGCATCTTCCGAAAGCGATGTGCGGAGCAAGGCTACAATATTACGGGTTAGTCAAAGAGGATAGGTACCTCAGACTTTTAGGGAGACATACCATAGAAACAGAGCCTTCGGCTTCCTCACCCTGCAATGACGCCGAGTGCCCATGTGAAAAATGTAAAGCCTTCTGATAATCGGCTGCGACAAACAGAAGCATGCTGGAGCTTACTTTTCTGGCAGACGGCTGGTTCGTCGTGTCATGGGACGTCAGGCTGACGCCTTCTGTGAAACCGTACTGATTCTTGGTATTAACGTACGGGCACAAAGCATAACGCAGCACGTTAACCATGAAACGTGAGCCATGTGTCACGTTACACGTGGGCGACAAATATTACGGTCGTCCAAACGTACCACGAAATACCTCGGCGTGCAAGTGGTACCCAGGCGCAGCGTTTAAGGATTTTGCCGAAAGGTAGCACAAAACAGCGCGCTGAATGTGTATTTTACTGGAACGTGGACATCCTTAACATGATTACCCCCTTCTAGTCAAACGTAATAGGTACGCGTCGAGGCGCGATGTGCGGAAAACGTAAGTCCATAAGGCTTTAGGCGTGATTATTAACAACCACGCGTAGCAACGGAAGGATACTGGCTGACACATCAAAGGGACATCCAATGCACTTGCAATCGATATCCGTAAGCTTTATGCTTCCCGTCAGACCAGCTAACCCAGAAGCCAGTAATTTGTGCACGTTTGGCGAGCAGGTGCTGTGATTTTACAAGTCTCTTTGCCCCTTATAAGGATGGCATTCTAGGTGCGTGTCTGTAACGGAAGATCGATGGACGTCAGGCACGCTGCAGTGCATTCCGTCAGCATGCAATACGTTGTCCGGGCAAAAGAGCACGTATGTGGTCCTGTTCAAGCGGAATCCCACCTGCCTATTGCAGCCCAGGAAATGCAAACCAACGTCATTCGGGCGTCATGCACCGCAGTTAGCGCCATGCTTATGCTCCATGGCACTTCTGCAGCTTTGAGCGGTTGCCCTAACGGGGCTGTGCAAGGCTTCCTTTAGCTGATCTATGTATGCTTTGAATGGAAAGGTGGCAAAACCAATAAATATGCCGTGTACTTTGTAACACTTGGTCAGTTTTGGCAGGCAGTGTACGTATACAGTCAGTACTTGTCTATCGTCGTGGCCCGTAAACTTGTCTAATAAGGGAACTGGCAGCTCGTTAGCAAATAGTTTGTAATCCGTATCGACGCTAGGATGGCAAAGCAAATAAATGGCAAGGTGCAGGTCAAGGAATTTACGGTAGCGTGGCTCACTGAGCAGCCCCTCAATGCCGCTGGACGTGTAAACGAGAGCAAACGCCAAATTTCACAACCCTACATCGCTTGAACTCGGTAACTGCAGTACTTTGCGTACGAAATATTGCGTCCTTGTCGCACGGTTTTGCAACAGGTATGGGTCTAGTTCTGGTGTGGCACCCCTGTCCAGACGACAAGGCCTAGTCACTGGGCATGTAGCCAGATGCTACTCACAGGCCTCATGACGCCCGGGCACACAGAATTTATATGGTCGATGGGAAATTGTGGGAGATTGTCTATGCTGCGAGACACAAAAAATGATGGTAGGTTTTCAGCCCGTTAACCAGCAGACTTTTAAGTCCGTGTGCGACCGTTGGTTTTGGTAATGGTAACTTTCCGCTCCACGTGTACTAGACGTGAGGTGGGTTTTTGCACAATTTTGCCAAAAATCCCACGAAGGCATACTATGTGGATTCGTTCTCCAAATCTCAGCATTGGCCATGCCATACGTTCGAGGTGACGTACCTTATCCAGTCACAGGCCTCGCGGCCACCTTCACCATTCAGGGGCCGTGCTACTCTCTGTTTACCCCTTGCAATAAGTGAGCACGCAGAGGTGTATACATGGTTCACCATACCAAGTTTAATAAGCGAATCAATGACATATCACTGTTTCGTGCCCTTGCAACACGCAGGGAACATGCTGCTATGTGCTCAAGGCTTAAAGCACCCTTAGTTCGTAGTTAGGTTGCTAGCAGGTACCTGTCGTTGGACCCCTCGCTTGATCCTATACTGGCTCCAACGCTGCCCTTTGGTGAAGCGTTGTTCCATTATCCTTTAGTAGGTTGGATAACAGGAAAAGACGACCCAACACTATAATACGACATAAACCAAGATGTCAGCCAACTGACCTGCGGTAGCAAGTTGCATAATGTGTTGTGCAACAGAACATGAGGAAAGCGCTGCGTGTATGCTCTCATTCGAGGTGGAGGGCTTTCAGCTTAGCGCTTTCTGTATTCTGAAAATGCCGTTTCTAAGTCAAAACCGTTGTTTGTTGATAGCTACATGTGCACTGAATGATCGGTTCTGTATAGCTTCATAGCACCGAAGGCGCCTTCTAGTTGCGTCGGCAATCTCCGGTTTACTGCCTCTATCTGCTTCACAACAAGAAAGCAGGACAGCTATAAGCAACCGCTTATTAGAATACAGGATTATAACCAATAAGAACCGTGAAAACGGTGCTTTATTTAGATTATATGGGATCATGGATATGCGAGAGTTATTTGGGATGCTAGTTTCCGTGAGCCTTTGTCATCCAACCTCCTGCTCAATGAGCCAGACCATCAGGAGCCCAGGTTGCTTTAAAAAGAGCTTCTTGGAAAAACGCTAGAATTAAGTGATATGCACTACAAAATGTTCCCTTCGTTGTAGGTCTCTAAGCGAGTCATCAAACGCCTTTAACACAATGGCCGTGCTGCACGGTAGCTCGACTAATGTGTGCTGGTATGCATTTATAGACAACGCTTTCGCAGATTATGACAACTTACGCATCGTGCCCTTCATACCGGAAACATCTTGCGGCGTATTTTCATATCTGGAAAGGTAGGAGTTTTAGCATCCTATTGCCTGAATCATTAAGGCACCTGATAGAATAAGTTGCTTCATCGCCTATAAGTATTGTGTCCACGTACGTTCTTTCTACGTGGGTACCGTACGGATGCAGGTACGCGGAAGGTGTTGGCCTTTCGGATTCCGTAGTTGCACAGGTAATAGACTCTGACACAACGGCACCGTATTTATGCATACAACTACGTAGTTCACAATTGCAATGTTTCTTACCATGTTAGGTCAAGGGGCGGTGCGTTATAACTCGCGGAACCTGTAAACCATGTTGCTGGTATGTGAATGGCAGCTTGCCAATAGCGGTCTGTGAGGTGCTTGCAGCGGTACAGGATATGATTGCCGGTGAGAAGTGAACTTCCGGAACCACGCCGTATCGCGATGCCGCGGTTGACGCTTTGTATTTTTCCAGGTGATCTGAAGATTTCTTTGGCCTGCAGACGCGAAGTAAGCCGTCTGGTGGATGCAAAGAGCTAACGCACAGCGCTTACATGTTGTGCGTTGGTGTAGCACAGCGCAAAGCGTATAGGTCTAATTCTGGTGCTGTATGGTTAAAAAATAACACTTCATTGTGTTTGGCTTTCTTGTACTCCACTGAGGGAATGTGAGCTGGCGTTTCAGCTTACAATCTGTGTCCACGGTACGCGCGTTGAATACCGCATGCCATGGGAAAATGGCTATTGCTGTAGAACTGCTTTCGGGTAAACAAAATAGGCAACAGCATTTGTGGCCGCTATTCAGCAACCAAGTGCATCTTATAGCAAAAGGCTTGGGCGATGTCCCATCTTCGATACTAACAACACACTAACATCGATCCGTCGAGGAATCCGGCAGTGCAGTTACTTAGAACACACACGGCCCGAACGTACAGTTCGTTCATGCAAATTTGAAAGCTCAACTATACTTTCAACTCAAGCATTCCGACTGCGCACTTTTCGGGCAAGTTTGAAAACGTGGATGATGCCGATCACCCCATAAGCCTCCATGTAGATGGCTTCGCATTGCACGTTGTTGATGTGGTGCTGTACTGTCTCCAGAAGCACCAAACAAGGTACTTGCAAAGCTGAGGATATCACACACTGTGGTTGCAAAAATCCTGAAGCGGTATGAAGGTTTTACAATACACTTACCCTGCGCTTGCAGGTAAACTTTCAATAACCACTAGGACTTACGGCTGCCTATCGATTATCAAAACGTTATCCGGTTTTCGTGCTGAATGTGTGGTGGAACCGCTGGGGTACGCAGGGTCCTATGAAGTGAGACGAAGTGCAGCGCGACATGTAATGATGGCAGCGTGTGTGGACTGCCTAAGATTAAGGAATATGTAAGAGGACTTACCACCTGGAAAACGGGGATCACGGCACTTTGTAACCACTTGCTGATAAACTCCGCATGTGGCTCAAAGACAGTTGCGGAGGAATCGTCTAAAGAGCCGTGCGTAAGAACATTGGAAGCTACCAGAATTAAGGAATGCAAGCTATGGGTAGTAAATAAATAAATAGATAAATAGTGTATTCTCGGATTCATCGAGCCATACCAATTCAGATATGAACAAAAGTTACAGGCAAGTATTTGTCGCAAATGATACGTTACAGCGCACGTAATTGGCTGTGGCCAAAGTTGTACAATTTGCAGAAACATTCTAAGTACTCAGGAGGAGCCAAATCAACAGTGAAGTGCCGGTAAAATGGTTTCAAGTGTGCGTGGGGTAAATAAAAATTGCACAGTATTTAGAGTGGGGTCAGTATGGGAAGAAAGAGTAACTCTGTTGTACGTGTCAGTAGAACATTGAAAAATGATTAGTCGATATTTCAGTGTAACAGGGGGTAGTGACTTTATTCATTGGCGAGTCACATCCGGCACGTCACAGTGTTGATAAACGGACTTTTGTGGCTTTTTATAGGGAGAACGCTTGCCAGGAGAAAACCCACCACTTGCTTGATCATTGTCGTCAATTGCTATGATCGGTCATGTGCAAATGGCAAAGTTGTTTATAAAGCATTGGTTCCTTCAGTTATTCGCAGTCGAGTGACTCCTCTGTTGGCCAGACAAATGGCACAGTCAGATACCAACATGGACGTTGGGGTAAGTCTAGGAGAAAGTATGATTTTGCAGGTAAGTAGAAGTTCCAGCTGATTACTTTATCTGCTTATGTATATTTGTCGGGGAGCGCAGTATTCGTGTCCAGCTACCCTCACTGGACATCGGTGGTTGAGTTGTTGGGTGCACATGGTTAGTATGGGAGTGGAGCCATGGTCCAGGTAAGTCCTTGTTGGTTATTTCGTCCCACCCCAGACGGAGCGATTTCCTCAATACAATCTCGGATATCGCAGGTGCCCACGACCACAGCGCAAACGGAAAGAGTGGAAAAGGCCGAGAGAAGACCAGAAAGGACAAGCATGGTACCAAGCATTGGGAAAACCCTACTTTAAAGCATTTGCTTGAGATAACTGGTGTATAATGTGTAACAGATATTACGCTGAAAATCTTTTTAATTATGCAGAAGGCATGACTTAATGGGTAAATTACGCTCATGTACGTGAGAATGAAGAGTAGGGTTCCGGTAACAGATGCATGAGGTATTAGTTAACGGCGTTAGAATTCAGCCTGAGACAAGAAGGTGGGTATGGAGCCACGATTGGTAGTTATCGGAAACCAAAAGACAGTGACGATGCGGCCATATTTATAAATACTTCACGGGATGGGGATTATCTAAGCCACACAATAGCTATTATGTACAAGGGTATATGAAGATAGGAAGCTGAGCATACTAGAAGCAGGCTAGGCTTAAATGGATATGAACGGAAGACTAAGTGTTGAAGGTAAGACGATCGAGATTTGGCGCTAATTGACCGAGTTTAAGTAGCAAAAATAGCTTTTTAGGTCAACCATTCTAGTTACCAAGGGATACCTACAGTGCCAAAGGAAATTCAACCAACCAGCTGAGCTGCGGTCAAAATATACCAAGTGAATAAACGTTGTAGGGAAGGAGTAATCCTCAGCGAGCTCCAAGCATCCGCAGAGTTAAATAGAGCCTACAGCGACCAGCTGCTGATAAGGAGCGATAGTGGCTCAAGGAAAGGATGTATCAATGGCTGGCGTAGCCATATCATTAAGATGTTTGACCACTACGTGATACCTACAGTTTCAATGAGTAACTCAACCGGCAAGCGAAGATTATAGAGACAAACATTCCAGAAATAGGTCGGAGAGTAAAGGAGTGGATCCCTCCAAGCTACCTGGAGCCAACAATGACCGGCTGCTGCCAAGAAGAGTTGACACGAGGAAGACGAACGACGGAGAATGGTGCGCTAGGAGAGAGAGGAGTGGACAGCAGTAGCATTCGGATTAATCCTTCAGTTATCAGTGGATCCTAAGGTGGCACGGAATGGGGCAACAAACCAGCTGAGCTATGATGCCAACAATCCGCGATATTAAACGTTGTAGAGGAGTGACTCCTCTCCACCTCCGGACATCCGCAGACTTGAATAGGGCCTGTGGCGACTAGCCGCAGCTAAGCAGAGATAATGGCTCTAGGAAAGGTAGTATAAGTGGCCGGTTTAGCCATATCATAGACGTTTGGTCACTAGTAGAAACCTACAGTTTCAAGAAATAAAACAACAGGCGGGCGAAGATTAGAGAGACAGACGTTCGGGGAAGGAAGGCTTGAGAGTATAGAAGTGGCTTCATCCACGCCACAGATGAGCACAGGGATGTATGAAGCCAAAAACGACTAGCTGCTGCCAAGTAGAGTTGACAAGCTTACGGGGAAAGACAGGTAGACGCATTAAGCGAGAGCACAGTGGCCGGCAATGGCCTTCGGATTAGGCTTTTAGTTACTATTCGAACCTACGGTGGCACGGAATAGGTTAACAAACCAGCTGCACTGTGATGTAATTAATCATAGAGCATATACGTTGTAAGAAAGGAGGAGCACTTAGCGAGCTCCAGGTGTCCGCAGAATTGAATGCAGCCTATGACGACCAGCTGCTACTGCACAGAGAAAATGGCGCTTGAATAAAGTGTATCAGTCGGTAGGTACAGCTATTCGCTTAAGACTTGGCACTGGTGGTGACGTACTGTGTCACAGTATAGCGCACCAAACCTGCTGAGATGTGATGCACACAGTCCAAGAACATAAATTTTGGAAATAAGTGGTGGCTCCAAACAACCTTCGGATAGGCGCAGAAATGCATAGAGCCTACGACGGCTGGCTGTTGCAGTTACTTAACTTAGCGCTTCTTAGCGCTGGGATGAGTGCTAAAGCACATTGAGTAGGAGTGAGCTTGTAATATGTCTCCAGGCCTACACAAAAAGCAAATGGAGTATTCATAAAAGGCTTGTAAATGAGAATGCATGCTAACGACACAAGTGAGCTGCCTCACGCAACGGGATTCAGAAGTCTTGGATCATTAGAAGGTAACATTAAATCAGTCGGAGTAATGGGAGGCCGTAGGTGGGACTGGATATCCAATAATGTGATGGCGACAAACGTTTTGGCTCTCTTGTGGGGTTATGCTTAGTAGCGATCAAGTCCACGTTACCAATATCCGGAAGAAACCATCCGCACGTACGTTCGCGAGCTGCAGAGGATGGCCGATATCGCATCCGAGAACGAAACGCCAGATGAACGTGAAAAGCTGGTCTTAGGACAACTCCTAGAGGGCGTTCAAACCTTGTCTATCAAAAGGGAGTTCCTGCGATACCCTTCACGCCGTTTGGCCGAAGCATTGGAAACAAGTGACCATCTGGAAGACATAGATGCTTCGATGGGTACGCCTACATCCGGCTGTTTTGCGGTAAGAGGAAACACACCACACAGACGCGTCCGACCTGAAAGAATGACGGGAAACTCTGGCCGTTTTCGGAGATATCCTGCCCCACGACGACCGGCACAATCAGGTTTTCGTTGGCCACGCAGACAGACGTCATACCGCGGCTCGTCCCGCTACAGGAACACGCCAGGTGAGCATACCATGACATCATTTGTGATACCATCTCTTACTTGCAACTCGATTGCGACGTCGCTAACACTAGAATTATCGATAGCTGGGATTTGCTTACTGGGGCCAATGGATACTGGCGCAGCTAGATGCTTAATTAGGGCCAGCGTGAGTAGGATCTTCTCAAACTGTGCTAGAAAGCCTTGTAACGTTCGTCTTACCGCGGCCAACGGGCTACCACTAGTTGTTCGGAATTCCATCGTTGCCCCCCATTGTTGTGGCCTGCACAACGTTTAACCATGAATTTATCGTTGCTGATCGGATACCGTTCGATGTTATTATCGGAATAGATTTGTTGAGGAGGTTAAAATGCCGACTTGACTTGAAGAAGTCCCAACTAATCACTGATTCGTGCACCATACTACTGAGAGCATGCAGCAGCAGCAATTTTGAGGATTTTACGTTAAATGAGTGCAGTGTCAAAGAGCAACGAGGTTTAGACGATTTTATTCGGTCGATTGGGCTTTCGGCTGACACATTAACACAGGCACGATTAGCGCAGGTCATACAAAATTATTCAGATGCCTTTGCATGGAAATCCGGCGACTTGGGACGGACCGGCCTCGTGAAACACGCTATTGACACTGGTGTGGCTAGACCGATTAAAGTGCCTCCGAGACGTTTTCCAATCCCCTGGCAGGGTGAGATACAGAAGCTGATAGATGAGATGTTAGAGAAGAACGTTATCCAACCCTCCAACTCCCAGTGGGCATCTCCTGTTGTCCTGGTAAAGGAAAAGGACGGTGGCTTACGATTATGCGTCGATTACCGAAGATTGAACGAGGCTACTCGAAAGGCCGCCCACCCACTCCCAAGGATCGACGATCTGTTCAACACACTTGGCGGATCTGTGTATTTTAGCACACTTGACCTGGCTTCCGGGTACTGGCAGGTGGAAGTAGAAGAGAGCGATCGAGCGAAAACCGCCTTTGTCGTGCCCTCTGGGTTGTACGAGCTTCAGACCATGCCATTTGGCATATCTAACGCTCCAGCTACCTTCCAAAGCCTTAGGCAAAATGCACTAGCAGACCTGATCCCGCGTAATTGCCTCGTGTATTTGGATGATGTCATCGTACATGGAAAGACGGAAGATGAACACTTGGACAATTTGGCGAGTGTTTTGGAATGCTTGTTGAGGATGGGATTAAAGCTTAAGCCCTCAAATTGTCATCTCTTGAAAAGGGAAGTGGCGTACTTAGGGCACATAATATCTGGAGTTGGTATTCGAACGGACCCGGTAAAGGCTGAACAGGTCAGGTCGTGGCCAACGCCAACCACTACGGAGGAGTTACGTAGTTTTCTCGGGTTGGCATCATATTACCGGCGATTTATTCGAAACTTCTCATCCATTGCAGCCCCATTACACTCATTGCTAGAGAATGGTCGCATGTTCGAATGGTCGAAGCAGTGCGCAGAAGCTTTCAATCACCTACGTGAAGCTCTCTGTACGGCCCCTTTGCTAATATTTCCCGATTTGTCCCCGTCTGCTTGCCAGTTTATCTTACACACTGATGCGAGTGATAAGGTGATTGGAGCGGTGTTATCACAACTGGGATCGGATGGTGTCGAACGAGTCGTGGCATATTGTAGTCGCAGTCTCAGCCCGAGGGAGCGAAATTACTGCACGACTAGGAAAGAGATGTTGGCATTGGTATATTTCCTCAAACAAAACCGACATTATCTATTAGGTCGAAAGTTTCTGGTCCGCACAGATCACCAGTCACTTCGGTGGCTGCAGAATTTTAAAGACCCGAAGGCCAAATCGCGCGTTGGCAAGAGCAACTGCAGGAATATGACTTTGAGTGCAGACATCGCCCCGGTAAGCAACACGCTAACGCTGATGCATTGTCACGAATTCCCCCTCGTAACCATGGAGAGTGCCCTTAGTGTAATACGCAGCACGTAACAACCGTCAAACTTCAAGGAGCAGAGTATGGTCGGTGGCAAACGGCACAGGCGAACGATCCCGATACCGCACTGCTCTACAAGAGGCTTCTTAATGGCGGCGATAAACAAACGAGTAAAGAGATGGAAGGGAAAAGTTACGAAGCTCGTTGCCTTTGGTCCCTGTGGGATTACCTGACCACTGAAGAAGGAGTTTCGGTTTTCAATTTCGGACAGACGTACACGAGAAGAATCATCGTCCAGCATTCTATGGTTAGGGAAGTACTGAGCGATTTACACAAAGAAATGGGACATGCAGGGATCAATAAAATGGAAGAAGCGGTTCGACGACGTTTCTGGTGGCCCCACCAACGGAGAGATGTGATCAACTACTGTCAAGCGTGCGAAGAATGTGGTGCCTTTAAAAACCCTCGTATCGTTCATCGTGCACCCTTGCAGCCCATGGTGGCCGGCTATCCTAACGAGATAGTAGGAGTGGATCTCATAGGCTCTTTACCTGAGACGCCAAGAGGTAATCGCTTTATTTTGGTCATGATCGATTACTTTACTAAATGGTGCGAGGCTGTACCGATAAGACAGGCGGATACGTCCACTGTGGCAACAGCTTTGGTAAATCATTGGGTCTGCCACTGGGGTGCACCAGGGCAGCTACACTCGGATAAAGGATCGTGCTTTAAGAGCTCACTGGTAATTGAAGTTTGTCGGTTACTTGGGATAGACAAAACTCGAACCACGGCGTATCATCATCAAGGAAATGGGCAAGTGGAAAGAACAAATCGGTCTCTTAAACCGTTGCTGAAGGCCTTCGCGGACAGGAATATCAATGAGTGGGACAATGTGTTGCCCAGATGCCTACTTGCATACAGGAGCACAGTACATTCATCGACGGGACAGACACCACTCCTTATGTGGACAGGAAGAGAGGCACGATTACCCTCGGATCTACGTCTACCGATGACGCAACAGCTACAGTCATCGGTTATGGAATATGTTAGCAAGTTGTTAGACTCCCCTTGGCAGTCTCATCAGTCAGCACGAGTGCATTTAGGGAATGCACACCGGCGTCAGAAGGAATATTACGACAAGAAGGTATTTGCCGTGCCCCTGAAAGTTGGTGATTTAGTTTGGTTACACCAACCTCCAGCATCAGGAGTGCCAGCAAATTTTCACAGAGAGTGGAAGGGTCCATATACGGTAGAACGAGTGCTCTCTGAGGCCACCTGCATGATAAAGGATCGTAACAACCCTAATAGTCAACCTGTAGTTGTCCATTTCAATCGCCTCAAACTCTGTAGACGAGAAGCTGAGTCAATTGAGTCAGAGAGAGCAGATTCACCACCAGTGGTCGCTCGTGAACTTGAAGTACCAGCTGAGGGGACTACGGGGTAGCACCGGGGACGGCGCTCGAAGGAGGGAGGGTGTAGTGTAGTGTGGCACGGAAACTGTCGTGTCGCGATGCTCGACTTTGAACTGGTGTTTACGCTGCGCTTTCATCTGCTTTGCAGGAACCTGGTCGTGTGCTTTAACGGAAGAAGTGCAAGCAGAAGAAGATTGACTGTAACGTTTATCTTCCTTTTTTATAACATTATTCCCTCTATTGTGGTTTGCTACGTGTTGCTTAATAAATCTCCAGTTCCAATCTCCGGTGTTCGCCCAAGCTTGTATACTACACTAGTAATCGAGCGTATGGCAAAGTCGACAGTGGATAGCTCGTTGTTAGATAGCCGAGGTATTACTCCGGGATGTGTCGCATGGACGTCAGTGAATGAGTCACAGAAGTACCTGTTAAAGAATTCGCACAAGATATCAGGGTCAGTAACTGCTATGCTGTCCGACATCATCCACGATGTTATGGGTGTTGAGGTTCATCCGATTCTGTTTTGTATCAGATGGACAAGGGCTTTAGAGCTGGTTTAGTCTGACAGAGACCTGCGTTCTTCAGATAGCATAACATCTGACTGCTTAGTCCCCAATTCTGTCTAAAGTTATAAATACGTATGAAAAGTGAGAAGTCATGCGTCTTTCGATGTTTGGCTAGCAGTTTCTGGAGTTTGACGTCCGCTGCAAGCGTGTGCGCTACACCCAGTGATGGTTTCGTATATCGTCGGGATGGTTTGGAGGTAGGTATATCTATGCAGCATTCCAGATTGCGGTAGGGCTCGGATACCGCAGTGCCGATATCAGTGGTCAGGAAGAAGCAGTCCCAATTCATCGACCGTAGAAGAGTAGAAAAGCTGTTCCAGTCAACGTGTTGCATTGGTCTAGGCATTGGAACTCGTTTGGTCGCAGTGATCTTAAGGTTTGCAGGCTGAAAGACAGTTGTTCCATTTTGTGTTCGCTACCTGGGATGCTATCCTTTGCACTAGCATACGCATGAGGGAGGCCGCGTGTAAATTAAAGGAAAAGAAGATTGGACAGTCTAGTAGTTTCCCTTATGTGTTGAACCGATTCAGTTGCTATGACCGTTTTCAGGGATGACGAGTATTGGGCAGGTGCAGTCTGGTTGTGCCATTAGATGTTTGGCATGTTGAAAAATCCGCCTACTATGATAAGTCTGCAGGGGAGTTCAGACACATGGGTGAAGAGCTCAACAAGTTCGTCTACTCGTGCCTTAGTTGAATATGGGGGTTATAGACGCAGCAAATAAGCACATTGAGGCCAAGAGTGCCATCGTATGCCTGAATCCAGATGGAATCTTCAGGATTACGAATATTAAGGATATCAAAGGCAGACGCAGCGAAATTTTCGATGGCATAAATAAGGCAACCTCCACCACGTTTAGTTGCACGGTCAGTGTTAAATATTCTGTAGCTAGGAGTGAGTAGGGGCGCATCAGACTTTAGAGATGAATGCCGTTTCCTTAACATGAACCACCTGGGGAGAGGAGGGAGTATGAGGGGACTATATGCTGCATTTTATGTCTGATAAATCGCGCATTGATGAGGCCAGCACGCTAAATTGTTGGGAGGCTATGCTGGTTAGTGTTTAATGAGCCGGCGAATACATGAGGTGTTGGTGGGTTGGTAGCGATTGCTCAAGGGCACCTGTGGGATGGTTAAGAGCCTGTAAAGATGGTAGAGTGCAGTCTCGTCCAACCGTCTTGTGAGTTGTGACAAGCCGATACCAGCCATATTCTAAAAAAATGGGGCGGGGATGCAAACTGGCGTGTTAGGCAGTTCAGTAATCCTTGGGCTTGTAGGGCGCGGGCGATTAATCTTCGCAGGCGAGGGTGGGAGGGTGTGTTTCATGACTTCGCCGGGTGTCCTATAAGAAGCAGGTTTGTTGCGGGGTACCTCTAATTGATTTTAGTTACTGTCAGCTTGGTTGTACCGCGGAAGTGGCGGCATTAAGGAGTACGGTGTGGATTCAGCCGCCGACCGTGACATATTGGACAGTCTAGGTTTGAGAGCCTGTTTTGGCGGGGGACGCTGAATTGGAGCAGTGGTGTTGTTCGTGGTAGCGCTACCGGGAGCGGGGCGGGAGTCACGCATGTTCTGGCTGTGGCGGTGGATATTGGCTTTTATATTGCGAGCAGTTGGAGTTGGAAACAAGTATGGCTTTCTGGGGGCGGCACGATTTTTTCGTGGTCGTGGTCTCCCCCAGTGGTACATACTTCCTAGATATTGCCTTTAAGGTTGCCATCGGTCTATTCTGAGATAAGCCCTCGTTAGCTGGCACGGAGGGCGGGGTTGCCTGTTTTCATCGGGACGTTCGCTGGGTTGATGTCTCAGCAGGTAGGAATTGCACGAGACAGGCGTTCTGATGCGCCTTTGTGTCGGGCGGTTGCATGAGGGTTCTTTAGTAGTCAGTGGGTGCTTGACATAGGTTTGTCGGATGTGGTGCCAATAACTTTTGTCAGGGGTTGGGTATCAGTATCACGCATGTCGGAATCGTTTGATTTATCTACCTCAGCCTCAACTTGGCCGATGGCAGCTTCATAGTGTACTACCGAGAGGGCTAGCGTCTTCCCTGTGTTGGACGAAGTTAGTTCAGTGCTGTAGGCCTTTGACACGTTTGGGACCATATGCTGTTGCGACAAATCAAGGTCTACTAAGAGTGAGTTAGCAAGTCCAGTCGCGGTGGGAACTTTCCGCTTAGCGCTTAGGTGGAAGTTTCTTAGTTGATGCAAATGCTCTTCGCGGAGGTATTTTTCCGGCTTGATCACGATAGGCCCTAAATTGGCTGACTCTCGCATAACGGATCATGTTGCTATTGAAGCCTTGGCTAGTACTTTGTCTCTAAAAGTGATAAGCCTAGGGCACTAGTTACATTTGGATATTTTTCGTAGACGTTTCATTCCGATGAAGTCGGGAGTCATGTTACAGAGATTGGTAAGCGAGTGCTTCGTTTTCACTAATTTGATTTGGTCGGAGACATTGAGTATCTTTACGTTATTTGTACGACGATCACTTTCGGAAACTTTATTAGTAATGTGTGTCAGTAGCTACCCTGCTAGTTTGAGTTCATTCAGATCACTGGTAAGTGTGATTTCCGAGAGCTGAGCTATTGGCATCATTTTTGCTAGGGTATCGTTCAGGTCGGAGATGATACTTTTGAGTGACTTCAACTGGATCTCAACAAACTTGATTTTCTCATGAGCCTCTTTCAGTAGATCTGATAGGAATACCCTGCAGTCAGAAGTTGGGGCTGCTTCAGTATTATCCGCTTGTGGCTTAGTTGGTTTAGCCAATTTGTTGGCAGGTCTGTGCACAGACCGCCTTGCTCGCATTGTCTTACTTGGAGCTGGCGGGAGCGTGGTAAGTCAAGTTCGGTTCTCAGTATTTACTCAAACAATGTAGCTCTCGTTAGTTCTCCCTAGAAACAAGATAGTATGACAAGACAGACAGTCTAACTATTCTACTGAATAGTAGCAACACGACAGAATAACCAACAAAAGATAGCAAACGTACAGTTGCAAAATTCGCGCTGTAAAGCCGCTTGTAGTTATCCACAAAGGCAAGCAATAAATCTTTGGCAAACTTCCGGTGGACATTCGGTGGCGTAACAAATACACGGAAAGGTGCTGCTCCACAAAACCATTGTAACGTTTTACCTTAAGTGGGTGGAGCGATAATGCAGGTTCAGTGTACAGAAGAAACTATCGGTGCCCAGTTGCTTTTCAAAATCGAAGTTATCCGTTTCCCGGCATTTCCATTCGAAGCCACCACACCATGAGCCATGCTTAACTTGTACGAGGTTATCCAATCGTTCACTTTTGTCCTTTGTTGAACGAAACGTTTTTTCGCGGGGTGCTTTCCACTACAGGCTGACCAGGCGACGCATAATTCCTAAAGCAACTATGTGCATCCGGGCAATGGGAAAACACTTCACTATATTTAGTTTACCTTTTGTGCACGGTTATGAGTATGTCGCTGGTTCGTAGGGATTAATTCGTCTATTGGCTTTGAAACATAATGTTGTAGAAAGGTAAGCTTAACTTACACATATTCAGCATGCTGCACACATTTGTGACACCTATCGTAACCAACGTTCCCTTTGCTTTTTGTAACTTAAGCGTGATCGGGTGCATCAGGTATAACAGCTGACACGCCAGAACCTAGTCTTGTTTCCGCGTGTGGAAAGGGTAAACCATGGGCTGGTACTTGACAGGTCGCTACAATGAGAGCCGCAGAAACCTGCATGCCTTGTTCAGCTTCCTAGGTCGGATATACAGCCCAACAAGGAACGAGGGTGACACAACTGGACGCACCTAATGACACAAAATAGCACACATTAGAGTGAGGGGAAAGCAAACGGCGAGAACCCGTCGATGTGCAGTTGGAATCAAGTGCTTGATGATGCGGCAAATGTATAATTCTGCAAAGCTTAAATTACTCTTGCTGCAGACCAGTACGACCATAAGACCCGTGCATCAATGCATTCAAGAGCGTCTCCCTTGGTGTGCCCATAAGCGTGCGCCAATCATTCGGCGAAGTTGGATGGAAGTAACCATGTGCAATAAGCACGCATTGACGCTGGAGAGGCTGGGCTTTTTTCTTTCGATCCATTCGTGAATAACCTCTCGCACGGAAACTTTTGGCTCAAGTACCCCAACGGTTTTAGTTGCTGGTGGGATGCTTGCATAATACACCATGCAAGCACCTTAAGTGCGATATAGCGGGTTTCCCAACTTACCCCTAGTTGCTTCCGTTGAAAGCTGTCAGTCGGATTCATCGTAAGTCGTAGGTGCTTTGTCGCTATCGATATCCTCTATGATATCTACTTAACGCACGTGCATTACAGAGCATAAAGGCCCCATTATTTGTGAATGAACGTAAAGTACTTGCGCTGGTTGGGGCTATTATCCTGCTTACGTCTGTGTTGGTAGGTTTACTAGCAATCAAGCACGCCTTAGCAGAGTGCGCTCAGAAGTCAGAAAGAAAACGCAAGTCTTAGGCCACGCTCGGGTGCATTTATTTTGACAGCTTCTGTATAATTTGGTCGCCACAGGCGGTGAGATACTCGTCTATTACCGTTTTTGACGAGTGTGGCGTCATGTCTAACACTCCGTGTTTACGTTGTTCCAAAGAAATGACCAAGGGAATTCAATGTATTGCTTGTAACCACTGAGCGGGCAGCCAAAAGCGTCGCTCACAACTAACCGATACACGCCCTAACGGCGCACAAGGTACTTGAAATCCTGCATCCGTTCGCCAAACTACGCATCGGAGTACCGGAGTGCAAATAGATGCGAAACAGTTTGTACCTTTTGCTAAACTGTAATAAAGGCACTTACGGAGGTAGTATTATCATGAATTAGGAAACCTAAATCTAATAATATATGGCAAAGTGTACATGCTCGTAAACCTTCATGTAGTTAGTTGGTTTAATACTTCAGCAAAAGCCATTTCCTTCGCGGCCTCCTTCTGCATTCCATCGGCAACACGCTGTCATACAACCATAGCTCTCCACCTATATGCGCTGTGCACAGGGGAAGCAAATTGCTTTCTTTTGTTTTTGTGACTACCTGTGTAGGTTTTACTAACTGAGTAACATTCGGTAGATAAATGGTGGCAATAGAGCATTATCAATCGTGTTATACCGCTTCGTTACCGTATAAAAATTTTAAAAACAGAAACGATTTGCTTTCTGAAATTGTTGCTTGAACAGATGGCTTTCTAGCTAACCTACAAGAAGCAGGCTTGACCTGAATATAGCCTAATGGCAGTGCACCGCATTGTCAGTCGTGCGGCTGCGGTTCAAAGCTTGGATGTGACGCCTTTTGTACTCGCTCCGGCGGTACAAATAATAAAATTGCAATTATAAAGTGAAGTTGCGATGGCCAATGCGCAAGAGTGATATAACAGATTTAAAATTTACAAAGCTTGTACGCCTGCACATCTAGACGAAGGTTACTACATTATAACGGCACGCTTGCACCTTATTGTAGGTTAGCATACTAAGTTACACGTTTGCGCAGTATTGCTTACAAAGTTTATTTGTGTACCAGTTTTCCTTCATTTCGTGCTCGTAAGATAGTAGCCAACTACCACGTAGTCTCCTTGGCTTTTGTTAATTATTGAATCCCACGCGGAATCAGCAAGTAAGGTTCAGCAGCTTGTGAGTTATGTGGTTTAAAGGGATGTTCCCCGGTCACTTACGGCACAAATTTGCTAAGATACTATACGGTTAAGCGGGTATCCGTGAAAAAACAGTTTAAGTTTGAATGCCCATCGTTCGCTGAGCTACCGCGTGTTTGCGGCGTAGAAGCATTCTCCGTCACCGTCAAAAGCTGTGCAGTAGACAAACTGAACTCCGATACAGGTCCTTAAGGGGGCGGAACAACAGGGAGCTCGCATTCTGCAGTTGAGCTTCAGATGATATTTAAAAGCTGAATGCATTTAAGTCCATATGCAGGTTTACTTTTTGTACAAAATTGGTTATACGCGTTTTGCTAGCAATTAGTGAACTCAGTGAACGCTGGTTTAAATGTGTCACCGCGGTTGCTTACTTTCCCAAGTCCCGTTACTGCATCCATGATGCAGTGGGCAACTCTATTACTGACGGACGGACGGGTTTGAGTTACCGTATGGGGGCCTTGTCAGCCGGTGCACAGCATAATGATGGCGTTCGAGGCTGCCAGCCGAACATCCTTGTGTTGAACCCACTGCGTACCGGATTTTGTACTCCCAGCTGCGGTACTTGCCTACGTCTCACATTGTTTACAAAAGGGCCGCGCCAAAAGTTTGCATTTTTCAGATTTCGCTTGATCCAAAAAATTTGGTTCACCGTTTTCCTGGGATTACGTAGTACACCTGCCTTGGTTGTTACCAAACGTTGTATATACTTTAAGAATGCAGCCTCTGGCTATTTTTCTGGTACTGTGTGTTGTAGACTGGCTTGCACCTTGCACTATCCCGTAACCGTTACTATCAACTGACCTGCGGGTAACACCTGGTCAGTTATACTTTTTGGTGCTTGTTTCACAATCTTTGAATACGTCTTGTCGGGTTTACTAAAATATTGGCGCTGTGTATTTGGCTGCGTTGATCAGAGCGCATAAGTTTGGATGCGGCAACCTGAGTTGCTCAAAGCACGTGCCGGACCGATGTGGGGGCATACAGTACCATGCATGCCAGTGTTGGTACTGTGAGACCTGTACCAATTGAACCCTAAAAGTTACGCGATCCTCACTACTAGCAATAACATGCGTTTCAATTGTCTTCTACACCGTAGCCGTCCATATACGCGTCGTGAAGTCTTAAAGGAGACAGAGCAGCGTCGGGCATGGTGACCAGCAGATGTGGGCTGTCGATCGTAAAGTGGAGCTAATGATGAAGAAATTGAGTGTCCCTGTTGTGGTCGGCTCTTTGGAGAAAGTCACGCAGCCAACCTTTCTTGCCTTCAAGAAGAGTCCGACTGAGGTGATGACTAACATGTCGTGTGTCCCAGGTACCCAGAATGCCTCTAACACAGCCTTTAAAGTCGCACAGCGTGTCGCCAAAGACAAGACACAGCATCCAGCCCATGCGCTTACTAGAAGCAAGAGAAAAAGGGCTAGAATAGTACATAAGGCCCCAGCAATGCCTGGAAATACTGAAATCGTGAAGGTATTGGAGGTAGGGCACAAAGCTTCAACGCCCACAACGCCAGTTTATTAAGCAAAGAAACGCGCCTTGCCGACTTAAGCTAAACCGGAAAGTTTGAAAAGACTAGACAAGTGAGGGATTTGGCGGTTGAACATAAAACCTCAACCTCAATTATTCCAACACAACTCCAGCACTCTTGGCGAAGAAACGCACCGTGTCCCCTACCAACCCTATCGAAACCAGGTCCGGTCGAAGACTAGTAGAGTGAATACGTCACGTTGAGATGATTCTTTACTGAGAGCAGCGTTAGCTTCCGTAAGGTTGTTGTATCCGAGGCATCTCTACCCAGGGAACACATGCTGGGTGACCACCAATGGTTCTATCTCTGCGCCGACGTGATGCTTCCCTCAGGTTTCCCTGGAGTCAAGGTCAGGAAGCGGAAACTCCCTGCCGATATACCATAGCCTCGACCCAGACTACTTCGTGTAGCCTTTTCATCTTCGGAAGAACGCAAAGCTTTGCTGTGTTGTGCATACAAACACAAGGACAGTAATGTCAGCGTTCAGCCGACTGAAGTTAAAGGAAGCCAACAAAGACTCAAGGGCAGGCGAATGGGTGGTGAGCATGGTCACCGGCTTTTGGGTCTTCAGGCGGTCAGCCCAAGTCAAAGTGTTCCCCACCAGAATCCCATTCTTGTAGCGTACGACCCAGGGCTGGTCATGTCGCGTTTCTGGGTAGTGTGTAGCAACGGGCGTAGCCTAAGGAACAATGTACACGCGGTGGGTCTACATGTTGACAACTCTCGTCCCAACCTACTTGCTTTCCCTGAAACTTGGTTGTCGCCGGCCATCACATACAGTAAAGGTTGTGCACCTGGCTACGTACTGCTTAGTTGTGATCGCTCAGTGAGCAGCCAAGGTGGAAGTGTCTCTCTTCATGTGAACTGTAAACTGGACGTATTTCGGACCCGTGTCTTCCAGCCGCCGGATCAAACTGTCGAAGCCCTTTCGACTATTGTGTGCACTTCCTCTTCAACGTTTTTAGTTGTAGTGGTATAAGGAATTGTTCGAACTATCTCCAAGGTTATTCCGTTAATTCGTACTCAAGGTGCCGATAGGTGTCTAACACTGGGAAAGCTTAACTTTCCTGAAGTCTTTTGGGCTGATCTAAGGGTGGTATAGGTGTTTGGTTTTAGGAAATTGCAACCTCTCGGAAGTCTGTCAGGCCGATCTTTCCTGCTATTCAGTGTCAGAAACACTAGGTGCAGAACGCCTTGCGCTGACTCTCTAAGTGACTTTTCACTTTTTCGTGGACTTTCCCACTAAGTATATGAACAACCAACACTATCTACTTTACATACGGTTTTCGCTAAGCCTCTCGACTTCGAGACTGGCGTTCCTTATTTTGCACCTCTAGAGTCCAGCGATCAGGCGTGAATATCCTTTCGTTGTGCGCTCTCAAGGCATCAAAAGGCCGCTGTTGTATTACTTCCTAATATTTGGCGGGCGGACTTAAGTGCAGTGCGAGTAAATGCATCACTTCTGAACTGTGTGACCTCAATGCCAATAGCTGTTCAGTTAGCCCTGGATAACTTTATAACATACCTTCCGGTGGCTTCCACACTTTATAACCAACTCATGAGGAACCGAGGGTTCCGGGTACAGCATCCATGGATAAATATCACAGGAAGGTACTTACTCGAGAGGCGGCCTAGTTGCTGATAAACCTACCAAGCAGCTCCATCAGCCTGTGCCTAAGAAGACAATCGAGAGATTACGGACTAGGTTCCAGCCACCACCTTGTATTCGCTCGATTCCCAACTACAAAGTGCTTGGGTTTTCCTATGAAGCAGTGTGGGCCGGCTCCGTTGATGAAACCTGGCTCCCATCCACATTCCTACTGGTTTTATTCCTTCGGGTTTACACTGGGTATGGGGTGTGTGGTTGAAGCTGTGGATGATGCAGCGCAAGCCAGCCATGGTCCCTGTGTAGGAGCAGGCGCCCTGTGGTTGGCCACAGTGACAGGCAAATCCAAAACCGGTTGCCGCCAACTAATCGAGAGCTTGGAGTTAAGGAACATTCCAGTACCGTTGCTCACCAGTGCGAGCCAAGTTTAGTGGACTCAGTCGCAGCTAATCCCAAGAAAATTTTTGCTTACGTTAATAGACGCAGCGGGCCAAAATCTCTGTTTAGCAAAACTGCTAGCAAACGGGACCCGTGAGCAAAATGACCATGACAAGGCTTTTGAGGATTGGCTGCCACCGATATATTTCTCATTGGTATAATTAACTGCCTTGTGTGCTCGCCTCCGTTTGATACATTATCTGCATGCTTGGTCGTTCTACGGAAATTGCAATCTCAGGTCTCTGGTTGAGGTTTGCCTCTCGGCTCCATTCTCACGCTTTTCAGCACATAATTACGTCCCCCTCTCATGTTTTGCTTCTCTTTTGGTCTATATCGCAACAGTTCAACGGCGGTATAGTTATCACTAGCGTCAGCGCAACATCCCAGGTCTCTTTTGGTTACCTTTCCTTCTGTGTGTCTCATTCCAAAACACTTTGGCCAAGTCAGTCCTCGGAGGCTCCCAGTGCCTATAGGTCTCAAGCCATAGCCTCTCTTATTTTCAGCACCGGCTGCCATCGACTCAACTTCTCATGGTTAAGGTTACAACCTTATGATACTCTTCTTTGTCTGAATCATTATCTCTATGCTTGGTAACGCTTACCGAAATCCGAATTTCCTGACTCTGAATGAGTTTGGCTCTCGGCTCCACTATCATGCATCTCAGCTCACATTAACGTCTTCCTCTCTTGTTTGGCGTCTCTCTTCGTTCAAATTGCAACTATTCATTGGCGGTATAGGTACCACTAGCCTCAGCTCGTCGGTCACTCCATTGATTTCAGCCAGCACAACTTTACCATAAATTTTATATTTATACAATAACATAGTCCTGTACAATTTTGTTGGCAGTTTGCTCGGTCCGTTTTTCTTCTCACCCTTGTTCTACAGGACAACATTACCTGCACCGAACCCCGCTGAAGACGTACCTGCAACGCTCACATGGGCACGGATTCAATAAAAAACAAAGAAAAATCCCGCATTTCACAATCCGTACACACTAAAGAACCTAGGAAACTGATCAATTCAATACAAATCACCTGAGTCGTCCTACTTCAGCAGCTCCAACCACTTGTACTGCACTCCGAAGGCGACTACACAGCCATAGGAAACAAATTGGTGTTACGTGACTGCGAATATTCACGAGGGTAATCGGTCAGATACAATCTTGCAAATGATATAGCAACAGCCGGCAGTGTTCCAGGACGTGGTGGGTCTTCGTCTGGCAAGCGTTTTCCCTACAAAGAGCCACAAATGTCTGTTTAACAACACTGCGACGTGGCGAATGTGACTCGCCACTCAATAAAGTCACCGCCCCTAACACATTGGCAAGTTGACCGACACCACATTTACAAGTTCTGTGCATATATCGGTTCTCGCACGAACACGCCTACATATCTGATTAGTGACATACCACTATTCTTAAGTATTTTTCACCCGTTTCCTCATACTACACTCGCTGACCTATGTTGCTTACGGGACCTCATCGGACTAGTTCCTCATCAACATACCATATAAGTGATCTGATTACTATTTTTACTTCTCGCATTCTGTGTACATAGACTACATACAACCTTTGGGCTCTATGGGCCCACACTACTGTCTCCAACTGTAATACGCCCACTGTTGGTGCTGCTTATTCCGCTATCATGTACAATAATGCAATATGCTGATTATGCCCAAAAGGCATGTCTCGCTTTGTTGAGAATAAACTATTTATTTATGTATTTATTTAGTACACCGTATAGGGCTCTTGGCTCGGGTGACCGCGTTACGGTAGTGGGGCTGACAGGTAGAGCTAATCATCTCGGCTGCTGCTGTGTGATCGATCAAACAATCGATCGAGTGGGCAAACGAGATTTTAAACTCGCCGTGAGTTGTACATCGCCTGAGACTTGTAAATAGAGCGTTTGCGAGCGGTGTCCGTGCGTGTTCAAGCCGTAGACGCGGCTGAGTGTACTAGGCATAAAACATGGTGATTAAGGAACAGAAGCTGACGCGCCAGAACCCGCTCGCTTTTGGCAGATACCGTCAATCCCGCTGCCGCTGGCTCTGCAGATGACAGAAAGCACGCTACCTGACAAATGGAGACGGTGGAAAACGAAGTGGGTGGATTTCGTCACGCTGACTGAGATGGGTTCCTATCCGATTCTTTACCAATTAGCTATCTTCAGCCTCACTATTGGCGACGAACCCAGGCGGGTACTTTGAACTATGGATCGCGGTGATGCGGAGCAGCAGCAGCCGGACATTTCGGAGATAACCAAGTGAGTTGCATTAATGCGAAAGTCAAGCAAATGAAACGTACCAAAGATAGCTGCTTTTTCCTATCAATCACTTACCGGATGAGTCAGCCGGGACCTACATTAACTTATTGAAGGCTCTGGTGCGAAGTGCAACTTCCGTAACGGTATGCGGGACGCTCCGGTACGCTTCCGCAGCGTAACCGGCTTAGGGAATAAAAACTCTAATCGGTGCCTACTGGAGCAGGGAAGCCTGTCCCTAAGTTAGTGTGTGGATACGTGTCTAAGTGAAGCAGCAGCGTCACGGCAATTCCAGAATTTGCGGACGTGCACGACGGAAGGACTTTGTAAAATCTCGAGGCCAAAGAAAGGCATATCATTGCCGTCCAAGAGGCAGGAGATCAGCTGGCATTTTCTGGTCGGAAGCCTTCTAGACGGAGTGTTGTCCCGCTTGGAGCAAGACCAGTGTGAAGTGCACCAAGAGAAACCGTTTCGCTTGGTGTTTCAGGCCGGCCAACGTCCGTGCGGTAGATAACGAAAGTCATCACAGCACACAGGAGCTCTCGATAAACAACATGGAGCATTTTGGGGGGCAGAAGTGCATTATTACCACACTGTTATTAAAAGTACTTCTCGTTCGATTTAAGCTCGATTCGGGAGCCACCGTCAACATACTGCTGGAGAAATGTTGTGCGGGGGTAAAAGGTACTGAAGCACGTAGTTGTCTCAAAATGTGGAACGGCCCGAGGTTACATCCGAAAGGAAATGCTATCATGACCGCTGTCAACCCTAGGGAGGGAACCGAACACCAACTTGAGTCCCTGTTTGTGTCAGTAGATGTTATGCCCATATTTGGCATGGATTCCGCCAAGCACCTTGGGTTTGTTTCATGTACCGGTGATCGTTTTGCTTGCTCGTGTCAGGCTGCTGAGGTATTGTTGTATTGTACCCTGACGTGTTCGTTGCGGTGATTGGGAAGTTGGATGGACGTGCTCATGTATCGTTAAAGCAATCTGCCACGGCAGTAGCACTGTCAGCATGAAAGGTGCCTATAGCGTTGCACAAAAGCCTATAAGAAGTGCAGAAGCGTTTATTTAGTTTGGGTGTCATAATTATGGTCTATGTGCTGACAGATGGGTTAAGCCAAATAGCAATTGTCACTAAGTACCGGGGTGCTTTGCGTGTGCGTATCAACCCCAAACCGCTCAATGCCTCGCTCAGAAGAGCGCACCCATCCGACAATAGACGCAATGCTATCAGAGTTATCAAAGGCAATAATGGTCACGTACGTCGACCCCGCTTCAGCCTCCTGGCAAGTAGAACTTGCCGAAGTGTTCAGCTAGTTGACTGCATTTGGAGGGTGTTTTGGACGTTTTAGGTGGCTTCGTTTGCCCATCGGTTTAAAGGGAGCCAGTGAGATATCTTAGAAGTGGCTAATGCAAGCATTGCGCGCACTGCCCACTTTTGGGTAGCAGTAAACTTGCTGGATTTCGGTGCACGCGAGAGGAACATGGACGTCACCTTTACTGGTTTCTACGCAGTGAAAGAAACTTTCAACTAAAGCGTACGCAGGTCCACGAAAGTAAAACGTAAGTGGCAGTTCAAGGGCACCTGTTTACTTTAACAGGGTTGAAACCGAATCCGGAAAAAGCAGATCCATAAACAAGTTGTGTTACTCACAGATGCAAAAGCAGTTAGCAGGCAAAACAGAATGGTCAACTACTTTAGCCGTGTCCTTCCATGACTAGCCAAAGTGATGCTACCGTTTCAGGCCTTGTTCCCTATGGGTGAAGCTTGGGACTGGGGCTCTGCACAAGTAGATGTCTTTAGGAAGATCAATGAATTAAGTACAAAAGCGCCTGTCTATGCTTACTTTGATCCGTCGCTTCCACTCGCGATTGATTTTAATAGTAGCAAATACGGTATGGGAGCTGCGCATATGCAACACGGTAAACCTGTCGAGTTTCGCAGTCACGCGCTCACAGAAGCCGAGCGTTGTTACGCACAAACTGAAAAGCAAAGGCTGGCGCTGGTTTATGTTGTTGTACGCTGCAACGAATATACCTACGGCCGCAAAACAACTGTCTTCACTGACCACAAGCCACTTGGATCCATTGCTATTAAGCCACGCAATGCCGCTCCAAGCCACTTTTAAGGAATGCTCATACGTTTACAGAAGTATGCCTTGGGTATACTCTCCCGACCTGGATCCCAGATATACTGCGGACACTTTGTTAAGGGCGCGCTTGTCAGACACACCGCAGCTGTAATAAGCCCCGGGTGTTGTTCACGCAACACAACTGAGCGCTGTCACTACGGGACGTTTGCAGCAATTCCAATGGTGCACGGAGGAGGACGAACAGTGCAGGCTGCAGAGGTAGACGATAATAGGCGGATGGCGCAAGGACAAAAACATTTGTCTAACGTGTTTACGCCGTTAAGTTACTTTCGCGAGGAATGCGTCACCCAAGGCAGGGTGATTTTCAAAAGCAAGAGGATAATGGTTCCGAAGGCATTGCAAAGTATTTCTGCCCTTTGGTATACACCAGCTGTTAGTGTTTCTATGGCTCTGTCAACTACTTGATCACGCCTGTACCGTTGTGTCTCCTTTCGTCGAGAATATAATTATTTGTTTATTTATTTATTCATTGCTGCAGATGGTACCCTACGCACATTTGTGAACCAACAGTTGCGTGGCAGGAGCAGCTGAGCTGCTGTTCAGGCCAAAAGCGACTTGCTAAATACGTGCCTACGTATCCAACCGTTGGACACACAGGACACAAAATCTGCACCAGCCGAAGGCGCCCATGATGCTTCACGTCGTTCCGGATAGGCTTCAGGCAGCTGGTCGCATCGGAGAATTTGGTTCACGACGGGAGGAGCAAGTTGATTGTGGTCAACTATTTCAGTGACTTCTTCGTGATTGATACTTTCATGTCAACCTGTCGCAAACCGTAGTAAACAAGTTACGTGGTCAATTCGCTCGATAGGGAAGCCTCGATATGATGACTTCCGACGACGGGCCGCCATTCAGTAGTGCAGGATTCCGCGCTATTGGCAAAAGTGGGATTTTCGGCTTCAGCACATCAGCCCGTAACCGAGCCAACCAAATGCAAAAGCTGAGTCAGCAGTTGAGGATGCGAAGAAATTATTTACCGAACCTAAGGAGGCCCATTAAGATCCCCATATAATGCTGTTAGAGAGAAGAATCACGCTAGCTCGGAGTCAGTCTGGTTCAGCGACCATTCAGCCGCAGAACAAGAACGCTGCCATCGGCCGCCACAAAGCTGCTACAGTCCGCGAGAGCACCGTACGCTGCTGTGCCTAACCGTCTACGAAGCAGAATGCTAAAAAGAAGTACTGTGATCTTGGAGCATGATGACTTCCAGCGTTAGATGTAGCAGAAGTAGTAGGAGTGCAACCCTTATCAGCTTCGGGAGAACGTTGGTGGGGGAGTGATTTTGGGTCGCAGAAGTGAAAGCAGCTTCGAAGTCAGGATAAAGAGCAATATCCTTCGAGTGCATCGGGTGCAAATTAAAAGGCACGTAATGGACGGGATCGGCAAAGCGCGAATCGGCCGCAGCAGCAACAAGGATTCGTGAAACCTCGGCTCCAGACAGCAAGCGCATGCACAGTGGGAAACCGTATGGAACTTATTGCAACAACATATCAAAATATGAAAAAGGAAACGATGTTCTGGGGCTGACAGTTTGAGCTAATGGAATCGCCTGCCGCAATGTGCGTCGCTCAGAGGATCGATCTAGTTTTCAGGTGGCTTTTTAACATTGTAATTAGTTGTGCTTTGCCTGAAACTTGTAAATAGAGCACTTGCGTACAGAGTCGCTTCGAGTTCTTTCTGTAGACACAGCTAAGTGAACCAAGTACAAAAACTTTACCCCAGGTTGTGTGTGTTTTAAGTGTTCCAGAGGATCTTTGCTTAGCTGAGTTTAACCTAAAGGAGACGCAGGTCAAGCTATTACAAGGCATCGATTTCTCTAAGCTTTTTGTCCTGGTTCAACGCAGCGGAAGCTATTTCATGAACTGGCCGCTGTGTTGAGTTGTTCTCTCACATGCCTGTTTGCAATATCGTTTACCAGCTGCGTCTTACTTTTGGAATGAAAGGGGGCGATCATCTCTCCGATTTTTAAAGGCGGTGCCAGCGTTCTGCCCGTGGACTACCGGTCTGTCGGTTTGACAACCGTAGTATTCGTGGTGCTTGAAAAGCTAATAAGGGATGGGGTGGAAAACACCTGAATAGAATTAACCTTCTCACCGTTGGGAAACTTGGCTTCCGTAATGGGTTTCGGTGCCAGACCAAAGTGCTTACAGCACGTGAACGCTGGGCAGAAGCGGTTGACAATGGCCACTATGTAGACGTGCTATCCGTGGACGTTTCCAAAGCTTTTGACACTGTTCCACATCTTTGACTGTCACTAAAAATGAGATCTTACCAGATATATGGTCGCCACTTTAAATGGGCGTCTGCTTTCCTGGAGGGGAAAGAACAGCGCGTACGCGTGTGGTGTAGCCTTACGCCCAGGCAAGCTGTCCATAGTGGCATTCCGCAGTTCTCGTTATTAGGGCTATGGTGGTTTGTGATCTACGTAAAGGACTTGTTGAGGGTGCTAGGCGGGTCGTAACTGGTTAGCAGCCGACCTTATACCGTGGGACATTGTGGATATTCCGCGGGTTCTGCGGTAATTCCTTGTGTTCTGGCTAAGCACTGGAAATGGTCTACCTTATGGTTGAGGTTCATAATTTGCTCAAGTGCTCTGTGCTCCGAATCGGAGCTGCTAGTCCTCCCACATGGTATGTTGTCGGCGGTGGTGAACTCCTTGGTTGATTTAGGGGTCGTACACTCAGCATTTCATTCTACAGACAATTGGATGAAGGCTGCTTGTCGGGGGTTTCTTTTGATCTCGTTTGTCGGCCGCTGGTTCGGAGTCTCTACTTCCACGTTGTTTATGAAGCCATTCTCGGCATGCGTCCGCCTCCACTTGAAACGTTCTATCCAGCTTTGTCCACCACGTCATAACCGAGACTAAATGAGCGTACACAGGGTGGTATAACTGGGTACTTGGTTAGTTCAGGGTCTACGGGAACAGACGTATCCTGAACACTCGCTTCGTTTAAGTGTGTTCTCTATGCACTATCGCAGAATAAGTGTGGACCTAGCTCACTCGTGACGTAGATTGACGGGTAATATCGGCCCATACTTGCCAGGGCTATTTAGTCCCGCTACTTTACCTACTCACTGCGGTCACCCACAGAAACTGCATAAACCACGGTCTGGTATGATGAGAACGGAAACTCGTCTGTCGCGCCGAGTTGTAGGTTGCTGGAATGCGCTTCTAGACCATGTGGTTAGGGAATCTAAGGTTAAGAGTTATGTGAGTCAGTTCGATGTAATTGAATGGTAGCACCGAACCCTTCCTTTTTCTAACTGACACCTTCAGTTTGCGGTTCTCTGTTTAGTGACTCAAATATCTTGGCTTTATACCTGCTCACCCATTTATCCTTGTAGGGCTTATAAGTTTAATTTTGCTCTTTCTTCACCTGGACTGTCCAGCAGGGATTTCTAGTTTAGGTTAGGTGAGCAATAATTGGTAAGACAGGGGGTGGTGCGATGGTGATTTTATGTCCAGCTGTATTTCAAATTTTGCCTATCCTGGTTCATCGACTTGCTGACATGGGAACACGCACGGGATAATCCTATGTTTCTAGTCCCACTTGACCATGAAATCGAAACTTAACTCCACGTGACCTAGATGGCAGACGTGCGCATGCTATCCTACGCATTACCGGGATTTCGTTATACTTCAGTATCAAACGGGTACATCGTGCTGGCAGCTGGAGGGATATAGGTGTACATCGCCAGCAAGCATAGGCGTGGTCTATTCTGGTTTATTCTAGGAACCTTGTCCACCTGGACCTACTACTTAACGGGGCTGGTTTCGTTGCCAGTCAGACTAATGGTCGGTATCAAACCGTGCACTACATACACCTAGAAGGCTAAAGACGTCAAAGGAGCCATCCAGGATGCTCTAATATCAGCTTGGTTACCGCAGGTGGGTAAAAGTGCCATCGGATGTACCACAACCCTGCCTGTTGCCAGACTGAAGCCTTAGTTTAGTACCTGTCCGTCGAGCTCTTTTCCTTTACCCATCTGCACTAGCCCAAGTCTAGCCGCCTTATGTGATGAGGCTGCCATCGACCGATAACTAAAACTTAAAAACTAATAATGCTATTGACCCTGATGGTTTATTACTTGTGGTTTTGAAGCAGGGCGCAGCTTTCCTTATGTCTGGTCCGATCAGATTTTTAAGAGCAAAACAGGCCTTCGCCTAACGAGCGTCCAATTCCGTGTGTCGGTAGACAAGCCATGAACCCCAGCAATTCGTTGTTCTAGCTAAACTTTTGGGGCGACAAAAGAAGAAGCAAGAAGAATGTCTCATAATTTCTTAAAAATGTTCGCGACCGCCTCTTGATCCTAATTGGAATCCACTAAGCGCAATGTTTAAATGCAGATGCAGTGCGAACCAATATATATTTAGGGTTCTTTGACAGTCTTCAATAGCATTACATTCCACTAGTGCAGGAGCAGTTTGTCCGGAATATGTACCACGCGGTTAGTAACAATTTTCGCCTGAATATCCAGTCTGGTGGTGGGTTCTTCGAGAGTACATTCCTAGCATCCAAATTGTGAAGTGGCTGGTACTTTTCCAGCTTACAGGCTGCGCATGTTCAAGCTATGTCATTATGTCACACCAAAGGCGGCGAGCGGAAGCGGCACCAATTATTCGCCTGAGCAAAGGAAGGCCATGTAGTTACCGCAAGTAAACTGACACAAACACCACGCGTGAAAATTTGGAAACGAACAGCGTGGTGCTGAATCTAAAGAAGGAAAGCATCAACGTTTAGTGGGCATTTTATTTTGCTTAAAGGCATTCAGGTTTTAGTATAGCTGGCCGATATGCGTGTATTTAGCAGATGCGTTGCGCCCACAGAAACGACGGCTTCCATATAAGCTCTGACAGAAAGTGTTGGTGTACAGTTGGTGGAAGTGTTGTAAATTACCGCCATTTTGTATTGCACTCAGCAGTGAGGCAAATATTGAACCCTTTGTGAAGAGGACTTCGCATTCCGGTTTCATCAGACTTATTCTGTTCATGAACACTACAAAAAGTGTTGCGAGTTGATTTCTGGTTTGCTCGCTGAATCCTTAAGTAAGCCACCAAAGGATAGCGTATACTTGCACTGTCATCAAATGCGGTTTCTCTTGGGAACGACTGACTAATATTGCTCACAAGGAGCATACAACCATAGCCACAGTACGACTTATTAAAATCTTTACTTAGCACAGCCCGGTGTATTGCAACCTAAGCTATGGCAACAGGTGCGAATCAGACAGACAAATACCGAAATTATTAAGAGGTCAGGTTCTAAACCTTATCAGACGAACGTCTACCACGTACTGTCGGGAGTGTTGACAGCAATTGTACCTTAAGCCACTTTGACTGCAGAATCCAAGCGTACCCTTGTAACCCTGTACAATCCGCTACTTCGCCAACGAAGCAAGTAGGACCTTTGTTAAGTAACCTCAAGTACCTTCATTCCCGCATTTGCATTTGAAGTTATTCGTGTTAGTATTGCTTATTTCCTGCGTTTACTGTCGTAGAAACTGTTGTTGCATATTGTGTTGTAGTATACCGGAAAAACTCTCTTACCATATTTTGCAACCTTACATTTTCCAGCTGTTTTGACCATCAAGACGTCCACTTGATTTACTTACTGCACATCCGTTGACACAAGGCGTTTTGGTGAGTACCTTGCTCCACTTATTCTTGCTCCGGTTGATTTGCTTCCTATTTTGTAGCCTGCAAAAATACAGTGGGTACAGTCGCCTCAACTTCTCTCCGGTCGCTTATTTAGCATGCATCTTACCTATCCTTGATTACCGACTAGTACCCCAGGCTTGACACAACAATTGGTGATCCCGCTTCAGAACACGCTTTCCGCCATTTTGAATTTGCATTCTGGTGAGCTAGTTTTAGTGAGTTTGTGATTCCTTATGTGATCATATTGTTTTCTCTCCTGTCACCTTTTTAGCTGCTTTCGCAATGGATTATCTAGAAGATGAGCTATCTCCATACGCGGGTAACGCCTTTGAGCCTTTCATGGTCAATTCTGTAGCGTTAGCCCCACCACCATAATGGGGAATTGTCCTTCGTTATGGTTTCTGCATTTAGCATCCGTGTTTTAGATTAGTAGGATTTATTTCGCTTTTGCCACGTGTACGCAACTAATAACGCCTTCCTCCGAGCATATCCTCGCTGGTGAGAGACATATTAGTTTGCCTACCTCTATTAAGGAAATACGAGACCCTTAAACAGGCGGTTATTCATCGAATCACGCCTTCTGACAAGGTCCGTCTGCAGCAACTATTCAGTGGTCTGCAACTAGAAGATAGGATGCCCTCAGTAATGTTGCGCGAAATGCAACAGCACATCGGCACGTCCAATACGGACGTATGGATCCTACAAGAACTATGGATGCAGCACCTTCCTAAAACCAATCAGGTTATTCTGGCAATAGCAACTGACTTGCCAATCATAGCCACTGCAGTTCTAACAGACCGCCTGCTCGAACGGCACCAACCAGCGACTGAACCGAAGGCACCTAAGCAGCTTTGTGCTGGCGCAACCACGCCGAGACCCGCGACTAGCCAGCTGTCGGCAATAGACGCATTAGCATCGCAGACAGCGTCGCTTCAGCGACAGATTGCGGAACTCACTCTAAACCGTAAGCTCCGCAGCCTTTCTGGACCGTCGTCCCGTCGCACATGACCTGATGCCACAGGTTACTGCTTTTACCACGCGCGTTTCGGTACTAAAGCCCGTAAGTGCATACAGCCGTGTAGCTACTTCGCTACAGGTGGTCCACCAGCACGGCCGTAGTGGTGCCTAACGGTGTCGGCAAAGCACATAGTCATCTCAACTACATTAGAAACTATGCTTCCGGGACCCAATTCTTAGTTGCTACCGGGACGGAAGTCCGTCTCAATTATCCTATGCCAAGTGCGCCTATCGCTGCTTTGTAAACAAACCTAAGTGCCACCAATGGCACGTCAATAGCTACCTAAGATCATCAGTCTCTTACCCTGGACGTAAGTCTTCGGTGCACGTTCCACTGTGTATTCACTGTCGCTGCCGTCTCCTTTGCCATCATCGGCACTGACTTCCCAAGCAGTTCGACTTCCTGCTTGCTGCGAAACGCTAGATGATAGTGTACCCTGCAACGAAACTCAGTGTACTTGGCATCACCGTGGACATCGCATCTATAACCCCAGTCTGCTCCTTGCCCCAGACCGCGCCAGACTACGTCAACCTCTTCTTAGTATTTCAATCTCCTTCAGCCAATGAAAGCAGTTTTGCCCGTGGCTTCTCAAGTCAAGCACAGGTATGGACGACTGGCCCACCTGTGTCATGCCGTCCACGCCGACTATCGCCTTAGAAACTAAAGGTAGCTAGGGCGGCTTCTTAGCACAGGCGTGCACTCGGAATAAGGCGCACTTTTGACAGCCTTTACTCCTCTCCCCTGCAGATAAGCCCCAAGCAATTTGGTGAATGAGCCCCTTGAGGTGGTTGCCGCTCACGAATCGGCTAACCGACCCAGGTAGGTAAGCCATCTTACATATGCAGGACCTTACCGCATGCCACACAGGTAAGACCGTCTTCAGTAAACCCGAGCTGGGTCGCGCCTATCACCAGGTACTTGTAGAAGCAATGAACATTCCTAAAACATCCGTCATCACTCCTTGTGGCTTTTTGAATTCTCCAGCATGCCATTTATATTGGGCAACACCGCACAAACCTTCCAACGCTTTATCCACGATGTCCCTCGTGGCCTAGATTTCGCTTATTCCTACCTAGATGATAGGTTAGTCGCCGGTTCATCGGAACAAGAGCACCTTGAGCACATTCGCACCCTCTCCCAGCGCTTGACCCAACACGGTAACAAAGTCAGACAGACTACGTGCGAACTCGGCAAATCAACGGTAGAATTACTAGGCCACCTCGTTTCAGCTTCTCTTATGACAGTCCTGCTTGATAACATCCAGGCACTCAAGGACTTCCCAGCACCGATTTCATTCAAGCACTTCCGTCGATTTTGTGGTTTGGCCAACTACCATCGCCAGTTCTTTCCCCGCTCTGCTCAGCTCATGCAGCCTCAGATTGACCTACGCAGAAGGCACGAACATCAATTTGCTTTCCGTGACAAAGCAAGGACAGGTTTTGCCGAGCTCTAGAATGCTATTTCCAACATAGCCCTGCTCACTCATTCCTACTCGACTGCGGCACTTTCTATTACAACTGATGTCACATGCTTCGGGGTAGGAACCGACCTCCAAAAACACGCTGGTGGGCAATGAAAACCCCTTGGTTCTTCTCCAAGAGTCTGCAGCCAGTGTGGTCCCGCTACAACACGATGACCCAGGACGGCACGCCATGTACTTAGCCATTCGTCACTTTCGGCACACTCGAAGGATCGCGGTTTCCCGGTCGACACTGGCCACAAGTCCCTAGTCTTTGCATTCACCTCAGTTTGCGACAAATACTCACCACGGAAAACAAGAGACCTAGATTTTGGCACGCAGTTCACTGCTGAAATGCGTCATTTCCCAAGTGTCGACAACCCCGCCACCGACGTTCTCTCACGCGTCAACCTCACTCTCCAGCCTTTGTCTACCGTCGACTTTGCCCGCATGGAGCCGGCTCAGGCTCAAGAAGAAGACATACAAAGCACGCTGCTGTCAACTTGGCTGCATATGCAAGCTGTTCCTCCTCATACCACGGGAGGAACCAGTCTCTGTGACACCTCCACAGGTTGACCTAGACCCCGCGCGCTCTCTTTATTCAGACTTAGAGTCTTTGACGCGCTATCCTCACTATCACCTCCCGGTATCCGTGCATCCTTGACATTGGTCACCGAACGTTTCGTTTGGCCACGCCTAAACAAAGGCGTTCGTACCTGAGCTCGCGCCTGTCTACAATGCCAGTGGTCCAAAGTATATAGTCACACCAGCAGTCCTCTTGGTTCATTTACTGCCCCGGACGCTTGCTTCTTGCATGTACACGTAGACCTGGTAATCCAGTACCTCCTTCACGCGGATTCGTATACATTCTTACATGTGTCGACCGCCTCACCAGACGGCCAGAGGCCACTCCCGTAACAGACTGCACTGCTGAGACTGTTATCCGGGCCTCCTTGGACCTCCAAGTTTTGCACTACGGATGCACATCCACCATTACAACTGACCGAAGAACGCCATCCGAGACTTCACAATTCGATACATTCTGCAACGTGTTATGCTGTCGCTGCACGCATGCTTCGGCGTATCACCCAGCAGCCAACGGGTTAGTTGAACAGTTCCATAGGCAGCGTAAATCTTCGCTCTGCACCGCCCCTGACCTTAGCTGGAGCAAAACATTTTCTCTTTTACTCGTAGGCATTCGCAGCAGCATCAACGCTGGCCAGTACAGCTGATGTACGGCACAACGCTCAAGTTAGCAGTAGAATTCGTTTCACTTCCTGCATCGTCGGGTATGCCCTCGCCTAAATTTGCGTCCTCCCTAGCTCAAAGCTTGAGTTCAGTATGTCCGACCCCGTCAGTGAACAGACCAGAGATGCGCAAATGCACAGCACACTCTCTACCTGCCATAACGTCCTGCTCTGCACCGACGCAATGCGGCGCCCTCTCCAGCCTCTCTACACTGGCCCTTTCAGCGTTCTGCGTTGGACTTAAAAACATGTTACTTTAGACCAGAATTGGCACCGAACAACGGTATCCATCGATCGTCACAAATGGCTTTCTTTGACGAACCGCTTGCGACCCATGCTGATGCTATCACACAAGCACCTGCACTTGCGATGACTTCCCGAACACTGGATATCCGGAAACCTTCTGTTCCCCTTGACATTCCGCCTACCCCGCCTCAACTCCAGGCAACTGAACCACACGATAGACCCATCAAACGTCTGGTCCGTTTATCAGATTTTGTAAACGCTTGCTACTTCCAGTAACGCGCACTTTTCGTCATTTGTGTCAATCTTGCGTCCCATCCACAAAAAATTTGCAAGATGGACCAAAGATCTCAAAAGCTTTTAGAAACTTAAAATGCGTATTTGCTATTATCCTGAATGCCGTGTTCCCAATCCGGCTTCAAGCCACTTCCCCAACACTTGCCTGTTACTCTGAGTGCTACCTTCCAGAAACTTAACTGCCGGAACTGCCCAGGCAACCCTCTAGCGACTCACCAACCGGCTCAACGCAACCCCGGAGTGACATGCCAGTCGACCCAAGGCCTCCTTCCTCACCCAAGGAAGAGTCAATCGTTCTCGGGCGCAGAGAGCGACGTAAGGGTTGGTCCCCAAAATCCTGGATAGGTGCTGCCGACCAGGACACCGGATTTCGTCGTGGGAAGATGACGCCAGGATTTTTTGTGTGACGCGGACCGTGGACTGAAGTGCGGTGTGGGTATGACATCTACCAAGCGCACCATTGAGGCTGTAACTAAGGTAAGGTCCTGTCGGTCTTATTTCTGGACTAGCCAGTTTTTCCGTCCGACCAGCTCGCCCCGACGGTCTACCGATGGTGCACGCTGGTCCACACGATCCTCATAACTAATAACTAACCAACGCATGGGCCCAGCAAGCTCTGCTACACATCCCAACTTTACAGCCGTTACGCTAGCCCATGCAACTCGTCGCAGCGATCCGGACCTTCTGTTTTCCCCACTAACAGCTCCATCGAATGCTTCCATCATACAGTCATCTAGGGGAGGCCCTAGTAGTGTATCCAAAAACACGCGTTTTTAGTATTTTACCACATTGAATTTTACGATTGTTTTAACCTTCAAAACGTCCACTTGATTTACTGACTGCACATTTGTTGACACAAAGCGGGTTGGTGCGTACCCTGCTACACCCTTCTCTCTCTGGTTGATTCGCTTCCTATTTTGTAGCCTGCACAATATACGTCGCGTTCAGTTGCCTCCAACGCCTATCCAACCCCGCGTTTAACGCGAACCTTACGTGTATGCGATTAACGACTAAATCCCAGGCTCCATCCAATAGTATTGCCTTACTTCGTTATGGCCATTTATTCATGTATTTCTGTCATATCTGCATCGTAAGGTTTTGCCTTTTTTGTTACTTATGCGGTTTTATTCTTAGCCATCAATTTGCCTGTTGCAAACGTTAGTCGTCTTACTCCTCTTTTTGATGACTATACCATACACGTTGGGGTTATCCATAAAATTGGCGCCATTGCCAGCCATGGTAAATAAAGCTTCATGGATGTACCACAATTTTTCATACAATCCTAAGCCAGAGGGCTATGGTGGAAGATCGGTGGCCGCTGCTAGGCTTCTGTCTAGGTAGCGTAAGGACGTATTTCGCACCAGTGAATTTGCGGTTAGCGTCAAGGTCCTCTGCGTACGTCAGCCATTCACTAGCGAACGGCTACCACGCGGTCCTCTTATAGCGTCGCTACGCCTTCACTATACCACACCAACAGCATAACACCTGAGCGGCTGCAAGGAAACCCTGCCAACCGGACTATCTACACCGTAGTTAACATATCTTATCCCGTGCGCAGACCCTATACGGGGTGTAGCAATATTATGGTACACAACTGTGTAGATGACTACCAGTATAAATGTGTGCCATCGCTATGCACTGGGTCCTGATTCGCATGTTTGTTACATGCGTTGACGCAAACAGTTGGGATAGTAGACGCCTCTCCAGAACCAGGGCAAAATGGCATAAGGAGCACAAGTTTAAATAACATGTATTCAAAGCTAGTACATGAATATATAAATATAGAAAGGAAACAAACTTTAGTCCTCTTCGGCTACATTAAGGTCATTCTGCTCCCTCACTGTTATCAGAGACGTTGACGGACAAACGAAGGTGAACATTGCATTGCATTGGTTGTGGCTAGAAACCAATCTTTTAACTTGGTACCTGTGGCGCATTTTGTGAAGACAATCCTTGATCGCCGTTGAGAAATCAGCGTACGAGATCTCATCCTCTCCAAAACTTTGCAGCCAGGATGCTACGTAACGTTGGCGACGTTGCAGCGATCCTTACCACAAATGAGTGAGTATATGGTTGTGTGTCTAAACGCGTAGCATGGTCCCGCACCGGAAAAGATGATGTTTTAAGCAACGATTATTGGTTACGTACGTTGAAGTACGTGGCACTTTGCTTCCGCCAAGTACTTGCGGTGTAGTTTGTTTGGGTAACTAAGTTGAAAGCATGGCTGTTTTACCAACAATATACTTATCGTTTGCTGCTTCTCCTCTTGGTTTAACAAGGTCCCTTCCAAACAGAAAACTTAATTTGGTGCAGCAAACGATAGTGTTAGTGGTGCCCTTACAAATAGCGTTGGCTGGTGCGATAAGTCTGCCAGAAGGTTAACACTGTCAAACGTTTCCTCTGGTAACTTTGGTATAGATACTTAAATCTCTGTGGCTTATATATGCGTTATGCGAAGCTAAAAGCGTTCTTAGCCGGGATAAGCTGAAACAAAACAAAGCAGCCGAGCTGTCGTTGTAAGTGCTCTGCGCAACACGGTTTTGGCACTGTCTCTGCATGTGAGGTTAGTAGTGCATCCCTATCAGACACATCCTCAGGTGTACGTAAGACTGAATAAAGTGGTAGGCATTCCGCTGCTGAAAGAAGGCATATGTTATCCTAAATGCCGATTCCGAACTTACGTGAACGCAGTGGAAGATTCTCCTGGTTTGTGTGTTTTGAGATGGCCCTATCGCTTATTAACGGTTAGGCTGCCGCAAGCAGGTATTTAACTTCCGTGTGAGAAAGGTGACGGATTGGAGGTGTCGTTGGACCTAGTGCCGATGGGACGGTCATGCTGAGGGGAAGACAACGGTCAGCGGAACCGTAAAAACTTGAGGGAACTATCACATGTGGCCTCCTATGACATAGGTAGTTTCCCCTGCCGAGCGACTGGGTGGTCCGGGATACCAACCTGAGAGGCGGTCGACTATGAACGGAACATTGGGCTTACGATACTGGAAACGTACACCCCGCGTCGTAGAGGGGTACCTGGAAAAGCATTTCTTCTGTATCCACTAAACTTGGCGGCTGGTGAGGTTTATTTTTTAATTTCGCGCCTCCTCAAAGTGGTCCGTGCAGCTGTTTCACTTACCAGTGCGGAGGAACACTTTACGCAATGGAGGTAGTCTCCGTCACTAGGCCTACTGTGGCCTTTCGCAGCGCCTTCGTAGGCATGCGGTGGAAGTGAGGGCAACGCGGTGTTGCAGCCGTTTGCAAGCACTAGTTGCAGCTAACGCCTTCAACTGCCTTCGCACCGGGGACGCTTTGGGAGAGCAAGCTGAATTCCTTGGTGGGAAAGCTTATGAAAATTGTGCTGGCTTTTTGGCTTACGGCTCAGTTCAAGGGAACATTGCACATGTTACGCGATATAAAATGATATCATGATATGATCTCAACATGACACCTGGGTCATGCTTACCTTCATTGAGAAACGTGTGAAAAATGTTTATCCCTATTCCGAGCCGTAAACATCCGTCAACAGTCGCCTTCCTCTGTGGCCCTTATATGCGGTTCTAAAGTGTCGGCATTGAGCTCAACTTATACCACTGGTTTAAACGATGATGCAAACATTGCTGTGTCATCATGATCACGTTAATGGGTTCAATGCGTTTCCTTCATCAACCGAACGTCGACTGTCCACTGGTAGCTGGTGAATAGAGAGCCCTGCGCTTAAAGTTCGTAGCAGATTCATACTGTGAAAATAATTTCACCATTTGCCACTCACTTCCTTTTCCAATGCTTGGCGGTGTCGGTACTTCGCATGATTATGGCGCGAGTTGCACGGAAAACCACCTTCGACGTAAGGCCCCATGTAACCATGTCTGAATCACTTGCGTCGGGCCATCCACAAAATGCAAACGTACTTCACCTTGACTAAGTTTCAAACGTGCGGCTGAGTGCAAGAATACTGCAACGCTTGCAGTTGGAATGCTACGGTGGTTTAAGATACCTCTTTAAATGTGTGCCGCCACTGTATGAAGACCCAGCAATCAGTAACTGCAACTTCAACGCACTTACAGCCAATGTCCATGGTAGATACACGCACTAGAGCAGCCCTCATACCAGTGACCGTGAACAAGCCCGTTACACTCGACTTAGTACCATGCCCATACACATCTGCCAAGCCACCAAATGGCTGACACACAATATCACCAGTGGAACACCCAAGCGGATAAAGAGAACGGATGCGGTACGGTTTTCTTTACACATTGTTCACGTTGTTCGAATACACCGAGGAGAAAGTAACTCCACTACGTGTGTGCACATCATCCCTAGCAAACGCAGCGACCCTCATACCTAGAGTGCACGCCGTCGCAGCAGATAGGGATGACATCACTTTTGTCCTCTCTATGGTGGTGGTAGCTGCATCGGAGGGTTATTAGCATAGTTCTGCAGCGATTGCAAAAGCCACACTTGGAACTCAAAGGGACATACAGAGGGGTTACTCAAAGGTCGATGATCCGTAACGTCTGGGCTAGGTGCGTGAGACTATGGAGGTTGAACATCGTTTCGTCGGACCCAGATAGTTCGACGTAAGCACTACAAATAAAATGAGGACAGATTCTGGGAAGGCCACGTGTGTTATAAAGAGTTTCGCATAACACAATAAGATACACACTAGGTGTAGTCTAAGATGAGTTATAGCATTCTGGATGGAGCACATGGCATAACAAGGCAGGCCCGGTGTATAAAAGGAAGTGTCAGACTTCCGCTGCTGTCCAGTAACGGCACAGCGTAACCCCTGCAACGCCAGTTGGAGTCCCAGGTCCAACGGTAACGAATGGTTTCTAAGGCGGTAACTAGCTCCACAATCTTATCGTTGGTAAGTCAACATCTCTTTGCTCGCTGTGTGGCACACCAGGATGAAGTCATTCGACGCACTACGTCTAGGCACGCGGCGTACATATACTAAATAGGAAATGCGTGGGTCATGTCCACCGACAAACTTTGAATGGCGTAACACCGTTCTTTTCACGGCTCTAAATTTCTCATTAGTACATGCCGGTCAAGTGGTCTTGGGACATGTGGCTATAGGTTTAACGTACACACCAATCTGATAACATTTAGTACGGATGAAGTAACCTGATTTAGCCTTCAATGGCTTCACCAATGCCCTAGCCGGTGCATTGCAAATGATTGCTGAAAGGAAAACCTTAGTAACAAAAATGTTTCTGTGGAACGCTATGTCTTTATCATGCTATTTTCTTAACTCCGACATCACTGGACCGAACAGCACCTTCACATCAGGCTGCTTGCTTTCACCGCTATAGGCGCCCATCGCAATCGGAGAGGTGGCTTTCGGAGATATTGGCCGACAAAGAATGAGCGATATATGTTTAAGCGCTGAAGAAAATGCTGGGAATATTTCCACGTGCTGCTGAAGGAATACTTTCTCACTGGGCGTAATATTCTCTAGGTTAACGGCTGCTGTCAGCGTGTTTTCTAAGCCCGGGAGGGCGTATCTCACAAGAATCATGTTCATCTTGGGATGGAACGTAATGTGCCCATTAGATTGCGATAACCTTTCGATAATCTAGGAAGAAACAGCCAAAAGAAGGAAAGCAGACTATTAACGGCACATACGATACTACTAATTGGACGATCCACTGAAACAGCTATGGTTTCAGAGTGTCAAAACTTCCATACTCTCTACTTCCATGGAATGTAATGCCCATGTCATCCAGTAAGAGGACATTAGGATTAACTGTAAAGAACGTTGTAAATACAGAGCACCCTAACGGTCAGGCAAAGTCCATACAACATGGGTGGTAGCATGCATAGCATCAAATGCCAGGTCGCCCATTTCCGTTACTAAGGAATGAGGGTTCTTAACTACAAACAACATGCACGTAACTCTCGATGCGACGCCGTAGGGCTACGACTCTCTGCGGTTATTACGTCATGTGGGAGATTAGCGCGCGCCTTTAGACGCCAAGGGCAAACCGTACGTCTGCTAGGCGTGCAGTATGAGTAAATGTTATACCGAGGACTCGTGCCGAAAATATGATGCCGAAATATGGGAATATAAACATCACCTTACCGCCTACCGAGTGCGGGTGTTATTCTACTTGTAAGACAAAGGAACTAACCAGCGACTATCAAGAGTCCGACAAAGCATGGTAAATGTGGTGCGCGGTTTGATTCAGAAAACTGTCGGGAATGAATTCAAACAAGGATACAGTATTGTAGTGTTCCACGTTTTTGATGAAAATAATGTTACTTTGTGTACTTTATTACTTACTTCTGTGTGGCCAATAGTAACAAATAAATCGGTATTCAGTCGGTCAACCTAAGTTTTGCGGAGTTAGGCTCCTGCACGATTTGTCAAGTGTAGCACTTCGGAACATCGCGGTAGTAAAGCAGCAGATAACTAGTCGTCGAGCGGAGCCTACGTTGCGAGCGTCCTTTCTTCTTCGCTTTACCTTTTCACTTCTTTTTCTATGTTGGTAAATTAGCCACCAATGGTGCGCTTTCAACCCCTCCATCTAGTCGCCTCGCGCTCCGTCCTCTATTGGCAGCTGTGATATTACCGCCCAGCTAGCAAACAGATGTGGCACAAGCACATGGTCCATCAGGCTTCGACACTTACCAGGTGGTGTTCCGGGCACGTACGCGGTATCGCTGTCTTTTAGTCCCCTCGGTCTAATCCGACCCACGTACGCCCCGGAGGGAAGCTCTCGGAATCTGCAGATAACGAGCTCCATTGCGTGTTGTTGACATCCGGAAGATTCAATTTTGTAACTGAGTAAAGTATACATTGTCCTCCAAATGCCTGGATTATTGCAAAGTGTCCCTTCTCAGTCGAAGGCTGTTCCATGTTCCTTCAGCGAAGAGTGGCTATAGTCGCATGTTGCAACATCGGTCCAGAGTTGTACGATCCACTGCAGTGGACCACTTCCACTGTCAACGTCTTTATTTGTGACCTATGTCGGGCTGGGCTGGGTCAGGAGCGTTTCGAAAGGCCTACTTCCAGTCAGTTTATTTCCCTCATGCCTACATTATGTGCAACGGAAATAGGATGCTCGGCTGCCCCCAACGACCAGCCCGGGAATCTCACATCTGAGTTTTGCAGAGCGGTGAGTGTATCTCGTTAGCTATGCTAGACCAACTGCAGATGTTGCCGTTAGGTGAAGGTTTGTACATACATGACGCGGATACCGGAAAAGTATTATATGGTCGGCTGAGTATAGGGAAGCGGCGCGTGGGGAAACCAAAGTTATGTTACCAGGACATGATTAAAGTGAGCTTCTCACGTTCTAAGCTAGATTGCAGGTCATGGGAATCGAAGGCGGTTGTTCGGCGTGCATGGCGCGATCTGCTCACGAAGGCAGTTGCCGAGATGCAGCAAAAAGCCCTCGTGCATGCAGGGAAGAAGCAGCAAGTGCGAAAGCCGCAAGCACTGCTGGGTTGTACTGCATCGACAACAAGCGCATGGTGCTGTAGCACATGCGGTCGCGGGTGACTGAGCCAGGCACGCTTAGTGCGCCATGAGCGAGGCCACTTGGGACCAATACCGAAGCGCATACGAGTCCTGCAGAGAAGGTAGGCAGCACAGGCGCAGGTGTTTGTAGGTACGCTTCATTCGGTTTACTAACCGCGTGCTTGCATGCTAAGTCCCTTTGTTGCAGGGGGTGGATTTTCAATTTGGTCCTAATGCTTTTCTTTCTCAAATAAATATCCACCTTTACGCCCTTCTACAAACGTGCACAACTCGCTTAAGCCAATTACATTTAATTTCGATAACAGCTTCGTGCTTGTGTCATTTTCGCAATCTATATTTTCTGACCCACTGAACTTATCTCGGATCCTTTTTTAAGAACTTATTTCATATGCTCAATAATATAAGTTTTTGTCACCGTTTCCTTATGCATTACTCGATTTATTTTTTGTATCTTTCTCTCAAGCGATTGGCTGTTGCTTGATATCCCAGGTGTGGCTGAGCTTGCTGGGCAGGTTGTCAAGTTGCCTACTTGTCTATTCCCACTAACTCGTCCCTACTGCCTCTGGGAAACAGTTGGTCCTTGCTGGAGGGGACAGGGTGAACGGGTCTTGTGGTTGTGTTAAGAACAGAGGGTGGTTCCATGCAGTCAGTTTGGAGCGGACTACGGTCCAGCCACCGCCTTGTGTGCGCTTGATCCCCAAATACAGCGTGCTTGTGTTTTCCTGTGTAGGAGTGTGGGCCGGCTCCGTTGATGAAACGTGGCTCCCATCCACACGCCCCTGGTTTTTCCTTCGTGTTTACCCTGGATACGGGATGTGCTTGGAGCTATGGCTGGTGCAGCGCAAGCCGCCCATGGTCCTTGTGTAGGAGCAGGCGTTCTGTGGCTGGCCGCAGTGACAGGCAAATCCGAAACCGGATGCCGCCAACCATATATATATAGTATGCATAGGTTAAGTCGATGTATTATTTATATTGAAGAAGTTGAATGTGGTTATCATAGTTAGTTGTTGTGGTAGGCTACACTGGTGTTGGAAATCACTTGGCGCCAAATTTTTAACTGTTACCATGGTGGATGCTTGCGAAAGTTTCTGTCACTCGGTGCGCACATGTTATCGGAAATGAGAGGAGTTAGAAGCCGAAGGAAAGAAATTTTAATGTGCAACTGCCACAGCTTCTTACAAACCTGTGGCTCTGGCTCAGCAGCATCATAAACTGCAAATGGAGAAGGATTTGCCAAAAAAGGATCCGTACCAGTAGGTGCAGTGTCCCTGTGTTAAAGGCAGGCGAGGCAACGTAAGTGGGAACCTGTAAGTTGCTATCCACACCGTAGAACAAACGCTACACGGTTACAGGATGCTGGATTGCAAGACGCGTTTCTCTTTCAAGCTAAAGGGTGATTTTACCAAAGAAAGGGTCCTGGTTGCGAGATATTTGTTCTTCGTGCTATGGGGTATTGAGGTACTGTGGAACGATATTGCGAATTAGGTTGGGCGTATGTAACTCACCGTGAATTATTGGGGAGATACCTTGTAGCATTGTATGCTGGTGAATGCAACAGGTGTGGCGCATTTTTGTTATGTTACTCTTGAATGAGACGTATCACAGCTACTGGCAATCTGTGGAAGCGACGAAGGTGATGCTACCTTGCACGGAGACTTTACCTACCCGTTTAATGGATAAATGCATGGCCCAGTTGCCGTCGGCGACTTCGGCTTATCCTAAAGCAGCACACCAGCGGCGGACCTCACGAGGAGCCGGTGTGGCAGGCAAACGCCTTGGACTGCGGTGGGTCTGGGAGCGGATTGCAGACAGCGTAGCGGGATGTTTCGTCCGAGTAGCCGACGCAGGAAGCTTGAGACGTGCATCAAGGTCCAATGGGCTTGGAGAGTTTGTACATGCTTCTTAATCACAGGTGAACGGCAAAAGACCAATAAACAGCAGGAATTTGTTCAGCAAAGATGCCGAACGACCGAGCAATGTTTGTTGTAAACGTGCATTTGCCCTGGGTCCTTCAAGTTAAATGGACTCAGTGCACAATCCGAAGCCGGAAAGTTGCCTATGATGGATCGGTGTGCTGATAACTCTACTCAGCTAACTCCAGGTTCGGTAGATGCTTTATCATCAGGCGGGGATTATCGGCCAACAGGCGGATTAACTAACTGGTTCGACAAGTAACGAAGGCCGCACAAAGCGCTTGGAAATAAAACGGAATGTTCATTTGACTGCGTTAAACACTGCAGTTCGACTGAAACAAGGGACATCGGAGAACGGTAGTCAACAGCTTAGAAAGAGCTTGAGAGGAAAAAGTGACCCAGGTTGTTGGAACGGATGGAGGCGGACCACAACGTGGGGGATTTGGCCTATCAGTTGCGGTCTCTGTGTAGTACATAGCACCATTTACTTGAAAAGTCGCAAGTGACAACGGTTTCTCCAATTTGTTCAGCTTCGTAGAGGAGCAGCGCCTCGGTACGTAGAACATTATCGTGTACATCACTGTCATCCGCTATTGGATCGTTAGCTAGGTTCGCGTCCCATTCGTTGATATTCGCTTGGTGTGCTTCCGCATGCATATATTTTTCCCGTTCCGTGGCCCGCTGAATGGTCAAGATGAAGTGTGCGACCTCCGCCTCTTCCTGAAACAGAAGCATGGAGTACCAGCGGAGCGTCCAAACCTACTGGAAATACAACAGTCCAAAACATAGCGGTAACTGCATTAGCAGCACCGAAATTTGTAAAAACAAACAGCCTATAGTGCTTTTCTGACGGTGTGCTGTTAGCCAGCAAGCTCGCAACGGAGCAAGGCAACGTGAGCTGGACGACTTGTCCGACTTGTGAGTGGTTGGCATCCAATGCCGCGGTTAAGAAACTAAAATCAGCGACTCTCTAACTGAAAGGGCGTCCAAAATGGCTACATGAGCGAACGGCGACTTTCAAGTGTCTGGCATTTTGTTGCAGCACTGCAGCAGCAGGGCATCCCTCATCTGCGCAGGCACGTCTCCTTTACAGTGCGTAACCAATGTTTTAGGCCTGGTGTACCAGCTTGAATCACAACCATCGTGTAATACATTCCCCGTCACAATGACATTGCACCTCACGGTAAGAAAGTTTATCTGCTCCCACACAATCCTCCTATGTCGTAATAGATATATGGATTCCACCGTTTGGCGGTAGCCTCAGGTGGTTGCGGCCCTCATTTCCCAGCAGACATACGGCATCCCAAAGATTGGTGAGGTACCGTATTTGTCCGATCTGACGGTCAATCGTGAGTTCGTTCTCACTTTATTAGTGGTTCCCTGCTGCTTTGCTACATGCAATGCTTTAAGGATGCCAGCAAATTAATCAGTGCGTGCTGCTGTTCTAGGGAGATCGCATGAAATGCACTAAGTAGTATTCGCGTGCTCAGCTCATCATAGCTGACAAGTCGGTGCCGGCGGACACCAACGTTTCTCTGCGTTGGCCAGGGCAGCCGCAGTTTTTTGAAGACAAATTCATTATATCGCTTGGGCAGGATACTGTCAAGTTGCCGAGGCCTAGACAGAAGAACGATTAGGTTTCTCAACCAAAGTGTTCGCTTCAGTAACCAGTCCGTATGGCTGCTGATTTTGTGTTGCGCTACAAGGCGTCCGTTTTAAGGAATGTGGGGTCGCCTTCTTTCCAACCCCCATCCGGAGTGCCGGAAGGCTGAGCTTGTCTGGCAGCCTACAATTGACCAATCTGTATGTGTGGCTCTGAAGGCCTACAAGCACCAGAGAGTATAGCTCAATGGATAACTGAGGCACACAAACCATGGTACCACGGTAAGGTTCAACCTCATGGCGATGGTCCGTGCTCCTTTCTGTCCGTGAAGGACTAGAGGCCAAACGCGACCTAGAAGTACCATGCCTCTCAGGGAGAAGCAACGGGCAGTGGTTCACAACCGCGAAGTCACAGTGTGGCCAAACGGATCTTTTTAACTTCTTATAAGTGTAACGCTTGCCAGGCGGAAACCCACCACATCCGGAACACAGCCGCTGAAATGTTTGATGGAAAGAGGAAAACCCGATGCACCCAGTTGGCCGCATGAGCAGATGGTTGGACAGGACAGCGCAATAGTAATGTACTACTGTGGAACCGTTTTCATAAAGGCATAGATATGATACGGCACGATAGATTTACGTCTCTTTACATTTCTTAAGGATAGCAGATCCCTTAACATAACATGTCGACACCATTTTACCAATTACACGACAGCTTCAAGTCACCTAAGTTTTATCTTCGTAGGATGCAAAGTTCCCCCAGATGTGCCACGCCGCGCCAGACAGATTAGCACTGGCTGTTATTTCATAGTGTAAAACATAATACTTTTTCTTTTCGCCTAGTAGCCGGCTGGTAGCTTACCGGAATGATGCCCATCAGTTGCTGGTAGCTCAGCTGGCACGCAACTGCTGTATTTACTTTTCTTTCCTTTATGTATTGCAGCACAGTAGCTGAGATGTTTCTCACCTATAGTTGACGTGTATAATGATGAGGATGAGGATTCAAGGTTCCATTTCGGAATAACACGGGCCTACTTTGCCAGACATGCCCATGAACGCACACGACTCTTACGGTGTTGCCGTCGCTTTATTCCGGGTTCAGCCAACGTTAAACATTCGCAACGTCCTCCTACATGCAGCCGTGCTGTGTAGCAACCTCCGCCGACACCGACAACAGCTGTATGATGTGTCATCTTGATAACACATATGTGTGTATACTTCATGCACTTATGCTCCTACAGAAATGGTAACAACGTCCAAAGCGTTTAATCGCTTCGACTATCGAATTCTCTTTCAGAAGCTTCGGAATTACGGCATTGGGGACCCAATCCTGAGTTCAGTTAGCAATTTTCGCCAAGAACCACGGCTAGTGGTGAGAGTCCGAGAATCATTGTCTGACGAAATCGTGGTGGTGTGTGGAGTACCGCAAGGCTCGGTTCTTGGGCCCGTTTATCCTTGGCGTTCATTAACGATTGGGCGAGATCAATTGTTTCCGATTTCCTATTTTCTGCTGATGATATCAAGGTATGGCGGCGGCTCAGAGGACCGGAAAACCAAGGACGGCCAGTGTAGAACTGGTCAATTCAAAACCTCCAACCATCCAACGTAACCAAATGTCCGGTTGTACAACTACGCCATAAACAAAACTACACCTATTTACTTGACCCAAACGGATTACAAAATGGCTCCCAGGAACGTGACCTTGGTGTAGTCGTACAGAGCGACCTCAATTGTTCAAACAGGAGGAGGTAGCTGCGAAAAGTGGTAACCAGCACGTCAGCATGCTGCGTAGAGCATTCGGGATATCTGACCCATAAACCTTACCAAAGATGCACAATTCCTAAGTACGCCCGCATGTTGAATATGCTATCCATGCTTGGCAACCTTGGTTGAAGCGCGACCTAGAAGCGATAGAGGCATCATAAATGTCCCGTAAATGTCTGTACAGCTGTACATAACTGATCATGCCTCAAGTGGCGTGCCTCGCATAGTCAAGAATAAATTATTTTTTTATTTATTTATTTACCAAGCAATACGTCACTTCCGGCACACACTTGAAGGCCGCGCTTTCACGGTCTACACTGACCATAAGCCCCTTATATTTGCCTTCAACTCTGCTTGCGACAAATACTCACCACGGGAAACAAGACACCTAGACTTTGTCACGCAGTTCACTGATGACCTGCGTCATTTTCCAAGTGTCGACCACCCCGCCGCCGACGCCCTCTTACGCGTCAAACTCACTCTGCCGTCTTTGCCTATCACCGACCTTGCCGCAATGGCGTCGGCTCAGGCTCAGGACGAAGACATACAGCGCACGCTGCAGTCCACTTCGCTGCACGTGCAACCTGTTCCTCTCCAAACCACAGAAGGAACCATTCTTGGTGACACTTCTACAGGTTGTCCTAGACCTCTCGTGCCCGTCTCCTTCAGACGCACAGTCTTCGTCGCACTGCACTCACTATCACATCCTGGTATCCGTGCCTCTTTGGAACTGGTCACTGAACATTTCGTTTGGCCACGCGTAAACAACGATGTTCTACATGGGCTCACGCCTGCATTCAATGTCAGCGCTCCATAGTACACCGCCACACCCGCAGTCCACTTGGTTAATTTCCTGCCCCGGACTCTCGGTTCTCGCATGTACACTTAGACCTGGTAGGCCCTTCGCCTCCTTCACGCGGATTCGTATACATTCTTACATGTGTCGACCGCTTCACTGGATGGTCAGAAGCCATTCCCGTAACAGACTGCACAGATGAGGCTGTTATCCGGGCCTTCTTGGGCCGGTGGGTCTCGCACTAGGGATGCCCATCCACCATCCCAACTGACCGACGAACGCCTTTCGAATCTTCACAATTCAATACGTCCTACAAGTTTTTAGGCTGCCGCCGCATTCATACCACAGCATATCACCCAGCAGCCCACGGGTTGATTGAACGTTTCCATAGACAGCTTAAAGCCTCGCTCTGCGCGTCCTCCGACCCTAGCTGGAGCGAAAACATTTCGCTCGTACTCTTAGGCATTCGCAGCAGCATCAACGCCGACTCGCAATGTGCACCAGCAGAGTTGGTTTACGGCACGACGTTCAAGTTACATGGCGAATTCGTTTCACCACCCGCATCGTCGGGTATGCCTACGTCTAACTTTGCGTCCTCCCTAGCTCAACATATGCGTTCACTCCGGCCGACCCCACCCCGTAAACAGACTAGAGATGTGCAAATGCACAGCGGACTCTCTACCTGCACTCACGTCTTCCTCCGCACCGACGCCGTGCGGCGCCCTCCCCAGCCTCACTACACTGGCCCTTTCAGAGTTCTGCAACGGACTCCGAAACATTTTACTATAGACCAGAATGGTCAGCAAACAACGGTGTCCATTGACCGCCTCAAAGTGGCTTTCTTTGATGAGCCACTTGCGGCCCATCCTGATGCTCTCGCACAAGCACCCGCACCTGTGATGACTTCCCGAGCACTAGATAACCCGGAACCCTCCGTACCTCTTGACCCGCAACCTATTCCGCTGCAACCTCAGGCAACCGACCGACGAGGTAGACAGGTCAAACGTCCGGTCCGTTTTCCAGATTTTGTAAGCGTTTGTTATTTCCATTAACACGCCTTTTTCGTCTTTAATGTTTATCCTGCGTCCTATCCACAAACGTGTTGCAAAATCGACAAAAAACCCAAAACATTTTGAAAACCTAAAAGGCGTATTTGCTTTTATCATACATGCCTTGTTCCCTCTCCGGCGTCAAGCCACTTCCCCGACCCGTGCCAACCTCCTCTGAGTTCTACCTTCCAGAAACTCAACCGCCGGAACTGCCCAGACAACCTTCGAGTGACTCGCCAACCGGCTCACCGCAACCCTGGAGTGACTCGCCAGCCATCCCACAACCCCCTTCCTCACCCGAGGAACAGACAGCCGCCCTCGATCGCAGACACCCACCAACGAATTGATCCCCAAACGCCGCTTAGGCATTGCCGACGAGGACGCCGGATTTCTTCGTGGGATGAGGACGCCCGCATTCCTTCGTGGGACGAGCACGCCCGGATTTCTCCGTGCGACGAGGACCGTGGACTAAAGTGCGGTGGTGGGAGTGACACCCCCTAGCGCACCGTCGGGTCTGCAGTAAAGGGAAGGTCCTGTCGGCCTATTTTCTGGACTAGCCAGTTTTTGCAGTCCGACCGGCCCGCCCCGACGGCCCACCGATGACGCAATCTGGTCCACACGATCGTCATACAGAAAACTAACAAAAGACTGGACCCAGCGAAATCTGCTACACACCCCAATTTGGATGCCCTTTTCCAGCCCCTGCAAACATTTGCATCCACCCTCACCTTCCATTTTTCCCCACTAACAGCTCTATCGAAGGCTTCCATCATTCAGCCTTCTAGGGGGAGGCCCTTGTAGTGCACCGGAAAACCTGCTCTTTCAGTATTTTGTAACATTGGATTTTGCGGTTGCTTTAACCTTCGAAACGTTCACTTGTTTTACTGACCGCACATCCTTTGATGCAAACCATTTGTTGAGTACCCCGCTGCACGTTTCTCGCTCTGTTTGGTTCGCTTCCTATTATTGTAGCCTGCACAATATACGTTGGGTTCAGTCGCCCCCGACTTCTATACTGTCGTATTTGACACGTGTTACGTGTCATTGCTTACCGACTACTATCACAGGCTCCGCCCAACAAGCTCCACGAAAATTGGCAGGCACATAATTAGTTAGTTAGTTAGTTAAGCACATAGGGAAAGGACAAATAAGTACCTGACTTAAAATGAACGTTCACTTTTATACAGTGACGTCCAGTTACGGGAAATTGCATAAGGCAAGTGCAGCTAACAATAAGGACGTATCGCCCTGTTACACCGCATGATGCTGATTATCACTGTTGCCATATTAAGTGTACAACTGCATTCCTACATAAGCATATAAGCGTGCATAGATTGGAGCAGCAGCAATACCATTTTTTATCGTGTTAAATTTGCCAAACCAGGGATGTACATATTTAAAATAAATATATGCATTTACTTCTATACACCATTACGCATATATAAATGAACGCATTAATAACCTTATTTCTATGAATATATATAGCACGTTTCCTCAGCAATTTACGCACGTTAGGGATTCTCGCTCCGACGTTGCGAGCGTTAAGGCATCACACGTGTACCATAGACTGACATGCAGTTCGACTTCGCGTTCACCCTAGATCATTTAACTTACTGTTCCCCAGTCCTTCCGAATTGCAACTGATGCTTCCACATCATATTCCGTTACACATACGCAGTATGTAACAAGTATCATACGTAAATATACAAACTTATATCACACTGTCACCAAGCCATATGTACCACATCCGTTTACCCCGTCAGGCACATATCATACTTACCGCCGTTTCCGTTCTGGCCCAGCTATTTCCCGAAGCAATCTAACATTTCTGCATAGTACTTACACAAAATGCGAAATCACATAGGTGCATGTGAGATAAGCATAATATGTGTTTCCCATCCACTTTAGGTTTAGCATTCTTCATACACTCGCTTAAAATGGCTTCTCTTCATTTGCTGATTAACGGTCTAGCCAAACGACGACAGCAACCACCAAACCGTCTTGAATCCCGTACCGTCGCTCAGTTACCAACTGCTGGTCTGCCCAAAACTCGCCGACGACCAACGCTTCCGACGGAGGTCCTCCCACCAAGTAAGCTTGCTACCGCTCCACATCCGCTTTCGTCTAAGCGAATAACGAGTAGCCCTACTCCTTATTCTGTGATATATACAAACGTGCCCGAGTCCAACGACCCGCAAATTCAGAATCGACACTCTCATGATGCTACTACGTGGAGCCCAATCTGTGCCGCGTTAAACCTCCCTGAAACAACACCCATTGGTCTCACAAGACTGACTCGCCATACTTCATCTCCCAGCGCCGGTAAGCCAAGGCTTCTGCGGGTTGACTTGCAGCCAGGCACGGCTATGGAGGGTGTCCAGTTGTCAGCACACCTACTCCGACACAATGCGTCTCTTGGCATTTGTCAAACTCGAATCTTCCCCGACATCCCTTGGACCAAGCGCGCTGCGCGCAGCCAGCAACTGACGCCACCCACTCAACCATGCTCCATCATCGTGCATGGCGTCCCAGAACGGCATGCCATTGACGCAACCTTACAACAACGACAACAGCATGACTGTTATCAAGGGAGGTTCCTTCAGCAGATGCTAAATATTGTCAACGTACCCACCACTGACGTTCTTTGCCTACGCCGTCCAGCAAGTTATACAGGAACAACCCTCATCTCCTGAAAGTGACATTCCTCACGGCTAGCATAGCAACCGATGCAATCACCACCTGCTATGCCAAAAAAAGACGAGCACCACCAGATATCCGTCTGCGTCCAGCTGGGCACCCGGTGCTGAGGCGCAGTTTCCCACAGACCTATAGCAGCAGCCAACTCGGTACCGACACACTCTGACCAACTCGTCCTCAGACGGTCCATCACCGAACCATCTGCCTCACTGCCTGGAGTAATTTACTCACCTACACATTTCAACCTTAAGTCTCGACGACCCAGCCGCAAGCACCCATGTGGGCTCCGACGACCCACACCTTGCTTCCCCAACTACAAACCTTAGCGGCTCCACCCCTCTAAACCAAAAAACGGTACTCTGCCGGTCATCTGCTGACCGGCAGCACCCTAGTTACTCCCGCTGTCCTCACGCAAATGAGCCTCACCTGTGCCTACACGAACGCACAGGGCCTCATGTCCAAACCTCCGGAGCTCCAATCCCGACTTCTGTCAACACCAGCGGACCTAATAGCCATAACGGAAAGGTGGCTCTCCGGCGACATAACCGACAGTGAAATCCAGCTTCCTCACATGTCCATTCTCCGCTCTGACCTCGCAACCCCAGGTGGCGGTGTCGCACTGTAGTGTGACATCTCCCTCAGTTGCAGCACGTTAACAAACTCTACCCTCCAGTCTCCAAACACTATGTGGTGCGAGGTTGTACTAACCGCCAAACACTCCAGCTGTCTTGGTATCATTTTCCGCCCACCAAACAACTCTCCCGAGAAGGACGCACGACTACTGCACGACGTCCACCTTATGTTATCCCACAAGCGCACACACTTTCTTATCATGGGTGATTTCAACCTACCTCGTCTGTTTCACTCTGTCCCGTCTACCAACTCCTTTGCATCAAACTTCATTGATCTTCTTCACACGGCCCCGTTGTACAACCACACATATCAGTTGACCAGGTTCCGATCCAACAACCAGCCATCCCTGCTAGACCTCGTCCCCACTAACGAAGAACTGATGGTTGAGCACGTGGAGTATGATGCCCCTTTGGGTCTTAGCGCCCACTGCGTCCTCCATTTCGATTTAAATGCTTCGCCAAAAATTTCGTCAGCACGCGAACTTATACCAACCGCTGGACTGATTACAGAAAGTTGAAGCTTCTGTTTTCCGCTAACAACTGGTCACCCGAGCCCCAATCTAATGCCGACAGCGTGTGGTCAAGCTTTTGCCTTACCCTACGTGAACTCTGCTCCACGATGACGACGTGCAAAGAAGTTTCCATAGGAAAGAGACGCCCAGCCCTCATCCGAAGTCGTACACGGTAATGAATTGCCTCCAGGAACACGGCATGGAGAAAACATCGCTCCCATCCAACGGCCAATCAGTGGGAATATTACCGATCCATTCGTAACCAATGCGTCCACCTTGTACGAGAAGATAAGAGTGAGTATCAGCTTCAGCTTATGCGTAAATTTTCATCCAACCCCAAAGCCTTGTATAGTGACCTCAGCAGCCTTCGACAAGTCGAGCACGGTGTCAACGCACTGACGACTCCCACAAGGCTCACGAAGTCAGCGAACGAGGCAGAAGAAGTCCTGTGCCAGCAGTATGCATCCACAATCTCCGTTCCATCAATGCACACAACGACGTTACCTTCTTCGGTGTCACCCTAAACTTTCCTGACGACTGTTCATTTTACTCCGGAGAAGGTCCTGGTGAAAATCAAATCCCTGCGGCTAACGGCCTCTCCTGGCGCTGATGGTTTCCACCCACTGCTCTTGCGAGCGTGCGCTACACCTCTAGCTTTACCCCTAGCGGGGCTGTTCACCCACTTCTTCTCGCACGGCAAAGTTCCCAATGATTGGAAATGTGGGACTATTACACCAATCTACAAAGGCGGTACCCGCAAAGATCCGGCCAATTATCGACCGATAACTCTCCTCTCTACGATCTCCAAAGTGATGGAATCGATCGTCGCAGACGCTTTAAAGCACTACATGGAGGCCCAGAAACCGCTCTCTGATGTCAGCACGGTTGCCAGCGTCAACGGTCATGCCTCAGTAACCTGCTACTTGCCAGGGACAGCTGGACGACTGCTGCTAAATCTGGCCTATAAACGCAGGTTATATTCCTGGATTTCGCCAAAGCCTTCGACAAGGTCGACCACAAGATTCTACCGCAGAAACTGTTGTCTTATGCCGTTTCAGGGACCTTGCTGGACTGGATCCGGAACTACCTTTACAACCGTACCTTCCAAGTACGTGTCGATGGAGCGTTGTCTCCCCGCATTCTTGCCACAAGCGGAGTTCCACAAGGATATGTTCTCGGACCCCGCCTCTTCCTAGCCTTCGGTGACGACGTCACACCGCAAGTGGGGGTCTTCGCTGCTGCTGTACGCGGATGACGCGAAGCTGTGGCGCATAATTAACCTTACGGACGACGCCCACGCACTTCAGACGGGCCTCGATCTTCTACATCAGTGGTCCACAGAAAACAACCTTCCATTTAACGCTTCGAAATGTCGCGTCCTTTTTACCCGCCCTTCTGCTTTTTCTCCTATATATTACCTGGGAGCGTCTATCCTCCAGATCTCTTCAACCGAAAGAGACTTGGGTATTATTACCCAGACGAGTCTTTCCGTAACCGCTTCCTGCCGGAAAGCAGCTGCTGCTGCTAACCGCCTGTTGGAATGGCTGAAACTAGCCTTAGGTCAAACTGACCCCAGCAATTTCCGCCTCCACCTGAACGCTTTTCTTCGACCGCACTTGGAGTTTGCTATTCGGGCTTGGAGCCGTCGGTTGTTGAAGGAACAAAGCATACTCGAAGCCCCACAACGTCAAGCAACCAAACTTGTCCGAACTCTCGAGCACCTAGATTATCCACAACGACATCAGTGCCTGGGCCTCTACTCGCTTAAGTGCCGACGTCTACGGGGTGACCTGGTCCTTGTATTCATGATCTTAGCCAACCCTGGACATCCCTATCGCCACCTACTCACACTGCACCAATCGGGCTCCCACCTACGTGGCCACCCACTGAGGCTCACACATCAGCACAGTGGGCTGAACTGCAGACGACACTACTTCGCTTTGCGAATCTGTCAAGCGTGGAACGCACTGCCCGCCGATTTGGTCTTGGCACCCACTGTGGCGGAATTTAAGACCCGCCTGTACTGTCACCTGGCCGAGTTACACCGCGATATTTCCTAATATAACTACCTTCTACTGGATGGAATTTCTCTTTTTTCTTCCCCCTACTTCGTTTCCGAAGCCGCTTCGGAGGGCTTGGTGGGATGTCACGCTTTGAGCCGGCGTGCATTCTGTTTAAATGCAGCATAAGCCCGATAAAGATACGGATAACACGTGAGCCCAACCCGCTATAAGATTGCTTGGCCTTTCATTAGACCCGACCTAACTCTTTTTACTCTACGGGTCATGTAAAGCTTGAGCTTTTATTACCATCAAATACAATGTTCCAATGTTCTTATCCAATAACCTAGGTCCACTTTGGACCCCAGACCTTGCTCCACAACGGTCGGTGCTCAGCAAGCGCGTGAGAGGTTTTCGTGGCCGACAACATGCAAGTTTGCCTTGGTGAAGGAAAAGGGAAGCATACATTGTGGTCTAAGAGCTGGTAATGTGGAGCAAACTGCCACGGGGTGCAACGCGGACATAAGTTTATACGCGTATGGCGATAGTTTGAATGCACGCTAAAATGCGTTGGCGGATTCAGTCGCTGTCATGGCCGTCAACGATACCGCTGCTTTCCGTGCTGTGTTCCTTCAGAGTGTGTACCACACTGTGGAGAACTCCGAAAGTGACTTATAGCGCTTTCAAATGCGTACTGCACCATGTATTTTTTAATCAGGCGTCCTTACCTCTGAGGCTTTTAGGAGGAATACCGGTAAAGAGTTTCCTTAGGGTACGCGATACAAATCCCGACAATATAGATACGTCCATTGTGGCCGAAGTGATTGCACATGCAAGCGGTAAGTTGACATGTAAGGTTTATGAAAGGCTTATTGACTGTAATTATTATCGTTATAACTGCAAGGCGCATATTGTCCATCGGCATAACGGCTAGTGCTACAACATAGTATCCTGCAGCGTTGTGCACAGCCATACGTTTCATGTAGGAAGGCTCTTCCCTATGTCACCAAAAGACGGCTCCTGTGGCACGCGGAAGAGGACGTCTATCGTAGGATGCAGTCGTTTAAGGACACGCGCGAGCCCAGGAGACATGCTTTGAACAGTTACGACCTCAAGACAATAAGACATAAGACGAGTGGCAAGGTAGACGGGAACTCAGTGGAAGCAGTGACACAGTTGCTGGAGAGCTTCGGTCAATGCAATGTGGAGTATGAGGAATCGGAGATACCGTGCTTATTTTTCTTTTCCAAGTACTTACTTGACCTAGTGCAGCTTTATAGTGAGGTGTTGCTGCCGGGTGGGACATACTAGATGAACTGCGGTGGCTACATACTGTCGTACTGCAGGTTGGTAGATGTACGTTGTATTGGGCGTTCATTTTTCTGTGCGTTGCTTCCCGAATGAGATAACTGCATCCTATATGAACGCAGTACGCAACCAGCTCCTCATGCTACCAGCGACTGCGACAGCAAGGACGGAGATGATCGATAAGTGCATGGACCAGGTCCATGCATTTCAACCAGTGTACCCCACTACGCGGATGGTATTGTGCCCTTTTCATTTACTGTGGGATGTCAACCGTCGCTGCGACATGTTATCCGCCATAAGTGCAAAGGACAGGTTGCATGTTAAGCAGTGGGTACGCAACTTTGTGTACGCTAGGAGCTCCTGGTTGTTCGTCAGGTGTTTCACAGCGATTAAAGAGCAAAACACCGATACGCGTAGACACTTAGTAAGAACCTGTTTGCCGTTTGTTTCATCATGGGCAGCGCACTGCTTGACGTCGACCTGTTTGTTCGGCCGCTATACAACAAACCGCGCGGAAAACGCAAATAGGCATGTAAAGGGCGGTCTTTCGGAACGAACGTTTTTATTAGGCTAGTTTACCGCGGTAGTTAACCGCGTGCTTTACGCTCAATCTCAGTGGCAAGATTTGATGGACAAAACAGGCTTGTAGGAGCACCCAATAGACCCTTACCTTCATAGCCATGTACAGGCTGCGTATCAGTTTTCAGGGTACACAAGGATGCGTTTTTGATGCCAGTACACAAGGGAGAAGGTGACAGTGACGGACTTGTCCGATGATAGATGTTAAGTGCAAGGTAGCCGTAGAGAATACGCCGTGTTATTGCGTGAGGACGTAACCAGCTAGTGCAGCTGCAGTCCACAATGGTTGTTTCTGTGCGCCTACATTGCCCATGCATTGCACGCGGCAGGCCGAACGGTTGACGATATTTGCGCAACGACCGCTGGGTTGTGTTGCGTGCGCGACACCCGCGTGTAACCGCGCCCACATCTTCCGTCGTCGACCCCATACCATGGAGTATCACCATTGCTCCGGTACCTAGGGAGCAGAAGCTTCGGGAATGCAGTCGGGTTCTGTATGACATTCGGGGGCAAGTTTGCTGCCTTGGCGATGCGAAGTCCATGGAGGTTATGGGTCAGTTGCAGGAGTTTCTACACATCCTAAGCGGTTCTCAAGAGGACGTTGCGGGTTCCGCCTCCGCACCCGTGATTGCATCAGCTGCGGAAGGGATGAGTGAACCGACTAAGGAAGGCGCAAGACCTAAGGAACGTTTAGTGCCCATGCCAGATTCCTCGGTTGGCCAGGAGCAGGAAAGGAAGCCACTTCATTTTAGAGTTTCGCACACGAAAACAGCCAGGGTGTATAAGCCTCCAAGGAAGCGTCGTTGCCATGCAAACCTCCCAGTCAATTAGGACAATGACAAGTGCGCTTCGTACCTTCAACCAGACTGCGAGGCACAGAGTGGACAGATGGCTGACTGGGCCATGTGCTCCGACTGCGGCATTTGGTACCATCAGCTGTGCGCGTCGTACAATGGACAGGAGCATTTCACCTGCCATCGGTTTTTGTAAGTCCTCCTTTTTCATGCTGCTATCCTTTTCGTTCCTTTATTACCAAGCCGTTGCTTCCGCTTGATCATCAGGTACACCCACTACTGCCACAGGTGGTGCCTCCCCTATTTGACGGTTACGGCATGTATGCCCACCTCGCCAGCGGGATAACACATGATGGGGGTGGACAGGTGAAGGTAAGGACCTCAGTAGCACCCGCAATTCGGCGGCGTTGTAATGGTACGCATTTCCTCCTTCTTTCGTTTATGACAACTACGCCTTCTCACCAACCTAAAGAACCGTCGTGCTTATCCAAGCACCAAGATAACATGTATCGAAAAGGTAAGAAATACGCTTGAAGTACCATCGGCGGTACATGTATTCCTTGCGCACACACTGCAGTTCTGCTTACATGTTGCATCCCAGCCGCTTAGGGATCCACTGCATGGGGATGTGTGTGCATGACCTCTCCCATACGCTCGGGCTCCTTTTGCTTGGGACTGGACAGCTTATAGTTTCCTTGACCTTTCTTGTCGCTTCTAGATACTCTTGCTGAAACGACGACCCCAGATATTTCGACCAACTAATGGCACTTTGCTCGCTAGTAAAACTATCCTTTCCGCTTACACAACGTGTTTTAAGAGTTGTTCCCTCCGGCACCGTTTTATAGTCTTGGATTATCGCTATTTCTGGCAGTCAGTTCTCATATTGGCGAAGCCTGACTGCGGATGTCCGCAAAGCTTGTCAGTGTCATAGCGCCAATCGGCAGTGTTCCAGGACGCGGTGGGTTTACGTCTGGCGAGCGTTTTTCCTACAAAAAGCCATAAATGTTTACTTAACAACACTGCGACGTGGCGGACGTGACTCGCCACTCAAAAGAGGCCCTGCCCCAATCACACATTGGCAAGTTGACCGATACCACGTTTACAAATTCTATGCATATATGCGCTCTCGTACGAACACGCCTACACATTTGCTCAGCTACGTGCCACTATTCCTAAATATTTGCAGCTTCTCCCTCATGCTTCCCTCACTTGCCTTGCCCTGTGCACACGACCTCCTCGGACTAGTCCCTCCCCAACACACTACCCATTAGTGATCTGCTTCTTATCTACGTCTCGCATTATGTGGACGTAAACCTCGCACAACCTTTGGGCAATATGGGCACACACTACTGACTCCATCTGTACTACTCCCGCTCTTGATGCTGCTAATCATGCTACCATGTACAATATTACAATATTCTGATCATGCCTAAATGGTTTGCCTCGCATTGTCGGGAATAAAATATTTATTTATTTATCAGCTGTACGTGGCACCCTCATTGTTAGATGGCGGCTGCTGGTGAAGCCTTGCGTAAGTCTTTTACCCTTCCCCGCTTTTTCTGTGCACCTAGTGGACCATATCCTTGTGTTGCCATATACAGTTTCTGCGCCGACGCACCCAACACACTGTGTGGAGGCTCGCACACGGAGTCTCGCTGGGGGATAGTAGGTCCAAACTATCAACCAAGTAACTGTGCCACCCTGCTCATAGACCCTACGGTAACCGGTAACATGCCGTGCCGTTTCCCGCTGAGTGACCGCGGACATTAGGGAACGCAGCTGCAATAAATAGTCCTGACAACTCCGTGCCGCGCTTACCAGTCACAACACGGCAAGGGAAAATCAGGTCCACTCTTAGCCTGCCGTAGCGCATGTAGTGCACCCCATTCGAAGCAAGCATACGGACAAGCGTGGATACCATATTTCAAGTGCGCTCGGACGAATGCCGAGAATAGGTTCACAAACAATTTGGCCGTTGGGATTACAAAAGATGGGCAGATAAACAACAAGAACAATAACAAAATAACAGCAAGCTGCATACACTGGGGAACGTCCCAGTTGATACACCAACACCTTGACCGCTGCTAATTACTCTAGTACTCTCTAACCTGGAGGAACGTAGTGCTGTCACGCGGTATGCGTTCGAGGTGAATAGTACAAATATCAGCGTTCAGCCGGACCTTCCCCTGGCCACTAGGCTGAAGCTAATAAAGGCCATCAAGAACTTCAAAAGCAGGCGAGCTGCCGGTGAACAACGTCTCCGGTTAGTGCGGTTGCAGGTGGTCAGTAGACGGTTCTTTTCCGCCCAAACAGTGTCAATTCCGGTAGCGCACGACCCAGGTCTAGAGCTAAAGAACACCTTCAGATAGTGCTGTAATGTGCGTAGCCTAAGGAACAAGGTGTACGGGTTAAGACTGTTTTCACATGGGTTTCATCCCAGCATACTTCATTACTGCGTCCAGGCTTGTCCGCTCTGCACGTCAGGGACAATTTGGAGTTACAGAAGGTTTTCCGGGTGGGTACTAGTTTAGTCGAGGGATTACGGGGACGGACGTACTCCGAGCATTTACTTAGGTTGCAAAGACATACAATGCACTACCGAAAGCTTAAAGGCGATTTAATCCTAACCTGCCATATGTTAACTGGGAAGGTTGGTCCAGATGTAACTGAGCTATTCAGTCCCGCTAGATTGTCTGTTCAACGCGGTCACTCCTTGAAGCTGGACAAACAGTGGCCCGAGCGGATTATGGCGGAAATCCGGCTGTCACGCAGTCGTGCGCTGAAACCTGCTTCCAGGACGTGTTATCAGAGAATTTAAGCTTATGAGGGTTAAGTGGCATTTTGAAGCTCCTGGGTGGCAAAACGAAACCTCTCCATTTTCCTGAGTAACTCCCATCTGCGTAATTCCTTTTCGTTTCTCAGGTTTTCTTCACTCGGCGGTATTATTTTCTTAGTTCAAGTGCACTTCCCTATCCTGTACCTTCCAGTTTTTACTTCCTATCCTTTACTTACTTTACGTGACTGTACAGCAGGGACTGCTAGGGCAGGAAACGTGGGCATTAACTGGTTGGCCAGGGTGCGTTACCGGTTTTCCCTTTTAGCTCAAACAATAAATGAGCAATTCAACAACCCCTGGTTCAAACATCCACTAAAAATGGAACATTCACGTGTTACTTCTATCGTTACCGTGACATCTGAACTTGGACTAAACCCCCATGATATCCACAGTATTCCAGTGCTTAAGGTCTCATCCCTGTCCATACATGAAGTAAGCACTATCAACACATTAATGACCTGATAACGATTGCACCTACATGGAACACGAGACCAGAAGTTTTGGATAGGAGTAAACGGTTAAAAATCAGTGAACTAACATAAACAGTTAAGCAATGGACTTCCTGCAGTGACTCTCTAACGTGATAAACTATGTCTGCTGAGGAATAAGGATCATGGATTGCTACAGCCTATGGGACATTTACGCAGTATCAGCAACAGAATTTGTAGAAGTACCTGGTACTTATGTTTCATTACCTACATACATTTGAAAAATATGCTATCCAACGTATTAACAAGCGTTTAAAGGGATAACTTTCAACACACAGCGTTGCGTGGTAACCAGTCCAAACTATCGTCCAAAACTGTCTGTGTACCCAGTTGCATCCATTTGCTTACCACCAATTCCATTACTTACACTTTAAGAACGCATAACGCTCCACAATGCACAGATCCACATTTATTCAAAAACGCTTTACAAACAGGACTTACATATGCTTCATGGTTTTTGCATGCTTCCCGCATTTACGTTCTCAGTATCCCAAACAACAGTCATCCCATGCTTAGCCAATTTATGGGCTTAAAAATTCAATATTTTTTCGTCACATGTGCTTCATCTTTCGCATTCACTTTAAACCATTCTTTCTTTATTACACAAACAAAGCACACTATCAAAAACTAACTGCTTTCCAATACGCGTTGAGTATATTCAGTTACTTAATCCACCGTAATCCATTATCTTCCTTGCGGACAACATCCACGTACATCGAAATCTCCTAGACAGAAATCGGATCAATGCATTGAAGGGATACAATATATTGCTAGCGCTTTTCATTTCCCTTTAAATTACATTACAAAACTTCGCATGGTACCATATTTTGCATACCAAACGACTATAAAATTCTGGACAGATTTTTTATCCCATACATTTCAACTCACCAATAAAATCAATTTTTGAAACCCGTTAAACATACGTTTGTCCGGTTTCAACCTAGTGTTTATTCAACGCATTCTGTAAACAAATTCTTGAATTATGGAGTTGCATTGTGAAACCTATTAAGCTAGTAATATATTACACTACACACAGCATCGCAACAGTTACCAAATCATTCAGCTTCTTTTTTCATAACACTCATCAACGGCATCACACAAAAAAGGCGCTTTTTATGTACACCAACATTTCTCATGTCCTCAACGTATACATCACTACATAATACATCTTTCCGCCCATTTTAAGAAGTATTCATGACATCAAAGCATAGCGTATGTTGCATAGTTCTATTTATCGGGGTTTCTCTTCCTTACATATTCCATTACAGAAAACATCACCCAATTTTCACACAACGACCGTTGCTGTCATGGCAACGGACAGTTCGCATTTCGCAGCGTCGGATCCACCACTTAGGATTAGTAATCTTCCGACAGTGTGATTGTGGTACATAAGATTGTATGTTGATAGATGAAAGCTTTGGGCATTCCGAGGCAAGTATGTTTTTATTATTATCTTACCGTCTTTGTTAATATGTTAGGAGGTGGATTAGAAATCAATAAAGTGAACGGTTTTAATGGGTTAGGTCGAGTAATAATTTCCCGCTTCTGGAAAAAGCAGCCATGTTGGAATACCTGTTGTGCATTCCGGGGTATCATCAAGGTTCTATATGTGAATTTTTCATCGATGAATTAGGTTCTGCAACTTATTCGGATGGACTTGGCGGCATCGTACATTCGTCGGATCTTTAAAACTGCGAAAGCATACCAGTGGGAGACTGAACAGGTGCTACCGGAATGACGCCAGTACCTATATATTCAGTTTGTGTGTGTATAGTAAGCGATGGAACGTTGCTGGAAAGTGGTAGGTGTTGTGTATCCGCCTGATGAATATATTTACCAGCTACCTGTGTTACAATTGCCCTGCGCGGTTCTCAGCCGTTTTTAAGGGGAATCTTAAGAGACTACAAACGCCTGTCTCTGATATTCTCACAGTTTTCACGTGCGGAAGCGTTGGCTGTATGGCGGCAATCAGCAGGTACCAGCGGATCAGGAAAGGATGGTACATAATTTAATGAACACGTTTCGTCGCACGCAGGACAGGCGTGCAGTTGTGCGCCGTCAATTCGTTTAACGAGGCAGGATTTGTATGACATAGAGCGGCGTCATGGTAACGCTTGTATCACGGAAGTGGAGAGGTTACGCAGCTGTTGCAAACAAATAGTCAGGAAAGTGACTATATTGGGTAACGTCCCAGTTAATGCCGCAAACCCTCTACCGTGCTTACTTCGTTTAGTCCTTTCCAACCCAGGAGGAACGCAACGCGCTGTTGCGGTTTGCCTTCATATGGAAGGACGCTAATCTTAGAGTTCAGCTATAGCGCAATGATCGTGCGCTATATTTTCGGCACTAGACTAGACGGCCAACCAAAGGCAATGGTGGAACACACAAAAGTAAGCTAGCGAAAAATTTATTGGACGGGAGGAGCGCTAGCTAATGCTAAAAATAGGGCAACCGGAAGAGAGCTGGCTGGGGAGAATGTAGGTGGCGTCAAGGGCACAGACGGGGCTTTGTTCGCAGTCGAGTCGCGGGCCAAAGAAGGAGGTCTCTTTGTGTTTCCAAGCAACGGGCACAACGTTCCAACAAGCAAACTGCTTAATTCCCTGATACATAAGCAAGCCATTGTTTGAATATATTTTAGAATAGTTTACACAGTCCTACGTGGGAACCTCCATGTCACTATACAGCCAGACCTCCCATAAGCAGATTGGCTGAAACTAAACGAGGCAATTAATGTCCTCAAAACCAGGCGAGCGGCCGGTGAACACGGTCTCCGGTTGGTGGATATTCCGGAGGTCAGCCGGCGGTCCTTTTCCGCCCTACCACGGCCAATTCTGGTAGCGCACGACCAAGGTCTGGGGCTAACGAATACCTTCAGATAGTGCTAAGTAATGTGCGCAGCTTAAGGTATAACATGTGCGTGGTCCTTCCGCATGGAAATGGGTGTCATCCTCTTATACCAGCATTCACTAAAACGTGGCTGTCTCGGGACATCACGGATGGTGAAGTACATCAGTCTAACTACGCACTATGTAGATGTGATCACTTCGTAGGCCAATAAGGCGGAGAAGTTGCGCTTTTCGTTATCCATGGACTTGAGGTTTTACGTACCTACATGTTTCCGTCAGCAGATAACTCTGTGAAGGCTGTCGGTATTCAGCAGCACTTCCTCAGCTCAATTTACAGTTGTACTTATGTATAGAATTCCTGGGAGTGCGTCCAAAGGTGTGCTTGCATTTAATCGCTCCTAATCCGCAAACGGGTGTTTGACACTGGTGGATTTCAACCTGCCAGAAGTTTGCTGGGCAGATTTTTCTTGAAACTCGGCGTAAGTTACTTTCGGTGCAGATGTCTTTCAGCTTACGCTACAAGTACCGTAGCGTCAGTTCGTGGACCGCCCCACCGGTTACATGGATGCCCAACTACCCTCGGTTTTGGATCCACCTTTTGCCAAGTCAATAGACGTCGTAGGTGACATCACATCTCTCCCTTAGGTGTCAGTGATCATGTTTGTTTATCGGGCTGGTGTACTCTGGCTATGTGTCACCAGTGCATCGCTAAGCCATTTCGAAACTTGGGGCTTAGAAAACTGGTGAGTGACTCGCTAGAAGGTTATCTGAACAGGTTTAATCTACTCAGTATTGCACAACACCGATTCCGGAAGGCGTTTTCGTGTTTGACGAATTTGTTGGTGTCTTCTGAGGCTTGGGTTGAGGCAATGAACAATGGTCACCTAGTGGATGTGCTTGTCGTAGACTACTCGAACGCACTTGATAAGAAACCGCACTTGAGGCTATCACAACAGCTGAGCTCCTACGGCGTATCTGACGGAGCCCTTCACCATTATTTGCTCTCTTGCAGGGAAGAGAAAGGTATTTACGTGTGGGGCGCAGGTTATTCTTTCGGCAAGCAGTCACTAGCGGTATCCCACAGGGCTTTTACCGATGCTGTTCTCCATCACTTAAACGATCTCCCTAGAGAGCTTGGGGTATTTTAACTCTCTAGTTTGCTAATGAGGTTAAGCTATGGAATGTTGTAAATGTTCGTAGGGGTTAGGAAGACATACAGCATGCCCTGGACAGGCGCCGGGACTAGTCTACTTTGTGGCTACTGCCCATTCATCAGGTTAAGTGTTCCGTTCTTCGTATAGGAGAAACGTCCCGCTCTTCGACCTACGTACTCGGTGTGGTCGAACTTCCTTTGCCTCCTACCTGATAAACCTAGGCGTCGTTCAGTCCTCGTCTTAGCAGTCTGGTGTATACTGGAAGAAGGCCGTCAGTCGGGGTTTCAGCAGGCTTTGGATAATACGCCGTTTTTTGGGGTCTTAACTGCCGACACACCCGCGAAATTCAAAAACGGTGCGTTTTCGTTGCATTCCATCTTTCTATACCCTGAGTTTCATACAGTAGCGACTTGGCCCCTTTTGTGTTACTTTAACGTAACAAATTCCTACTACCAACCCGTGTGTTCCGCTTTTGGGGCTTCTGTCCAACACCTTTTTCCACTACCGTTGGTCGTGTTCACGTTTTTCTTTTTCTTCCGTATACACCAGTGTGTTTATCTGTTTCTATATCTACTGTTTCCAACATGGTCGGCAAACGTCGCGTGCCTCCCATCTCTGTCAAGAAGCCAGGGAAATCTCTATCGCCTTTGACCGTCAAGGCTAGTCAACCCTCAACACGGGAGTGCAAAGTTATACTCTCGAATCCACTAGCTGTGGCTATACAAAATGTTTCTGTCCTCGTAAGTCAAGTGAACGAGCTAAAAAGTCAAATTGTGACTATTACGGGAACTCTTGGCAAGCTCAAATCTTTGCCGACGTAACCAAATGCCAAAGTTTAGAAAATCTGACTGATATATTCGCAACTGAACAATATTGCACACCAAGTCAGTGAACGCATGCGCCGCGCCAACAACGCTATTGTACTCAATGTACATGACAAACTGCCTCTCAAGAAGGTGCTGCAGACACTTTTAGATGCTTGTCAAATGTCACATGGTTGTTGTACAGCCACTCGTTTGCGTAATATCCCTGGCCGATCTTGCCCAATCGTGAGCAAGTTTTGCAACCACGGCTTTTCTAAAGGTTTATTGACGCCCGATTTCTCCTACGACATCTGCCTAATCTTGGGCCAATCTTGATAATACCGGACAGAACACCGCTGCGGAGGTCTATTCAATCTTATTCAAAATTAATCAAAAGCACAACGCAAACAACACCACCTTCGTAGGCACAAATGCCTAATACTCACCTAACTTCAACACCTACCGCTTACTCGCCTACGGTTTGTAATGTAGATATGGAGATAACACAAGAGCGACTAGTAGACCTCACTGTACTGGAGCCGTGTGGGAACAACGGAAGCATTAATAGCATCGAGGATGGGACTGCTTCAAGGACGGCAACAACCAGTGCAGCCGTGGACACAACACACCTGTCAGACATATGTGACACGGACTCAGAACTTGCGAGCATTGACTTTTTGTCGTCTTACACGCCCCTTACCAGTGTCATAAAGGCCTCCGAGCAACCTTCCACTTGTCCGACTCCAATGTCTAGCACCCCACACCGACGATGTTTGATTGCTAGGACCCCTCGGTTTCCATTAAATCCAAAAAAGTACAGCAAAGGTATAACACGCGATCGTTCCAACCTGGCTAAGACTAACCCCCGTGGGTACTGGTTAAGCAAAACACCCAGCCGGTGCGCACAGATATATCGAAACTCCCACCCCTTATTCTGGGTCGAAGCCTACTTATGCGACCAACCAATTTGAACAGCCCGGTCGCCAGAAGTATCTACTCAAAACCCAAGCCCCCTTACTTCGTATGTCAATTCCAAGCAAGTCGGGTTTCACTGCTGGTCGAGCCACTATGCCACACAGACAACGACCACATAGGTACTTCAACATTATGAATGTCACCAACACCGCACCTCCTCGGCATTCTCAACCCAGCGTATTTGGACCTCGACCAGCACATTCGATCACTCCGCGAGTCGCCCATACCTCGCTCGTATCCCCTTTTATGGACCGCAGCAAGTTGCGGACCCCGATCCAAGCATGCCTAAATCAAGATACGCCGCTGTATCACCTAACCCGACTGTTGGAAATGGTGCAACTGACGCCGTCCAGTATGCTCCAGCCACTTGGACGACGTCTTTGACCCACTACACTACACCTCCCCCCGTGCCTGACCTCACAACTCAACGTTATCCACAGCCGAATACCTCTTACCCTCCCCTACAAACTACTGTCCCTGACCACCGCCATCCTCTTAACTTTTCTTCCGCAGGTCCATCGTTCATGCACCTCAACGCAGGTTTACAAACAAACCTCTTACTAAAACGCGGTCCGCCAGGTGCGCTGTTGGCCGAACCCCACATCCAGACTAATCCGAGCGCTTCGTATACCATCCTACTATTTAATGCACGATCTATCAAAAATAAAATTTATCTTATTGCCCCTCTTGTACTTCTGTCCAGTTCGCATGTGGTGCTGATAACTGAAACGTGGCACGCAGCTGACATGCCTGCTGCTCCACTGCACATTCATGGGTACAGGACTTTCTGTAGCGGACGCATAAATCAACGAGGCGGCGGTTGTCTTATATACGTCAGCAATGAATTCCACGCCCTCTTTAAATTCCTTTTTCAATTGCACGTCAACTTTTCGGGTTTGGCTCTAATCTATCCTTGTCTGCCTAGTCTCCTTTCTGATTGCTTCCAGACATCCGAGACATAAACAATTTAGGTTATGTAGTCCCAACAATCTTTGCCCCTCATCTTTTGTGTTTTGCTTGCCATACTATCTAACTATTCCGGAGCATCGCTCCGCCACATTTACTTTAATTACATCACTGGGCATTATTCATCCTTCTTGTTGCTAACAAAGATGAAGCATCACCAGATAAACGTCGGCAGCTTTTTCACTTCCCCTCAATAGAACCGCTTTTACCGACTCTCTGCTTACCTTCCTGTGCTTTCTGTTGCATTCCCTCTTCATTCGACGCTAACTTACATGTGTTTGTCCTCCCTGACTTCTTGCATTCCTACCAATATAGGATTAAGGAAATACGCCTCTGTCGCTTCTTCTGAGTGATATTCCTTCTCATTATCTGCACAACTTGTTCTCCTCTCGCTGGTTCCCACCGATTGAACAGGTGTCTATTTTAGGACCCCCAAACCCTCCTGCTTCATCTTCAATCTTTCATTCTTTACTGATCCATGTTCTGCTCGATTCTCGTCGCATTTCACCACTTATAATATACGTGTATATGCGATATTTAAATAACAGTTACATGCATAGGAGTACAATAGTTCAGGCATCGCCGCAATTGATTGACTGCATTCCAGATGCATTCCTTTCTTCTGTCTGTGTGGCTGTCTCTGTTCGTTTCCTTTTTCTCCCGAGTCTGTCACAGGTACGGCGACACGCACCCAAGGAATTGTCCTCCGTTTCGACAACAATACAAGGCACACAATTCCTTTACCTGGACATGAGCGGAAAATTATCAACATTTTTACAACTTACTAACCGGACAAATCATTCGATACCTTTCACTGATACAATTCTTCCGCGGCGTGAACCACTGAGTTCAATTTACCTAACAATTTCCCTTCCACATATCTCTTGATTGGAGGATTATCGACTACGGAAAGCACATCCTCCTGCCAATACAAACCTTGAACAATCGGTCATTCTATGCTCTTCAAACCGCTTTGACTGCTCAAATGGCCGTGGTTTCCCATATTTCTAATCAATTTTACTACATACCACGGGGGACCTGCGATTCTTTCTTCGGAACCTATCCTGTACTCCAAGACTTCAACATATTTCAACGTATATCTTCGAGGCTTCACGTGGTTCTGCAGATGATCAACACATCATATCCAGGAAGAATGCTTAGTTCCTGACCTACCGATCTGGCACAGAAGAGGACTTAGGCACGCAATGGCCACTCGCATACCGCAACAGTCAGCAGAAAAATGGGACGCAACTTGACTGCTAATAACGGAGCAAAAACGTTCAACGAGAAACATAGCCAGTTAATACTTACCATTCAATGGATTGGCGTCAGTGTTCCAGGACGTGGTGGGCGTTCACCTGGCAAGCGCTCTCTCTATAAAAAGCCACAAATGTCCGTTTAACAACACTGCAAAGTGGCGAATGTGACTCGCCACCGAATAAAGTCACAGCCCATAACTTCACACTGGCAGCTCAATTAGAATCATCATACTGGATAGCTTGCTCTTCAATTATCTTCCAATGGATCACTCAGGATTCTTTATCTATTATTACTCGAGGTAGGACTGCGATATTTGGCAGAGCGATTATGTCCAAACAAATGGATCCCGATCCCACTACAACCAAATCGTTCGTTCGCATGTTCACCATTGCGCAGTTCCAAGCATGGACAAATGAACAATTTCCTACGGTCACTACAGTTCTCACAAAATGTCTGTACAGCTGTACATACCTGATCGTGCCTCAATTGGCGTGCCTCGCATAGTCGAGAATATTTATTTATCTATTTATTTAGTTACAGCTGACGTAACGCTGTTACCCTCACCTTAATTACACCACTAGGCATTATTCATTCTTATTTTTACCAACAAGGATGAATCATCACTTGAAGAAGGTCTGCTGCTTTTCCACTACGCCTCAATAGAACCTCTCTTGCCGACCCTTTCTTTCCTTCCTGTGCTTTATGTTGCATTCCTTCTTCATTCGACGCTAACTTACATGCGTCTGTCCACTCTGACTTCTTACATTCCTACCTCTTTAAGACTGAGGCAAAGCGTCCCTGTCGCTCTTTCTGCGCGATTTTCTTTGCCATAATCTTCACACCTCGTCCTCCTCTCTCTGGTTCCAACCGATTGAGCATATGCGCATTAGGACCCCTCAAGCTCTCTTTTCTTCACTTTCATTCCTATTTTGGAACCATCTCTCATTCTCTACTGATCCGTGTTCTGCTTGCTTCTCGTCGTATTTGACCATTTATGATACACATGTAAATGCGATAGTTAAATAACGATTACATGTAAAGGGGTACAATAGCTCAGCCATCTCCGCAACTGATCGACTGCATTACAGACGTATCCGTTTCTTCTGGCTGTGGCTCTTTCTGTTCGTTCCCTTTTTTCCCGGGTTTGTCACAGGTACGGAGACATGCACCCAAAGAATGGTCCATCGTTGCGACAACAATACAAGCCACACAGTTCTTTTATCTGGACATAAGCGGAAGGTTAGCAACCCTTTTACAACTTACTAACCGGACAAATCATTCGGTATCATGTTCGGTATCAGTTTGCCTAACGCTATCTCTTCCCCATTACTCTTACTTGGAGAAATACTTTTGACTTTGGAAGACACATTCTCCTGCCATACAAAGCCAGAACAATTGGGCATTATGAGCTCTTCAATCCGCGTAGTCCGTTCAATTGGCCGAGGTTTCCAATACATTTCGAATCAATTTTACTACATACCCGGGGGATCTGCGATTCTTTCTTGGACACCATATTATATCCTTCGAGACTTCAACAACAATTCAATATATTTCCATGTATATCCCTCGGAGACTTCACGTGGTTCCGCAGAGGATCAACACGTCATATTCAAAAAGACAGGACTCAGGAGCGCAATAGGCACCCGGCTAACGCATCAGCCGGCAGAAAAATGGGAAGCGACCTGACTGCGAATAACCGAGCAAACAAACGTTCAACCAGAAACATAGCCAGTTACAACTTACCATTCAATGGATTGGCGGCAGTGTTTCAGGACGTGGTGGGTTTTCGCCTGGCAAGCGTTCTCCCTATAAAAAGCCACAAATGTTCGTTTAACAACACTGCAACGTGGCGAATGTGACTCGCCACCGAATAAAGTCACTGCCTATAACTTCACACTGGCTGGTCAACTAGTGTCACCATTCTAGATAGATACGTTACGCTGGAACTTCTACATCTGCACATTCCCTAGTCCTTTTGCTTTCTACAATATCACCGTGGACCTTTGCGTTACTTGTGCACGAACTCTCTGTATTGTCATATCTCCCTTGAGTGTGCTCTTCAATTATCTTCCAAAGGATCATTCAGGATTCTCAAACTATTATTAGCCGAGGTCCCAGTTTCACGACAGCCGAATTATTGTTTCACATTTTCACCATTGTACAGCTTCAATTATGGACATATGAACCATTTTATACTGTCATTGTTACAGTTGCCATAAAATGTCTGTACAGTTGTACGTATCTGAGCATGTCTTCATGGGCCTACCTCGCATAGTCGAGAATAAAATATTTATTTATTTATCTGGAATACTGAGCCCAGGCTTGCTCGCTCTACCTTGTTTTGGGCAAAATGCAGCTCGAGAGGGTTTTTAGAGTGGATGCCGAATCGGCCGAAGGGATTACTGGGGCAATCGTACTCAGAGCATCTACTTAGCTTGAGTATATATTCAATGCACTGCGCTTGACTTCCAGGATACCTAATCCTTAATTACCGCAGTTGGACAGAGAAGCTTGGACCGGACTTGAGCTGTCTATTTAGGCCGCCTAGGTTGACTTGTCTTCGCAGCCATCCCATGAACCTACACAAGTCGCATTCTAACAGGATCGGGGCGGAAACTCGGTTATCGCGTAGAGTTATCGAGCACTGGTCCCCGCTTCCAGAAATTGTAAGCAGTGAGCCCAAATTTAAGAGTTTCAATGGTCAGTTAGACGCTTTTCGCTGGTAACACGAAACCTTTCCCTTCTCCTGACTATATCAATCTTCCAACTTTTAGTTCGTGTTCTGTCATTCGCTTCGCTCATTGGTTTTATTCCTTATTTAAATGTCTTCCATTCCCCTTTATCTTCCATTTTCCTTCTCCTTCTTTCGTACCTCACGTGACCTACACTGTGGTCTACTAGTGCAGGGAACATGACAGTAATTGTTTGGCTAGGGTGTGTTTCGGTTGTTTCGTTTTAGATCCATCAACCCTCCAACAACTTTCATTTCCTTACTCAACTATTCGCTCAAGAAGGAATACTCAATGGATTTTCCTATCGTTTCAATCTTGATGTTTCGAGGGGTATTGACACTGGTGGTAGGCGTCGCAAACGGAAGTCACCTTTGGTACACCTGTTGGTGGATGTTCCGGCTCTTAGCATGATATCACGGCAATTGAAATTCGGTACCCTGAAAACAAGAGCTTCCGTACGTCACCGCACAAGGAGGGCGACTGCTGGTGAAGCTGAGGTTTGCGCTGTGTGACAGCAAGAGGATGATGCCTCCGGGAGCTGCAAGCAAGTGCACTGCATAAGTTGCGACGTCTGCGGGCGATGGTTCCATCAACGTTGTGCTGGATATCATGGTGTGGTGGCATACACATGTCTGCACCGCTGCGGGTAAATTAAATTTGAGGCAGGTGACGTTGCGGTGCTTTAGAGCTTTAACTGACAGCAAATTGAGCGTTGCCTCTTAAAGCTTTCCATAGGGTTTCCTTTACAATCAGTACCTGTGAAGGCTGCACATTCGCGGATGGTATGTACTTACCGTGCAACCTGTACATAGACTGTGGACGTCATGCGGATAAGGCTTTAACACTTGTACTATCGCTTGAAACGCCCGTTCAGAGATCGACTGGCCTACATTGCACGGCCTCAAGCTGCACCTCATGAAGGTTTGTCAGTCTACCGGGCCGCTTTTCGAGGTGGTCGTTAATTGTGCGAAAGACGTGACTGACCGGCATATCACTCATGTACCGACGGTGGGTTGCGCTCACTGTGTGATTGTCTCCGCAGTTGTACTTGCACAAAGTGCGATAGACAGGCGCATAAAGTTTGGTGGATTGCAAGAGTTGTTGGCGGAAACCGACGGTTGAGAAACCTGGCCCCTAGCTCAGGGGATATAAAGAGACTTGTTACGTTCGACCATCGGTGTCCACCCAGTTTGGCTCACTTCTGGTGGGAATGCGGTCTAAGCAAGGAGCGTGTTCAACGCGTTGTTTCTGGCACAAGAAAAAGAACTGAACCGCTCCACACCGGCAATTCACGCACCATGCTGCGATGGCTCGGCCACGTGTTGCGCATGCCAGCCTACCGACTCCCGCAGCGTGTCTTGTTTGTTCACATGGCGGGGGCATTTAGCGAGCTGAGGGGCGGCCCAGCGCTAACTTCCTCGGGAGGAATGAAGACCCTCACCTCGGGTTTGGCCTCCGTTGGGTCCATCGTTGGTAATCTACAGGAGGATGCCAAGAGTTACTTGGGCCCCCGTGTGTCTGTCGGAAGCTAGAATCAATGACTCACGGGGTTGTTGGTTTACTGGTGCCAGTTCGTCCTCGTTTTTGCTTGCGCACCTCCGGAGACTCCGCTGCGGGAATAACTGGTGAAGCTGTAGTGCGAATCATTCAAGACTGTGGTGGTCGCTTCACGGTTTTCCTGTTAAAAGATTGTTGTGTTCCCTTTGGCGGTGTATGCATTTCGTTTGAAATGCTTGTGACCAAAAGTGTTCCAGCAATAGTTGCTCTCCTCCACGCATCATTCGCCCCAGCTGGCTAATTCATTGTACCTCCGGTACATGTATTTCGACTCCTTGTTTACGGTAAAGGAAAAGGAACTGAACCGCTCAGCACCGGCATTTCACGCACCAGGCTCCGATGGCTGGACCACGTGTTGCGCATGCCAGCCCTCCGACCTCCACGACGGGTGTGGTTTGCTCCACGGGGAGGTGGATGGAAGAAGATGTGTGGTGGCTAAGTGCTGACTTGGTCAAGAGGTGTGAAGGCCCTTACTTCTGTGTTGGCCTCGGTTGGAGCGTCACGGCTCCCTGTTTGGGTCTAAAAAACGGTGAACACGTTTGGCTGGATACACTTGCTGACATAGCAAGGAGCCGACCTCAGTGGCGTTCCTGCAGTGAGCTTCATTGTCCCTCCCCATCCCTTTTAGTCGCCCCTCCACCTATGACCTCAGACCTTAGCGTAAAACATAATAATTTTTCCGTTTTGCCTAGTAGCCGGCTGGTAGCTTACCGGAACGACGCCTATCCGTTACTGGTAGATCAGCTGACATAAAACATTTGTATTTATTTTCCTTAATCATTGAGGTATTACGGCACAGGAGGTAAGGTGTTCCCAACTCTAGCTGACGTGTATAAAGAGGATGATGTTGCCGGTACATGCATTGTGTGTCCACATGTGACTTCGAGGGTTGTTGTTCATCCGGGATATGTATATGATTGATCCGCCAATACTGGTCAGCCTCCATGTAACCTTCGCCGACGCCATCTACTCCCTTTCACCTACGGTAAGCATATGGGCTGTTCACCTGCGGTTTTTAGGACTGCTATGTATGTGTGCCACCTATCTGGATGACACGACACTGTTTCTTAGCCTCCACAAACTCTTTGCCCCGCCAATATAATCCGTTGCGCCTCCGGCTAGTACGTTGGCTCTTACCAAGTGGCTTTTAAAGCGGATGTCTATCCATGCTGCCCATATGGGTTATTCACCAATACTGTTCAGCCTCCACAAAACCTTTTCCGCCGCAAATATACTCCTTTTCACCTCCGGTAAGTGTCCCGGCTGTTCACATGTGACGTTTTGGACGGCTGTGTATGCGTGCCACCTATACGGTTGTTGCGACATTTTTTCTTAGCCTCCACGAAACCATCCTTTCAGAACCCCCGTCTATTTGTGGTGCCCACTGCAGTGGTGCGCCACTACTGGTCCGCCTCCGCATAACATGGGACACAGCATACATACTTCGTCGCACTTTCGGTTTGTGCATTACGCGTGCGCTAGTGACTTTCGAACGCACGCATATTCCCTTCGAAGGCACCATTGCTCAGACTGTCAGGTCGCTTGCAGACTGCTGTGGAATGCCATGCGTCTAAACACCGCGTATTTTACACGCCAGGTGTTTGTTTGTAACAAATCTTTTAAATAACGTTACACGTTTGTACGGCCTAAGGAGTTCTTTTTCCCATTCCGGTGTACACTGGTTTTGTCCTGTCACAGTGGCCTCTTATGAGGCTGGCGAAACCATTTCTCAGTGTGCACCGTTACCGGGTTTCGAACTGTATACACGCTCACTCAATTAGTGGTGAACATTTCTGAATAGTTCAAACGTCCGGCACCTTTATTACATCAGGTTTCCTAATGCCAGAAAACATGTACATCCACCGTTGCTTATCCGCTAGCACCTTATCATGTATCCGCGACACTGCTTCTCTTCCTACATACTGCCACCGGCAAGTGCTCCATCCTTGATTCATAGCCACAGGAACCATTGCTTCTCTTTCAGAGCCCAAGTGATATGCACCTTCGTTTGCCCCCTTACTTAACACAGCCACTCCGCCTACTCCCACATACTGCCATCCGCATATAATGCATCGTTGATTCATAGGCACAGGTACCATTGGATTCCTATGGCCATTGCTCTTTAGGAGTAGCAGTGAAACGTGCCGCCCTTCATCATCCTACCTACCGCTGCAACTACGTCTCCGTAACAGGACGCCTCTGTGAAACCTAGTAACAGGTATCTCTTCATTTCATTAAGGACAGCCCTCTCACAGCCAAAGTAACACGCGCCACCGTCAAAGGGAACCTGGCACTATCAAATTTCCTACATATTTGTCCCACTGGAGAGTTCATCATTGATACATGTACAAAGGTAAAGTTGCATTTCCATGGTGACGTCCCTTTCGTAGCCAAAGTACAAATGCGCCGCCTACAAAGTTAAGGTTATCATTGCCTCTGGCCCTCCTCCCGCCGACTGGTACCTCTATATCAGGTGTCAGTGAATGCGAGCCGAAGGTAAGATTAAATTTCAATGATAGTCTCTTTTTCAAAGATATAGTACACAAACGCCGCAGTCCGCCGTAAGCCTTACCGCCCTTGGTCACCCTGTGACGTGCCTGCATCAGCCGTTTTCTGTCGCAGCACCGGAAACGGTCTTTCTTCGCTTTCCACTTTCGTCTACATTTTGCATTTCCTGGAGAACGGAGCAACGGCTTTTTTCAGAGCCACCCACTGTCACTATGCCTTGTCGTCCGACACCGCATAGGCCTCGTGTAAATGCTGCACATTCCTTGCGGCGGGCTAAAAGCTCACAAGGTTCAGTGGGTGGTTCCGTAACCTTCAGACAATATACTGGCCAATTTCTACGTCATGACGTGTGACGAAACACTGTCAGCAATGCGAGCAACATGCTCATCCATTAAGAACATGGTAAATTCACCTTATGTGGTCATTTTAAACGATGAGCATACCGCTGTAGCCCTACATTCTTTGTAAACCTTGTTTCCCTATTCCACTGAGTCTTTGGCATGTTTACCTCGTAGCGCCAGCAATTCGTCTTGTAATAATACTTTATGAAACCTTTTTCAGTATTCTCATTTGCTGGGTCATGAGCGTTCGCAACACTCCCCAGAAAAGCGGGAATATTTGCATATGGTTTGAGCATCCCTGTTCCCACCTGATACAATCGTATGCCACGGTACACGCACGGCGTATATCAGTACAACGTCATCATGTGCATCCGTTCCCATTCTACTACCAATCCGTTGCTCCAAACATTCACTTCCTGCTCAGTACGTCTTGTTAGTCTACCCACCAGCGGGTTGATTTATAATCAAAATGCGAGGCTTATAAGTAACCAAAACCGGCTGCATCTTCAGTTAAGATTGATGAACACAGAACACTATGTGTTATTTATCTAGTACGGTAACCTTTAGCGAAATCCATCTTCCCTACTTCACCGCATACAAATGATTAACTCTGTTACCCTTCCTCAGCCAATATTCTTCAACCGATTTTAAATGTTTATGGAACCCCTCTTCCCCCAACACCTCAAGCTCCGAAATGAGTACCCATCGACTTCGATGCATACATACCATTACTCCATGCGAAATCGTCTTGCTTGAATCGAAATCTTTCCATTTAGCACACCTAGTAGAAAAAGCATGATAATTACAATAACAAACAACTGCAGTCTCCAATAGTAACTATAACATTCCTATGCGTCCACCATTGCATACAACAAAACCATGTGTAATTAAACATAATTTTCGTTTAGGCAACATAACATTGCCGAACTCTCTCCAATCTCCAATTTTACATGTATTATGCATGAAACGTGCAGTAGTACATGTATTTACACACAAACATCAATTCACATATGCATTTCTTACTTACGAACATACCATTATTCCTTACTACCTTCCTTAACCTAAATATGCATACATATATAGGCATTGAGCCGAACAGTAGCCTCGGATGCATTACGTTTAGTTACTCGACCAAGCAAATGGTCAACTTATATATTTATAAATACGTAACGTAAAACCCAATTCGCCTTCAGTTAAGGAAGCATGGATGGGTGATTTTCTTCTTCGTCAATATAAAAATCTTGAAGCGGCTTCAAACTCCCAGTTCATAGGTATTATGCATCAACCATGCAGCAGCAGATGGACTTACACGGAAACATTAATTAACGTATACATTTGTTACTTATGATCTTACCAATATCCCATACTAACTACAATAACCTATAGATGCTTACATATATAGCATATAAACACTATATACATATTTTTATGTATTTCCATTTATGCGTATATATATATATATGGTAATTACATGCCTATAAATGTCAGCATCCATAGCTTAATGAAGTTGCTATGGCACATTCGTAAGTTCATAAGCCGCAAA
>OX104068.1:13892424-13987804 GCA_944474145.2 Dicrocoelium dendriticum | reverse complement strand
CACACTTCGTGCTGTAACATAGATGACGCTTTATATGAATGTCTCCAACGCACTGCCTCTGAGGTCATGAGCTCACATTGTAACTCATGTCGAGTAATAGTGAATGACAAACGTCTTCTAGCTAACCATCGTCCTTTGAGTATATGCAGCCCTGTCACCTAGGCCGTGGACAATACGGAAGATGAGTTACCCCCATCATCCATTTCCCTACCTGCATCTGGATCTGCTACACCCAAACCAAATTGAACCTGCACCCTCTCTGCTACGCTGGCCGAGTCATTACCGTCCAGTAAGATGATTTGTCGACCGAGGAATAAGCCCGCAACGTATGCTGCCGTGGCGAGCGCCACGCTCCAACAACAACCAGTCTATGCCCAGCTGAAAGCACGCCCCACGAAAGCTGGTATCTAAGCCCAAGGCGAAATCCAACATTGGGGATAACCCTTCCATAGTGAAGGGAAATGTGCCCCCGACCTTTATCAGCTAAAGCCCAGCCACCAACGCTGTTAAGTTTAATCCGAAATCCGGGGATAAACCAAATTCTAAGCTCTCAGCTTCTCAGTCGCGAATGAAGCTAGTTCTCAATAGACTTTCTGAGCTAGAGTAAGTGATCAAAGAAAATCCGTCCTCTCGCAGACCGCAGATGCCTGAGCGCACTCCACCTTCTCGGGACCGTTGCCTCATCATTATAAACTCAGCCGAATCGAACAAAGCCACCCCAGCGGAAAGAATTCTGGATGACCAAATTCTTCTCGAGCGCTTGGTCTCTTTGTTATTTGATGAAGGGGAACAGGGGATTAACATCGTTTCTGCATTCCGGCTCGGCAGGAAGCAAGAGGACCCAACCAAAATTCGTCCCCTCAAAGTCGTGTGTCAGACGGAAGAGGAGAGCCGACGTATTCTGCGACGGACCTCGCGTCTCAAAGGTGAGCCATATTACGTACTACGTGATGTTTCTCCAGAGGATCGGATAAAAATGAAAAAGGCTGTTGAGGAGCCACGAACTCGCCGAGGAAATGGTGAAACTGACCTTCATATTGTGGATTTTTGCGTGGTTCGGAAGACCCTGAGAGCCCGTTTGAGACCCATTCTTCTCATCGCGGGACAATAAAACACACAAGTGGAAGATTTGTATTAACCGCCAATGTGTGCAGTCTGAAGAATAAATTGGATGAGATTCAGTTGATTGCCTCAGAGACCTGCCCGGACTTAATGGCCTTCACTGAAACCTGGCTATTCAACGACATCACGGATTCAGGGGTGTCTATCACTGGTTATCACCTCTCCCGATCCGATCGACAAGGAGGGAGGCCCGGCGGTGGTGTAATAGTCTATTGGAAGACTGATATTAAAGTGCACGTAGTTGAAGCGATCAGTGACGAAGACGATGAGTTTGATGCACTCTGGTGTCGTGTTCATGATGGTCAAAGTTCTCTCTCATTTGGTGTTGTCTACAGAGCGCCTTCAGGATCCGGAGCCCGGTTGATGGACTCGATCAGGAAGCATGGTGCACGAAAGGATTGTCTTATCGTTGGGGATTTCAACGCTCCTTCTGATGACTGGAACCTGTTTCTTTGTGACCGACCTACAGAATCCTTCGAAGCTAACTTACTGGAGACCGTTCTTCATTGTAATTTGCTCCAACACGTCACTACACCAACTCGTATTCCTCCAGATCAGACGCCGCATATCTTGGATCTCGTACTCTCCCCAACACAATCAGACATCACGAACCTTTCAGTACTACAGCCCATTGGCAGCAGTGATCACTGTACTGTCTCATTCCAGTGGTCACGTTGACTCGCTGTTCACAGTCAACGTGCCGACCGTCGGAATTTCTGGCGTGCCGACACAACTCGTTTGAAAACGGCGGCAAGCATTGTCGATTGGAGTATCCCTGAACACCTCAATGTTGACGAAGCGTGGCATCACCTGTACTCCAAGCTGACGTTACTCATTGTACAGGTCATCCCCTTCTCCAAAAGAAGACCCTTCTCCAAAGGCCCTCCATGGATCGACCGCGAATTGAGATCAATGATGAAAATAAGGCGAAAACTGTGGGATCGTTTAAGAATTACGCGAGTTGAGCTTGACTACTGTCACTACAAAACGGTCAGGAATGCTTGTAACATAAAAAACGAGAGAAACGCCAAAAGTACGAGCTGTCATTAGCTGCACTTTCTAGTACAAACTCCAAGGCGCTCTTCTCATACCTCAAACGAAGCACTAAAGCTGGAAGTTGTGTCCCAGCCTTGTCTCCCTGTGAGCATTTGGACCTAGTCTACGAAGACGGTGAGAAAGCTAGCCTTTTGGCCCAGCAATATTCCTCAGTCTACTCTACCGAAACGCCACTCCCAGATAGCCTTGCACCCACTCCTCCTTTCCTGCTGGAGCACGTGAATGTTTCCACTGACGATGTAATGAAACTTCTACTTGACCTAGACCCGTATTCCTCGCCGGGTCTAGATGGTTTACACCCATTGTTCCTTAATACCGTGGCCGGACACATTGCCGCTCTTGTATGTCAAATTTTTCGTCCTTCCCTTGAGGTCGGGCGGCTTCCTACTGCTTGGAAGATGGGAACGGTTAAACCCATTTACAAAGGGGGGGACCGACAGAATCCAGCCAGCTATCGTCCCATATGATTGACTTCGATCTTGTGCAAAGTTATGGAACGGATTCTGAAACGGGCCCTTCGCCTACATCTCGATGAGTTGGAGTTCCTATCTCATGCCCAACACGGCTTCCGAAGGGCGCGTTCATGTGCTACAAATTTGCTGGTAGCTAGGGAAAATGGGCAAGATCATTAGATGCCGGTAAGCGTCTGGATGCTGTGTTTGTCGATTTCAGTAAGGCTTTCGACAAGGTCCCACATGAGCGGCTCCTCTTCAAACTCCGCGGAATCAGCGTCACTGGCAATTTTCTTTCATGGGTCTCCGATTTCCTGCAAGGTCGCTTCATGCAGGTCAAAGTTAACGAAGCGCTTTCTGATCAAATTCTCATGACTAGTGGGGTCCCCCAGGGTTCTGTACTCGGACCCGAACTCTTCAATATCTTCATCAACGACCTCCATCCGAACTGCAGACCGACTGCTTAATCTACGCGGATGATCTGAAGCTGTGGATTGAGGTTTCCAGTCTGGAAGACGCAGACATACTTCAAGCTACACTCAATCAGCTCCACGATTGGTCACTAAAGTGGCAGTTGCCCATTAACCATGACAAATGCGCTATCCTTCCAATCGGTGCTCCTGAGCCTTTTGGGGCTTACCATATCGGGGGTTTCCTGCCCAGAAATGTCAACCAAGAGAGGGACCTTGGGGTGATTGTGTCTCCTGATCTCAAATCAATGGAGGACACCCGGAGGAGGTTCGCATCCGCATACAGAATACTTCACGCTATACGGAGAGCCTTTTCACGCCTGACCCCAGCACTCTTCAGATTACTGGTTGCTTCTCATGTACGCCCAGTTCTCGAGTACGGATCGCCTGCTGCGTACCCGCTCACTAAGTCCGAACGCGACATGATCGAGAAGGTTCAACGGCGTGGATCCAAATCCGTTCCAGAGCTTCGGGACTTATCCTACCTCCTCCGGCTACAACGGTTGAACCTGTTCTCTTTGGATTATCGTCGTCGCCGCGGAGATATGATATTCACCTGGCGTATTCTACGAGGTGAGCTGGGGAGTGAGCTGCAATCGTTCTTTTGTCTAAACACAAGTTGTGCAACTCGAGGCCACCGGTGGAAACTTTTCAAACCGCGACGACTCCGTGTACGGTTCGATCTAGCCCTATCCACCCGGGTAGTGAATGACTGGAACAGCTTGCCAGAAGCTGTCGTCGATGCGGAGACGGAGAAATGTTTCAAACGACGTTTGGATACCCACTCTCTGAGTGCGCAGGGATTCTGCTGCCCACAATACATCCATGGCGATCTTCTGCTGAACCTTGTTCCGCAATGATCCCAGCAACCCTCGCAATGTCCGGGAAGTGACGGAGCTGACAAAGGAACTTCCTTCTGCTCTCTACTAACCAATGAACCAACGAACTGTGACAATCAAACTTGTTAATTGCTGTTGCGCCAACACCTGCAATGATTGGAAGGTGATGGAGCTGACAAATGTCTTTCCTTCTACTCTCTACATTACAATGATTATTTGCCCATGTCGGATGTACCCTGTGGCTGATATTTATTATTCCTTGCATCGACTGTTGTGCAGCATGTTCCCCTTTAGGCCCATTTATGCATTTAAAGGAAGGAATAAATAGTTTCTGATCGTCATTGTGAGGCACACCATCAAGGGTGTGATCATGGTATTACAAACGTGTATAATCGGCAATTGCACAAGTCAGGGCACCTGCTGCCAAGGTCACCTTGAAATCTCTGTGAGTACGTCGTGGTAACCCGATGTTTTGGCGTTCCATAATGGTCGAACATTTTAGCTGCATTATTGTAGTAAACAGTGTTTGAATAAACACTTGTAATGGAAGTTGACTATTGTCAAATTTCCTCTGATCCAAGATATCTTGAATCGACTAAAGCGGTTCTGGTCAAGGCGTCTTCGGCGCTTACTTCTTTTACTTTTTATTGAGGTCGTTTAACTATTTTATACGTGTTATAATTCAACTCTGTGTTCCACTATGTCGGTATCGCAATGCACCAAGGCTGCTGTTCCTGGTGGCTTGGATCCTGATGTTATCGCACTTTGTGGCAGTCCAATCTGCAATATACCAGTAACTGACGATTCCGGCGGTATGCAGTGCAATGTCTGCAACCAGTGGTATCACCAGCTTTGTGCGGACCTAAATACCGAGCAGTACGCAGCGCTGACCTGCAGTGAAATGTCGTTTTTCAGTTGCGCAGCTGCAGGCAAGGCCGCGCGATCTTTCGTACGAGAGACGAATCTCTTGACACCCGGCTGCGAAATGTAGAGCGTTCGTTCTCGATGCTCTCAGATCTTCCCCCATAAGATTGGTCTACTCAGGACGACGCTTCCGGTTAGTGGGTTTTCGGGTGGTCAGCCGGCGGTCCGTTTCCGCCCTACCACTGCCAATTCTGGTGGCGCACGACCCAGGTCTGGAGCTAACACATACCTTCAGATAGTGCGCAGATGTGCGCAGCCTAAGAAATAAGGTGTACGGGTTGGGTCTGCTTGTAGGTGGGTCTCATCCCGATATACTCGCATTCACTGAAACGTGGCTGTCTCAGGACATCACGGATGGTGAAGTGCATCTACCTGGATACGCACTGATTAGATGCGATCGCTCCGCTGGCCGGCAGGAAAGGGGCGTCGCTCTTTATGTGAGCTACAAACTTGACGTTTGAAGACTTGCTTATTTCAGTCATCAGACAAAACTGTTGAAGCTCTGTCGGCTGTTATTAGCACATCCTCTGCTCAGGTTACAGTTGTAATTGTGTATGGAAACCGTGGGAGCGTATCCAAAGAGCTAATTGACGTCATTCGCTCCCAGTCCGCAAACAGGTGTTTGCTGATGCGCGACTTCAACCTCCCAGAGGTTTGCTGGGAAGATCTTTCATGCGACTCAGCGTCAGGCACATTCGATGCTGATCTGCTTGAGCTTACGCTCCAAGTATCTTTGCATCAGTTCATTGACCACCCCACTTGGTACATGAACACCCAACTACCGTCTATCTTAGATCTGATATTTGCTAAGTCACTCGATTTTGTTGGGGACATTACTTACGGACCTCCACTGGGTTCCAGTGATCATGTTTGTTTCTTCTTCAGTTGTACTCTGTCTAGAAGTTACCAGATTACTGTTGAGTCTCACGCGAACATATGGCACGCAGACTATCAATCAATGAGAGCCAAGACTTCGGGTTTCCATTGTGAGGTCTCAGACGACGATACTGTCCAGGTCGCTTGGGATAAATTTAAGTCCTACGTCACAGAGGTCTCTGCTCCCTTCATCTCAGTCACAAGGAGAAAGGAGGCGCGAGCACAGCCGCACTGGATAGATCCCACTGACAGGTATCTGCTCACAAAGAGGTCTAGATGTTGGTGGACTTAACGAGATGTTCCGTCCGCCTATACTTATGACAGGTACCGTCATCATCATCATCACCATTATACATGTCAGCTAGAGATGGTAAAACACCTCCGCTATTGTACCGCAATACATAAAGGAAATACATACATACATACAATACATAAAGGAAAAATAAATACGACAGTTGAATGCCAGCTGAGCTACCAGCAACGGATAGGCATCGTTCCGGTAAGCTACTAGCCGGCTACTAGGCAAAAACAAAAATTTAAGTACGTTTTACCCTACGAAATAAGATCGTAGATGGAGGGGGAGGGCTAAAAGAGATGGGGAGGGACAAAGAAACTCACAGCAGGAACGCCACTGAGGTCGGCTCCTTGCCATATCAGCAAGTGTATCCAGCCAAACGTGTTCACCGTCTTTTGGACCCCAACCAGGTAGCCGTGAAGCTCCAACTGAGGCCAGCTCCGAAGTGAGGGCCTTCATTCCTCTGGACCAAGTCATCGCTTGGCCACCTCTCCTCTTCTTCCACCCACATCCCCGGTGAGCAAACAACGCACGTCGCGGGAGTCGGTGGGCTGGCATGCGCAACACGTGGCCCAGCCATCGGAGCCTGGTGAGTGAAATGACGGTGCTGAGCGGTTCATTCCCTTTTCCTAGGCCGTAAACAAGGCGTCGAACACGCTCGTTACTCACGCGGTGTTCCCACCAGATGTGAGCCAAACTGCGAAGGCACCGATGGTCGAACGTAAGTAGCCTCTTCATGTCCGCCGATCTTAGGGGCCAGGTTTCGCAACCGTACAGTAAGGTCGAACGTACCGCTGCATTGTACACTCTACCCTTCAGGGCGAGAGTAATGTCGCGCCGTCGCCATAGGTGGCGAAGGTTAGCAAAAGCACTTCGAGCTTTCGCTATGCGGTTCGTGATCTCGTCTTCGATCCCAAGGGCGCTGATACAACTTCCCAGGTAATTGAATTTCTGAACGACTTCTAGCTGATCTCCACCAAGGGTCAGCACAGGGGGCGAACCCTGCCAATCCTGGAGGAACGCTTTGCAATTCGGTGGTGCAAAGCAAAGCCCGAAGCGACTGACAGCCAGTGCTAATCTGTCCAGCGCGGCTTGACACGTCTGGGAGCTGTCACAGATGAGGGCAATGTCGTCTGCATACTCTAAGTCAAGAAGTCGTTCTCCTGGGAGTAGCTCCACACCTTCCAAGTCATGTCCTGTAAATGCAATTTCCATGACTTCGTCAATAGCGAAGTTGAATAGGAAAGGTGACAGCAGGCATCCTTGTCTCACACCGCTGGAGATATTGAAGGGTGGCGACAGCCTGCTGTAAGCCCTTACTCTGCTCGTGCTACGCGCATATAATGCTTGGATAATATTTACATATTTCTCGGGCACACCTTTCCTGAGTAGACAATTCCAAACGGCACATCGATCAACCAAATCGAATGCACCTTTGATGTCGAGGAACACGACTGGGGTGGGCCGCCAATATGTGTGACGGTGCTCCAACAACTGACGCAAGGTGAAGATGTGGTCGATGCAGCCACGACCCCGATGAAACCCGGCTTGCTCCTCACGAATCTGGTTTTCAGGAGCGCCAGTCAGTCTGTGAAGAATTATGGACGCGAGTAATTTGGAGGCGTTGGAGATCAGACTGATTCCTCTATGGTTGCCGCATTCCGAGCGCGAGCCGCCTTTGAAGATGGGAACAATAACGGAGCGGCTCCAGTCGGTTGGGACAGTTTCCTGCTCCCACAGTTTCACTAGTAATTCATGCAAAGCATCAACAAGAGCAGAGCCTCCAAATTTGAAGAGGGCTGGAGGAAGATCATCTGGTCCCGCGGCTTTGTTCAACTTCAACAGTCCGATCTCACGTTCGACTTCTGAGCGAGAGGGTGGATCCAAAGGGACAGCCCACGGAGCGGGGCGATCAGTGACCGGCGAATCGAACAATTCTTGCCGATTAAGTTGCTTTTCAAAATGCTCAGCCCAACGCTCCAGACGTTTTGACAAATTGTGGATAGGCTGTCCACTCTCGTCACGTATAGCTTCACTAACACCAGGTCTCCTGCTGCCCGTTTCCCGTATCAGACGGAATAACTTACGATGGTTGCCAAGGGCAGCGGCCACTTCCATCTCTGACGCACGATGAGACCACCAAGATTCGCGGTCTCTCTTCAGGCTAGCACGGAGTTTTGCCCGGAGCTCGTTGCGAGTTTCATTGTGCTCGCTTCCAGCCGGGATTTGCCGGCGAGCATCTATAAGTTCCAGAGACTGCGAAGAGACCCAATGTCCATGTTGTCTATTAGACATACCGTGGGCGTCCGCCAAAACGCATCCGCATGTCAGCACATACAAGTGCATGATCGGTGTCCACACATGTGCTCCAAATCGAGCGACAATTCTGGATGCAGCCTCTCCAGCGGTAACTTATCGCAATGTGATCGATCTGCGTGCAAGGCTGGTTCGAGGTTGGTGGGCGCCAAGTCACCCTTCGGCGGGTGCTGTGTCGGAAATTAGTGCTCGCAAGAAATAAGCGAGCATCTTCACACAAATGAAGTAACCGCTCACCGTTATCATTACGGGAGCCTAAACCGTGTTGACCGCCCAGATGCAGTTCATCAGTGGACAACTTTCCAACTTGTGCGTTCATATCCCCCGCCAGCACAACAGTGTCCGTGCTTCTTCTGTGGCGAAGGAGCTGGGTCAGTTGGCGGTAGAAGTCGTTCTTTACCAAATCATCGCTACAGTTTGTGGGCGCATAGGCAGCGATGATGAATAGACATCTATTAGTCCCGCGCGACTTCGAAGCTTTAAACGAGCCAGCCAATCGGACCGCACACATCCGGCTACTGATTGGAATCCAATCAACCAGAGCAGCTTCAGCCCGGGGACTCAGAGCAATACCAACACCGGCTTGGCCGGTGCTCGAAGCTGCATCGTCACCGCATAGGCGCAAGGAGAAAATACTGCTTGCGTCCCCTGAAGGGGATCGCAGAGTGAGCACAGTGCTCGAGTCTTGCAGGCGAGTCTTGACAGGTACCGTAAGGCTAGAAATAAGTGTAAGCAACACCTAAGAGATGCTCGGCTCAATTTCGCGAAGGATTTATCGGATGAAGCTTCAGAGAATCCAGTATTGATACGTGGTGACGGTACTCATTCGCATACGGACTATGACAAGGCCTGCGTACTTAATGGGTAATATGCGGTAGCGTTTGTAAGGGAAACCTCTTTGACAGGCGTTGAGCTGGTTTGTAAGATCCTAGTGGGTTCAGAACTATCTGCATTTATTGTAGCGGAGACGGAAGTTCATAGGCTGTTAAAAGGGCTGGATCCTTCTAAGGCCTCTGGGCCTGGTCCAATTCACCCGAAACTGTTGCATGAGTTGGCTGCGGAGCTAAGTGGACCGCTTGCTACGGTGTTTCAAAAATCGCTTGATAGCTGTGCATTGCCTTCCGAATGAAAGGAAGCTGTCATCTGTCCCATCTTCAAAAATGGGGACAGGAGTCTGCCTACAAATTACAGACCAGTTAGCCTCACGAGTGTAGTAGTCAAACTCCTCGAGAAACTGGTGAGTGATTCATTGGAAAGTCATCTGAGTAGATTCAATCTACTTAGCAATGTGCAACACGCATTCCGGAATGGATTTTCGTGTCTGACGAATCTACTGGTGGCTTGCGAATGTTGGGCGGATGCAGTGGATAACGGCCATGCACTGGAGTGCTTTCCGTCGATTTTTCAAAGGCATTTGACAAGGTACCCTATTTGAGGCTCGCGCAAACGCTGACCTACGGGGTATCTGACCGCGCCCTTCATTGGGTGACTGCCTTCTTGGAGTGTAGAGAACAGTGTGTACGGGTAGGCCGGGGCCTATCGTTTAGGCAGTTTGTCCTCAATGGCGTGCCGCAGGGCTCGGTCTTTGGACCGCTGCTGTTCTCTATCTATGTGAATGACCTACCCGCGGAGCTTGTGGTACCATCGCTGCTATTTGCTGATGACCTGAAGCTGTGGAACATTGTCGATGTTCTTGGGGTTCCGAAGCTATTCAGCCAGCCTTGAATAAGCTTTGGGACTGGTCTACTTTATGGTTACTGCCCATAAATCAGGCAAATGCTCCGTTCTTCGAATTGGAGGAGGTTGTCCTCCTACGAAGTACTTGGTCGGTGGGGTCGAACTCCCCCGTGTATCTAGCCAGGTTGATTTAGGCGTCGTACACTCTTCGGCTTTACACTCCGGCGACAACTGGAAGAAGGCCGCAATCAGAGGTTTCCGCATGTTGTGGTTAATAAGACGTTCTTTCGAAGTCTTGACGGGCGGCATCTTTACGAGACTGTTCTCGGCTTTCGTTCGGCCTCATCTGGACTACTGCGTCCAGGCTTGTCCGCCCTGCCTCGTCAGGGACAAAATGGAGCTAGAGAGGGTTTTACGGGTGGGTACTAGGTTAGTCGAGGGAGTACGGAGACGGACGTACCCCGAGGGTCTACTTAGTTTGGGAATGCATTCAATGCACTACCGAAAGCTTAGAGGAGACCTAATCCTAACCTACCGTATCTTAACTGGGAAGGTTGGTCAGATTTATTTGAGCTATTCAGTCCCGCTAGATTATCTGTTCTACGCGGTCACTCCTTGAAGCTGGACAAACCGTGGTCCGATCGGATTAGGACGTAAATCCGGCTTTCACGCCTAGTCATCGAGCGTTGCAACATGCTTCCGGAAAGTATTATCAGGGAATCTACGGTCAAGGGATTTGAGCGGCAACTTGACCCTCTTGGGTGGCAAAACGAAACCTTTCCATTTTTCTGAGTAACTCGCATCTTCGCACTTCGATTTTCTTCTCTCTACTTTTCTTCACGCATTAGTATTATTTTCTTATTTAAGTGCACTTCCTTATTCTGTACCTTCGACATATATTGGCGGCCCACCGTTGTCGTGTTACTTGATGTCAAAGGTGCATTCGATTCGGTGGATAGATATGCACTTTGGGACTGTCTACTCAGGAAAGGTGTGCCCGAGAAATATGTGAATATTATCCGAGCATTATATGCGCGTAGCTCGGGCAGAGTGAGGGCTTACGGCAAGTTGTCGTCTCCCTTTACTATCTCCAGCGGCGTGAGACAAGGATGCCCGCTGTCACCTTGCCTCTTCAACTTCGATGTTGACGAAGTCATGGAAATCGCGTTCACAGGACACGACTTAGAAGGTGTGGAGCTACTCCCAGGAGAACGACTTCTTGACTTGGAGTATGCTGATGATATTGCCCTGATCTGTAACAGCTCACAAACGTGCCAAGCGGCACTGGACAGATTAGCACTAGCTGTCCGTCACTTCGGGCTTTGCTTCGCACCCTCGAAGTGCAAGGCGTTTCTCCAAGATTGGTCTGGACCGCCTCCTTCGCTGACCGTTGGTGGGGATCAGCTAGAAGTCGTTCAGAAATTCAACTACCTGGGAAGTTTATCAGCATCTGTGGGATTGAGGATGAGATCACGAACCGTACAGCAAAGGCTAGGGGCGCTTTTGCTAACCTTCGCCACTTATGGCGCCAACGGGACATCACTTTTGCCCTGAAGGGTAGAGTGTATAATGCAGCGGTACGTTCGACCCTACTGTATGGTTGTGAAACCTGGCCGCTTAAAGCAGCGGACCTGAAGAGGCTAGTTACTTTCGACCACCTTTGCCTTCGCAATTTAGCTCAAATCTGGTGGGAGCAACGAGCGTGTTCGACGCCTTGTTTATGGCACAGGAAAAGGAAATGAACCGCTCAGCACCGTCGTTTCACGCACCAGGCTCCGATGGCTTGGCCACGTGTTACGCATGCCAGCCCACCGACTCCCGCGACGTGCGTTGTTTGCGCGCCGAGGGTGTGGATGGAAGAAGAGGAAAGGTGGCCAAGCGATGACTTGGTCGAGAGGAATGAAGGCCCTCACTTCTGAGCTGGCCTCGGTTGGAGCGTCTCGGCTCCCTGGTTGGGGTCCGAAAGACGATGAACACGTTTGGTTGGACACACTTGTTGGTATGGCAAGGAGCCGACCTCAGTGGCGTTCGTGCTGTGAGTTTCTTTGTCCCACCCCACCCCTCTTAGCCTCCCCTCCAACCACGATCTCATTATTTAGCCTTATATAATTTTGCATAGTAATTTTTTGATGCACGGTGGCCATCTGGTAGCTTACCGGAACGATGACCATCCGTTACCGGTAGCTCAGCCGGCTTGCACCAGTTGCATTCTTTTTTCTCTCCTTTTTCTGTGTATTGCGGCACAGTAGCTGTGTTCCCCACCTCTAGCTAACGTGTATGATAATGATGATGACCTTCGATTTCTCTTCCTATCTTTTGCTTGCTTCATGTGATTGCCACACCAGGGACTGCTAAGGCAGGAAACGTGGGCATTAACTGTTTGGCCAGGGTGCGATACGGGTGTTCCGTTTTAGATCCATCAATAACTGAGCACTTCCTCAATTCCTGACTCAACGATCCACTCAAAATGGAACACTCACGGGATTCTCCTATCGTTCCAGTCCCATCTGAACTTGAACTTACAGTAAACTATAGCACTATAAAAGCTACAGGACACAGATTCCTTTATATATTTGCTACTCGTTTATGTGTACCATTAACAAATTAATTAACTTTATATCAATATCCTACGCTACCATTATACTCCTGGCTGTACCGGTTGATCTTGGACGGCAAACCCCTCTCCGCCAGATGTGAGAGTCCAGGTCCCCCCCAACGAAGAGTCTCTCCTGGCCAGTCGGGCTCCAGCAAAGAAGGTAAATATCGACACTGTACCGCTTTTTGAACTGCCTGCACTCAGTCCGCGTTGCTACTTTGCTCATACCGAGGCAAACGTCGCTACTGCCTTGAAATCCCCATGCTTCTCGTCACCTGCTTCTGGCCTGGTTACATCCATTGGTAAGCGAGGCCCGGCGCAATGCTACTCACTTGCTGCGACGCCGGCGGTTGTTGACTACCCTGTAGCTCCAGATATCAAGATGTATGCATCCATAGCAAAGGAATGTGCGTCACTGCCTTCGCCATTACGAGTGGCTGAAAGTAAGAGTAAGACAGGTGTCAAGATGAAATCCAAACCATCGTCTTCTCAATCGCACTTGAAGCTGGTTCTGGATAGAGTCCATCAGCTGGAAAAACTGCTTCAGGATGGTCCGCCTCCACACAAGCCGCAGATCCCCGATAACAACGAGTCACACTCGCGAGACTGTTGCATAATCATCATAAATGCTCCTGAGTCGTCCAAAACCACCAGCTGAAAGGATTATGGACGATCAAGTGTTTCTAAAAGGGTTGATCTCCTTACTGCTTGAAGAAGGTGAGCCGAGAATCAACATTGTCTCCACTTTCCACCTTGGCAGGATAAAGGAGGACTCCTCTAAGTTCTGTCCCATGAACATTGTATGTTAAGCTATGATGAAGTTCGTCGCATTCTCCGAGTAGCTCCGCGTCTTAAAGGTGAACGTTTTTTGGTACTGCGAGACCTGTCTTAAGGATCGAGTAAAAAGGAAGCGATTGATGAACAGATCCCGCCGTGATAACAGGGAGACGGACCTACATCTCGTGGATTTTCGCGTACTTCAACAAACGCCAAGAAGTCGCTGGAGACCACTCCTAGTCATGCCCGGGCGTTAGAGTTGAAGAGCGGACTGCGCCTAATTTCTTCCACTGTGTGCAGCCTCAGAAACAAACTAGACGAAGTTCATCTTCTTACCTCCGTGAATCAGCTGTATCTTATAGCTTTCACCGAGACCTGGTTGTCCTCGGATATCCTGCCGGGCCGACCGTCATGGAGGAATACCATGGATTGATCGAATACTGAGGGGCCTGATGAACAAACTACGGAAGTTGTAACATCGACTCAAGCTCACGCACCCCGAGTCTGAAAATTCGAACTATAAAGTGGCCAGGAATAGCTGCAACTTCAAAAAACGTGAGAAACGGCATAAGTAGAAACTCGGTTTGGCGGTGTAATCCAAGAAGACTTCCAAGACACTTCTTGTACCTGAAATGAAGTACCAAAGAAGGCGGATTCGTTTCAGCCCTGTGTTCCTTGGTGCATGTCGGTTTACTTGACGAAGACGCTGCGAAATCCACTCTCCTGGCCATGTAATACTCATCTGTTTACTCGATGGGGACGCCGTTACCCAGTAACGCGGCGCCGATACACCCATCTCTTTTGGAGCACCTAGAGATGAGCGTTGATATTGTTGCTAAAGACATTCGTGAATTAGATCCGAACTCCTCGCCGAGGCCTGATGCGTTGCATCCTCTGTTCCTCAAGACTTGCCAATTACATTGCCGCCCCTGTTTACCGGATATTTCGCCATTCTCTTAAAGTTGGTCTGCTCCCGATCACTTGCAAAGTATTGCTGTTTAATCCCATACACTAAGGAAGCGATCGTTAAAATCCTGCCAAGTATTCACCCATTTGTTTAACGCCAATATTAAGCAAGGTAATGGAGAGGGTTCTCAAGCGAGCACTTCATCTTCACTTCGAAAATCTAAACTTCATCTTTTGTGCGCGGCATGTTTTTTGGCGGGGACACTCATGTTTTTTGTATCTGCTTGTTGCCCAGGAAACATGGGTATAATCATTAGACGCTGGAAAACGCCTAGACGTTATTTTTCTCGACTTCAGCAAGGCGGTTAACAGAGTTCTTCATGAAAGGCTCTTTTCTAAACTACGAGGAATCAGTTTCTGGCATCGTTCTTTCTTGGATCGCCGATTTCCTTGATGACCGGACAATGCTAGTCAACGTGAACGAGACGTACTCCGCTCCTGTGCTCATCACTATCTGTGTTCAGCAGGGATCGATTCTTGGCCCAGAACGTCCCAAGTTCTTCATCAATGACCTGCCCTTCGCAACTCAAGTCAGATTGCTTGCTTTACGCAGACGACTTGAAGCTGTGGATGGAGGTATCCTGTCTTGACGATGTGGACAGATTACAGGCTGCACTTGATACATTACATGAGTGATCACTTAAATGGCGATTGCCCTTAAATCGCGATATGTGCTCGGTCCTCCCCATTGGCGCTCCGGAGCCTTTCGGGACGTATCACATTTGTGGGACGTTGCTAAGAACCGCCATCCTCGAAAAATACCTCAGCCTGTTGATGTCATCCGATCTACGGTCTACACAGGACACGTTACGTAGGGTTGGTGCTGCCAACAGGACGTCCCATGCCATACGAAGAGCCTTCTCGCGTTTGACACCGGATATCTTCAAACCTTTGTTTACTTCCCATGTGTGCCCCATTCTCGAATACGGATTACCTGCTGTCTTCCCTCCCCAAGTTCGAATGTTGCCTCATTGAGAAGGTCCAACGGCAGGGATCGAAATACATCGTGGAGTTACGGGACTTGCCTTATCCCCTGAGACTTCAGCGGATGAACCTGTCCTCCCTGGATTATTGTCGACGTCGCCGTGATTTGATTTTCAACAGGCGCATCATGTGAGGTGAGATGGGGACGGAGCTGCAGGCGTTCAACGCAAACACTTCGACTGGACGCTACAATTGGAAACTGTTTAAACTCAGAAGTCTCCAGGTTCCTCCTGCTCTCGCTCTGCTAACTCGCGCAGTCAACGATTAGAACGACTAACCGAACCATGTGGTCGGTGCCCAGACCAAAGAAAGTTTCAAGCGAATGTTGGATTCTTACCTCTTGAGTGCGACGGGCCCTTGCAGCTCCCACTGTAGCTGTCACGGTCCCTTGTGGAATACCGCTTCGCAACAAATCGCGGCCTCCACACAATTATCGGAAAGCAATGGAGCTGACAAAGCATTTTTCCTTCTGCTGTCTACAATCCTATGAACCCTCTACCGGACGCATACTACATATTTGGCGACCCTGCCATCATCATCAACACTAGTAAATCAGCCATTTGAACTGATGCTTCGCTGCCATACAACCATGAGGACGTATGAAATAAAGAAGAGGGAGAGAAGAGGGACTTACCTGAAAACCTTAATGCCCCAAGCAAACATTCAGGATCAAGGCGCCTACACCTTGTGTAGACAACGTACCGTCACAAACATCTGGCTATCATGCAAAAATAAGGCGGCATCGGCGAGGCAGCTTCCTTGCGGCTTTCACTGCCCCGCTTCATAATCAGCCATTATTCTGCAGATAACTCAGCACCAAAACACTTTAAACAGGCAATCCGATTAGGAGACGGCAGCAATCGCGCCACTGGTGTCTACTGCGAGCCATGTCCTGTAAAGTCTCGAGCCAAGCACAAGGTGAGTCATGTGGACTCCAACCCGGAAAGCGAGACAGACCAACGGCATCCAGTTTGGTCGTCAGTGACTTCATTTCCCGCTGCCAAGTCAACTTCTGTCCACCTGGAGCCTTGCGCCATCCTACACCTGGTAGACTGAACAAGGTCCTCCTATGTAAGCGGTGACCGGGCATGCGTAGTACGTGCCCGAGCCAACGCAACTTATTCAGTGCTATCTGTTGTTCTAGGGAGCTAGCATGATTATCACCACCTAGTACTCGCCTACGCACATCATCGTTGCGGACACGCTGGTGCCATCCGACACCAGCAATTCTTCGCAAACAACGATGATCAAAGACTTGAAGGCGCATCAGATCTTTAGACCGAAGGGGCCAAGTTTCACTACCATAGAGCAGAACAGCCCTCACTGTGGCATTGTATACACGGTTTTTCAGACGGAGGGAAACTCCATTCTGTCGCCAAAGATGACGCAGGTTCAAGTAGGCAGCTCTGGTCTTTGCAATGCGTGAGCTCACGTCAGTTTCTATGCGCCCATCATTGCTGGTGCAGCTGTCAAGATAAGTGAATTGATCAACCACCTCGAGTTCCTCGTTAGCAAGCGTCAAGGGGTCATCAAGTGGCTGGTGGTCCTGCAGCAACACTTTGCACTTTGAAGGTGGGAAGTGCATACTAAATAATGGGACCACTCTGGACAGGCTATTCAGAGTTGATTGTGCCGCCGCAACATCGTCGAAAAGCAAGACGATATCGTCCGCATAATCTAGGTCAAGTAACGTTTCACCAGGCAGCACTTCAACGCCTACATCATGAAATTCCACAAGGAAACCCTCCATGATAGAACCCACGACGAAATTGAACAGAAATGAGGAAATCGGACAACCCTGACGAACGCCACTTGTGGTCGGAAAGCTATCCGATAGGACACCATAGACCCTGACGCGGCCTCTAGTGTTCGAGTATAGAGCACGAAGGATGTTCACATATTTCGCACAAGTATTTCGAACAGAATGCATCGGTTGACTGAATCGAAAGCACTCTTGAAATCGAGGAACACAGCTATTGTCGGTTTGCGGTATGCTTGGCGCTGCTCTAGCAACTGCCGCAAAGTGAATGTATGGTCTATACAGCCACGTCCTAGGCGGAAGCCGGCTTGCTCTTCCCTAATGCGAGATTCCCGTTCCGCAGTGAGGCGGCGAACGATAATCGAGGCCAGTAATTTTGTCACAACTGGCGTTAGGCTTATGCCCCTGTGGTTCTCACAGTCTGTGCGACCCTGCCGGTTCCCCACAGCAGTCCCTGAAACTGGATCTTTGCCCTTTGAGGCGATCATTAACTTTCCTCTGACCATACTGCTTGTCGCGAAATCAAACCTAGCACACTGCTCCTTAGTTTCTTTGTGCACTAGCAAATCATTGACCATAGACATGCTACATATTTGGTGACCCTGCCACCTAATAACCTCATTCCCTGAAGCAGGACGGCAGCCGTTGCAACGATCACTAGCATTCCCTCACGCGTAGTCGTCCGAACCTAAGCGTTCATCAGTCTCTGTGCGCCAACTGGTTGACACGGGCCAGGGTTTCTGTAGGCGCTGAGGACCGCTTCATAAGAGTCGAATAATGTAGCACGCCGGAGTGTTGCTGTAGCAAATCAACAGGTTAGTAGTCGTCGAGTGTAGCCTATGTTGTGATCCTCATTTCCTCTTCTCTTTGCCTTCTCATTTTGTTTATGTTGCTGGAATAGCCACCTATAGTGCGCTTTTACGCCCTCCACCTAGCCGCCTTGCGCTCGGTTCTCTATTGGCAGCTGTGACGGTACCGCCCAGCGAGCCACGAGATGTAACACAACACTGTTCATCTAGCTTCGACACTTACTAGTTGGTTTTCCAGCTGCCTACGTGGTATCTCTTTTGCCGTTCAGTCCCCTCGGTCTAATACGCCCCATGCACAGGAGCTCTCGAAACCCTCGACCGGACGCACACTATATCAATGATTCACCACGAGAAATTGTGGCACTCTGATGGCAGGGTACAGCAGTCGCGGCATATGCAGCATTCAAAGACAGAATTGATAAAACACGAGGTAGCGAAGAGCACACTTTTCGATAAATCTCATCAGGCGTTTACAATTATAAAATGGAAAGTTGAAGCGGGACAGGCTGGTGAAGCGCGATAAAGATTAGCGAATCAGAGCGAGGCAGAAAGTGAGCTGTCCTAATCGATAAATTGCTCCGTTTACTTAAGCAGCGGCTATCACAGTATGCGTAGGCAGCCACATACACACACACACACACACACGTATGCTCACGAGACATAGGACGTGCTTTTCAACTGATTGGGTGACGCACTCATCATCCGGTGGTTGTCAGCGTGTGAAGTGGAAGCTGTTTGGAAGTGTGTTAGCCCCAGGGCAGAAGGAGCGCTTGAATAAGCGCTCTCTGTTCGCATAGTTCAGGCTGTGTAAGCCTGATAGCAATGGCTTCGGCCGTCCGTAACATTCGTTTCCTAAGCCCCTTGGAGTAGTGTTTTGGAACAACATAAAATATTTTGAAAGCATCAGATGTCCATTTTCGATCAGATGTTCTAGGATAGGACTCTTGATGCACCTGACAGTACCTTTCTACAATGCCGTGGGACGGTGCTCCGATATCCGTTTAGACAGACAGCGAAAGCTCCAAGTGCTTCTGCTAGTCTTCGCCACCTATGGCGGCGGCGCGACATTACTCTCGCCCTGAAGGGTAGAGTGTACAATGCAGCGGTACGTTCGACCTTACTGTACGGTTGCGAAACCTGGCCCCTAAGATCGACGGACATGAAGAGGCTAGTTACGTTCGACCATCGGTGCCTTCGCAGTTTGGCTCACATCTGGTGGGAACACCGCGTGAGTAACGAGTGTGTTCGATGCCTTGTTTACGGCCCAGGAAAAGGGAATGAACCGCTCAGCACCGTTATTTCCCGCACCAGGCTCCGAGGGCTGGGCCACTTGTTGCGCATGCCAGCCCACCGACTCCCTCGACGGGCGTTGTTTGCGCGCCGAGAGTGTGGATGGAAGAAGAGGAGAGGTGGCCAAGCGATGACTTGGTCAAGAGGAATGAAGGCCCTCACTTCTGAGCTAGCCTCGGTTGGAGTTTCACGACTCCCTGGTTGGGGTCCAAAAGACGGTGAACACGTTTGGCTGGATACACTTGCTGACATGGCAAGGAGCCGACCTCAGTGGCGTTCGTGCTGTGAGTTTCTTTGTCCCTTCCCATCTCTTTTAGCCTCCCCCTCCATCTACGCTTTCATTTCGTAGGGTAAAACATAATAATTTTTTTGCCTAGTAGCTGGCTGGTAGCTTACCGGAACGATGCCTATCCGTTTTTGGTAGCTCAGCTGGCATGCAACTGTCGTATTTATTTTTCCTTTGTGTATTGTATGTATGTATGTATTCTCTTTATGTATTGCGGTACAATAGCGGAGATGTTTTACCACCTCTAGCTGACATGTATAATAATGATGATGATGTATGTCCGTATGTCGATACATGGATGACACGTTTATAGTCTGTGATTCAAACACTGATGTTTCCAGCCTGTTGAAAAGGTTAAACAGTGTACATCCATTTTTGAAGTTCACCAGTGAAATCGAAAATGATGATAAACTGGCCTTCTTGGACGTTTTACTAAGGTGAAAAGACGGTTCACTAGAAAGAAGTATGTTTCGGAAAACGACGTGGGTCGGTCAATACACGCATTTTCGCAGTTTTGTTCCCTTGAAGTACAAATGGAACCTTGTTCCTTGCCTGTACTTTCTTGCTGCCAAAATATGTAGCCCAGAGACCTTAGAGGCCGAAAAGAAACGTATTTTCCAAACGCTGCAAGTAAACGCTTATTCAGCCCACTACATCCGAAAGCACGCAGTGATTCGTGATCGTCATGTATTGATTACAACTGTCCCCAAGAAAGATGTGTTTCTCTGTCCCCTTTAAGGGAGATATTGCTTTCGATTTGCCGAACAGAAGAGTTTCCCTTGCAGTAGCTCGAACGTTTCCAGCTGCATATCCACACATCATTGGTGAAACTGTGCCGTTTGTTGCCCAACGTCTCAAAGACAGACTCCCGGTCCAGTCCGAATCTTATATTCTATATCAATTTACTTGCACCTGTGGTGTGAAGTACCTCGGACATGCGACTAGGCGTCTGTCTAAACAGATATCGGAGCACTGTCCCACGGCATTGCAGTAAAGTACTGTCGGTTGTATCAAGAACATCTGGTCGAAAGTGGACATCTGATGCTTTCAAAATATTTTATGTTGTTCCAAAACACTACTCCAAGGGGCTTAGGAAACGAATGTTACGGACGGCCGAAGCCATTGCTATCAGGCTTACACAGCCTGAACTATGCGAACAGAGAGCGCTTATTCAAGCGCTCCTTCTGCCCTGGGGCTAACACACTTCCAAACAGCTTCCACTTCACACGCTGACAACCACCGGGTGATGAGTGCGTCACCCAGTCAGTTGAAAAGCACGTCCTATGTCTCGTGAGCATACGTGTGTGTGTGTGTGTATGTGGCTGCCTACGCATACTGTGATAGCCACTGCTTGAGTGGATCGACCAGTTTATCGATTAGGACAGCTCACTTCTGCCTCGCTCTGCTTCGCTAATCTTTATCACGCTTCACCAGCCTGTCCCGCTTCAACTTTCCATTTTATAATTGTAAACGCCTGATGGGATTTATCGAAAAGTGTGGTCTTCGCTACCTCGTGTTTTATCAATTCCATGGGTATAATTTTCGAGTTAAAAAGACGGAATTCAATATGACAGATGTCTTTTGTGGTACGACTACAACTATTCTAGGTTAGAGCAGGAGTCTATTGATCAGTACGCTCGACATCCCCAATAGAATTGCATTTGCGTCCACTGTGTATCTTTAGCGAACACTTGTGCTCATCTTGTACGCGGTATCGTACTCGATCCCACTTCGAAGGCTTCTAAGGAGCAGGAAAATGATAAATAGTACTTGCATAGACTCACCTTTGCGAAAAATTTGATTCGTGACCAGAGTTTACTCATTGGTTCATTGTGTGCGAAACTTGATGATTTGAGGCTGTCTTTGCTGTGTTGTGTACCTAATCCGGAACTCGCCATGGGCAGACATAGAAACGTTCTTATTCACAACGGCGGAGCTAGTGATACAAAAAGCCAAGACTCGATGTGATTTAGACAGAAGACGGCTATGTGATATCCTTCGGATAGCCGCTTTTCCGTTGCATGTCGACATAAAAAACATACATCGTGTTGGCACTTGTAGAGAAGCATGCGCATTACGGCAACAAGAATTTACTAGGTAGAGTTCAAAAATCATGTACACCATGAGATCCTACTAAATAGGTCTAAACTGGTGATGAGCCGTACCAATTGAAGGTATCAAGTTGCACCAGACAGGCTTAATTTGAAGCTTAAACGCCCATGAACAAGCCTACCTGGTGATACTGATGCTAACTTAGTTACTAAATCTACGACTGCCAAGAAGAGCACGACTCGCATGGGACTTGTACGTACAGTGCTACCACAAGATTTCTTTCCGCCATTGACGGTATAAAAAAGAAATGTAGAAATGGACGTAGTATCATCTTCGGCGCAATGTAGGCAGCCCGAGCCATCTGAAGCTACCGTCTCAATAGAGGTGGCGTCGCTATCTACCGGAGTGGGTTACACTTCTCCACCCCAGAGTACTAGTGCAATGAGTGAGGCACAGAACGGTCCTACAAATGTATGCAACCTGAAACCAGAGAAATGCCAATTCTTCCTTCCGTCGATCAAATGCCTTGGTTTCGTTTTCGATGCCGACGGTCGTCATCCTGATCCTGAGAACGTCAGAGCCATCCAGCAGATGCCAGCTCCAGCGGATGTGTCACAACTGCGGTCCTTCCTGGATTTCATCAGACACTACAGTGCCTTCCTGTCATCGCTACACGATGTTCTATTTCCGCTCAATCGGTTGTTACAGGAGGACGTTCCTTGGCATTGGCCCCCGCATGCGAGTAAGTTTTCGTTTGCCTGAAAGCCATGCTGTGTTCTGGTCTACTGTTGACTCATTACAACCCACCCTTGCCAATTTTGGTCGCTGGTGATGATTCTGCCTACGGGATCGGAGCAGTTCTCTCCCATCGATTCCCAATGGTTCCGTGAAAGCCGTTATGCACGTCTCCCGCACCCTGACGCCTGTGGAGAAGAACTATGGTCAGATCGAGAAGGAAGCCCTTGCCATCGTCTTTGCCATCACCAAGTTCCACAAGATGCTGTATAGCCGACGGTTCACGCTATCGACCGATCACAAGCCCCTACTTTCAATCTTCGGTTCAGAAAAGGGCATTCCCGCACACTCGGCTAGCCGACTTCAGCGTTGGGTGGTCATCCTTCTTGGTTACCACTTCGAAATCCGCTACTGCCATACTCAGGATTTTCGTCAATCCGACAGTCTCTCCCGCCTCATTTCAAAGCATGCCGCAGTAGAAGACAGTGGTTGTCACTGTTACCGTCGAGGACGACGCTCGTTATCAACTATCGAACACTATCCGAGGTCTCCCCATCACTGCCGCCCACATACGTCGTGCAACTGCTCAAGACCCTGTTTTGCAGAAAGCCGACACTTACGTTCAGACGTGCTGGCCAAACACTACCTTGGCTGGTGAACTCAAACAACTACATCAACGTCGCGACTCCCTTTCCGTGGTCGATTTTTGCCTCATGACTATAGACCGAGTTGTCGTTCCTTCATGCCTCCGGCAAGCTGTACTCCGCCAGCTCCATTCTGCTCACCCCAGTATGAACAGAATGAAGGCAATTGCCCGCAGTTATGTGTACTGGCCTGGCATTGACAACGACATTCAAGATCTAGTCCGCCGCTGCTCGCAATGTCAACAAACCTCAAAGATGCCACCACACCAATCGTCTGTTTCTTGGCATCCGTTAGCGAAACCGTTTTCTCGAGTGCACATCGACTATGCTGGTCCCATCGATGGTATTTGCTATCTGGTTGTGGTTGACGCCTATTCCAAATGGCCAGAAGTGGTCGCCGTCAACCCACCAACCGCATCCGCCACTCTGGGTTGTCTCCAACGAATCTTCAGTCAACATGGCCTTCCCGATGTCTTGGTGTCCGACAATGGTACCCAGTTCACCTCTTCCATCTTCGAATACTTTTGTCGCCTACACTGCATCGAACTCCTCCGCTCACCCCCTTACCATCCCCAGTCCAATGGTCAAGCGGAGCGGTTTGTCGACACCTTCAATAGGGCGCTGTTGAAATCTCGCGGGGAGGGGACCGTGGATGAGTGTGTTCAAGCCTACCTGCTCTCCTACCGGTCCACACCGAATCCAGCTACGCCGGGATGGCAGTCACCAGCTGAAGCCTTGATGGGCCGCAAACTACGCACCACCAAGGAAGCGCTTATTCCTACTGAGAAGCCACCTAGTCACTCTGGTGCCTGCAGCAAGCACAAAGAATTCGTCGTTGGAGTCCCGGTCTACGCTCGCGATTACCGAGCAGGTCATCCACGCTGGATCAAAGCAATAGTGACGGTCAGGCGAGGTGACTTGCTGCATGATGTCTCCGTTAGTAATGACACATGAGTTCGCCATCGTAATCAACTTCGACCGCGCCAAGGAGAAACCTCCACGTCAGCCAGCCTTCCCGTGCGCCTGCCGCTGCACATCCTGCTGGATAACTTTGGAATAGCTACACAACGGGGGACCACGGTCGATGGCGATCAATCACCGCCGCGTCTGGAGAACCAGCCTTGCCGACGAACAGGCGGAATTCTTAGGTCGCCGAAATCCCTCCAAGTCGATCCTTGTTAGAAGCGGCACGCTTTCTCTTCAAAGGGTGTTGTGGACTCGTCAAATATTCCCGCAAAAACACGCCAGAAACCCTGGAGAATGGCTGTGGAAAGCGAGGTTCAATTCCTTCCCACAACGCAGTGGCGTTCAGCCACTGCCAGACGCAGCCCAACTGCGCACCTTTTGACAATGATCTTTTACAAACTGCCACCTCGTCGTGGTAGAGACTTTCCCTAACTTAATGACCCATAGCATTGGATGTGATTCGCCCTTTGTTGGTCGTAAAAGAGCCTTCAGAGGACCACTTGCTTTTCTTTCTCTTCGCCTTAGTTGAAAATCTGTCGGTCACGTGATTTTGTGTGCGTCGTTAGCCGGCCAGCGTTCGCGTCTAAGTCACTAGCGCGCGTATATCGTAACCCCCTTTCGTGTGCATTCGTTCCGAGGGCTCAGCATCTACCCGAATAGGTGCGGCTAGGATCGTTCTCACGCTCACTCAATTTTCCGTCTCACCAGCGCGTACCCCAGACTAAGCTACACCATCAGGTCAGCGCAAATCCGTTCGATTGGTCAGCGTTCCAAGCCGATATCACAGGCGTGCTCCCAACCGCGCCAGTGACAATCTTATCAGGCATCTACGCAATCATAACAGAGGCGTTCCCTCGATTATAACACGTTTGTAAACAACTTATTTCATATGCCCATTAATTTAAGATTTATGTCACCGTTTCCTTATGCATTGCTCGATTTATTTTATTTGTTTTCTTTCACTCAAGTGGTTGGCTGTTGCTTGATATCCCGAGTGTGGCTCCGCTTGATGTGCGTGTTAACAAAGTGCCTACCCGTCTGTTACCCACTACCTCGTCCATACTCGCTCTAGGAGACAGTTGGTCGTTGCTGGAGCGGACGGGGTGCACATTCCTTGTGGCCGTATCAGGATCAAAGAGTGATTCCATTCACTCGGTATGGAGCGGACTACGGTCCAGCCACCGCCTTATGTGCGCTTGATTCCCAAATACAGCGTGTTTATGTTTGTCTGTGAAAGAGTGTGGGCTGGCTCCGTTGATGAAATGTGGCTCCCATCCACATTCCTCCTGGTCTTCTTCCTTCGGGTTTACACTGGATATGGGGTGTGGTTGGATCTGTGGGTGGCGCAGCGCAAGTCACCCATGGTCCCTCTGTAGTCGCAGACGTCCTGTGGCTGGCCACACTGACAGGTAAATCCGAAACCGGATGCTGCGAACTATATATATATATATATATATATATATATATATATATATATATATATATATATATATATGTATGTATGCTGAGGCTGATGTTGCATTCTTGATGCTTCTTCACCGCAGTTGGGCTAAACCAACTTACACTTAAACTAGGTCTCTTTAAGCTGCATAAATTTCATTCCAGTTTATTTGGTTAGTTTTGCCTATCTGAATAGTCTTCTATTAGCTGGCCATGTCGCTTACGCTAATTGTGCTTATCTTCGGTAATTTTGTTGCGTTTGTAGCATTTTTGAGTAACTCGTGGACATTTTTTCCTTATCACGGATTCATTGCTAACCAACTTACTTCATATGCTAACTTAGCGAAGAGTTATGCCACCGTATCTGTATGCATTATTGGATTTATGTTATTTCATTTTGTCGTTTCAAGTGATTGGCTGTTGCGTGCTATCCCCGGTGTGGCTGCGCTTGATGTGCATGTTGACAAGGTGCCTACCTGTCTATTACCCACTACCTCGTCCATACTGGCTCCAGGAGACAGCTGGTCGTTGCTGGGGGGGACGGGGTGCACGGTCCTTGTGGCCGTGCTAGGCTCGAAGAGTGGTTCCATGCACTCAGTGTGGAACGGACTACGGTCCAGCCACCGCCTTGTGTGCGCTTGATTCCCCAAATACAGTGTGCTTGTGTTTGCCTGTGAAGGAGTGTGGGCCGGCTCCGTTGATGAAACGTGGTTCCCATCCTGCATGCCTCCCGGTCTTATTCCTTCGGGTTTACACTGGATATGGGGTGTGTGGTTGGAGCTGTGGGTGGTGCAGCGCAAGCCATCCATGGTCCCTCTGTAGGCGCAGGCGTCCTGTGGCTTGCCACAGTGACAGGCAAATCCGAAACCGGATGCCGCCAACCATATATATATATATATATATATATATATATATATATATATATATATATATACATATATATATATGTATATATATGTATATATATATATATAATCATGTCCACTTTTCTTAGGTTACCGTACACTATCGTACAGTATTCAAGCTTCGGCCTAACATATGGGAATATAATCAACAGTACGTAGTCTTACTGTGTCCGGACTGACCCCGATCGCTGTACAACTCTTCTTGTGCTTCCCACACAAGGTAATATCACTTGTCTAGATCGACTTGCACTTATTCTAACTGTCACGGAGTGCTCGCGAGAAGTCGCGAATCAGTTCAAAATTCAGCTAGGGCGGACTGACCGCGATTGCTGGCAATTTTGTAAGGTAATTCCGTTGCGGAACCTACTGCACTGCCAAGTTTGGTCTATCACTTTTGCTCTTTCTCTCGAAACGACGTTCTTTTTTCTTGCTTTTTTCTACCTTTCATTCCTGTTCGTCCTTTTCTACTCCCTACGTCGTGACAATTTGCCTCATCGCATCTTAATGTTTGATTTCTATCTAAATAACTGATTTGAACCAGACGCTGAGGCTGTGCCTCACAGTATGTAACTATCAGTGTAGACAAAACTAGTTATTGACGTTTATTTACTCGACCTCATTCGTATATATTCTCTCTTCAGCTGACTTGTTTCAGCTTATGTTGTTAGCATGCGGGTGACCTTCGGCTGTGGAGTTTGGAGAAACACCTGCACATCATTCATCAGTGGCGCTGTCGAGTCCAATCGCAGTAGGTGGGGAGATTACAAAATTTATCGGAGTATCAAGCGCCTATGTATGATTTTCGACTACAGTACAAAGTCCACTTTGATATTACGGCAGAGAACGAAGAGTCCAACAGCAATAATAATTTTTCCATTTTATCCTGTTCCACCAAAGGTCAGCGCCAACAGCCCTTTCTTACCTTTGGGTAAGTCGTCTTTTGATTCCTCTACCTGTCGAGCTGTGTTTGTTCCGCTGTTTTCTTTTAACAGCTCTAATCACACTGTCCGTTATGCTTCTGCATCAATGTATTGTATGTGGCTATGTTATGATTGATTGCATGACCATAGGTTACTCGGTAGCACGTTTCGGTTCTTTGGTGCAGGAAGAACGAGTGAACCACTCAGCAGCATTATACCGCGCACCAGGCTCCGATGGCCGGGCCACGTGTTGTGCGCCTGCCAACACACCGATTCCCTTCACGTGCATTTGTACGTCCGGGGTCTGGATGGAAAAAAGAGGAAGGAAGGATAAGCGATGACGGTAAAGAGAACTGAAAACCCTCACTTCGATGTTGACTACATTTGGTGCATTCCGACTGCCGCGCTGGAGTCCCAACAACGATGTGTACGTTTGGTTGGCTACACTTGTTGATATGGCGAAGTGCCGGCCCCGTTTTGAGTTTCTTTTTCCATCCCCCTTGTTAAAGTCATGGCATCCGCAATGCCGTTTGCTTTTCCAGGGACATAAGAGATAGTGTAATTGTAAGCCGATAACAATAAGGCTCAACGTTGCGTACGAGGAGATGACATCTGCTTGATGCCTGTACTTTCGCCAGTCAAGGCTAATAAGAGTTTATGACCAGTAAAGATTTGGAAACTTCTTTTCCAAAGATACTGGTGAAATTACTTAACACCGAGTATAACTGCCAACGTTTCCTTATCCAGTTGTGCATAAATTATGTCTGCCGATGCTAAGCTTCTGGAGGCAAAAGAGATTTGTCTGTCCGTCTGATCGTCCATCTTGTGGGACAGTACGGTGCCGAGCCCTGATGCTGAGGCGTCACATCGGAGGTTGATGAGCCTTTTCCAATCAAAATTTACTAGCGGATTAGCCTTTTCCACGGCTGCCTTGACAGTATCGAAAGACTTTTGTTCTTTAGCTGGCCACTGCCACTTGGTATTTTTTCGTAGTAAAGCGTACAGTGGTGCTTGGGTGGTGGTCAAATCAGGTGGAATACGACTATAGTGTTACCATACCTAGAAAGCATTACAGCCCACTGACGCTGCATGGTCTCGGAGAGTCGAGGATGGGCTGGCTTTTTTTCCTTTAACTGATGCAAACCGTGTTTATCTAAACGAAATCCAAAGTACTGGACACTGCGAAAAATGCATATTTGGATTTCTTCAGCTTGAGTCTACTAGCTTGGAGACGTTTCAAGGCCGTCGAAAGCGATGTCGTGTGTTCGTGATCAGTTCTGTCAGAAATTATATTGTCATCTAGATAAGCGCACACACCGGGTATTCCTTTCACTAAAATGTCAATAATCCTCTGCACTATTGCCGGTGCAGAATGTATACCGGATGAAGTCTGTTGTAGTGGAACAAACCTATGTGCGTATTGACGCTTGTCTCCTTGTCGGATTCATGCACTACTTGGGAGTAAGCGTGGCTTAAATCAAGTTTGGAAAACTTCTGTCCACCTGCCAGAGTTGCGTATAAGTCATCAATCCGTGGAATAGGCTAGAGTTCTGACGTCGCTTCTTGGTTAGCAGTCAACTTGTAGTCACCACAGATAGGGACGGTGCCATTGGGTTTTCGTACTGGAACAATTGGCGTGGTTCAAGATGAGTAGTGTACTGGCGATAATATTCGATCTTTTTTGAGGCGCTCTAGCTCTAACTCAACTTTCGGACGGATAGCAAAAGGTAATACCCTTGCTTTGAAAAATTTCGACTGGGTGTTCGGTCTGATATTGAAAGAGACTTTAAAATCACGTAGTTTACCGGGTGATGTTTCATCAAACACATAAGCGCACATCTTCAACAATGAAGGGATGTTTGGAATATGGTCGAGCTTTCTGACGGTTTAAGTTGTTCCGACATATGTTTGAGCCAGTTTCTACCAAGTAAGTTGGGGCCATCTGTGTTAACAACAACTAAGGGAAGGGTAAGTATCGGCTTCACGAGTAAACTACTTCACACATCCCCAGTACATCGAGCGATTCACCAGTATAAGAACGCAAAACAGTGTGTCGGGACCGACGACAGGTCGGGCAGTGTGCGATTGTTGACTAACGTAACCGAGGCCCCCGTATCGATTTCAAGGCGCACGGGTTGACCTTCAGTCCCATCTTCTACAGTGTATGGAGGTATTCCGCGCACATGTGACGTGGTAGTATGTGAAATCAAGTAAGATATGGACTCATCGGAATTCTCTACTGTCCGTACAGTATTTGGTGGAGGGTAAGATACACGATGTGGAAGCACTGTTGAGCGGCAAACACGCACTTGTGGCAAGTGAATTGTTTGTGTCTACAATCAGTTACTCTTTCATGTCTTTCGCCACACCTGTAGCACATAAAGGAGCGTTTGTTGTTTACTGACAATCGAGGTTTGACTGCGTGGATTGCATCTGAAGGATGATCATGTTGGTAGTGAATTAATTGTTGAACCACCTTTTCTCTTTGCCTCACTAATGTGCATCCGACTTCCCAAGAAAACATGCTATCCTCTTCCGAAAGTAACCGTTCTCGGGCCTTGCTGTCGCGAATGCCAACTAGAAGACACTGGATAGCCATGACCTCTTCAAATTTCGGGGGCGGCATCTCATTATAATGGCAATCAGGCAGGGATTGTTGTATGCGTTATAAATTCGTTAACATCTTCGTCTCCCTGCCGTAGTTGGGAAAAATTTATTCGTGCAGTAAACACATGTTGTTGTAAGCCCCGAAGACCATCCAGAGATTTCAGACAATGTGATAAGGAAGTGCTTTCATACAACCGTAGCGCATCGAAATGCCTCTGACCCTCCGCACCCAAGTGTTGTCTCAGTAGTTTAACAGATTGTTGTTCAGTAATAGTGATGTGAAGATTTGTGATTTCGAAGAGTTCAAGGTATTCACAATATACTCTTTCCCATCGAGTCCAAACTGCAAATGAGGGCTTGGAAGCCGCTTCTTTTCCAAAACGGATCCGGTAGAATAAGTTGACTCATAACGAATAATTCCAGATATACAATTCGCCGCCAATTTTAAAGTCTACACATGTGGAGTAACTCTAGCTTGCGTTCGCAATAATGTATCTTAGCCGAACGACGCAAAGCACAGAGCATTTCTAGTGACTGCGTGCAAATGTGTATTCTGACCAGAACGGGTACAGAGCATCGATCAGGTAATTGAAGCCAACCACTCGTGAGTGGGTACTGGATAGACAGACGGGCACACACGGTCTGAACTCTGATTGGGGATCGTAACTCATACGCCACATTCCTCCTCTTAGATTCCTCTCCAATTACATTCTCTTACCAAATGCATACTATGATATTTAACATTATATCACCTGTAATATGCTCGGAACCAATCGAGACTTCATGTTTTCAGAAAGGTTTGAAAGCAACCCCCCACCAACCGTTTGTTTTCAACACCCTCTGAAATTGTATTACTTGCTTTTCGCACTTTTTATGGTCTGTAATTCTTAATACCTTATCGTTTTGTATTGCTGACCTAACGTGTATTAAAAGTGGATAGTGAATATGTCTAGATTCTTGTTCGTGGCTTTTTTGGTCTCATTTTCGTACTATTTCTATATGCCAAGCGAATCCCATGCGTCATTACCCATCTATTGATCATTTCATGCAGGTCTGATGCCGTCAACTTTTCTAGTGTTGATCACACATCCGTTACATTTCTGTCCCCTGCTTACTTTAGGCTACGGGGTTACACTATTGGATACAACATTTTTTCCTTTTGCCTTGCGTTTAGCGGTTTTCAAGTGTACTGCGAACAACTATCTGCTTAGAACGATTGATTATTGTCATCTACACCGGTTTCTCTCCATGCCTCTTTACATTGCCGATGCCCTTTTCTTTGTAGGTCTCTTCACAGGGCGCTGGTGTACGTCCTTGGACTGGCGGTAGGCTTATTCAGTCTGGGTGCTTTAAAAATCTTTGAACTGCTCTTTGGACCACCGGACGTACGTTCTAGTCTGCCTTTCGGTTTTTTTCGTATGTAGCCTATGTATTGCCTCTCATGATGGTCAAACGCGTCTAGCCGCTTCTGGTTGTACACCTATCCGTCATGTGTTTTACCGTAGTATGCATATCATTCAGGTTTCCGACTTTTATATTCCAGCGACGCTTTGCTCTTCTCCAATCATCTTCCTTCAGTTGGCCTCTATATTAATGAGTCTATATTGTAGCCGTTCGCACCCCGATATTGAACATGACCAATGGTGCTTGGCGAAATGTGGTTAAAGGCTTGTTCAGCTTTATATGAACTGGCTTCTCTTACAGCTTTCGATCGAACACAAAGTCTATGCTTCACCTCGCCCTCGCCCACTGATCAACCCCCATACTCATTAAAGGACTGGACCGATGCATCATCTGTTTTAGCTGTCGGCGAACAGCCACTGGTAGTGATGGATCGGCTCACTTACCTTGGTAGCTCACCTGTTGATCGTTTTTCCGAGCTTGGTTAAGAGATCGCATACGTTTCACCACCATGCGAGGTGGCATCTTCAGTGCAGTAACAGGCAGTGTATAATGCTGCTTAATGAATTGTCAGTCCGTTATCCATGGGCAGGTGACTTTTGAAGGTGGCCATTTCGATTTGCGTCACGTGCTCTCTGCCCATTTGCTTCCACGGCTGAACCACGTCTTGCGATTCGCCGGAGCTCTTTCTTTCTGAGTTGATGGTACACGGGGTCGATATCGATGCGCATGTTGATCGAATTATTAGAGGAGTACCATGCTTCTAGGAACTCTCTTCCTTTCTGTGTTGTTGTTTGAGCTAAAATCACTGTTTGGTTCCAATTGAAGCTATGTCCCTCCTCATCCACATGCGCTGAGACAAGAGACGATGCATAATGCTTTTTACAAGCCCTCTGATGTTCTTGTATTCTTGTGGATAGTTTCCTTCCTGTCTGCCCCACATAGTTCATTTCACAATTATTGCAATTTATTTTATACACGACGTTTGTTCGTTCCTGTGCATTCCTAATGTTCTTTGAGTTTGATATTTGTCTTATCAAAGTAGCAGTTGGCTTATGAGCGACCACGATGTTGTATTGTTTGAGCAATCTGATATGTTCTTCACATACGGCAAAACGACCCTCTTGCTTGCATTTGGTATCGGCTCGGTGTTCATAAATTTATGGTTTAGACATCTGCGAATGAAACTGCGTGGGTTTCCATTGCGCTCGAACGAATCGAATAGGTGTTTCTCTTCTTCCCGTTTGGCTTCCACTGTACTGCAGTGTGCTTCAATCCTGCGAAATAGTGTCCGCACGCAACTTATTTTGTGGCACTTTGGGTGGTTGCTGTAGAAGTTCAAAATTCGATCCGTATGTGTCCGTTTCCTGTGAACGGGTGTTTGAAATTCACCATCGTTTGTTCTGGTCACCAACACATCCAAGAATGGGAGCATGTTTTCTGCCTCTAACTCCATTGTAAACTGAATCCCATCCATTGCATTGTTGAGCAGTTGGTTTGCGATTGCTACTTCACTGCGTTTCAGTATTACAAATGTATCGTCGACATAGCGTACCCACAACTTCGGGTTAATAGCTGGTAGTAGATCTTCTTCCAACTTTTGCATGACGAGCTCAGCGATCAGACCTGATACTGTTGATCCCATCGGTGCCCCCTTCACTTGCTCGTAGATCTCTCCGTTGAACGAGAAATAAGTTGTGAGGCATAGTTGGAGAAGCTTGCAAATGCTTGCACTCGTCATACTCCCAATTTTCTCATCTCTGTTGTTCATGCGTTCTATGATGGCTTCTTTTGCCAGTTGCAAATTGACAGATGTAAATAAAGCGGTGACGTCGAAGGAGACCATCGTTTCGTCATGATCTATATGCAGGTTCTTGAGCTTCTCTAGAAATTGCTTGGCGTTGTTTACGGAGTGCTGCGAACCGTTGAGTAGATGTTTGAGGCGCCTCCACAATTCCTTCGCCAGGTTGTAGGTGGGTGTACCTGGAAGTGAAACAATTGGCCGCAACGGAGCACCCTCTTTGTGTACTTTTGGGAGCCCGTAGAATTGGGCGATGTTCGAGTCACGGGCCCTCATTTTATTCCTTTCAATTTCTGTAATTTCTTTCAACGGTTGTAGTTCATGTAATGTTTGGTTTGTTTGGTTTGTTAGCTGCGATGTCGGATCGTAATTAATGCGCCTGTATGTGCTTGTATCGTTCAGAAGTCGTTTTGCTTTCTCAATATAGTCTGCCTTATCCATTATGACTGTCATACGTCCTTTGTCTGCAGGAAGGATAACAATTGTCTCGTCGGAACTCAGGGCTTTCATTGCTACGCTCTGCTCGCCGTTGGGAGGATTTTGCTTGCCGGCAAGCCTCTACAAGGCAGCAGCTAGCCTTCCTCCATGATTGCTTGCGAAGAGACGTTCTTCCTCGCGGTGTCAACTACAGACCGCCGCTAAACCATCCCAGGGCTTGGGATGTTGCACGTCAGTTCGGAAAACGCATGGTACGAATAATCGTAGCAAGAAATATGAAAGATATCTGGATGTAGAGCGAGCCAATTGTTTGCAAACCGTAGGACAATAACTGACAGAACAGTTACAGTTGGCAATCGAACGCAGAGCAAACAACGCGGGAATGAAGAAGCAGGCCGCGCTTCATGGAAAGATGTCAAAATTGACCACCTGCCAATACGGAGTTGACAACGATCGCTGAATCAGGAATCTTTCTAACAGACCGCTGAGTGAGACTGAGCAGCAGATATTCACCAAAGGATTGAACTACAATATCAAAGACGCGGCAACCACGGAGTTTTTAGCGGATTTCGAAAACGCTCTACGGTCAAATGGACTTGGAGAAGAGATACAGGAGCAAATCCGACACACAATCGTCCCTGCCATGACACACGTCAAGCAATACAATGTCCTATCTCGACAAGAGCACGAAGCAATGAAAGCCCTGAGATCCGACGAGTTAATTGTTATCCTTCCTGCAGACAAAGGACATATGACAGTCATAATGGATAAGGCAGACTATATTGAGAAAGCAGAACGACTTCTGAACGATACAAGCACATACAGGCGCATTAATTACGATCCGACATTGCAGCTAACAAACCAAATAAACAAAACATTGTATGAACTACAACAGTTGAAAGAAATTACAGAAATTGAAAGGAATAAAATGAGGGCCCGTGACTCGAACATCGCCCAATTCTACGGGCTCCCAAAAGTACACAAAGAGGGTGCTCCGTTGCGGCCAATTGTTTCACTTCCAGGTACACCCACCTACAACTTGGCGAAGGAATTGTGGAGGCGCCTCAAACATCTACTCAACGGTTCGCAGCACTCCGTAAACAACGCCAAGCAATTTCTAGAGAAGCTCAAGAACCTGCATATAGATCATGACGAAACGATGGTCTCCTTCGACGTCACCGCTTTATTTACATCTGTCAATTTGCAACTGGCAAAAGAAGCCATCATAGAACGCATGAACAACAGAGATGAGAAAATTGGGAGTATGACGAGTGCAAGCATTTGCAAGCTTCTCCAACTATGCCTCACAACTTATTTCTCGTTCAACGGAGAGATCTACGAGCAAGTGAAGGGGGCACCGATGGGATCAACAGTATCAGGTCTGATCGCTGAGCTCGTCATGCAAAAGTTGGAAGAAGATCTACTACCAGCTATTAACCCGAAGTTGTGGGTACGCTATGTCGACGATACATTTGTAATACTGAAACGCAGTGAAGTAGCAATCGCAAACCAACTGCTCAACAATGCAATGGATGGGATTCAGTTTACAATGGAGTTAGAGGCAGAAAACATGCTCCCATTCTTGGATGTGTTGGTGACCAGAACAAACGATGGTGAATTTCAAACACCCGTTCACAGGAAACGGACACATACGGATCGAATTTTGAACTTCTACAGCAATCACCCAAAGTGCCACAAAATAAGTTGCGTGCGGACACTATTTCGCAGGATTGAAGCACACTGCAGTACAGTGGAAGCCAAACGGGAAGAAGAGAAACACCTATTCGATTCGTTCGAGCGCAATGGAAACCCATGCAGTTTCATTCGCAGATGTCTAAACCATAAATTTATGAACACCGAGCCGATACCAAATGCAAGCAAGAGGGTCGTTTTGCCGTATGTGAAGAACATATCAGATTGCTCAAACAATACAACATCGTGGTCGCTCATAAGCCAACTGCTACTTTGATAAGACAAATATCAAACCCAAAGAACATTAGGAATGCACAGGAACGAACAAACGTCGTGTATAAAATAAATTGCAATAATTGTGAAATGAACTATGTGGGGCAGACAGGAAGGAAACTATCCACAAGAATACAAGAACATCAGAGGGCTTGTAAAAAGCATTATGCATCGTCTCTTGTCTCAGCGCATGTGGATGAGGAGGGACATAGTTTCAATTGGAACCAAACAGTGATTTTAGCTCAAACAACAACACAGAAAGAGAAGAGAGAGAGAGAGAGAGAGTTCCTAGAAGCATGGTACTCCTCTAATAATTCGATCAACATGCGCACCGACATCGACCCGTGTACCATCAAATCAGAAAGAAAGAGCTCCGGCGAATCGCAAGACGTGGTTCAGCCGTGGAAGCAAATGGGCAGAGAGCACGTGACGCAAATCGAAATGGCCACCTTCAAAAGTCACCTGCCCATGGATAACGGACTGACAATTCATTAAGCAGCATTATACACTGTCTGTCACTGCACTGAAGATGCCACCTCGCATGGTGGTGAAACGTATGCGATCTCTTAACCAAGCTCGGAAAAACGATCAACAGGTGCGCAACCAAACTGGGCTACCAGTGTTCCAAATTATTTTGAATACCTTGGTAGCTGTCACTTCTGGTGGTCGCGTTGCTGAGTTAGTTACCTCGCGTATCATCAAGGTCCATATGGCCCAACAATTTTTACCGACAGCGAGTTATCGGCCTGTCAGTGAAAGTTAACGTGTATAGCGCTGTGATAATGCCTATGTTATGGTATGGCTCAGGGAAGTGGCCCTTTTACAGTGAAGACCTTAGACGCTTTACAGTGTTTGCTTACAGATACTGACGGGGTATTGCTCCCATCTGGTGGGAACATCGGGTGATCAATGCTGAGGCTCGCCTGTTAGTTTTTGGCAAGAATCCCTTTGGTGCCTCCGTAAAATGTTTGCTTGAGATCAACCGTTGGGTAGGTCATGCCTATCGTATGCTCGTCGATTGGCTTCCTCTGTATGCTTTGCATGACATCGCTGCACCGGGTTGCGCGGACCCGTGAAGTAGCCAGTCGATGGCTTCGCATCATGACATGAAGAGATGACTAAAAGACTTGATCACGCTGGATTGGATCTTCAGAGTGATTCACATCAGTGCTTAGTGATTCCATCAGACATCGCGCAGACGTCGGTGTTCCTCTAATCGGTTTATTTCATCTGGTTGTTTACTTTCCATCACGATTAGTCTTGCTCACTTCCAGTTTATTTCCATTTTTTTCTATTCTATTTCCTTTCGATCTCCTTTTCTTTCTGTGGTTATTCTGGCGATGGGAGTCGTGTCAATTGGATCCACCGCACTTTAGTGGCGGATCATAGTTGTTCAACTGATCTGAACTGAACCAAGCCTACCCTTCGCCAAGGGACTGGCGTGCGCTACCGTTTCTTTCTCCTTCTACGATATCATTCGCGGCATACGGTTCCGGAATTGCCTGTCACTGTAGGCTCCATAGGACAGTCACAGGACGTCTGCGCCTACAGGGACCATGGTTGGCTTGCGCTGCACCACCCACAGCTCCATCCACACACACCATATCCAGTGTAAACCCGAATGAATAAAACCGGGAGGAATGTGGATGGGATCCACGTTTCAACAACAGCCGACCCACACTCCTTCACACGCAAACACAAGCACACTGTATTTGGTGAATCAAACGCACACAAGGTGGTGGCTGGACCGTATTCCGCTTCACACACAAATCATGTGCATAGAACCACTCTTCGAGCGTAATACTATCACGAGGACCGTGCATCCCGTCCGCTCCAGCATCAACCAACTGTCTCCTGGAGCCAGTATAGACGAGGTAATGGGTAATAGACAGGTAGTCACCTTGTCAAGATACATGTCAAATGCATCCACACCGAGGATGTCAAGCGACAGTCAATGACTCGAAATGACAATATCAACTAAAATATATCGAATAAAGCATACGGATATGTCGACATAACTCTTCGTTAAATTATCATGTAAAACAATTTGGTTAACAACCTATCCGCGAAAGATTCAATATGGCAGAAAAAGATGTAAAAAGAGATATGCAACCAACTCGGATAATTTTAAAGAAAAAACACCTTTTGTTTAAACGACGCGTGTAGGTAAATATGATTCTTCAGATAGATAGTAAATGCATTAGCAAAGTAAGTATTAACAAAACATAGCTTCCCTAATCACCTGTATTAAAGCAACTCAGCACACAAACACGAGGTCAGTAAATCGAATGCAGCGTACTTACCAACACTGCGCCGGTTCTGCCTACCTTCTCAGCAGCACCCGTCGTCGTTTGGATGCTGGTTCCGAGTGGCCTCGCTCGTGGCTCACTAGCCCTGCCTGACTCAGGCACTCGCGGCTGCATGTGCTACAACACCAAGTGCCCGACGTCGATGGAGTACACACCATCTCTGCCTGTTGCTTCCGCACCAGCCGTTTCTTCTCCGCATGCACGAGGGATTTCTCTTGCACCTCGGCAACTGCCTTCGTGATTAGATCGCGCCATGTACGCCGATCAACCGCCTTCGATTCCCAACACTTGAAATCAGCATTAGAACATGATAGACTCACCTTGATCATGTCCTGGTAACGTAACCGGTTTTCCCACGGGTCGCTTCCCTGCACTCAGTTGGTCCTAAAGCAACTGGCTCAGTATCCGGGTTGAATCCAAGCGCCGAATATGCCCAAGTCACCTCAGGTGCCTCAGCAAGATTATGCGGTCCACTGCTACGATATACCAGTGATATTATGACACGAGTATTTGTGATGCTCACGAGCTCACTAACTATGCACCTATTTTACAGTCTTCATATTCTTTCTTATGGGTTCTCTGCCGGCGAATGTGTTTTGCCTCATCCGCGTGACTTTGATTCCATGCTACCTTTGTACCTCCACTAGCTCCAACGGACAGTTGAGCTCACTGCACCACAGTACTCTCCCATACTTCACACTGACTAGCTTTACCTCTCCCTCTCCCTCCCTCTCTCTCTCTCTATATATATATATATATATACTCTTGAATCAGTCTACGAATAAACAAAGAGCCGTCAAAAACCATGGAAATCTAAGGAAAGTACAATCGTCATAAAAGAAAACCGAACACAACACAGGGAAATCCATGGTTTCGTCAGAGGGCAAGATACTACCCGGTTGCCCATGCCCAGGTACGGTGTTGACTTAGGGGACACTACCTCGTGGCTTTGGCTAAATAACCTACCCGCCAAGCAGCGGAGCGAATTCAGGAAATCGCGCTCATTGGGAGCCAGTGACTGCTCAGTTCAAACGCCTTTTCTCTGGTCGGTTGACAAACAGGGACCGAATCCTACCCACAATTTCAGCTTCGCGTTGCTGGAATGCGATGCTCCGCCCTAGTGAAGCAACGGGCAGTGACTATTTAGTGGCGTGTCACATCCGCCACGTCACAGTATTGTTAAACGGACATATGTGGCCTTTATAGGGGAAAAGCTTGCAAGGCGAAGACCCACCACGTCCTGGAAAACTGCCGCCGAACTATTTGCTTTAACGGGGTAAACTGGAATCACCTAACTTGCACCACGAGGCGGTTGTTCGGCAAGCAAGCCGTAGATATTAGTACGCATAAACTATCCATCTTAGTCGGTGAAACTGGTGTTCTTGCTGTTTCTCCGAAACGTTTTCTTTTTGCTGCCCACCAGTTCTTTCACGTAACTATGACTCCCGTCCTACTCTATCATTGGCCCCAGTCATGCTGCTCCTATCTGAACCAACTGACCACTTCACACGGTTTTCCCACGCACGCATTGTCAAACTTTACGGAATTCGGATCGATGTTGGTTCGTCGGATTCTAAACACTGAGTGGGCGATGAAATAGCCCATCGTCCACCAGATTAACCCAACAAGCGAGACGAATGCGAAGCCCCACTGTCGCACCGCGGAGAGATTGACAAGCCTGGCGTTTATTGAGAGCGCTTATCCAAAAACAACACAGGTCTTACCTGTGTGTATTTATGCCACAACTCGCCTGGTAACTTCTGTCCTGGATCACAGTGAGGCAGCGAGCAGCAGTGTGGGCACGTGGCTTGCTGTATAGCAACATTGGCGCACTCAGTCTGGGCGACTGAAGTCCAGACGTGGTCTACGCAGTCTCGTGACCTGCGCATTGGCAATCACGTTCACGGAGTCATGTGCGAACGTGTGCCAGCCGATTGTTCTGAGAGTGCCTCATCGGTTTAGCTCGTGATTTGGGGTTGGTGTGTCCGTTCGTTTTATGTCTTCGTTTGCAGGAATGTGGCGATGTGCTTCTCGTGGTCGTTGTGTGTGCCCTAACAGGGTGTTTCACGGTCTTGACTCGAAAACGATTCCACCATTGCCAGTCGCCAAATGGATACGGCGTTTGACATGTACTCCACAGGTCGCCGGTTCCAGCCTGTATCGACGCAGGCGACCTCGTGCTGGTGTCCAAGTACAAGTGAAGCATTGGCGTATTGCTGATACCCTCTACCTGATGCTTAAGTGAAGCGTTTGCACTGCTACGGACGTATGAATGATGTGACCGCTGTACTTTCATTACTAGAAGATTGCCTGTATTTGTCTGCTGATTCTCGTGAACCATTTCTCACATCTAATCAGACAACTGATTGAATACTGAATAGAGATAGCAGAGAACGAGAAGAGATGCGTCTGTGTTGCTCCATCGATATATTATCGGGCGCGCACGCGGAATAACATCAGTTATTACCGCGCACTTCCATCGCAATTCGGCTGTGAGACGAAATCTTAATCAAGTGTGATACATTATCGATATCTGTAATCCGCAAAGTGGGTGTCTAGGAATTTCTTGAATTTCGACAGATTTCACTTTGACTGTTTTCTCTGAAAATCTGTTCCACTGTTTCATTACTTGATGCTCGAATGTTGCGGGTGAGCTATCTGCCTCAGGTCCGGTACTGCAGACTTATGCCAGTACCCGCGAGTGCTGCTTGGTGCGCGCACATGCAGAGGCGGACTCAGCATAGGGAATTCATCCATATCTTATGTCCGGTAGGTCATTGAGATCCACTCGAAACAGACGATACGACATAGTGTACAGCTCTAGTCGTCTGCATCGGCCAATATTACTTTAGTTCGTCATCTGATGTCTAATGCAGCAGATCACCCAGCATCTCCTTGGTGTACCTGTTGAATTCGATTCGTCTCCATGAGTCGGACGTATGCTCCGTATGCTATCGGGCTGGTTTCGTCTATATGCGTTGCTTGCTACAGTGCTTCGCCCATTTGTCTACAGTACCAGGTGTTCAGTCATTAACATAGCAGAAGAGCACCAAGAGATGCACCAGAAGACTGGGTTATGTTGGTTACTATCATCTTCATGAACGGATAGGGCCCTCTGATCGGCCATATCAGTGATCGGGCAAATTACCGCATATGACTCTGTTGTATCGTTCTCTGATTTCTGACTAACTATGCAGTCTGGTGCTTGCAGTTCTGGTCTACTTCCTCTGCATTGTTATTATTATTCTTACTATTATTGTTCTTATTATTATTAAGACATAATAATTCCTTCAGCAAAGTGTGTCAAGGCAACCGGACCCATTGCACTTCGGTGCACGAATCGCAGTTGATCTGTGGCATGGACAGAATGTTCAGAATATTATCTAGAATCGTTGTAGACGAATTGAATGTTGCCGCCATTCACTTTTCTGTACATCTGAGCTGCGTTGAACTTGGTAGATTGGCATGGTGTATGACGTTGTCTGTAAAAGAATTTGGTACTCGAAAAATATACCGTCATCATTCAGGCTTTATCCAAGTATATGTTGGAAGAGTGAAGGCTTACGGTCAGCTCTCTCCACCTTCCTCTGGCGCTAGCGACGTGCCACGGGGATGCTCCATGTCCCCGTTTCTCTACAACTTTGCGACTGTTGGTCTGGAAGATCCCCAGGATTTTGGCGTAGAGCTTTATCCAGGTAACCGCGCGAATGACTTGGACTATGTTGGTGATGTCGCTTTGCTCAGTGACTACCAAAAGTTTATGCAGGTCATTCTAGACCGCTTTACAATTGAAGCAACCAAGTATGGCACGACCTTGGCCTCATCGAAGTTCATAGTCCTACTCCATTATTGGCGTCCATCTGCTCAAGTACTGATTATTGAAGGCGTGCATCTTGAACTAGTAGATAGCTTCAGCTACATTGGGAACTGCGTTTCTTCCAATGGCATTCATTGGAAGCGCGATTTCTCTCTGTACTGTCAAATCACGATCAGCTTTTGCTTATCTGAGACATTTGTGGCGTCGTGACATTTTACTCTCGATAAAGGGCAAGGTCTACAATACCTATGTTTATGCGATCCTGATATACTTATTCGAGTCCTAGCCGATCCGTGTAAGTGATTTGCGTCGAATTTCGGCCTTTGACAACGGTTGTCTGCGGAGGATAGCTCGTGTGTGGTGATAACATCACGTTTGCAACGACGATGGTAGACGTCGCGTCCTGGGTAATGCGATCCTTACTCGCGATAAGCTAATATCGTTGTGCCAACTGAGATGGCTGGGTCACCTCCAACGCGCTGTATTCGCTCACTCTCGGCCGCACTGGGATAAATCGCGCGGTGGTCACCGTACCACAGGCGTTAATTTCACATACGGCCAGGCATCTGTCAAAGCGAATCGCTAAGCACTGCCCGGGGTCGGAGGATTTTACAGTGCCATCATGGAGCATTTGTTTCAAAGTGGACACGAAATCCAACCAGTCAACTCATTCAAATCCTTCTACACTGTACCCAACAGGTAACGCCTCTTGAGGACGGCTGTGGCTATTGCCATCAGAGTGATGCATCCGGAGTTGTGCCAGCGCTTTTCTTGCTATGTCTAAGCACCAACTCCTCGGCATCGGGCACTGGCGGCGGTCAAGCGCGATCTTCGCGCTATCGGCTGCTGTAACGCTTGTCCTCAGTTGATCGACACGAATATCGCTTGAATGTGACCGCACCGTTCAAATCCTCCCCAGTCACCTATTCTCAATGCGGCCTACACTGGCTCACTGTGTTGAGCTTTATTTTCCTTCTTATAAGTGTGCCTGCGTGATGAGAAGTATTGAAAAGATATCTCTGCAATCTTGAGTTCTTAATTAGCTGTTTGTGGTGGTGTGTTCTTGACAACGTGTACGCGCCTTAAACCTGAATATATGCCTAGCGCATTAAGGTTTTCTGGCAAGTCCCCTTTCTCTCCCTTTTATTGTTTTTCATCCCGCAGGTCCTTGTAGTTGTATGGCAGCAAAGCATTACTTCAAATGGCTAATTTACTGCTGTTGGTGATGACGAATCGACTGGGAACCTTAGTGGGATTGCAAGGGCTCATGAAATGGAAAAAGCCAGTGCTTTTGGGAACAACCGAATGCTATTCCAACTCATCCGGAACAGGAATCCGAGAAAGCCGCCAGTTAGGGAAACAATAGCTGAGAAAGATGGACAGTTGATCCATTCTCAGCGTAGTTGGCTAGCCCGTTTGGCAGAACATTTTGAGGAGCAGTTCAGCAGGCATGCTGCGACACTGCAGCTTGCCAAATCACCTGAGCCGACTTGGGAAGTAGATGTCACACCCACTATGGTAGATATTCCACATGAGCCCGCTGTGTTTGAACGAAACAAGTCTCCTGGACCTGGCGATCTTCCTGTATCATTGCTGAAAAACGGTGGTGACTCTTTGTTGGCTTGCTTCTCTATTTAACACGATTTGGTACACTAAAGAGATGCCTTCAGACTGTCATCTGTCGTGCCCATCTTCAAGAAGAGACAGCGCACTTTGTGCGAGAATCGCCGAGGCATTAGCCTTGTTTCCATTGCATCCAAACTTCTCACGAGTATCATATGTCGATGACTTACTAGTCCCCGTGAGAACCGAATCACTGAAAGCCAGGCTGGCTTCCACCCTGATGGTGGTTGTATCGACCACATACTTCGTCTAGTTTTGGGGCAGTGACACATACGGACGACTGACTATGGTGGTTTCCCTTGACAAAAGCTGTCTTTGGCTCTCTTGATCGAGACAGGTTGTGGCACTGCGTGTTCATGAAGGCTGTGCCAGTTAAATTCCTTTCCATTATGTAGGTTCTCTTCCGTGACTCCCGAGACCGTGTAAGGGTCTACGGACAACTGTCTCCTGAGTTCACCCCGTCAAGTGGCTTTCCCCAGGATTGTCCTATGTCCTCTCCTCTTCAACTTTGTTATCTAAATAGTCATAAGGGATTCCGTTCTTTCAGACTCTACTGGGGTAGAAGTTGTGCCAGTTGACCGACTGATAAATCTGGGGTATGCGGACGATATATCTCCCTTTGCGTGTGACGCAGTGGCTATGCAAACACTACTTGATGGACTGACGCATAGCTTTACACACTGGTATTTGCTTTGCACCTTCAAAGTGCTAATTACTGTTGCAGGACTGGACCGACACGGCTGCGTTTCTATCTCTCACCGAACAGCCACTGGAAGTGTTGGATCGGTTCACTTACCTTGATAGCTGTCACCTCTGGTGGTCACATCACTAAGAAAGTTACCTCGCGTATCAGCAAGGTCCTTGTGGCTTTCCACAGGCCCAACGGTCTATGCACACGGCGGGATATCAGCCTGTTACTGAAAGGTAGGGTGTATAACGTTGCGATATTGCCAGTGTTATTGTATGGATCAGAGACCTGGCCAGTTCACGGCGAAGACATTAAACACCTGACCATGTTTGACCACCGATGCTTGCGTAGTATTGCTCACGTCTGGTGGGAACACCAGATGAACAATGCATCAGTTGGTGCATCAGTTGGTTTTCAGCAAGAAGCCTTCTGATGCCTCTAATGTTGGCTGAATCTTAATTGCTTACTTTGGCTAGGCCGTGTCCTCCGTATGCTCATTGACCGATTTCCTCGGGGGGCATCATACGCAGTGACTGCACCAAGTTGGATGAAACCGTTAGATGACCAGTCCATGACGTGGCATCGATGCATGAGGAAATTTACTGAGAGATTTGGTCAGGCTGGTGCGTGCCGTCTCCCTGGATGGGTGTCTCGGAATGGTCCGCACCAATGGTTGGAGACCGTATCATACATGGCGCAGTCACGCAGTCAATGGCGTTCCTGCATTCGGTTTCTTAAATCTGCTTGTTAATATTCCTTCCATTTTGTCTAATCCAACGCACCACGTTCTTGCTTACATTTTCTTAACATTCCATTTACTTTTATCCCCACTATATTACCGTTATTTTTTACTGTTCTTCTGGCGATATGATCCGTGTGTTACGATTGCGTAGATGCCTGATAAGATTGTCACTGGTACGGTTGGAGCACGCCTACGGTAACGGCCTGGAACGCTGACCAGTCGAACGGATTTGCGCTGACCTGATGGCGTTAGCTTAGTTCGGGGTACGCGCTGGTGAGACGGAAATTGAGCGAGCGTGAGACCGATCCTAGACGCACCTATTCGGGTAGACGCTGAGCCCTCGGAAAGGACGCATACGAGAGGGGGTTACGGTAGACACGCACTAGTGACTTAGACGCGAACGCTGGCCGGCTAACGACGCACACATAATCACGTGACTGACCGACTCGTAACTAAGGCGAAGAGGAAGCAAGATTGGTGGTCCTCTGAAGGCTCTTTTACGACCAACAAAGGGCGAATCACAGCCGATGTAATGGGTTAGTAAGTTATGAAAAATTACTACCACGACGGGGTGGTAGTTTATAAACGAATATTGTCAACAGGTGCGCAGTTGGGCGGCGTCTCGGAGTGGCTGAACGCTGCTGCGTTGTGGGGAGGAATTGGACCCCGCTTTCCACAGCCATTATGCCGAAGATTCTGGCGTGTTTTTGCTGGGATATTTGACGGGCCCGCAACACTGTGGCAACTGAATCCACCGTACTTCAGTGCTTGGGTCATAGTTGTTCAACTGAAATGCACTGAACTGAACTGAAGACAGCCTTTCTTCGCACCAGAGACAACATCAAAGTCATCGGAGGTTTGTCCACAGAGCTGCACCCTTGCCCGCATACCACTGTGCATTCTATTAGACTTACAAACTTGGGCAACCGAACTTACCAAACACCAGCCACAGTGCCTCACGGTTCACCGTATCAAATGCCTTGGTGTAGTCTGCAAACAGCGAGTAAAATTACTGGTGTTACTATCTGCATTTCTCCTGCAACTGACGACTCGCGAACACCATATCTATGGTGCTGCTGCCCGAACGTCGTCCGCATTACTCTTCCGCCACATTTGGTTCAACGACCTGAGTGAGGAGGCGGTTGAGCAGGATACGGGCGATCACCTTCGCCACACAACAGCAATTTTATGCCACGATAATTCCTGCAACATTTCTTGCTTCCTTTGCCCTTGTACGGTGGTTGCACAAGGGCATCCTTCAAATCTGCTGACACTTCCTCTTCAATCTACATGCGTTGCTCCAATTGGTGCAGCGCATGCGTCAACGCGAGGCCGCCGTGTTACAACACTTCAGGCAGTATTCCGTCGGCTCCGGCGCACTTGCCACACCGCAGCTGAGCACTTGCTCTTTGCGTCTCATCCATTATCGGTTGGTTTTCAAGACGCATCTACATCTCTCGTTACCACAGCCCGTGCAACGCAGTGCAGTCAATCTCTGTACGGTTGATCAAGCGACAGTGTTTTCGCCAGCTCTACATTCTGTATGTATGCAGCGCCTGAAATAGAATCAAGCAGCGTCCTCATCGGCTGCAAACTAGGTCCATACAACGCCTTCAAAGAGCCGAAGAATTCTTTATGTTGGCGGTGTTTGTCGTAGCATTCTATAGGCTTTGCCTTCTCCGTCCGCCATGCGTTCTTGATGCGACGGAGCTCTCGGGTCAGTCGCCGTCGAAGTTTGCGAAAATAACTGTCCCTGTTTGAGTCGCCGGGGTCCGCCACATGTGCAGCGAATCCTTCATCTCTGACAGCAATACGCCAGTGGTCGCACTGTTGTCATCAAACCAATCGGGCCACTTGCAGTTCGCGAACTCGATCGTTTCCTCGGCCACAGCCGTCACCTGTTCACTAGCTCCAGCTCTATCTTCTTCTCAGTAGTACGTAGGAATAGAACGTTAAACTTGCACCAGTTCACGGCAAAGAAGCACTAAATAGATTTACGAAAATATATGTACAATTTGGCCCACACCCACTTGTGCTCAGTGCCACCCTCAGCTCCACGCAGTACGTGTCATGCGCATGCCACGCTGGCGTATGATGACAGTCTCGCAGGCGATCGTGGCCACTCTACAGGAGCGTCCAAGTAGCTTTATCACTCGCACCCAGTGCAAACCGGGTGTTCGTGATCGTCAGGCCGTGAGTGGCGCACAGTGAAAGCAGTCGGTCACCGTTCCCATTGGCTGAGCCAATACCATACGGACCGATTACGTCTGTCCATACTGGTGCATCACACCCAACGCGCTCACTGAAATCACACTGTAAGAATGGCCGGTCGTTTCTCCGCACAGACTGTATCACGGAGGATAACTGAGCGTAAAACTGATCATTTGTGTCATCAGGATAACACATGGTGGGGCGGCAATTTAAATCCCGTACCGCGCGAGTTCCATCGCGACCACTACCGTGCGTCTTCTGGGAATCACTCGAGTTCCGGTCGAGTAGTGTGCACACGTTCCAGCACCCGATGTTGAGCGCTTTTCACGAAGGCAAACGATTTCGCCGGGCAATCGGGCGGGTGTTTAGCTGACTTGGAGGAACTAGTGGGTTAGTTGAGATGGGTACGAGGAGAGTATGTACATGGGGAGGAGAAAGAAGGGAATCGCTATCGGTAGCATGTTTTTGCTTATCAACTTCGCTGTATGCAGCAGATGTGGCGATCCTTTTTCTAGTGTGACTGCGCGACTGCCGATGCAGCATGGAATTGTTAGTATTGGCGTGATTCATGATTTCTTTTTGGACTGGAATACTGCCCAGGCACCCACACTTGACGGGAGAACGAGTCGGGTCTTCAGCCAAAGCCTTTGATTAGACATACTCCTGAAAGGCAGCGAGGCGTGCGCCATGAGTCCGTGAACCAACTCACGCGGAATTATATGTATTGACTCTCAGCTGGGAGCAGGTTGTAACCCAACTCCCACCCAGCGGTCGGCACGAGGAGGGATCCATGACATGAGTCCACGGCACAACATTGGGAGCATCGACTTGACGATCTGTCAACCTGTTACCAACACAAGCCTCTGCGCACCGTAGACTATATCGCCTATATATATATATATATATATATATATATATATATATATATATATATATATATATATATATATATATATATATTGAAGGCTGACTTAACCAAGCACTCCTGACTGTAGCTACCTATTGTAATCAGTCACTTTCTCACTATCGGCAGCACTAAAACCCAACATTTTTATAAAAGTGTATAAGCAGTATGCCGATACACCGTACCATCCATTCGCTAATACGCAGCCACGAGCAGACGCCTAAACCAATTCGTCACCGGCCGGTCGCTTGGTGTTCCTCTTCTTTACTGCGCTCATGTAATTACGCCGATCGCTCAAGGCTTACTTGGAAGAATGCCTGCCAGACTGTACATCGTCCAACTTAATTCCTCTGAAACTAGATCCTGCATTGCTATATTCCACTTTGTATTGCATTTTAGTGTTCGCCCCGAAAGTCGTTTCCATTGGGTTTGAACAACCGGTCGAATTTTTGGGGCTGAGTTTCATGACACCGATAATTAAATAAGCCTGTGTCATACTGTTTATTGCGACGAACCGTTGGGAGCACCTTTGAAGGGGCCACCTTGACTCATATCCACTGGTGCATTTCAACTCGGGTGATGATCAACGGCTAACTTGGCTACTTTCCTCTTCATTCAACAAACTTTGACCTATTTACTCGCTAAGACCATTGTCACCGGATTCAACTAGATGTCTCTAGGTGGGCACGATATCTGAACAAAAATGTTTCATTCGCACTAAGCAGAGAGACCAAGGCGCTGCCTTGTTGGCACTATTATATGTGCACAGGGGATATCGACAGTCTCAATACACTTGCATCGATAGCGGTTGGAACATTAGGCTCAGCTCCTCCTTCACTTTTAATTTCTTTTACTTCCAGAAACAATCGCATATTTGATACTTCTAAGTTACAGAAGAACACTGTTCTGCCCTACTTGTGGTGGAATTCTCGGCTTCAAATCCCTCACGTCTCATAGGTCTCACACAACACTCAGTACTCAGTTTCCCTCATCATTTCGCTTTTGATCCATAGATAACTTGCTTGTCTTTGTTCACACAGATTTAACCGTGCTGCAGTTTTGGTCGTATACGTTCTGTTCGCACGATTTTCCTTTGATTTCTGGCTTTTACACTTTCCCTCTTTTATGTTGTATTCTGCAATTTATTAGGAATGTGCGCCTGACAACACTTCTCCCCGTCTTTCTGGAACATCTGATTTCTCCACTCTCTCAAGCGGCGATCACTGGATGCCACCTCTTCATAAGGACTATCTTCCAATGCACACTTGTCCTTCGACCCAGTCTGCGCCACCCAACATGTATCTAAATGTGCCAACGGACTTCCTCTACCCAGTTTACTCTCCTGAACATATTCCGTATGGGGTTATCGATCCTGTCTCACCTACTACTGATGAAGGGCCTTCGAAATCCAAGGTCACATGGCAACGGTACCCGGGTGATACCGCAGCGGGTTCCATTCACACACCACCATCGACATTCGCATGGACCGATGCAGCTCTCAATTGCTTTCACTTTATGCATGGTGTGGCACAAGTAAGACACTACGGAGATTTCGCAAATTCTCTCCATACACACTTGCTACTGCCACGACTCTAGTTGATTTACTAAGAACTCGCGCTTCTGAACTCCAGTTTCGAAAAGATCCGCCAAACGACTGTGGCTTCTCCAATCGTAGTCTCTACTGTGTACATTTGTACGTAACGGGTGTAACTCATGGGGGCCAAATTGGTTGTTTTATCCGACAAACTAGCTGCGCACCTTGCCTCTGTTGACGACAGACATGCTAGATTGACTTTGCTTCACCTCATGTGTCCCAATGATTACCTTGGTTAATTGCCTAATCCATTTCTGTAAGTGCTTTGTTTTTTTGGTGACATTTTGAGATTTGTTTTATCAAATCAACTGCCAGGCCAGTTACGTTCGATCACCAGTGCCTTCGCAGTTTGGCTCATATCTGGTAGTAACACCGCGTAAGCAATGAGCTTGTTCGACGTCTTGTTTATGGCACAACAAAGGGAGATGAACCGCTCAGCACCGTTATTTCACGCACCAGCCTGAGATGGCTGGGATACGTGTTGCGCATGCCAACCCACTGACTCCCGCGACGTGCGTTGCTTGCCCAGCGGAGTGTAGATGGCAAAAGAGGAGGGAAGCCAAGCGATGACTTGGTCAAGAGAAATGAAGGCCCTTAGTTCGAAGCTTGCGTCAGTTGGAGTCTCTAGGCTGGATACACTTGTTGACATCGCTAGGAGTGGATCTCAGGGACGTTTATGATGTGAGCTTCCTTGTTTCTTCCCCTACAACCAGATCTCATTTACTAAAAATAATGTAACTTTTTTTGCGGCATAATAGCCAGGTGTCGGTTCTCCGGAACAATGCCCATCCGTTACTGGTGACTCAACCGGCGTGCCTTTGTTGCATTTTTTGTATTGCGACACAATAACTGAGGTGTTTCCACATCTAGCTAACATGTATAATGATAATGATGATGAATTCACCTGCCATATATCCTCTTTAGGCTGTCCGATCGTGCAAGTTTCTACATTCGCTGAGTTTTATTGTAGATCAACTACCTTATCCATGTAGACCTGCGGCTTCTACTGGTTGATTCGTTGTTTCACTCCCCGCCGACGACTTTGTTTCACTTTAATGTGCTAACTCGTTCGAGCGCCAAACTATATGGAACACAGCCATCTTGACTTGCGTCGCCCCCGCCGCCACCGCGTAACCAACTTGAAGAATGGAAACGATGAAAACCGACCGGTGCTGAGCGTCACATTCATCGAACAGTGAAAAAAGCAAGTGTATATAGTCGCTCATCACTCTTCCGGACCTTATTCTGCACTTTTTAGTCGGTTTCTTTTACTATCTTGCCTTATCTCGCACAGGTCACCTTGGAGTTCCCTCCAGCTGAGCACAGTGTTGTTAAGGGACTTAACCCACCGATCGTGGACGGATCGAGGCCTATGGATCGTCCGTTGAGACGTCAAAGGATTTGTTGCCGAACTTCGAATGACTAATTCCGTCATTGCTGATTCAGTGATTTGATCACATCTGGACGGCACTTCACAAATATCGGTCGTCAACTGCGTTGTGTACTCATGTCTGCTCCATGCAGCAAGTCTGTTGCACCGCATCTTTGTACTTTCCTTTGTGCACCTTGATCATAGGTAACGGAAGCTTTACAAGGCTACAGTAGTCCTTTCGACTGGAGCAGCCAACTGGTGATGCGACCAGCGGAGGTGGTGCAGTTGTCTTCCGGTGGTTTTGAATGCTGGTGATTTGTCTTCCGTAGTCTTGTAGCAGCGTTTGGAACGTTCAAAACGCATACCGAAGCATCCAACGCTTCGCGCCAGCCTATTCAGTAGTGTTTGCATGGCAGCTTGGTCCAACTCAGAGGATACTATCATTTAGTGCTCCAAGTTTGATAATTCATCGCTAGGAGGCGCCTCTAGCCCAGAAAAGGCTGATAGGGTGGGAACGGATCACTCATAAACTGGTTATTCACATAGCTGAGCTAAAATGAAACTTGATCTAGTGCCGACGCACACTATTTTTATTTTAATGTAATTGTCTACTATATTCTTCCACTATAGCGACACAGATAGAGGCGAGCAGCCGGATCGGGGGCCATTCTCATGTTAAGGAATATCACTCTGATAGTCCAATGGTTTGGTAGTGTTTGATGGGAAAAAGCATTAGCTTACAGAACCCACCGGATCGCAAATACAAATCAAAATCAAAGTGTTCCGGCGTGGAACGCGAACTGTCTGTAGTCTAAACGTTGCACATCCTTACACTGTTGTGTAGCGTTTAGCACTAAGATGAAAGTCTAGAAGTCTCGAATATCATGATGTCTGGTGCGTTCACCACATATGTTGGTAGTGCATTCCAGTTGGAACAGGTTCTAATAGAGTAAAAATACTTCCCACAATTCCGACGGGAGTGTTGCGTCATTAGTTTCAAGTGATGGCCTTAACAATGTTTTTAAGGGGCTAGGCTCAGCAGTGATGCACATGGGTGCTCACTTTCAGTTAGTATCCGGTATGTGAGGAAGAGATCCCCGCAAAGCCGTCGGTATTCTGTGGAGAAGATACCAAGCAAACTGAAGTACAGTTCGTAACGGAGACCGGATAGTCCACCTTTTACCTTGGTAGCTCTTTGGGTCTGCTCCAAGAAACGAACGTCTCCTTTTAACCATGGGCTTCAGGCCTGAATCCCATACTCAAGGTGGGGACGAATATTCGAGTAAATCAGCGGTGTTACTGGTAGTCGCTCAAGAACACCAAGAGCACGCCTCAAAAGCCTTAAGTTCGAGTTCGTTACATTTGCTGCCCTCGAACATTGGAATGAATGCGCGAACTTTCTTGAACAATGATACTCAAGTCTCTTTCACTGGTCACGTGTTGCAGGACGCATTGTCCCAAAAGCTATGGGCTGTTGTAGCTGCTGCGAGGCGTTAGCAGGTGGCAGGGTTCAGTGGGAGCTGGTTCACAACGTTCTGGAGGTAGGTTAGGTTAGATGTTGTACGCATAGCCCATTGTATCTTAGCATCATCTGTAAATATTTGCTTTGGCGATAGTTTTGCTGGTAGGTCATTGATGTTGACTAAAAAGGGTAGAGGATCGAGGACAGTATCGACTATTCTTACCTTGATTGTTCTGTCGTGCAGTTAACCTTTCAACCAGGTGAGTAGGCAACCGTTGATACCGTAGGCACCAAGCTTTCGGCTTGGCTCGGTCGAAAGTCTTAGTTTATCCCATCTAGGGGGACTCATTCGTCAGCTGCCCTGGTCCATAAGTCCCGATCAAGAAGCAGATTAGTGAAACAAAATCATCTGCGTCTGAAGCCATGTCGGGCATTAGAAATTATTTGCAGATTCAAAATATCAAGTCACTTCATCTGTGATTATCTACTTCGTCATTTTACTTTAAACATGAAGGAGCTAAGGGGTCGGTAGTTGGCAGGATCCGATCGCTCACCGATTTTGTATATCGGAATGATGATTCCATGTTTCCCCTCAGACGGGAATGTATGGGAATCAAACAGACACTAGAAAAGCCTACAAGATGTACTGCTATGGTGGGGCAGGAGTCTTAAGAAAGTTTGAGCGATCTTGTCGATTCCCAGGACACTGCTTTCTCAGAGAGAATGTAATCCGTTTACGACATCTACTGAGGTAAACCGACGATGTTTGCTGTGAAATGATAGAGCGAAGATTCCGTGGTGTTTGTAACCACTGAGCCGAACTGCAGGAGCAGTGCGTTCCCGGTATCCATAACAGTAATCGTTAGACCACTGGCCGTCTTAAGTGGTAGTGTTACAGGCTTAGCCTTTCTTTTGCTATTCACACACCTGTATAGCAGTTTGGTGCTACTCGTAAACTTGTGTCTCATGGTCTCTTGCCATTCCTACTTGTCTGATCTTATAAGTGATGTGCAGTGGTTTCTAATTGCTTTGTAATTCTGCCATGCGGTATCACATGGGCTTAGCGCATGTTGCCTCTAAAGCTCAGCTCTTCTATTGATCCATTTACGTGTTCTGCTTCGGATCCAACTGTTGGTGCGGCATGATACCAGCAATGGTACAACTTTTGAGGCCGCTCATATGACCCAGTTACTTTTGCACTTCAATTCATTCCATTCGTCGTTTGCCGTACTCTGCGGCTGGCGGTCGCAGTCAACAGTTGTGGCTAGGTTGTGTAGTTTGGTATGGTCCGTAATAGTTCGTTGAGTTTTTCGATCTTTATCGATACTCCTGGCATAGCACACAACCAAACGTTGGACTGAATGGTTGCTACTAACTAGTAAAGGGTCGTATGCGATTGACTCAACCATCAAGTCTTCATTAGTCAGGATTAAGTTCAGGAGTGATAGCGTATTTGAACCGCGGTGTCTGGTTGGCCGATGCACATGGTTATACAAAGCTGCCATATTCATAAATCCAGTTTTGCTTTTAATGATAACCCACCGGGGACGCTGATACTACTGAAGGTACCTTGAAGTCGCCCATTATGAGGTAGTGAGAGCACTTTTTGGAATAACATAATGAGGCGCTTTTAACAGAGTGGCTTCGCCATCTACAGACTAGCTTGGGCGGCCTATTGGCAATTGTTAAGTGGCAAGCATCATGCTTCTTCTTCCCTGATCCAACATAACCTGTTATGTGCAGTCGGCAAAATAGTGCTTTGGGAATAACAAGGGAATTTTCGTTAAGGGCCTCACATTTCACGTAATTTTGATAGTAGATAGAAACACCGCCCCCGCGAGATGGACGATCATTTTTAATGACTGATGTTTCACAGAGTTCAATCTCCGTATCTATTATGTCATTTGAGAGCCAAGTTTCAGTCATCGCTAGGATGTCCCTAGTTGCACTCTCATGTTGACGGCATAGTTCCGGAGGTTTAGCATACTACCTTGAGCGTTGGTGTAGCAGCATTGTATCTGTTGACGCATTAAGAGTACTAGTAATGCTGGTCTTTTGACTTATTTTTGAACGGGTATTTGCACTGTCGGCTGATTTGAGGTAGGAACAACCGAATCTGGCTCATTCGTGCCTAAAGTCTTTACTGCTTGAAGAAATGATCCTAATCGTACTTCTGGTGGCCCACGTTTCCAGTTGTCATGCTACGCTTGAATTGCCATTGATACCATCTCGAACGTAGCCAAGGTAACTTTCAAAATTATTGGCTCGCTGCCGTCGAAGTTTGGGAGGCAACTAGACCGGTGACGTCAAAAACGACGACACTTTGCATGTTACAGAGCTATGTGATGTATCTCCATTCTTCCATGTGTTTTTGTCGTTCAGTGTTAGCGGCAGACTCCATTTATGACACACCATGAACCAGTACCACTTTTTCAACTCATTTTGTTGTGACGCGCTCAGTTCGGATTTCCGCTGCTGTCTTTCTACCCATAGCTTATCCGGAAAAATGCGGAAACTAACAGAAGAGTTCACTAGAATGTGGCTTGCTAAGAGCACCTCTTCCAGTTTACTTGTGTTGCCAAATGTTACTCGCTGTAACCGAAATCCCCTCCTCTTGTGGAGATGAGGGATTTCATGATAGTCGTGTTAGACTAGTTGAGAGAACTTTCATTCCGAACGCAAGGTTATCTCAGCCCAGTGGTTTTTCTCGTCGGTTTGTCTACCTTTTAATGATTCACTAGTGGTTTCTGTGATGTTTAAACATATCACTGTCAACGCCCTTTCGTTGCGATTCCTTGTGATCGGAGATTTGTCGTGTGGAAATGATTGTGGACCGCAAGTGAAGACCACAGCAAGACTGTTTATTTGAAACGCCGTTACTCGAACTATCTGTAGTAGGCAAATGTTGCCCGGCTAATCTAACGGTGGTGTTGGCGCATTTCCTGTATAACCTTTTACACCTTGCAGCATTTCATGAGGTTTGGGAGACTTCATCCGGTCTGTCATCACTGCTGTTTGTCACCAACGATGCGCGTTTTTCACTGCACTGTGTAGCACTTTTGCTAGACGGCTTTTGTCTTCTAACATGTTTGGTATCGGGGCTACGTAACACACTAATCTGCGACTCGAGTACAGCGATTTTCCTTCCCAAAACTGCAGCCAGTTGCTTTTGCTCTGCTAACATAGCAGCCAAGGTTTCACCCCTAATCGTAAGCGTTTGAATAATCCTAACTATGGGACCATTTGAACACACGTCACAGAATCGCAAACTATTTATCGGTACGCCGCTCTTTCCGTCAGTTGTCAGGTTTGCTTTTCTTCCGTCATAGGGATTGGCACAGAGCGAGCACATCATTCCTGAGATGATCTCTGAAGGACTTTCGTAACTTCACAGGCGCGTCCGGGCATCCTGCGATGGCTAAAAATGTGGTTAGTTCACCGTAGTGGAAACGAGATTGCTTTTCTCTGCTTCGTTTCACGCAACGGTCAGTACGCCATCACAGAGTGGGATGTCTTTGGGTAGCTTGCAGCCTCTTTAAATGAGCCCAATCGTACGATGACTTTCACAGGACCTCCCTTGGCTTCTGTTCAAAAAATAAAAATTTTGGTTAACACTCAGTAGATATTCCTTCCTTGTGCCAGCTAGTGTCGGAGGGAGTAGCCCGGGCCGTCACTAGTGAATCGCAATTATACTTTGCCAACGATGATGGTACTTCGTCTAAGCAACGCGGTTTACCCCGTTCAGTACCACCATCCGCTGCCGGTTACTGATGACAATCGAACTTGTTTTGCCAATTTCCCAGATGCATTCAGGGGATCCAGCTAGAAGCTCTGGTGTACCAGACCGGATCGATTACTATACAAGTTGCCAAACCTTTTCGTTGTCCACCCGATATCACGTGCAGAATTCAAAAAGCCCAATGTGGTATGGTACCCTTAGTTTGAAAACGGCCTGGTTCCCATGTCAGGGTGACTAGCGAAACTGGTATTGGTCTTTTGCTGCTAGAGTACTTGAAAGGGCAGGAGACGCACATAAAGAAAAGGTACTAGCGATGTTCTGTGTGTAGATCACACTCTTTGGTTGTTCACTCTGAGAGTGGAGTCTATTCCAGTCGTCCTGCTTCTAGCTTGCATCTCAACAATCTAACGCACAACATGCCAGGCCAATTGGAGATCTGCTTAACGGACTGCAACCAAAACCTGCGATCCAATAATCTGACCCCATTAGGCTTATGGGAGTAGGTTTACCTGCTCAACGTGACTGATAATTCTCATCCGAAAGTTTTAATTCTTTAATTAGTCTGTATTCCAGACGAATTGGAACAGTACTTTGCTGTTCCCAACAGCACTGGCCCTCTTCACTTCATTGGCTTTCACCGCCCGCCTGCTTTCTCGATCATTCTGCTGGTCAGCTACACCGTTTCATTACGTTTCGTGCACCGTGAAACCATCTTCAGGATGGAATCGCCTGCTTCATTTCACTCGAAGTATTGACTGCTTCGTGTGTCCACCTCCTGATCTGGCGCCTCAATTTACGCAGACGAACAGCTTCGGTTGCATTCTTCATACCGCATGTGTAACAATTACATTCGGCCTCTTGCTTATCAACTGTCACCGATAGTCCGACTCATCTGTATCACGTAGTTTGTAGGACTTAGGAGTAACTGACAAGTTAACCAGTTTACTGAGGCTTTATCTAGGTTCGCACCAAGGCATGATCGGAGTCAATTTTGGTACTGTCAACCAACCAACCATCTTGTGCTGATGTACATCAACAGGACGCCGGCACATGCTAACGACGCTTCGCTGCCACGCGACCACGACCTGTCGCGCGTGGGCTGGGTATAGCGCAAGGTCACCGGTACCTGCGCGTCTATCAACCGGTGACCTCCGGACTACAATGCAGATGTGTACTCCTTTCGGCCATCGGCCGACTCGTGTTGGGAGTCGGTGTTTCCATCATAACAGTTGCAGTCGATGCAGAGAAGTACCGATCAACAATTTTGATTCTATAAATTTCCTCCCAAACGTCATTCCGATAGCCACTCGAATCTAACCCTCATGTCGCCGGCTGGGATGGCGGTGTGCGACTGTTCGTCACAATACATACTTCAAGTGTGAATTGCCAATAGGATTTTGTTTTGACGGTTCCTGAGTCTCAACCTGTGGAAGCTCTATACGGACACATCGAAAGACCACACGCCTTCTATTGCTGCTGATTGGCAACTACCCTAAGTCAACCTACACGCATGCGACTGCTCGTTGGGATCTAGTCAAAGAAGTTACCTTCGACTTTACTGTGTACTCGACGTTTGAAGTTTTAGGTTTCACGGCGATGCAATACTGACACTGCTCATACTCACTCCATTAACTCAGCAAGGTGTACATAGTCTTCCTTCTTGCGTTCTAATCCAAGTCGTTGAAACCTAGTTAAACCACTGTGGTCTTACATGCGTGTTTCGGAAACGCAACGCCCATCCACTTCTGGAGCACAGATTGTGAGCTACCGTTGCATGTTAGCCCATCTGCATACGTTGAGAAAAAACGCAAACTATGGGAATCCTCTGTTAGCACAAGTTGCGACCTCACAGTTGATGCATCATAGGAAAACTAGCAATAGACTTCTGTAGTCAGGTGATGACGTCCTGCCCTTTGAGCGTTGCTTTTTGTTCCGCATCTTCCACCTTTAACTTTTTACTCAACAGCACGACGCGCATGGCTTATGACGTCCTAACCTAACTACCGTCACAATCCCCTACTCCACGAGACATTAGGAGGCATGTCAGTTTCGAAAGAAAGCTTTAGGAACTCCATGGACCTCTGCTTGCCACACGCAAAATGTTGGAATCGGCATCATGTTTCACTACCACAGTTGGGAGTATTCCACTTTTTTGATCTGCTCAGTTCTGTTATTCCGCCACAGATTCTGTGGTAATTTTACCTGTTCATTTTCCTACAAATTCCGTGCTGCTCATTTGATATCCGCGGTATGGCTGCATTTGATGTGAATGTTCGCAAGGTGCCTACCTGTCTAAGACCCTCCATCTCGATTACTGTCCACATGAGCGCTTATCTTTGCTGGGAGGACGGGGTGCACCGTCCTCGTTGCCGTGCTAGGCTCATACAGTGGTTCCATGCATCCAGTGTGGAGTAGACTGCGGCCCAGTCGCCGCCTTGTGCACCTTTGCTACGCATTATCCCCAAATTAGATAGACAGGAATGCTGCCACTGTGCATGTTGAAGGAGTGTGGGCCGGCTCCCAGTCTTATTCCTTCGGGTTTACACTGGATATCGGGTGTGATTGAAGCTGTGGGTGGTGCAGCACAAGCCACCCATGGTCCGTCTTTAAGCGCAGGTGTCCTTTGGCTGTCCACGTGGAAGCCACAATAACAGGCAAATCCGGAACTGGATGCCGCCAACCATGTGTGTGTAATCACTAACCTACTCTCTTTGGTCACGGAAATCGAGCAAGTTCACTTTGAATTCCTTAGCAGTTCTCCCAGTCCTAATCTTTTTGCCCATTGCACGGTGCAATTAAGACATGCCTTCCAGACACAGTTACTCATTTCACTCCAGAACATTCTATCTATTTTTTGCTAACATCTTTTCTGCAAACCACTTGTTCACCGGGAAGCGCTTGCTCCCGGTATCGATACAAGAAGTGCATCCGCTCTCTAGAACCCCTCTCTGAATGGTGCCTGCCATTTAGATCGTTACTTTTTACATTACTGCATATGAGCTGTGTAATGCTCGGCAGTGATGCTCCTTAAACACCCCCTAGACCTTTAGTGAGTATTTAAAGGATCTTTCGTGTTTTGGAGAGGATTCATCGCGGCTCGCCTCAGCCAGACAGCCGCCACACATCCAGGAAAACGCTAGACGGCCGTTTCATCCTATCGGGATTCATCAGTTGCGCGCATCCGCCGATTCCTTCCCTCATTTGAACCCACGACGTTATGCGACTTATGCCACTGCGTCATGAGTCATGGCAACGGACCGCCATGACTGATATCAGGGCTGACCCCCAGAGCTACGACTTCCTTTGCAAGCCGGTCTGCTGCCATCACCCATGGCTCAGTGGCATAAGTCGCTGACTCGTAAAAGTAATGTCATGGGTTTGCATCCGGCAGGATTCGGCAGGTTTGCGCTACTAACAAGTCCCAGTAGAACGAACCGACCGTCTAGCGCTTTCCAGGATGTGTGGTGACTGCGATGAATCTTTTCCAGAACCCCCTACACTCTCAATCGCTTACCTGTCGCGTTGCTCTCCGTAAATCAAGAAGACTGGTCCGCGATTACGAAGTCGTTTATTAAGATTACGCTTACTTATTTATGCCACTAAGCCATGGGTGATGGCAGCGGACTGCCATCACGTGGACCTATCAACACATTCAAAGATCATGTCTAGCATTTGCGAGAGTCCGTCCCACTGGCTCACCCTTGCTACCTGCATTATGTCGCTGGCTCCATTTTCATTGGTGTACGTTTGTTCGCAACCTTCATCCTGTCTAAAACCATCTCGAACCCCGTTGCTGACTTTCTGGGCGGATTGTACACTTGGCTAGGTTGATCACTCGCCCATTTGGTTCATGCGCTTCTTCCCCTGGCCCCATGACACAGCAAACTTTGGCTCAACTGCGTTCAGCCTATTCGTGGGCTGGCAAAGCAATCCGCTTTTCACGGGTGCGCGCTTTTTCGCCAGACTGAATTGATCCTGTGCATTTGGGACCTGCTGATACCTGATTGGTCGCACGCACACTCAGTGGATGTATGTTCACTTTGCTGTCTGTCCTCGCCGAGGTCGACTTCGGTGTGCGCCGACTATTTACTGCTCGGTTAGCTCATTCCCTTCCGATGACATGCTCGCTTTCTTTAGAGCTAAGTTGCATCTGTTCGGTGCTCCGCAGAATGATGGTGACGTTTGCTTGACCATCTGCCTACCGGTATCATAGCGCTTCCACTGACCATCGGTCTCAGTCATCATTACACTACCTTTGTTACTTTTCTGGGATTCCACCTTGCTTTATATCGTTGCTCCATGACCGAAGCAGCAGCATGTCTTCATCTGGCAAATCAACTCGTCAACCCGGACATTTGGTCTCGATTCAATCTCTGGAACTTATGGAAGCTTGCCGACATGTTCCGGCTGGAAGCGAATACAATGAGACTCGCAAAGATCTTAGGGCGAAACTGCGTGCTAGCCTTAAGAGAGACTGCAAAGCATGGTGGTCTCATCGTGCATCAGAGATGGAGACAGCCGCTGTCGTTGGTAACCATCGGAAGTTATTCCGTCTGACACGAGAAATGGGCAGCAGGAGACCTGGTGTTAGCGAGACTATATGCGACGAGAGTGGGCAGCCAATCCACAGCTTATCAAAGTGCTTGGAGCGTTGGGCCGAACACTGAGAAACAGTTCAATCAGTCAGAGTTGCCATCTTCTCCATCGGTCAGTAATCGCCCTACTCCCTGGGCTGTCACCCTGGATCCGCCCTCACGCCCAAAAATCGAACGTGAGCTTAGACAGCTGAAATTGAACAAGGCCGCTGGAGCAGATGGACTTCATCCAACCCTCTTCAACTTCGAGGGCCCTGTTCTTTTGGACCATTTACATAAGTTATTAATGAATCTGTGGGATTAAAAGACTGTCCCAACAGACTGGAGCCGCCCCATCATAATCCCACTTTTCAAGGGGAGCTGTCGCTCCAAATGCGGTAATCATAGAGGAATCAATCTGATCTCCATTGCCTCTAAGCTACTTGTCTCTGTCGTCCTCCATAGTTTGACTGCTCCCGTGAAAGCCAGATTCGCGAGGAGCAAGCCTGATTTCGTGGAAATCGAAGCTGCATTGTTCTCATATTCACATTATGTCAATTGATGCGGCACCGCCATGTTTATTGGCGACCCATCGCAGTCGTGCTTCTCCACATCAAAGGTGCCTTCGATTTGGTTGATCGCTGTGCCCTTTGATACTGTCTACTTAGGAAAGGTGTGCCTGAGAAATATGCAAATGTCCTAAGAGTGCTATACGCGCATATCGCGGGCATAGTCCGGGCGGAAAACTGTCGCCGCCCTTCAGTATCACCAGTGACGTGAGACAAGCTTGCTCGCTGTCACCTTTCCTCTTTACCTTCGTCAGTGACGAAATCATGGAAACGACTCAGATGTGAAGCTGCTCCATGGTAAACGACTTCTCGACTTGGAGTATGCCCACGACATTGCGCTCATCTGTGACAGCTCACGAACGTGCCAAGTTGCACTGGTTAAATTAGCTCTGGCTGTCAGCCTTTTCGGGCTATGCTTGACACCGTCGAAATGCAAAACCCTTCTCCAAGATTGGCAGGAACCCACTCCTGCGCTGACCCTTGGTGGTGATCAGCTAGAAGTCGTCCAGAAATTTAAGTATCTGGGTGGCTATATCAGCGGTCGTTTTATTGAAGATGAGGTCACGAACCGTATAGCGGAAGCTCGGGGTGCTTTTGCCTGTGGCGTCGGCATGACATTACTCTCGCTCTGAAGGGCAGAGTTTATAATGCAGTCGTCCGTTCAACCCTACTGTATGGTTGCGAAACCTGGGCTATTAGATCAGCCGATATAAAGAGGCTGGTTACGTTCGACCACCGCTGTCTTCGCACCATAGCTCATGTCCGGTGGGAGCACCGCGTGAGGAGTGAGCGTGTTCGACGTCGCGTATTTGGTGCAGGAAAGGCGAGTGAACCGCTCAGTACCGTTATGTCACGTACCAGGCCCCGATGGCTAAGCCACGTGTTGCGCATGCCAGCACACCGACTCCCTCATCGTGCGTTGTTTTCGCGCCCGGGTTGTGGATCGAAGTCGAGGAGGGGAGGCAAAGCGATGACTTGGTTTAGAAGAATAAATTCCCTTACTTCGCAATTGGCGTCGGTTGGTGTTTGTCGACTGCCAGGCTGGGGTCCCATGCACGGTGAACACGTTTGCTTGGATGTAGTAGCTGATATGGTGAGGAGCCGACCTCGATGGCGTTTGTGTTATGAGTCCTTTGTCTCTCCCCTTTAGCCTCCCCTCCATCAAGCGATCTCAGTCTAATGCATAATGTGCTTCTAGCATTATGTTACACTTTTTCGATTTTATAATCTGTAATGCTTAATCTCTTCTCCTTTTCCTATTGCGGCACATTAGCTGAGATGTGTTTCCCACCCCCGAGTAATGGGTATTGCTGCTGCTGATAGTGATGAGAATGATGGCCGAAACGTACACAACAATTATTCTATCGCTTTACACTGACATCAGCAAGCAGAGTAAGAGTTTAGGACAAGCTCTGTGCATCATTCAGTGCCACTACCGATGTACCACTGTGGCCTACTGTGCCCCTGTTCTTCCCCGGCTTTGCAGTTAGTATGTTGTTAAAAGCCCGGAAAGATTCGCGTCATTTTTGCCTCCAGATACCTATATACTGACTCATTATGTTGATATTGTTGCTATACTCCACGTAGATCCCCAGAATATGAAATCCATTTTAACTTCTTTGTCGATTGTGGTATCTATATTTTTTACGTTGCCCCAGCCAAGTGCAAACTGCTCGCCCTGTCCCTGTATCCACCCTTAAAGGTACACAGTTTGGGTGGGTAAACAACATTATCCGCATAAGATCTGTGTTCCGGCTAGTGACACCTATTAAAAAAGCTTCTCTTCCGATCACCAGTGCCTGTTCAACGTTGGCCAATTGAGACAGTTGTGGCCTCCTCGTGATACCTCGCTGAAAGTCAGGTATGCAACGCTTGTGTTCGTGCAATATTATGTGGAGACGGATCCTGGCCAGTTGGGGTGCTTGACATGTGCCAGTCTTCGACAGTGGTGTGGTAACATCGTGTTCGGAATGATGATAAAGCTGGACTACGAATTGTAGTTATTCTTAGCCCCTTCTGCATAAACCTGTCACTTTTCAACACTTGGTATGGCTTGGTCACGTGTAAGGTATCCGCTGTGCACACGTTTACCATCCCGCGCTTTGCTTGTTCACGTAGATCCGCACTGGAGGGCACTGTGTAGTGACCAGCCTACTTTCTGCGAACCAAACATGGCATCATACGCTCCCGGTTTAACAGTGCTTGACAAACTGCTTCCTCTTGGTTGACCATCCCAAACAGAGCTATTTCGCCAGCCCGAAACACCAGGAGATATGACGTGAAATCGAGTCTATTTTTTACTTTTCCAACATCAATACACTTGATTCCTTTATCCGCAGTATTAATGCCTCATGTAAAAGGATAGAAGATGCGTTCCATTTTTTATACTCACTAGGTTCACCTACCTTGGTTTATAGGGTTCTATTAGCTCTATGTTTACATCTTAGACTGTAATCTCTTTATCGGAAAGATATTTCCTCACTGCCCTAAATTTGCATATATATATATATATATATATATATATATATCCTTGGGGACACCCGCTTCCGGATTTGACTGTCACTATTGCCAGCCACAGGACACCTGCACCTATAGAGGGACTATAGGTGACTTGCGCTGCACCACCCACCGTTCCATCCACACACCCCATATCGAGTGTAAACCCGAAGGAATAAAACCGGGACGCGTGTGGATGGGAGCCACGTCTCGCCAACGGAACAGACCCGCACTCCTTCACAGACAAGGTCGATGGAGTACACACCATCGGCGTCTGTCGCTTCCGCACCAGCTGTTTCTTCTCCGCATGCACGAGGGATTTCTCTTGCACCTCGGCATCTGCCTTCGTGATCAGATCGCACCATGCACGCCGATCAATCACCTTCGATTCCCAGCCCCTGAGATCAACATTACAACGTGATAGGCTCACCTTGATCATGTCCTGATAAGATAACTTTGGTTTTCCCACATGCCGTTTCCCTGCACTCAGTTGGCCATAAAGTAGCTGTTTCGGTATGCGGGTCACATCCATGCGGCGAATATGCCCGAGCCACCTCAGGTGCCTCAGCACAAGCATACAGTCCCCTGCATACATGCCACTACGTCGGAGTACCTCAGCGTCTGCAACTCAGTCACTTCAGCTGTTGCGCGTAATACGGCGCGGGCACTGCTGTTGGAAGTACTCCAGATATCGCACGTCCTTCCGATAAAGCGTCCAAGTTTCGCTGTTGGGTAGAAGAACGGACAGCACCATAGACTTGTATACCAGAAGCTTCGTCCCAACAGTGAGCTGGTGGTTGTTCCACACTCAGCATTCCAGCTTACCAAAAGCAGCAGCCGCATTCGATACGCGGCTGCGCAGATCGCTCGTCATCTGCAGGTCGGCTGTTAATACGCTTACTCCCATCCCAACCCCCATTACTAACCTTCCTTCTATAATTCCCAGTTTAATTTACAGCAACCGAAGTGCCACTGGAGTAGAACCATCTGCGGCCACCATCCCACAACGCCTATCTGCAAAAGCCCCTTATAAGACCACGCTATGCAGTTTTCATGGCGACATTCAACGTTCGCACTCTAAGACAAACAGGTCAACAGGCTGCACTCGCACGCACCTTGGACACACTGGGTATTGATGTGTGTTGTGTGTCCGAAACTAGGATCAATGACCCTAACGTGGTTATCGAATTAACTACAGCCGGCTTATCCTCTCGCTATTGGTTACACGCATCCTGAGACGCGGGTCAAGCTGGTGTAGGTATCATTCTAAGCTCCAAGGCTGTACCATTGTTGGTTGTTTGGATTCCGGTGAACAGCCGTTTATGTGCAGCCCGTTTGACGACATCAGCTAAGGTGGATTCACGAAGTAGTACAAGACGTTTGTTTGTGATTTCCGTTTACGCTTCCACCGACTGCAGTTCTAATGCTGTCAAGGACACATTCTATCACGAACTGAACGCGCTACTACGCAGTGCTACTAGTTCACATACTCTAGTACTTGCAGATGATATGAACGCACAAGTAGGGCGTGTGAGCTCTTCAGAAGCTCAGCTGGGTGGTAATTATGGGCTTAACTCCGAACGGAGTGACAACGGCGAGCGTCTGCTGCAACTGTGTGCGGAGCACCAATTGTTTCTTAATAGCACTGCTTTTAGACACAGCGGGCGCCGAAGTGCCACTTGGCGTCCTCCTGTAGCTGGCCAGCGATGGACCCAAATTGACCACATAGCCATAAGTTGCTGATGGCGTGGTTCCATCCTGGATTTCCGCTCGTACTGGACTACCTGAGTCGACTCTGATCATGTCCTGGTACGCTGTCGATTTTCCATGAACTTTACCGGGAGGCTCACCAAGCGTCCACTCTGATTGGCGACTGAAAAATTGTCTCAGCCCTCGGTCAGGCAAGCCTATCAAGTGGCACTGCGTACCGAACTTTCGCTATCTTGTCCAAATGACACTGAGTTTCAGTGGAATAGGATCTCGGCCGCCATGCACGACGCAGGAGCATCTGCTTGTGGCACTATCCATCGTCACCGCACTGGTCACTGGATATCCGAGAGGTCGGTGAACCTGTTGGAATCTAGAAGACACCTCCCGGCTGTCTCTGAGCCCAATGTGACCAGACAGGCTAATAGGCGTGAACTAAAGCAGAGCCTACGTACTGACAATGAGCCAGTAGGGCTCAAGAAATGGAGGAGGCAGGAGCAGTAGGCAATTACCTCAAGCTCTTCCAGCTAATCCGCACCACTGGTCCCAGAAAACCAGGCGTCAGTGAGACAATCAGAGACAGCGCGGGTGCGCTGATACACAATAAGGAGCGCCATATGGCTCGTTGGGCTGAACACTTTCAAGATCAGTTCATCTGGCCCCCTGCTCCCGGACTTGTTTCTACTCAGGTGATGCAGGACGAGCCATGGACGGTCAGTTTAGAGCCTCCGTTGGAAGCCGAGGTCCAAAACACGATTACAGCCCTCAATCGTATTCGTGCCGCTGGCGCGGATTCCCTCCCACCTGCACTATTTAAGGATGGAGGTGAGGTCCTCTGCAAAGCACTGACCTCCCTATTCGAACGTATCCGGAAGGAAGAGTGCCCCGGCTAATTGGAGCGAATCGATTATAGTGGCAATATACAAGAAGGGCAGTCGCACAGACTGTTCTAACCACTGGTGTATTAGCCTAACGTCAGTTGTGACAAAATTATTGGCTTCGATTCTCGTTCGTCGCCTCACTGTGGAACTTGAATCTCGGATGAGGGAAGAGCAGGTCGGTTTCCGTCTAGGGCGTGGCTGTATTGACCATATATTCACTTGCGGCAGTTGCTAGATCAGCGCCACGCGTACCGCAGACCGATAATAGCTGTGTTTCTCGATTTCAAGAGTGCGTTCGATTCAGTCGATCGATGCATTCTGTTCGAAATACTTGCGCGGAAAGATGTTCCCACGAAATATGTGAACGTCTTACGTGCTCTATACTCGAACACTACAGGCCGTAGCATGGTCTACGGTGTCCCATCGGATAGCTTTCCGACCACAAGTGGCGTTCTTCAGGGTTGTCCGATTTCCCCATTTTTGTTCAATTTCGGCGTTGATTTTATCATGGAGTGTTCCCTTGCGGAATCTAACGATGTATTCGTTGAAGTGCTGCCTGGTGAAGGGTTATTTGATTTTGATTATGCGGACGATATCGTCTTGCTTTTCGATGATTTTCTGGCGGCACTATCAATCCTGAATAGCAAGTCTAGAGTGGTCCATTATTTGGTATGCACTTCGCACCTTCAAACTGCAAGGTGTTGCTGTAGGACCACCAGCCTCTTGATGATCCCTTGACGCTTGCTAACAAGGAACTCGAGATGGTTGATCAATTGAATTATCTAGGCAGCTGCGTCAGCAACGATGGGTGCATAGAAACTGACGTCAGCTCACGCATTGTAAAAGCCAGAGCTGTCTTCTTGAACCTGCGGCATCTTTGGCGACAGAAGGGAATTTCCGTCTGAAAGACCGCGTATACAATGCCACAGTGAGGGCCGTTCTGTTGTGTGGTAGTGAAACTTGGCCCCTTCGGTCTGAAGATTTGAGGCGCCTTCAAGTCTTTGATCATCGTTGTCTGCGAAGCATTGCTGGTGTCGGATGGCACTAGCGTGTCCACAACGATGATGTGCGTAGGCGGGTACTAGGTGGTGATAATCATGCTAGCTCCCTAGAACAACAGATAGCACTGAATAAGTTGCGTTGGCTCGGGCACGTGCTACGTATGCCAGGTCACCGCTTACCTAGGAGGGTCTTGTTTAGTCTGCCAGGTGTAGGGTGGCGCAAGCCTCAAGGTGGACAGAAGTTGACTTGGAAGCGGGAAATGAAGTCACTGACGATCACCCTGGGTGCGTTGGTCCGTCTCGACTTCCGGGCTGGAGTCCGCGTGACTCGCCTTGTGTTTTGCTCAAGGCTTTACAGGACATGGCTCGCAGTAGACACCAGTGGCGTGTCTGCTGCCGTCTCCTAATCAGATTGCCTGTTTACTGCTGTTTGGTGCTGAGTTAACTGCGAGAAAATGGCTGATTATGACACGTGACAGTAAAAGCCGCAAGGAAGCTGTCTCGCCGATGTCGCTTTATTTTTGCACGATAGCCAGCTGTTTGTGATGATATGTTGTCTACACAAGGTGTAAGCGCCTTGACCCTGAATGTTTGCTTAGGGTATTAAGGTTTTCAGGTACGTCCCCCTTCTCTCCCTCTTATTATTCTTTATTTCATAGGTCATCACGGTTGTATGACAGCGAATCATCAGTTCAAATGGCTGATGTACTGCTGTTGTTGATGATATTAAGACGCTCCCAAGGTAGCAAAATCTCGAAGTGGTTTACAGCACTTCGTCGACAATCTGAATTTGGGGCAGGTTCGCGGACTCCCTACCTGGTGAAAGCTGGGAATGACAGACAGTTTTGTCGGTGTTGATAATGTGCCCGAATTTGGCCGCTGTCTAAGCGAGGGTCGAGGTCATGTGCTGCAACTCGTCCGCGCTGTATACAAACAGCGCACAGTCGTTAGCAAACAGCAACAAACGCATCGTTGTCTCACAGATTAGGGTGCTCGCACTGAAACGACGGATATTCAGCTACCCACCATCAATACGGTGCTTCACATGAACACCGTATGCACAAGCAGTATCCAACGCACACGACGTCATGGCATAAAGGTAAAACAGTGCAGAAGCTAAGACACAGCCTTGCTTCACACCAGAGACAACTGCGAAACCATCTGAAGCGGTTGAGCAGGTTTCGGGCGATCATCTTGCCCACACAACTCAGCAACTTGATGCCACGATAATTCGTGCAACATTGCTTTCTCCCTTTGCCCTTGTACAGTGGTAGCACAAGGGCATCGTTCAGCTCAGGAGGCAGCTCCTTATCAATCCACACGCGTTGCACCAAGTGGTGCAGCGCAGTCAACAACGCGGGTCCACCGTGTTTCCATACTTCAGGCGGGATCGCGTCAGCCCCGGCACACTTGCCGTTTCACAGCTGAGCAAGTGCTCTCTGCGTCTCATCCATTTTTGCGTCGCCAAGACGCGCTTCATCTCGTGTTGTTGCAGTCCGTGCAACCAGTCCAGTCGATCCCTGAACGGTTGTTCAAGAGACAATCAAAGTGTTTTCGCTAGATCTGCCTTATGCCTGCAATCTGCGTGCAGGTATCGCCTGAACTACCATCGAGTAGCGTCCTTAGTGGCTCCAACCTCGGTCCACACACCGTCTTTAAGGAGTCAAACATTTCCTTGTTTTGGCGGCGTTCGACATAGCATTTCAGTCTGCTTCACCTTCTCTGTCCACCATGCATTTTTAATGCGACGAAGCTCTCGGGTCAGTCGCCGTCGTAGTTTGCGAAACCGACTGTTCTTCCCCGAGTCACTGGGGTCTTTCACACGTCCTGCAAATGCTGCATTCTTCTCTGACACCAATGCACCAATCGTGGCATTGTTCTCATCAAATTGCTCGAACCGCTTACAGTTTGCGCGCCCGGTTATCTCCTCGGCAGCAGCTGTCACCTGATCGCGAATGTGGTGCCACACGTAGCCCAGTGCGGTTATGCATTACACATCGCACAGTCGTGCAACCATCGCCTTCTCCAGCTTAGTACGTTTCGCCACAGTACCGTAGGTGATAACGTTATATTTCTGCCAGTTCACTACAGGAGTTCGTTACGTAGATTTACGAAAATATATGTACAGTTTGGTCCGAACCAATTTGTGATCGGTGCCACACTCAGCTCCACGCAGTACACGTGTCATGCGTACTTCACACATATCACGCTGACGTACTATGACAAAGTAGAGCAGGTGAGCGTAACCACTCCGTCGATGCTTCCAAATTGCTATATCACTCGCACTCAGTGCAGACCACGTGTTCGCGATCGTTAGGCCGTGAGTGACACACAGTGAGAGCAGCCTGTCACCGTTCGCGTTTTTTTTAACCAGTGTCATGCGGACGGATAATATCTGTCCACACCGATGCATCACACTTAAGGCGCGCATTGAAATCACCCAGCAGAAATAGTCGCTAGCTTCCCGTCCCAGGTTGTATCACGGAAAATAACTGAGTGTAGAATTGATCACGCGTGTCATCAAGATGAAACATGGTCGGTCCGTACTTGCTAATAAATGTGGCAAACCTACCTCTTCCGAGTCGTAGGCGAGCAGTCATCAGTCGCGCGCTGATGCCTGTTGGTTCACCCACGAGCTGGCCATGGAGGCGGTCGGATATTACAAATCCGACCCCATCTTCACGGGGTGCTGAGGCGGCGTTTCCCACCCAGTAGAACGTATAGCGGGCACCGGGTTCGTGCAACTTACCTTGCTCACCGAGCCGGGTCTGGCTGACTGTCGATGTCGATGTTGTAGTGCGCCAATTCTATCGCGACCAGTTCATTTCGTCGCTCGGGACGCTCACTCGCGTTTCGGTGCTGTAGGGTGCGCACGTTCCAGCACCGGATGTTGAGTGCTTTGCGCGCAGGTATGCCATTGAAGCGGTGGGCCATCGCACGCGTGTTTGGTGGTTGTGCTTTGGAGGTTTGCTTTAGTGACTCCGCCCGGAACCTTTGGCTCAATAGCCTGACCCACAAGGCAGTGGTGAGCAGATCCAGCTCGGGAATCTGATTGCGGAAACAGATTGAGATCTGCTTGAGGTCCATCACACACAGCCTTTGAAGATCTGGAGCAATTCGTATGTGTTTTGCAACCGTTGTAGGATACGCACCTTCAATCGCGGCCAGACGCAGGAGGGTTTTGTTGGGTTTGCACCAATTTGGCCAGAGGCTGCCTGACTTGTGGCGGGCAGTGGCCAACCATTGAGCACCCGGATTTGCCCTCCCTCTATCCGAGACAATGCGTGGCGCTCGTGCTCTACGGCAATGGAACTGTGACCTTATAACCCTTGGACCTGTTGTCTTCAATGGCTAGGTTTTAAAGGAAGAGGGCCATCGACCACTTCCTAACCTCCGAAGAGGACACAGCTCGGACTAGGATACTGGCAGGGCGCCCACACTTGACAGGAGAACAACTCGGGTCCTCAGGGAAAGTTTTGGATTAAATGTACACCCGAAAGGCAGCGGGTCTAGCACATGGTCAGTTCACTGACTCATGCGGATTGGTATCCTGACTCTTAGCTAGGAGAGGGGCGTATCCGAACCCTTACCCAGCAGTCGCCACGAGGTGGCGTCCAAGACATGAGTCCATGGCACAACAGTAGCAGCAATGGGTAGACCATCTGTCAGAATCTAGCCACTACCAGCCTCAGCGCACCATAGGCTCTCCCGCCGTCGTATTTTTGATACCTTGTATGTGTGTATGTTATGGGGCCTTCTGCAATGAAGTCTTCTTTCCCTACCTAACTGGTTGCATTCTACTCGTGCGGCGTCGTTATCATCCGGTCCCTCGATCACGATTGAAAAGCGTTCTTTTTCCAACCCTTTTTCTGCACTTATTTAGATCTGTGTTCTGTGTTGGTTCAACTCTCCCGAAGGATGGGTGTTCGGTCCAACCTTGAGTTCCCACGATTGGACATCCCACATGCGTTGGGATAGGCTTGTTTTGGTCGAATTTCCATGTGTACCTCCTAAAGGCCTACGATCTGCGAAAGCCCCTGTCCCGACTGGGATCGGTCTGCTCGCACTGTTTCTATCTCCATGCGGGGACGCTGTGCCTTACGTCGCTCATCGCGTCTTCACTCGATTGTCGCCTTCACCGCCCAACGTGACGCATGAAGTCCGCTGTCCGTCGAAGAGAGGTAAGTACGCTTTACCGCCTAAACACTTTCGGTTTTACTCTCGATTTAGACAAACCGAAACGCCGTAGAACCTTTGTGCTTATTTGTCTACCGGATCATCACTTTGCGTTACGCACATAATTTTGCCATTCATGTTGGTGTTATGAGCAGGTACCTATGACAGACTGGGGGCAGTTTACTAATCCATCTTGATCATCGTTGTGACGGCTTGTTTGGCACTGTACGCTTTTGTTGTCGATGCTTTTCGCTGAGGAATTGAGTTACGCGGCTTGGTCGTTGTGATCATTCATCCGGTACAGTTTGTTTTGCTGGACTGCACTCTCATGGTTTATTGCCTTCATAGATCTCCGGTACGCGCTTCAATTTATATGGGGGACACATTTTTACCCACTAGACAGGTGGTACCACTACGCGACCTCTACGGTCTTGTCAGGATCGACTACGTCAGTCCACACCGCAACATCATGCCCAATCCTCGCGTTGAAATCACCCAGCAGAATTAGTCGGTCGCTCCTCGGCATAGACTTCTCATAGAGAACAACTGGGAGTAAAACTGACCCTTTGTGTCGTCAGAATACTACACGATTGGAGAATGCATGCTAACAAGAGTTGCGAATTTAACTTCCAATTCGTAGACGGAGTGTCATCAGTAATGGTCTGACGCTAGTCGGCTTTCCCATCAGGTGGCCATTTAGATGTTCGGAAAGTGCAAATCCCACTTCGTGTTCATATGGTGCTGTGGTGGCGTTTCTCTACGTTGTGGAACGTATACCCAGTACCATCTGCATACAGCTTACCTTGGTCAGCGAGGCAATTCTTACCGATTACGGCAATATCGAAGCCGTGGCGCGTGAATTCCATCGCGACAAGGGTAGTGCTTCACTCGGGACTGTCACTTGTCTTCTGGTCTAGTAATGTGCACACATTGCGAAATCCGAGCTTGTGCGGAGGCATGCGACTGCGCCGGGTAGTTCCTCAGGTGGTGAGATGGGCTGGAGGTTGGTCAGGTGAAATGGGACTGGGACAGGAGAGTGTGGAAAGCAATGGGAAAAAGACAGAAGTGAGGCGCCCCAGTAGCATCTTCTGGCTTACCTACCTCGCCGTGTACAGCAATAAAGGTTATCCTTTTCCCCATTGCACGACCACCTTCACAGCTTGGGAGTATCTATAGTTGTGTTTGTGGTTGAACTGATATACTGTCATGGTGTTCACACCTAAACTGCAGAACGACTCGGGTTCTCAGCCAAGGCCTTCGACAGAATTTACTCCTGAATGGCAGCGGGAAATGCACGCGGATGTCCTGCCTCTTAACTAGAAGAAGAGTGTAACCCAATTCCCATCCAGCACATGGGTTCACGGCATAACATTAGTAACAACGGGTTGAAGATGTATCAGGATCTCGCCACCATAAGCCTCAGCGAGCCGTGAACTCTCGCGATTGCATGCGAATAAGCCCATACTTCGACATGTTTAGGTTTTCGCACTTGACGCAGTGACATAACAGCGGCATTTCAAGATGGCACGGTTTCTAAGACAAATGAAATGTTAGGTTTGTATGTGTAATCGTCACATCTTAACCTAGTCAGACAGCAGCTAAACTTCTTTGCTATCGTTGAACAGTGGTTTTGTCTTTAAATAAATAAATACATCTTCTATCTCTCAACGATGCTAGAGCCTATTCCCACATAGGGAAAGATAAAAATATTTACAGATTTTTTTCATTTAGTCCCCTCTGCATATTAGATGGGAATATGCATTATGTTATATCCATGTCAGTTTCACACATGCACGATGTTCATGGTGAAGTGCAGAAGATTGTGCTGGGCTTATATCCTCCGTTAACGGATGTCCCATCGATCTGAACCCGCGCAGCCTGACCAGAAGGCGGAAACGGGACTTTCGTGGATGAGCCATACTTTCAAACTCCCGCTGCTGCGCAATTCAACTTCATCAATCGATTAAATCACGTTCAGAAGTCCCAGTTTGTAGTGGATTCAGGAAGAAAATAAACTAAACAATAGTATCAAGGTACATAAGGAACGGCTGTAAAATGATTACTAGTAAAAATAAATATAGCTTCAATATCTGTCAGATAATTATCTAAACATATAGACATCAGTTTGCCCAGAAGGTATAAAATTTGGCAAACGTTCTTTTAATTTCCCTAGAGTTGTTTTGGGACATCGAAAAATGCAGACTCATGCCGGAAGCCTTACCCTGTGAGAAAAGTACTTCAGAATGAAACGAAGATTCTGATAGCAACAGACTCGGGTACTAAGTATAATGAAAGCCAAAGGTGCCTCGTTTAGTAGATGACAACATTTCAGTGCGACGCAGCTATACTAGGAAAAGTGACCTAGATGATAGCAACATAATTTCTAAATTGTCAAACAATGTTAAGTATGTTATAGCACAATAATATTTGTGACATGAGTTGTAGTGGAAAGCTTTATGGCCGCTATACTCTGTATTATTACAACATACAGTAAGGCTTGCGTGCATCACCAACCATAACCTCTCTGGTTATTCTGAACGATGTTAACTTTTGTTACTCCAGGGTAAAGTCCGAGTAATAGTATAAGCGTGGCAGTCGGTGGGAGCATAAGCGGAAATCACAAACAAACAGCGTGTTGTACTACTTCGTGAATCCACCTTAGCTGATGTCGTCAAACGGGCTGCACATAAACGGCTGCTCGTCGGAAGCCAATCAACCAACGATGGCTCAGCCTTGGAGCTTAGAATGATATCTACACCAGCTTGACCCGTGAGTGCCGCATCGACATCTCCGGATGCGTGCAACCAATAACGAGAGGATAAGCCGGGCGCAGTTAATTCAATAACTCCACTAGGGTCATTGATCCTAGTTTCGGACCCACAACACATCAATACCCAGTGTGTCCAGGGGGGGGGCGACTGCAGCCTGTTGACCTATTTGTATTAGAGTGCGAACGTTGAATGTTGCCATGGAAACGGGATAGCGTGGCCTTATAAGGGACTGTTGCCGATAGGTGCGGTGGGATGGTGGCTGCAGATGGTTCTACTCCAGTAGCACTTCGATTGCTGTCAATTAAGCTGGGAATTATAGAGGGAAGGTTAGTAATGGGGGTTGGGATGGGAGTACGAGAAACAGGTGGAAAAGAAAGTAGGGAGGCGCCAGCAGTAGCATGTTTTCGCTTATCCGTTCTGCTGTATGCAGCAGATAAGGCGACCCTTGATAATCTGCGCGACGGCCGATGCAGGATGAAGTTTATATTTGAAGAAGATGTCATGGTTATATGTGGGATGAGATACTACCAGAGCACCCAGACCTAGACAGGAGGACGATTAGCGTCCTCATCCAAAGCGTTTGGCTCAAAAGCCTGTCCGCAAGGCAGCAGGGAGGTGGCAATGATTTAGTTTTACAGAAATGGACGCCATCCCACTTCAAACCCCCAACCTGGAGGAGACTGAGTTTGTCTGACCTCTCACCATTGACCAACCTGGTAGGAGTAGCTCTCAAGGTGCCCGGAGGCATCCATCGCAATGAGGCTGGACCTTAACGTGGTGCGATGGTTTGTGTGCCTCAGTGATCCATTGAGCTATACTGGGTGGTGCTTTTGCACATTCAGAGCCACTCATACCAGATTGGTCAATGGTTAGAGGCCAGACAAACTCAGCCTCCTGGTCCTCCAGGTTGGGGGTTGGAATGAGGGTGGCTCCTTATTCCTTAAAACGGACTCCTTGTAGTCCAGTGCCAAACCCGCTGCCTTGCGGCCAGGTTTTTGAACCAAAGGCTTTGATTGAGAACCCTAATCGTTCTCCTGTCTAGGCCTAGGCAACCTGACAGTATCCTGCCCACGCAATACAATGAATCGCACTTCAAACAAATTTCTGATGCTCTGGCCACCGCAGAGGATAATCAACGGTGCCCTATCTACTGCATCGGGCAGGGTGGATAGGGGTTTGGATGCTACTGCTCAAGCCTGCCCGTCTTCTTATTCCCCTTCTTGCGCTTTTTCACCCTTATCGTCCCGTTCCAACTTCACTTTTACCCCCCCCCTGTTTTCAACCCCCCAATTCTCGGCCCTCCCCCACCTTGCTTCAATAGTCGCTTGTCTTTTAGTTTCAGCTCACATGTGAACATGGAGTGTCATTCCTGCACTGTCAACAGGCCCATGCCCAAGCAAGCGGTGCACCCCAGTTCATCAGCTTCCATTTGGAGCCCTCGATCCTCCTTCAGACTGGCATGCCTCAATGTTCGCACATTGCTTCAGATCGGTCAACAGGCAGCACTCGCCCGAACATTGGAGACCCTCTCGATCGATATCTGCTGCTTATCGGAGACCCGCCTGCAAGACTCGAGCTCTGTATTCACTCTGCGATCCCCTTCAGGTGACACTAGCAGCACTTTCTCATTGCGCCTATCCAGTGACGATGCAGCTTCGAGCACCGGCCAAGCCGGTGTTGGTATTGCCCTGTGTCCTCGGGCTGAAACTGCTCTGGTTGATTGGATTCCAATCAGTAGCCGGATGTGTGCGGTCCGATTGGCTGGCTCGTTCAAAACTTCGAAGTCGCGTGGGACTAACAGGTGTCTATTCGTTATCGCTGCCTATGCACCGACAAACTGTAGCGATGACTCGGTAAAAGACGACTTCTATCGCCAACTGAACGAACTCCTTCGCCACAGAAGAAGCTCGGACACTGTAGTGCTGGCTGGGGATCTGAACGCTCAAGTTGGAAAATTATCTACAGATGAGCTGCATCTGGGCGGCCAACACGGTATAGACTCCTGTAATGATAACGGTGAGCGGTTACTTCATTTGTGTGAGGATGCTCGCTTATTTCTTGCGAGCACTAATTTCCGACACAGCACCCGCCGGAGGGTGACTTGGCGCCCACCAGCCTCGAACCAGCTATGGACGCAAATCGATCACATTGCTATCAGTTACCGCTGGAGAGGCTGCGTCCAGAACTGTCGCTCGATTTGGAGCACAGGTGTTGACACCGATCATGCACTTGTATGTGCTGACCTGCGGATGCGCTTTGGCGGACGCCCGCGACGATGTTGTGAGCGCATTGACACCGGCAGACTGGTGAATCCAGCTGTTCTGAACGCCTATCAAATTACGCTGTCATCCGAGTTGGATAAACGCTCACTGGTCTCATATGCAACAGGCCTTACTAGCAGCAGGCAAATCCTCATGTGGTGTGTCTAATCGCCAACATGAATATTGGGTCTCTTCACAGTCTTTGGAACTTATCGATGCTCGCCGGCATATTCCGGCTGGAAGCGAACACAATGAAACTCGCAAAGAGCTCCGGGCGAAACTCCGTGCTAGCCTGAAGAGAGACCACGAATCCTGGTGGTCTCATCGTGCATCAGAGATGGAAATGGCCGCTGCCCTTGGTAACCATCGGTATTTGTTCCGTCTGATACGAGAAAGGGACAGCAGGAGACCTGGTGTTAGTGAAACTATACGTGACGAGAGTGGACAGCCTATCCACAACTTATCAAAACGCCTGGAACGTTGGGCTGAGCACTTTGAAAGGCAATTTAATCGGTCGGAATTGTTAGATTTCTCGCCGACCAGTGCTCGCCCTGCTCCGTGGAGTGTTCCTTTGGATCCACCCTCTCGCTCAGAAGTCGAACATGGAATCAAACTGTTGAAGTTAAATAAAGCCGCGGGACCTGATGACCTTCCTCCAGCTCTCTTCAAATTCGGGGGACCTGCTCTTGTGGATGATTTACACGAGTTACTATTGAGACTGTGGGAGCAGGAAACTGTCCCTACCGATTGGAGCCGCTCCATCATAGTCCCAATTTTTCAAAGGAGGCTCACGATCGGAATGCGGCAGCCATAGAGGAATCACTCTGATCTCCATCGCCTCCAAATTGCTTGCCTCTGTCATCCTTCACAGACTGACTGGCGCTCGTGAAAGCCAGATTCGTGAAGAGCAAGCCGAGTTTCGTCGACGTCGTGGCTGCATTGACAACATCTTCACCTTGCGTCAGTTGTTGGAGCACCGTCACATATATTGGCGGCCCACCCTAGTCGTGTTCCGCGATATCAAAGGTGCATTCGATTCGGTGGATAGACATGCACTTTGGGACTGTCTACTCAGGAAAGGTGTACCTGATAAATATGTGAATATTATCCGAGCATTATATGCGCGTAGCTCGGGCAGAGTGAGGGCTTACGGCAAGTTGTCGTCGCCCTTTAATATCTCCAGCGGCGTGAGACAAGGATGCCCGCTGTCACCTTTCCTCTTCAACTTCGCTGTTGACGAAGTCATGGAAATCGCGTTTACAGGACACGACTGAGATGGTGTGCATCTGCTCCCAGGAGAACTACTTCTTGATTTAGAGTATGCTGATGATATTGCCCTAATATGTGACAGCTCCCAGACGTGCCAAGCGGCACTGGACAGATTAGCATTAGCTGTCCGTCACTTCGGGCTTTGCTTTGCACCCTCGAAGTGCAAAGCGTTTCTCCAAGATTGGTCTGGACCGCCTCCTACGCTGACTCTTGGTGGGGATCAGCTAGAAGTCGTTCAAAAATTCAACTACCTGGGAAGTTGCATCAGCGCCCGTGGGATTGAAGATGAAATCACGAATCGTATAGCAAAAGCTCGGGGCGCTTTTGCGAATTTTCGCCACATGTGGCGCCGGCGCGACATCGCTCTCACCCTGAAGGGTAGAGTGTACAATGCAGCAGTACGTTCGACCCTACTGTATGGTTGTGAAACCTGGCCGCTTAAAGCAGCGGACCTGAAGAGGCTAGTTACGTTCGACCACCGGTGCCTTCGTAACTTAACTCACATTTGGTGGGAACACCGCGTGAGCAACGAGCGTGTTCGACGCCTTGTTTATGGCACAAGAAATGGAAATGAACCGCTCAGCACCGTTATTTCACGCATCAGGCTCCGATGGCTCGGCCACGTGTTACGCATGCCAGCCCACCGACTTCCGCGACGTGTGTTGCTTGTGCGCCGGGGTTGTGGATGGAAGAAGAGGAGGGGTGGCCAAGCGATGACTTGGTCCAGAGGAATGAAGACCCTCACTTCTGAACTGGCCTCGGTTGGAGCGTCTCGGCCCCCTGGTTGGGGTCCGAAAGACGATGAACACGTTTGGTTGGACACACTTGCTGATATGGCTAGGAGCCGACCTCAGTGGCGTTCGTGCTATGAGTTTCTTTGTCCCACCCCATCCCTTTTAGCCTCCCCCTCCAACCACGATCTCATTAGTTAGCCTTATATAATTTTGCATAATACTTTTTTGGGGTGCTCAGCAGCCGGCTGGTAGCTTACCGGCACGATGCCCATCCGTTACCGGTAGCTCAGCCAGCTTTCACCAGTTGTTTTCTTTTTTTTCTCCTTTTTCCTATGTATTGCGGCACAGTAGCTGAGGTGTTTCCCACCTCTAGCTAACGTGTATGATGATGATGATGCCCGGAGGCATCACCCAGTATAACTCAACGGGTCAATGAGGTACGCAAGCCGTCGCACCACGTTAAGGTCCAGTCTCGTTGCGACGGCACTTATGCTCCCACCGACTGCAGTTCTGATGCTTTCAAGCACGCATTATATGATGAACTGAACGCGCTACAACGCAGTGCTACTAGTTCAAATGTCCTAGTACTTGCAGGGGATATGAACTCACAAGTAGGGCGTCTGCGCTCTTCAGAAGCTCAGCTGGGTGGTAAGTATGGGCTTAACTTCGAACTGACTGACAACAGTGAGCGTCTGCTGCAACTGTGTGCGGAGCACCAGTTGTTTCTTAGTAGCACTGCTTTTAGACACAATGGGAGCTGAAGTGTCACTTGGGGTCCTCCTGTAGCTGGCCAGCGATTGACCTAAATTGACCCCATTGCTGTAAATTACAGCTGGTGTGGTTCCCCCCTGGATTGCCGCTCATACTGGAGTATCTGTGTCGACTCTGATCATGCCCTGGTACGCTGTCGTTTCTCCATACACTTTACCGGGATGCGCAACAAGCGTTTCCTCCGACTGGAAACAAGTTGTCTCAGTCCCGCGGTCAAGACAAGCCTATCAAGACGCACTACGTACCGAACTTTCGCTGTCTTATCCTAATGACACTGAGTTTCAGTGTAATAGGATCTCGACCGCCATGCACGACGCAGGAGCAACTGCTTGTGGCACTATCCATCGTCACCGCAACAGTCACTGGATATCCGAGAGGTCGGTGAACCTGTTGGAATCTAGAAGACACCTCCCGGCTGGCTCTGATCACAATGTGACCAGACGGGCTATTAGGCGTGAACTAAAGCAGAGCCTACGTGCTGACAAGGAAGACTGGTGGACCAGTCGGGCTCAAGAAATGGAGGAGGCAGGAGCAGTAGGCAATTATCGCAAGCTCTTCCAGTTAATCCGCACCACTGATCCCAGAAAACCAGGCGTCAGTGAAACAGTCAGAGGCAGCGCGAAACACTTTTCAAGATCAGTTCAGCTGGCCCCCTGCTCCCAGACCTCTTCCTGCTCAGGTGATGCAGGACGAGCCATGGACGGTTAGTTTAGAGCGTCCGTCGGAGGCCGAGGTTCGAAACGCGATCACAGCCCTTAATCGTTTTCGTGCCGCTGGCCCGGATTCTCTCCCACCTGCACTATTTAAGGGTGTATGTGAGGTCCTCTGCGAAGCACTGACCTTATTCGAATGTATCTGGAAGGAAGATAGTGTCCCGGCTAATTGGAGCGAATCGATTATAGTGGCAATATACGAGAAGGGCAGTCGCACAGACTGTTCTAACCACAGATGTATTAGCCTAACGCCAGTTGTGACAAAATTATTGTCCTCGATTATCGTTCGTCGCCTCATTGCGGAACGGGAATCTCGGATTAGGGAAGAGCAGGCCGGTTTTCGCCCAGGACGTGGCTGTATAGACCATATATTCACTTTGCGGCAGTCGCTAGAGCAGCGCCACGCATACCGCAGACCGACAATAGCTGTGTTCCTCGATTTCAAGAGTGCATTTGATTCAGTCGATCGATCAATTCTGTTCGAAATACTTGCGCAAACGATGTTCCCACGAAATATGTGAACATCCTTCGTGCTCTATACTCGAACACTGCAGGCCGCGTCAGGGTCCACGGTGTCCTATCGGATAGCCTTCCGACCACAAGTGGCGTTCGTCAGGGTTGTCCGATTTCCCCATTTTTGTTCAATTTCGTCCTTGATTCATTCATGGAGTGTTCCCTGACGGAATCCAACGATGTAGGCGTTGAAATGTTGCCTGGTGAAAGGTTAGTTGATCTATATTATGCGGACGATATCGTCTTGCTTTTCGACGATGTTGGGGCGGCACAATCAACCCTGAATAGCCTGTCCAAAGTGGTCCCATTATTTGGTATGCACTTCGCACCTTCAAAGTGCAAAGTGTTGCTGCAGAACCACCGGCCACTGGATGACCCCTTGACGCCTGCTAACGAGGAATTCGAGGTGGCAGCTGCATCAGCAACGATGGGCGCATAGAAACTGACGTGAGCTCACGCATTGCAAAGGCCAGAGCTGCCTTCTTGAACCTGTGTCATCTTTGGCGATAGAAGGGAGTTTCCCTCCGTCTGAAAGGCCGTGCATACAAGGCCACAGTGAGGGCAGTTTTGCTCTCTGGTGGTGAGACTGAGCCCCTTCGGTCTGAAGATCTGAGGCGCCTTCAAGTCTTTGATCATCGTTGTCTGCGAAGCATTGCTGGTGTCGGATGGCACCAGCGTATCCCCAACGATGATGTGCGTAGGCGAGTACTAGGTGGTGATAATCATGCTAGCTCCCTAGAACAACAGATAGCACTGAATAAGTTGCGTTGGGTTGGGCACGTGCTACGTATGCCTGGTCACCGCTTACCTAGGAGGGCCTTGTTTTGTTTGCCAGGTGTAGGATGGCGCAAGGCTGGAGGTAGACAGAAGTTAACTTGGCAGCGGGAAATGAAGTCACTGACGACCAAACTGGGTGCGGTTGGTCCGTCTGGCCTTCGGGGCTGGAGTCCACGTGACTCGCCTTGTGCTTGACTCGAGACTTTACAGGACATGGCTCGCAACCGACACCAGTGGCGCGTCTGCTGCCGTATCCTAATCGGATTGTCTCTTTAAAGTGTGTTTGGTGCTGAGTTATCTGCGGGGTAATGGCTGATTATGACGCGTGGCAGTGAAAGCCGCAAGGAAGCTGTCTCACCGATGCCGCCTTATCTTTGCATGATAGCTAGCAGTTTGTGACGGTATGTTGTTAACACAAGGTGTAGGCACCTTGACCCTGAATGTTTGCTTAGGGCATTAAGGTTTTCAGGTAAGTCCCCCTTCTCTCCCTCTTATTCTTTATTCCATAGGTCCTCATGGTTGTATGGCAGCGAGGCATCAGTTCAAATGGCTGATGTACTGTTGATGATGATGATGATGATGATGATGATGATGATGATGATGATGATGATGATGATGACGATGATGATGATGATGATGACGACGACGACGACGTCGACGTTGACGTCGACGGGTGGGCATCGTTCCGGTAAGCTATCAGCCGGCTATTGTGCATCAAAAAATTTGCTATGCAAAATTATGTAGGGCTAAATAGTGAGATCGTGGATGGATGGGAGGCTAAGGGGTTGGTGTGGGACATAGAAGTTCACAGCACGAACGCCACTGAGGTCGACTCCTAGCCATATCAGCAAGTGTGTCCAACCAAACGTGTTCATGGTCTTTTGGACCCCAACCAGGGAGCCAAGACGCTCCAATCGAGGCCAGCTCCGAAGTGAGGGCCTTCATTCTTCTCTACCAAGTCATTGCTTGGCCACCCCTCCTCTTCTTCCATCCCCACGCCCGGGCGCGCAAACAACACACATCGCGGGAGTCGGGGGGCTGACATGCGTAACACGCGGCCGAGCCATCGGAGCCTGGTGCATGAAATAACGGTGCTGAGCGGTTCATTTCCTTTACCTGCGCCGTAAACAAGGCGTCGAACACGCTCGTTGCTCACGCGGTGTTCCCACCAGGTGTGACTCAATTTGCGAAGGCACCGATTGTCGAACATAACTAGCGCCTTCAGGTCCGCTGCTCTTAGGAGCCAGGTTTCGCAACCGTACGGTAGGGTTGAACGTACTGCTGCATTGTACATTCTTCCCTTCAGGGCAAGAGTGATGTCGCGCCGGCGCCACATGTGGCGAAAATTCGCAAAAGCGTCTCCAGCTTTTGCTATACGGTTCATGATCTCATCTTCAATCCCACGGGTGCTGATACAACTTCCCAGGTAGTTGAATTTTTGAACGACTTCTAGCTGAGCCCCACCAAGGAGGCTGTCCAAACCAATCTTGGAGGAACGCTTTGCACTTCGATGGTGCGAAGCAAAGCCCGAAGTGACGGACAGCTAGTGCTAATCCGTCCAGTGCCGCTTGGCACGTTTGAGTGCTGTCATAGATTAGAGCAATATCATCAGCATACTCCAAGTCGAGAAGTTGTTCTCCTAGGAGCAGATCTACACCTTCTAAGTTGTGTCCTGTGAACGCGATTTCCATGGGTTCATCAATAGCGAAGTTGAAGAGGAATGGTGACAGCGGGCATCCTTATCTCACACCGCTTACGATATTGAAGGTCGGTGACACCTTGCCGTAATCCCTTACTCTGCCCTTGATACGCACGTATAATCCTCAAATAATGTTTACATACTTCTCGGGCACACCTTCCCTGAGTAAACAGACGCAAAGGGCACATCAATCAACCGAATCGAACGCACCTTTAAAATCGAGGAACACGACAACGGTGGGCCGCCATTATATGTGACGGTGCTCCAACAACTGACGCAAAGTGAAGATGTTGTCAATGCAGCCACGACCTTGACGAAACTCGGCTTGCTTTTCACGAATCTGGCTTACACGAGTGCCAATCAGTCTGTGAAGGATGACAGAGGCAAGCAATTTGGAGACGATCGAGATCAGACTGATTCTTCTATGGTTGCCGTATTCCGATCGTGAGTCTCCAATCGGTTCCAGTCGGTTGGGACAGTTTCCTGCTCCCACAGTTTCACTTGTAACTTGTGTACATCGTCCACAAGAGCAGGTCCCCCGAATTTGAAGCGAGCTGGAGGTAGATCATCTGGTCCCGCGGCTTTATTTAACTTTAACAGTGCGATCTCACTTTTGACTTTCAGCGGGAGAGTGGATCCAAATCGACAGCGCAAGGAGACGGGCGATTAGTGACCGGCGAGAAATCTACCAATTCCGACCGCTCAGCTCAACGTTCCAGGCGTTTTGAAAAGTTGTGGATAGGCTGTCCACTCTCGTCACGTATAGTTTCACTAACACCAGGTCTTCTGCTGCCCCTTTCTCGTATCAGACGGAACAAATACCGATGGTTACCAAGGGCAGCGGCCATTTCCATCTCTGATGCACGATGAGACCACCAGGATTCGTGGTCTCTCTTCAGGCTAGCACGGAGTTTCGCCCGGAGCTCTTTGCGAGTTTCATTGTGTTCGCTTCCAGCCGGAATATGCCGGCGAGCATCGATAAGTTCCAAAGACTGTGAAGAGACCCAATATTCATGTTGGCGATTAGACACACCACATGAGGATTTGCCTGCTGCTAGTAAGGCCTGTTGCATATGAGACCAGTGAGCGTTTATCCAACTCGGATGACAGCGTAATTTGATAGGCGTTCAGAACAGCTGGATTCACCAGTCTGCCGGTGTCAATGCGCTCACAACATCGTCGCGGGCGTCCGCCAAAGCGCATCCGCAGGTCAGCACATACAAGTGCATGATCGGTGTCAACACCTGTGCTCCAAATCGAGCGACAGTTCTGGACGCAGCCTCTCCAGCGGTAACTGATAGCAATGTGATCGATTTGCGTCCATAGCTGGTTCGAGGCTGGTGGGCGCCAAGTCACCCTCCGGCGGGTGCTGTGTCGGAAATTAGTGCTCGCAAGAAATAAGCGAGCATCCTCACACAAATGAAGTAACCGCTCACCGTTATCATTACAGGAGTCTATACCGTGTTGGCCGCCCAGATGCAGCTCATCTGTAGATAATTTTCCAACTTGAGCGTTCAGATCCCCAGCCAGCACTACAGTGTCCGAGCTTCTTCTGTGGCGAAGGAGTTCGTTCAGTTGGCGATAGAAGTCGTCTTTTATCGAGTCATCGCTACAGTTTGTCGGTGCATAGGCAGCGATAACGAATAGACACCTGTTAGTCCCAAGCGACTTCGAAGTTTTGAACGAGCCAGCCAATCGGACCGCACACATCCGGCTACTGATTGGAATCCAATCAACCAGAGCAGTTTCAGCCCGAGGACACAGGGCAATACCAACACCGGCTTGGCCGGTGCTCGAAGCTGCATCGTCACTGGATAGGCGCAATGAGAAAGTGCTGCTAGTGTCACCTGAAGGGGATCGCAGAGTGAATACAGAGCTCGAGTCTTGCAGGCGGGTCTCCGATAAGCAGCAGATATCGATCGAGAGGGTCTCCAATGTTCGGGCAAGTGCTGCCTGTTGACCGATCTGAAGCAATGTGCGAACATTGAGGCATGCCAGTCTGAAGGAGGATCGAGGGCTCCAAATGGAAGCCGATGAACTGGAATGGGCCGCTTGGTTGGACATGGGCCTGTTGACGGTGCAGAAATGACGCTCTGCGTTCACCTGTGGGTTGAAACTAAAAGACAAGCGACTATTGAAGCAAGGTGGGGGAGGGCCGAGAATTGGGGGGTTGAAAACAGGGAGGATAAAGGTGAAACTGGAACGGGACGATAGGAGTGAAAAACCCTAAGAGAGGGAATAAGAAGACGGGAAGGCTTGAGCAGTAGCATCCAAACCTCTATCCACCCGACTCGATGCAGCAGATACGGCACCGTTGATTATCGTCTGTGGTGGCCAGAGCATCAGAAATTTGTTTGCAGAGAGATTCATTGTATTGCGTGGGCAGGATACTGTCAGGTTGCCTAGGCCTAGACAGGAGAACGATTAGGTTTCTCAACCAAAGCCTTTGGTTCAAAAACCTGACCGCAAGGCAGCGGGTTTGCGTTGGGCTACAAGGAGTCCGTTTTAAGGGATAGGGAGCCACCCTCATTCCAACCCCCAACCTGGATGACCAGGAGGCTGAGTTTGTCTGGCCTCTAACCATTGACCAATATGGTATGAGTGGCTCTGAAGGTGCAAAAATGCACCATCAAGCTTAGCTTAATGGATCACTGAGGCACACAAACCATCGCACCACGGTAAGGTCCAGCCTCATTGCGATGATCTGTAACCAGTACAGGACGGTTAGGAGAGCCAGTGAAACGAAGTGAACGGAAACCTTCTAACACTAAGCAACCCGGTAGCCCAATGTGGCAAATAAAGCATTGAACATTGAAAAAAGGAAAATATAAACGACAGCTAAGCAGGCTTAGAGCTTAATGTACAAGGTGAGATCTAAGCCGAGCAACATTTGGAACGCAGTAGATGTGAGGCTCGACCTTTAAAGTTCTATGGGGCCTGTCTCATAAATATCGTCTAGTGTTGTAGATTCGCCCAGTATACGTAATACCTCCTCTACGGTGTGATGTTTGAATACTTGAGCCCGAAATATATGCCTAGTGTTGTTGCATCTAGTGGATTCCGACAGCTTATTCCATGAGGTTCTATTCCTTATGTGAAAAAATTTGGCGCGCAACCTTGTACGCACTCTTGGGACGCAAAAGCTGAATGATGTATTTCTAGTTGGCCAATGATGGAAAATGCCAAACTGGACAGTAGCTGGTTCCCCAAAACTGGTAAGCATTTAAACAATCAGGAAGATAAGATTAATCTTAATTCTTCTCAACCATAATGGTTCCAGCTTCAGCAGTTTACACCGTTGTTGATAAGTCAAGGATCCAAACCCTAATATCCGTTTGGTAAAGGAACGTTGTACTTTTTCATGATTGATTGTGTCCTACATTTTTTTAATTTGTGAATACTAATGGGCAATATTCTAAGACTGCACGCGCGTATGCTTTTTTCATAGCTAGCCTAGAGTCTTTCAAACGTAAGGTATTGGAAATACGTGCTATGATAACTCTCGCTTTGGCTGTTAAATGATGACCCTGTTCGGAGAAATTAACGGAGCTTGTGTAACGTACTCCAAGGTCACGAATCGTTGTGTAGCAGGTAGTTTGCCTGTCTTAAATAAGGTTGAATCTGAAGGATAGAGCTTTACAATTGCCAACAGAGAATGTCGTTCTCCACTCTCGGCACCACCGCTGAAGGGCGTAGAGCTCCATTTGTATTGTTTGAGCATCGTTTGGTTCATTTATGCTATCAAATGCGAGCACAACTTCTTTATCATCGGCGAAACGAAAGGGTCTGCCGTGTCAGAAGATTGGGAAGATGTCATTTATGTATAGTAGAAATAGCAGTGGGCCTAATACGCTTTTCTGTATGACACCGCTAGTTACTGGTATAGGTGAAGATGCGCAGTTTTCCACTCTGACACATTGAGTGCGTGTAGACAAGAAAGATGACAACCATGCTAGTAATGGGTTAGCTAACCCAAAAGAGGTTAACTTTGCTAGAACTTTTGCATGGGGTACGCGGTCAAATCCTTTTTCCATGTCTAGGAAGAGAATAACCATCGACTGTCCAGAGTCAGTCGACTTGGTTACGTAGTTCAGAAATTCAAATTGGCAAGTTTGACATGAACGACCATGGAGGAATCCATGTTGCGACCTGTCGATCAGATTGTGTGAATTAAGAAACTCCATGACTCTTTCTTGGATTATTCTTTCCATAATACGAATCAATATGGGAGTATGGCTAATGGGACGCTAATTTGATAACTCGTGATGTGATCCACCGTTGTTTCGGGGTGGGACGGTGGCATGCTTCCACTTAGCAGGGTATACACCAGTCTTAATTGACAAGGTGAATATGTTTAGCAGGAACAAGGGAATATCGGGCCCAGCGAGTTTAAACAATGCTGGTGGTATGCCGTCAGGTCCGGGGTGAAAAGAATGCTTTAGAGCGGATATTTTCCTTCTAATTCTATACAGGTTGAACTCAACTGTATCCATTATTTCGCTGGTGAGTAGAGGCAATCTTTCTTATGCAACACAGGTGCCTGTATTAAAGAGGGTGAGAAATGTTTGTTAAATAATTCACAGGGCTCATCAGGGTCGGTAGTCAGACTGCCGTCTGATGAAGCAATGGTTATAGGTTTTTGACGTTGTGCTTCGTATCTGACTCTTACTAAGCGATGTAACATGTGTTTGCAGCTGGGAACTGCTAGCGCTTGTGTCTCTTGTGACAAACTTTCTTTCATGTCGGTCTTGAAAGTCCTTGAGAATTTTATCAGTTTGTTTGATCGCACATATGTTATTCTTTTTCTTAAACCTAAAGCGCAAGCGTTTTAGACGCACCCCAACATGCCTTGTCGTCACTGCTAACCCCCCCCCCCCCCCAATGAAACTCTCGGGGTTCAGCTTCTCCTCCATCGTTCATATATTAGTCAGTCCTCTCCACTGGGCCACGATTTTTACTGCGCTGGGGTTGGTGGAAACCTCCCATTGATGTGAAGATGGGAAGTTGGGGACGAAGCATGCACTCGCTAATTTTAACTTCACTTTCTCTCTCTCTCTGTTGATTCATGCAACACTCCCGTTAGCTGTCACGCTCTTTCGGCGTCGAATTCACGCAATTTGTGCTCGGCTGGTTGGTGTTGAAACAAGCATGACGTTGCATTTAGGTACTACGCTGCGCATGGTCTAATAGGAAGACGGGTTCACCTTCAGTACTCGAATGAAACCAACCCTAGCCGCAATTCTCAACTTTTCTCCATCGCTTCCCTGGCTTACCGCAATGTTTTAGGTCGTTTCACTTTACAGCCGACCAAATAGTCAAACTCAGGACCCGCCTATTGTGACACTCGGAAGCGTCTTACCTGAACCCTGTTTCCTCCGTTTACTTTTTATCATATTTTGGACTACTTTAACGCAGTTCTGTTCTCAACACTTTTTTGGTACCACTTAACCATAAACTTTGGTTTTCGCTTTTTATGCTCTTGCCGTTTTGCATAGATTTGTCCAAAGAGCGGCTCATCTCATTCGATGGTAACGGCTTGCCAGTTTTCCCGATCTCTCCAGACCACAAGCTTCTTCCCAGCGAGAAATCGCCACCTGAATATCCCTCTACTTCCATCCATTCTCTCTGCAATCAGGATTCGCTTCGACTGACCAGTGCTTCGCCTATTCCATCCCGTTCGCGACCCTCCCACAAAAGTCCTCCCCTCAATTCATCACACCATCCAACGTTCCACACTTCAGATTGGCGTGCCGCTCCTGAAGCGATTCATCCCACGTGGTCTCTTGCCTATTGCTCTCCCAGACAACGGCAGATCTCCTCCAGCTGTTTGCCTGTTGGTGAAACGAACTTACTTCGCCAAAGCCCATCGGATTCCGCTGAATGCATAGATGTACAGTCCCATCCAAACTTTCCCAGAGCTACTTCAAATACATATACCACTCTACCCGAAGACACTGACAGATTGGTACACACTTCTGCGCTTCCGTCTACTCCACAATTTCCAAGCTCCCTGGAGCAGGATGATTTGGAGTATGACGAGATATACTCAGAAGGTCACATGAACACTCCCCAAAACAACAGCTCATCTTCGTCCGTTTCGTGCAGCAATTCTTTTCGTCAAGAAGATGAGGCTCAATCACTTCGTTTGTTCGAAACTTTGCTCTCGTTGCTTGACTCTCGGGGAGTCCCCACTTATTCTGATGGGTCACCCACTCGCCCGTCCCCGCATGGTTCCAATTCGTCCACGCGATGCCCCAATGCTGGTCTTCCTTTCACCGACTTGGTCAAGAGAGCAGTCGACCTTTCTGAAGATTTGAATGATCTCGAACAAGTCTTGAGTCGACTGCAATACAAATTGGCGGCCACAAAAATTGGACTGGATCAGGCGGAGGACAACCTTGGCTATGTGTGGCATCTGAGGGATAATCTGGAGATCACTGACACCGAGTCTATCACGGAAAGTTATTACGGTTCGCAGAGCAGTGATTCAAATGCCGAAGCCATCTCCGAGCGATTACCTCTAACACATTATCTACCTCCGACTGATGAATTCACTGTTCCCAGCTCTATTGGTGTGTCGCCCTCGTATGACACCGGTCGCGTCATAACATGCACCACTTCTTTCCATTTGAATCCGCCTCCTGGGACGTCGGTGATCCCAGCCCACATGTTCCATTCCACCGTTACTTCCGAAGCAGATTCCGGTTTAGATCCCTTCCCCTCCATCTCCTCTTCTATGATCACTTCCATACCAGAGGAGGGGAGCATCATGAATCGTCTGGAGAGCAGTAACCAGTCTCAAGCAGAGCCACCCTTCAGTTCGCTCAGGCGGCTGCGAAAACGCCGCAGACGTCATACGCTACATAGTTGCTCAACGGATGCGGTTGACCGAATCCAGTCGGTGACGGACGAAGTGACTGCAGACTCAGATGGTTTTGTTCACTCGGGTAAGTCTCTTCATGTTGCGGCTGTAAATACCGGCTTTCGGACTCGCGTTTGTTTGCACTATCCTTCGCCCATTGTGTCTTCTACTGTGGACATGAATGATATTTGATCTTTATCACTTCTTTTCATCCCCAGTCTGCGTCCTCCAGCTTTTGGGCCAGCTGCTTTTTCGTCCACCTAGCTTCAGTTAAGCCAACTTTCTGTCGCCCCACATACCATTCTCTGTTTCAGCTTGATGTGACATTCGGCAGATCACGTTCGTGTCGGCTGCCTTTGCTGTCGTTCAGCCGTAGGTTCGTAGGCTGCAGCTTTGAATTTACTTTTCTCCTTTTCTTAATTATTGCTCGACTTGATTCCCAGGGCCAGATGCAGTGAAGGTCCAAAAACCTGGTTCTCTAGTTATGTTTTCAGACATCTAAAAAGCTTCTGCAAATACTCCAACGTCCTGAGCTCCAGTCGCAGTCCTTCTATGCGCATTTGACGAATACATGCAATTACGAAACCGGTCGTAGTGTGCGGCGCTTCGAACGTGCAACCTCGAATCTTTATTTACTTCAGACAGCCCACGTGACTGAATTTGCTGAGGTTCGTTTCAAGGGGAAATGCATTGATCCAGAACGTGTTGTGTTTTCACTTGTCTAGCGTTCTCCTCATAAAGAGTCAAAGACATCCGTTTAACGACATTGCGACGTTATGGATATGCTTTGCCACTAAATAAAGTCACTGCCGGTACAGCAATCTGATACCGAAATTTTGCAGAGGGTTTTTCCCCTGTTTGGTAATAGGCCATACACATGGCATATGTACTGACTACTCTGTGGCCGACTCCCAATGTGCTATATTTCCTCACTTCTTCCGGCTGCCGAAGACTCGGGGTGGTGTCCCCTTAGTCAACTCCTTAATTCGGCTTTGGCAGCTGGTTCAAGGAGTTGCTTGAACCGGTACGTAAAGAATTACCTATTCACACTGTGACAAATACGTTCGATTTTATTAAGCGAGTAGAAGATTTAAATGTGAGTGATAAAATGATGTTTTCCTTTGATGTACAATTGCTTCACTAACTTACCATTGTTAGAAACAGTGAATTTCATTTGTGATTATCTCACTGAAAGGAACTTGAACATTGGTATACCTGTGTAAAAGCTGAAAGAATTGATCTTCCGATGCACTTTCAACGTACAATTCTTCTTTGATGGAATTTACTACCGCCAGATAGATGGGACTGTAATGAGCTCTTCCCTAAACCCGCTCTTGGCAGATAGCTTCGTTGCGAAACTTGAGCGCGGACGACTTAGCAACCTGATCGCGCGACTCGATTCATATTACAGATATGTGGACGTAATAGAGAGGTAAGCGGAGCCAATGTCCAGATACGAGGTCGCGCACTGGCTTACTGCGGAGCACGTGAGCTGTCTGCTGCATGCGAAGGTCACCAGCACGAGTGTTGAACGACCTTCGACTGTTTTGCCAAATTTGGGAATCGGATGCAAACTGATTGGCCAGCAAATACAAGCCCGAGTCAACGGAGGCGAACCATTCTGCCAAATATGGAAAATCCGTGGGACGGAACTAACTCACATTGGCTGAGAGCCAAACGCTTCCAAAATTAGTATGTTTCGTTCACCAATAGATTGAATTGACCTGTCGTGTAGAATAGACTCCCTGTTTACCGAGCCTTGGCCTTCTTTATCCTGTCTGTTGGTTGGGCGCGTGACTGAGCAATCAGGCGGTCGTAGTCTCGCAGGCGCAGAATAGCAGCAGTGCAGCAGTACGAAGGCAGCTTTACAACAGGACGACACATTCATCGTCTGTGACGCTTCCACTGATAGCAACGATTTACTAGACGAATTTAGCAGCGCACACCCGTCATTAAAATTTGCCATTGAAGCTGGAAAGGGCGGAAGCTAACCTTCCTAGACGTGCTATTGCACCGTCGAGAAAATGGATCAATTGAAAGAAGCGTATTCCGAAAAGTGACGTGGGTATACCAGTACACCCACTTTCTCAGCTGTGTGCCACTGAGATACAAGCGAAACTTAGTCCGATGCCACTTTTATCGCGCCAGGGCCATCTGCAGCCCTGAGACGATGGACAGTGAAACTCAGCTTATTCTCAGCACATTGCAGGAGAATGGATATCCTCCCCAGTTCATTAAAAAGCACTCTACACTGCCCCATTCTACCAATGCTGTCACTACAGTACCGAAAAAGGACGTCTTGCTTACAGTTCCTTTTAAAGAGGACATTGCTTTTGAGCTGTTGTGGAGAAAACTGTCGACCGCAATGGCTCAAACATTCCCGGCATCCAACCCTAAGTTGCTCGCTGAAACTAGACCACTGATTTCCCAGCGCCTGAAGGACAGACTCCCGGTCCGGTCCGAATCTTCCCTCCTATATCAATTCACTTGCACCTGTGGTGCAAGGTACCTCGGACATACGACCAGGCGCCTGTGCAACAGGATCGCTGAACACTACCCTGCTTCGCTACGAAAAGGCAACGCAAGGAACATCAACAGTTTGATACTTGAGCATTTGGTTGACACAGGACACCAGACTCAGGCAAATGACTCATTCAAAGTCATATATACTATCCCGAAACGATACACTAAAGAACTAAGAAACGCTTGTTAACAACACCCGAGGCCATCACAATCAGGGTTTTGAAACCAGAACTGTGCAAACAACGGACGTTGGTGCAAAACATGGTCCTACCGTGGCCATGAACGCACTCCGGCGAGAGATCCTCACCTCAAACATGACAGACGACTAGCATTTGTCACCGCTGATCTGTCTGCCCTCACCTACTGTGTGTGTTTTGTCCGAGCGGCGTACTTCGACTGACTAAGACATTGATCGATGGCCAGCCATGTCAAGCCAATAGATCGTGTGGATTTCGTGGTTCTTTCTAATTTAGACCTAGTTTTGATTTGCCAATTCGTTTTTTGTGCTCAATAAATGCCTGATGAGATTTATCGATCAAATGTTCGTCGTGCAATTATGATCTGATTTCATGGGAATTATTGCCGAGATATATATACATATTTCTATGTTGTCGGCATCCGGTTCCGGATTTGCCTGTCACAGCGGCTTCCAGAGGACAGCCACAGGACGCCTGCGCCTACAGAGGGACCATGGGTGGCTTGCGCTGCATCACCCACAGCTCCATCCACACACCCCATATCCAGTGTAAACCCGAAGGAATAAGACCGGGAGGTATGCGGATGGGAGCCACGTTTCATCAACGGAGCCGGCACACACTCCTTCACAGGCAAACACAAGCGCGCTGTATCTCAGGAATCAGGTGCACACAAGGCGGTGGCTAGACCGTAGTCCACTCCACACACAAATCATGTGCATAGAACCACTCCTTGTGCCCAACACAGTCAAGAGGAGCGTACTCCCCGTCCCCACCAGCAAAGACCAACTGTCTTCTGGAGCCAGTATGGACGAGGTAGTGGGTAGTAGAAAGGCAGGCACCTTGTCAACATGCGCTTCAAGTGCAGCCGCACCCGGGATGTCAAGCAACAGCCAATCACTTAAAATGACGATATCAAATAAAAATATCGAATAAGACATACTCATATGCTGACGTAACTTTTCTTTATATTAGCATGTGAAATAAATGGGTTATCAACATATCCGCGGTAAGTTCAAGATGGCACAAAAGGGATTGCAATATCCTTTGCAACAAACGCGAAAAAATTTAAAGAAGATTGGTATCAAAAGCCGCTAACAAAATATAGCCAACAAACCTGAAATAAAGCAACTTAACACGCAAGCAAGCGTTTAATAAAACTAATACAGCGTTCCTACCAACGCTTCGCCGGCTTTGCTTAATTTCTCAACAGGACCCGTCATCGTTTCGATGCTGGACCCGAGTGGCCTCGCTCGTGGTTCACTAAAGCTGCCTAACTCAAACATTCGCGACCGCACTTGCTACAGCACCATGTGCCCGAGATCGATGGAGTACACACCATCGGCGCCTATCGCTTCCGCACCAGCCGTTTCTTCTCCGCATGCACGAGGGATTTCTCTTGCACCTCGGCACCTGCCTTCGTGATCAGATCGCGCCATGCACGCCGATCAACCGCCTTCGATTCCCAACACCTGAGATCAACATTAAAACGTGGTTGGCTCACCTTGATCATGTCCTGACAAGGTAACTTTTGGTTTTCCCACATGCCGTTTCCTTGCACTCAGTTGGCCATAAACTAGCTGTTTCGGTATCCGGGTCGAATCCATGCGGCGAATATGCCCGCGCCACCTCAGATTCCTCAGCACAAGTATACAGTCCCCTGCACACGTGCCGCTGCGTCGCAGTACCCGTGTCTGCAACTCGGTCACTCCAGCTGTTGTGCGTAATACGGCGCAGATACTGCTGTTGGGGCGGGAAGTGGCAAATCATTGAGCACCCGGATTTGCCCTCCCTCTGTCAGAGACAGTGCGTGGCGCTCGTGCTCTACGCCAATCGAGCTGTGACCTTACAACCCTTGGACCTGTTGTCTCCCATGGCTAGGTTTTAAGGGAAGAGGACCATCGACCACTTCCTAACCTCCGAAGAGGACGGGGTTTGGACTAGGATACTGGCAGGGCGCCCACACTTGACAAAACAACTCAGGTCCTCAGGGAAAATTTTGGATTATATACCCGAAAGACAGCGGCTCTAGCACATGGTCAGTTCACTGACTCATGCGGATTGGTATCCTGACTCTTAGCTAGGAGAAGGGCGAAACCCAACTCTCACCCAGCGGTCGTCACCAGGTGGCGTCCAAGACATGAGTCCATGGCACAACAGTAGCAGCAGTGGGTAGACCATCTGTCAGAATCTTGCCACCACCAGCCTCAGCGCACGATAGGCTGTTTTTCTCTCCCTATATATATATATATATATATATATATATATATATATATATATATATATATATGTGTGTGTGTGTGTGTGTGTATATATATATATATATATATATCGAAATACAGCATCAAAGGAATTTACACATGCCTTTTCAGTTTTTGGTGTGTTCGATTATACTTTAACTAACAGAGGATGCTGCAGAACTACACACACATCACCGATGCCCTGCTTTGACCAAATGTTGCACTGACGAATTTTAAACCCCCGCTTTACCTAAGCAAAGTGCTGCGACCGGTTCCATCTACCACGCGACCAGTCGAAATCCTGTCACGTTGACCTAAACACAGTTATCCTCCATTATGTTTTATGAGTTTTCCCCCGTTATCAAAAGGTTGTTTATCTTGTGTGATACGCTGCGCCATTGGTGCACCTTTTTTGTCTATGGTGGAATGCGAATTGTCACACAGCTTGCTCCACCAGTCTTATCGCCCTTCGCTATCCACTCTCCACAGCCCGCACACCCAAGATAGTGGATTTTTATAATGGACTTTGCTGGCTTGTATCTGTTTCTCTTTTTGATGAACCGCTACACCCCAACTTGCTTACACATCGAATGGCATGAGCGGCTTTCTTCTGCTTTATAGAGGCGTTTGTTTTTCAAATGATTGTGCATCGCACCCAATTGTTTCCAACATGCTTTGGAAAAGTCACCGAAGCATATCGGTGCACCCTTAGGATGTGCGACACATTTGTGATTATAGCCAGCCGTTCGGGACCAGGTCCCCGTTGTTTGATAGCGTTCTCTATGGAACGGTTGAAGGGGTGTCCTTAGCAGCTACTTTC
>OX104068.1:13796315-13891927 GCA_944474145.2 Dicrocoelium dendriticum | reverse complement strand
TGACAGAGCATCAGCGACGACTATTTTGTTGACCAGAAATGAGTCGGGATATCAGTCGAGAATTGGGTAATGAAATCCAGTTGCTGAATCTCACGTGGTGAGTGAGGTCGAGCCATATGATTTCGGATTGCGTAGATAAGCAGCTTGTGATCGGTAAAGATTATTGAGGGTGTTGCCTTCAATGACGTGTCGGAAATGTCGAACGGTAGAGTAAAGGCCAGCAGGTTCGCGACTGAACTTACCGCTACTTAAGTTCAGCAAGTTGTAGGCGTCTAGAGTAGAAAGCATGTGGTTTCCAGCATCCATCCGTAGGTTGCTGTTAAACCGGCGCCATGGCGGTGTCTGATGCGTCCACAGCTGGCACTACGTGAAGCAGCCGAACCGAAATGGTGAAGTATTTACGTCTTCGGGTAAGGCCACTTTACTTGCTTGGTACGCTTCAGCACAGCAGCTGCAGCACTGAAGCGGCAACAGCAGCTAGCAGCAACAGCAGCTAGCACGCAGCGGCAGCAGCGGTAGCAGCAGCAGCAGTCAGTCAGTTTTTCACCTGACCGTTTTTTAGGTCCAAGAACTAGATCGGTTTCAGTGGACCTTAGCAATTTGACACAGTGTGGAAGATAACGTCGATAATAGTCAACCATAACCGTTTTAAAACGGCGAATAGCGGCCAAAGTAGTCGGAGACTGGAAAGTCTCTAATGGCGCGGACTCTATCATCCTGAGGCCGTATTGGTACCACTGACCGATATGGTATCCAAGAAATTCGAAGGATGGCTGCTGAAATACACATTTTTCGGCTTTCACAGTGATATTATTAGCAGTTAGCTTATCGAAAAGTATATTGCAATGTTATGCGTATTGTGCTTCAGAACGCTAGCCACTAGGATATTGTCAATGAAGGGCATAGACGAATCTAAACTAGTGACTGAATGTATGAATGGTTTGAAAAGTCTGGCTGCGTCGAGAAGACCAAAAATCATGAGTAAAAATCGAAGAGCCCGTACTGAGGGCGGTTTTCGGAATGTTTTCTTCCGGCAACTGATATCTGGTAATAAGCCGCAGACCAGGTCGAGATTAGAGAACATACGGCGTGCCTCGCAGGCATCATCATCAACTACAGCAGTACATCAGACATTTGAATTGATGCTTCGCTACCATACAACCATGAGGACTTATGGAATAAAGAATTATAAGAGAGTGAGCAGGAGGACTTACCTGAAATTTTTAATACCCTAAGCAAAAGCTCAAGGCGCTTACACCTTGTGTAAACAACATACCGTCACAAACAGCTGGCTATCATGCAAATATAAGGCAGCATAGGCGAGACAGGTTCCTTGCGGCTTTCACTGCCACGCATCATAATCAGCCATTACCCCGCGGATAACTCAGTAGTAAACAGGCAATCTGATTAGGAGACGGCAGCAGACGCGCAATTGGTCTCGGCTGCTAACCATGTCCTGTAAAATTTCGAACGAAACACAAGGCGAGTCACGTGGACTTCAGCCCGGAAGGCGAGACGGACCAACGGCACCCAGTTTGGTCGTCATTGACTTCATTTCCCGCTGCCAACTCAATTTCTGTCCACCCCGAGCCTTGCGCCACCCTACACCTGCCAGACTAAACAAGGCCCTCCTAGGTAAGTGGTGAGCAGACATCCCAAGTACATGCCCAAGCCAACGCAACTTGTTCAATGCTATCTGTTGTTCTAAAGAGTTAGCATGATTATCACTACCTAGTACTCACCTACGTACATTATCGTTGCGGACACCCTGGTGCTATCCAATACTAGCAATGCTTCGCAGACAACGATGATCAAAGACTTGAAGGCGCCTCAGCTATTCAGACGGAAGGGGCCAAGTTTCACTCCCATAGAGCAGAACGGCCCTCACTGTGGCTTTGTTTACATGGCCTTCAGACGGAGGGTAACTCCCTTCTGTAGCCAAACATGCCGTAGGTTCAAGTAGGTGGCTCTGGCTTTTGCAATGAGTGAGCTGACGTCAGTTTGTATGCGCCCATCATTGCTGATGCAGTTGCCAAGATAAGTAAATTGATCAACCACCTCGAGTACCTCCTTAGCAATGGTCAAGGGGTCATCAAGTGGCTGGTGGTCCTGCAGTAACACTTTGCACTTTGAAGGTGCGAAGTGCATACCAAATAATGAGACCACACTAAACAGGCTATCCAGGGTTGATTGCGCCGCAACACCGTCGAAAAGCAAGAGGATATCGTCCGCATTATCAAGACCAACTAACCTTTCACCAGGCAGGACCACAACGTCCACATCATGAAATTCCATAAGGGAAATCTCCACTACCATATTGAACAAAAATGGGTAAATCGGGCAACCCTGACGAACGCCACTTGTGGTCGGAAAGCTATCCGATGGGTCACCGTAGACCCTGCTACGGCCTGTGATGTTGGAGTATAGAGCATGAAGGATGTTCACATATTTCGTGGGACCACCTTTCTGCGCAAGTATTTCGAACAGAATTGATCGATCGACTGAATCGAACGCACTCTTGAAGACGAGGAATACTGCTGTTTTCGGTCTGCGGTATACGTGGCGCTGCTCTAGCGACTGCCGCAGAGTGAATATATGGTCTATACTTCCACGTCCTGGGCGAAAACCGGCCTGCTCTTCCCTAATCCGAGATTCCCGTTCTGCATTGAGGCGACGAACGATAATCGAGGCCAGTAATTTTGTCACAACTGGCGTTAGGCTAATACTCCTGTGGTTAGAACAGTCTGTGCGACTGCCCTTCTTGTATACTGCCACCATGACGGATTCGCTCCAATTAACGGGGACACTCTCTTTCTTCCAGATACGTTCGAATATGGAGGTCAGTGCTTTGCAGAGGACATCACCTCCATCCTTAAATAGTGCAGGTGGGAGGGAATCCGGGACAGCGGCACGAATACGACTGGGGACTGTGATTGTGTTACGGACCCCGGCCTCCGACGGAGGCTCTAAACTAACCGTCCATGGCTCGTCCTGCATCATCTGAGCAAGAAGAGATCCGGGAGCAGGGGCCAGCTGAACTGATCTTGATAGTGTTCCGCCCAACGAGCCATACCGTGCTCCTTGTTGGGTATCATTGCAGCCGCACTGTCTCTGATTGTCTCTCTGACGCCTGATTTTCTGGGACCATTAGTGCGGATTAGCTGGAAGAGCTTGAGGTAATTGCCTACTGCTCCTGCCTCCTCCATTTCTTTAGCCCTACTGGCCCACCAGGCCTCCTTGTCAGCAAGTGGCTCTGCTTTAGTTCGCGCCTAATAGCCCGTCTGGTCACATTGTGCTCAGAGCCAGCCGGGAGGTGTCTTCTAGATTCCAATAGGTTCACCGACCTCTCGGATATCCAGTGACTGGTGCGGTGACGATCGATAGTGCCCCAAGCAGATGTTCCTACGTCGTGCATGACGGCTGAGATCCTATTCCACTGAAACTCAGTGTCATTAGGACAAAACAGCGAAAGTTTGGTGCGCAGTGCGTCTTGATAGGACTGTCTGACCGAGAGACTGAAACAACTGTTGCCAGTCAGAGGAGACGCTTGGTGCGCCTCCCGGTAAAGTTCATGGAGGAAGGACAGCGTACCAGGGCATGATCAGACTCCACTCAGGTATTCCAGTACGAGCGGCAATCCATGATGGAACCACGCCACCTGTAACTTACAGCAATGGGGTCAATTTGGGTCCATCGCTGGCCAGCTACAGGAGGACGCCAAGTGACACTTCGGCGCCCACTGTGTCTAAAAGCAGTGCTACTAAGAAACAACTGGTGCTCCGCAAACAGTTGCAGCAGACGCTCGCCGTTGTCACTCCGTTCGGAGTTAAGCCCACAATTACCACCCAGCTGAGCTTCTGAAGAGCACAGACGCCCTACTTGTGCGTTCATATCCACTGCAATTAGTATAATATCTGAACTAGTAGCACTGCGTAGTAGCGCGTTCAGTTCGTCATAGAATGTGTCCTTGACAGCATTTGAACTGCAGTCGGTGGAAGCATAAGCGGAAATCACAAACAAACAGCGTTTTGTACTACTTCGTGAATCAACCTTAGCTGATATCGTCAAACGGGCTGCACATAAACGGCTGTTCACCGGAATCCAATCAACCAACGATGGCTCAGCCTTGGAGCTTAGAACGATACCTACACCAGCTTGACCCGTGAGTGCTGCATCGGCGTCTCCGGATGCGTGCAACCAATAACGAGAGGATAAGCCGGGTGAAGTTAATTCAATAACCACATTAGAATCATTGATCCTAGTTTCGGACACACAACACACATCAATACCCAGTGTGTCCAAAGTGCGTGCGAGTGCAGCTTGCTGACCTATTTGTCTTAGAGTGCGAACGTTGAACGCCGCCATGGAAACTGGACAGCGTGGCCTTATAAGGGACTGTTGCCAATAGTCGTCCGGTGCGTGTCTCGAGAAGGTGCCTGCAGATGGCTTTACCCCAGGGACACTTCGGTTGTTGTCAATCAAGCTGGGAATTATTGAAGGAATGTTAGTAATGGGGGTCTGGATGGGAGTAAGAGAAACAGGTGGAAAAGAATGTAGGGGGCGCCAGCAGTAGTATGTTTTCGCTTATCCGCCCTGCTGTATGCAGCAGATAAGGCGACCCTTGATAAGCTGCGCGACGGCCGATGCAGGATGAAGTTTATGTTTGAAGACAATGTCATGGTTGTATGTGGGCTGAGATACTGCCAGGGCGTCCAGACCTAGACAGGAGGACGATTAGGGTCCTCATTCAGCCTTTGGCTCAAAAGCCTGTCCGCCAGACAGCGTGGAGGTGGCAATGATTTAGTTTTACAGAAATGGACTCCATCCAATTTCAAACCCTAATATGGAGGACCAGGAGACTGAGTTTGTTTAACCTTTCTCCATTGACCAACCAGTTAGGATTAGCTCTCAAGGGACCCGGAGGCACCACCCGGTATAACTCAATGGGTCAAGGCGTAGCACTACGTTAATGCCCAGGCTCATTCTAATAGAAGTGCCACAAATCAGCATTGGGGATGACGTACTGGAAACCATCTCCCGCTTCTACTACCTTAGGATTGTGGTTTCGAGTAACCAGCAAATATACAGTAAACTTCGTATCCGCGTATCGAAGGCAGCTGAGGCATTCAGGAAGCTAGAATATCAAGTGTGGAACTACCACCAGCTTACCGTTAGCACAAAACTTATGATGTGTAAATCCATTGTGCTGTCCGTTCTGTTATACGGCAGCGAAATGTGGACGATGTACCGGCGGGATGTGCGATATCTCGAGCGGTTTCATCAACAGTGTCTGCGAAGGATTCTACTCATCGACTGGTGCAACAGAGTTGCAGACACCGAGGTGTTGCGCCGATGTGGAATGTATGCAGTGGACTGCATAGTTTTGCTGAGACACCTGAGGTGGCCCGGTCATGTGTGACGTATGGATTCGATGCGGATACCAAAGCAACTGTTATGTGGTCTGCTGAGTGTGGTGAAGCGGTATGTGGGGTAACCGAAACTTCGTTACCGGAACATGAAAAGGGTAGCCTTATTACGTTCTAATGTCGTTCTCAGGTGTTGTGAATCTAAAGCGGTTGATCGGCGTGCATGGCACGATCTGATCACGAAGGCAAGTGCTGAGGTGCAGGAGCAAGCCCTCGTGTATACGGCGAAAGCGCGACAGGTGCGGAAGCGACATTCGCCGATTGATTGTACTCCATTGACGTCGAGCGCATCGTGTTGTAGCACCTGCGGTCGCAAGTGCCTGAGTCAGGCAGGTCTAGTAAGCCAGGATCGAGGCCACTCGGAAACAGCATCGAAAAGACGTTTCCTGCTGAGAACGTAAGCAAAACCGGCGCAATGCTGAGAGTCATGCTGCATGCATTTCCATTCTCCTTACTAACCGCGTGCTGAGTCTTTATTTCTCGTGATTAGTTTGCTATATTTTCTTAGTGCTTATTTTGTTACCTCACTTTAATGTTTACATGAATCTCGCTTAAACGAAAGGTGGTTAACTTCGTTTACTTTTTCTGCTTTGTTGCACAGATTTTGTTCTCTGGTCCTGCCATCTTAGATTTATCACAGATATGCTGATAACCTATTTATTTATATGCTAATGTAACGAAGAGTTATGTCGGCATATCCGATTGGTGTTTTCCATCATTTCAAGTGATTGGTGGTCACTTAACATCCCCGGCGTGGCCGCGCTTGATGTACGTGTTGGCAAGATGCCCACCTGTCTATTAGCTCATCTACACTGGCTCCAGAAGACAGTGAGTCGTTGCTGGAGCGGACGGGGTGCACGGTTCTCGTGGCCGTGCTAGGCACACAGAATGGTTCCATCCTGTGTGCAGCAGACTACGGCTCAGCCACCGCCTTGTGTGCGGTTGATTCCCCAAATACAGCGTGCTTGTGGTTGCCTGTGAAGGAGTGTGTGCCGACTCGGTTGACGAAACCTGGCTCCCATCCCCATGCTTCCTGGTCTTCGGGTTTACACTGGATATGGGGTGTGTGGTTGGAGCTGTGGGTGGTGCAGCGCTAGCCACCCATGGTCCCTCTGTGGGCGCAGGTGTCCTGTGGCTGCCTTATGGAGACCGCAGCAACAGGCAACTTCGGAACCGGATGTCGCCAACCATTCCACCTGAGACCGCGCGTAGGTTTTAAACCTATGTGGGCAGATGAATGAATCAACCGCATGGAATGCCCGTCTCAGATGACTGACGTGTTGGTTTCCCACCTTTGACATCTGGGATTGTATCAAACAGCCGAAGTCATGCCGAAATAGTGAACGAGAATTACGCTGCTGGGAAGTTGCTTGCAGAACTCACTCTCTGGTCCTATATTCACTGATCTGTCTATGACATACACTAGTCACTTTACCTTTATAACACTCAAAGTACAGCTGATTCTTGAATGACCACACATAGATGTTGTTTATGTCTCATTGCAGTGCCTCATACCCTCCTTACTTGACAATTGCTCGTCATATCTTGACCTCACTATCGAACGGTGAGACATGTGAGACGAACACACGCACCAAATCATTAAAGAGTACAAGGAATACGCGTGGCCCCCGCACAGACTCTTGTAAGACTCCACAGTTGGCATGAATCGGATCGCACTCTACGCTCTAAACTATAATCCGCACTTGTCATTGACGCATGAAACTCCTACCTCACCCAAAGACCCCTGAAACCTTAGCTTACTGATTGCTCGCAGTGGTTGCTCGCAGTTGGAAACTATGGAAATGTCAAAGCAGATTGTAGAGGGGCCGCTTCCAAGAATGCCTCGGGGGAGCTCTTCGGAGCTAGCTGAGAGCAGATCGAGAAGGACGGCTATCGACGAGCCTGGGCCCGGAACTACGGAGCGGGAATATGTGAACAGCGCAATAAAGCAGACAAATACGCCGCTAGCGCAGCCCACAGGATCGAGGCCGAGCCGATTGACACAACCTAGAACAAGCAAGTCGAGAGCTCTCGAACGACTCCTGGCCGATCCAAATCGGGTACAGAGAAGTGGAGCTCGAGGCGAAAACAGGAAGGCGGGACTTCCAAGTCAGAGCTCCCGAGGCGAAAGGACTGGCTCGTCTCTAACACCCGTACCTGTGTTGCGTGGTGGGGCGGAAATCTAGTTGATATTCGGTGGCGCGCGTGAGACCCTTATGTGCCCATTTTCGGTGTGCAATAAACGTCTGCCCCCCTGTCGTGTCGTTCTCGCTACAAGATGACATCGATTCCATTTCCAATGTCGGCCGCTTCCGTTTAACTACTTCATGTAATCAACAAGTTGATAGTGCATGACCGGTGTTGTCGAGGGCCATGATATCCAGGTGCTATGATACTGCAGAATTCTAACTGATCGACTAAAGTCACCACGATGACGACTTCCATCGTCTTTGACAGCATCGGGAGCGGAATCACTGAGTGATGGTTTACGGGTTCTAAGCGACTGTTGCCATTAAAATGGGAGTAATTAAATAGTGTTTGCACTTAGCAGGTGTCACTTGTCTACCCAAGAAATATCGGATGAGGCACGATAAGGCTTCGGTCATCCCTTTTTATGCGCTTTAGGGGACTGTAGCAGTTGCAGGTGCGCATTAAAACTAACCTCCTCTTTAGGGTTACTGCGTTCAATGTGATGTGAGTAAGTCCAGGAGTAAGGGAGATGAAACGCGTATTCAACACTAGCTGACGCTACGTCGCAGACTTGAGATCTGTCGATCTGCGATGCGTTCGTTACTTCTTCATCTTGTCGCCGTTCCGAATGTTGTCTTAAGTGGTGAAATTTCGCGATTGACTTTGCGAGTACTCTGGCATGGTTCAAACATCCTAATCGGATTGAAACGGTCCAACTATGAACCGCATCCACGGCTACAGCACTCCGTATACCCAGCCCGTCACCCATACAACCACCAATCGGGCCGAAAACTGTTTTATTTCGCTGATCGGCTTGTATGGTTGTGTCCGTTGGTATGGCACATAGTCAGCTTTTAGCGGTCCCAGTTTACTTGTTTCTAACATATTGCTCCTGATGAAATAGTGTTTGTTTCTGGTGAACCATACTGGAGCACTGCGGAATACAAAGAAAGTATGTCAACCGCACCACGGAGCTGAACACGATAATATGTAAAGGCCGTTTATCAAAATGCTCACCTGCGTCTCCGTCAGTCCCAGTGAGGTGGCCACTTCGAATCGTTTTGGCCGAGACAGGTACTTGTTGGCTAGAAACTGCTGTTCCAGTTCCAATAGCTGCTGACTGGTGAAGGCTGTTCGAGGGCGCCGTGTCTTTCCTGCGAAGTAATTCGGTGCCAATGCGAAAGACGAATCTGAAGATGTGAAGTACACATGATTGCGTGATTCAGGTGTCAATACTACTCCACGTCGGCCAGCTATACGCAGAGTTGATAGTGCGGCATTTGGAGCACATACAACCTGCCGCGTGCTGCATCATCAGGTGCATTGTGTAAGCAATAATATTCGTGTATTTGAAGTAAACATATTTCCTCTAAAATCTCGTCTAATTAATCCTGCTGCTTCTGTGGATCATTAAGTTCCCGAACTGGCTCCATCTTCTGTAACATAATTGGATGATTACTAAGGAACTGCGCACCTTCAAATTTGCCCTCCGAGATGCACGGTGGCACAATTTAAGCCACGTGTAATTACGCTCACTTCTCAGTCATGTCGGTTGTCGCATTCCCCCCTCGGTCCAATATTGTCAATCGCAAGGGGACACCTCAAAATCTAGCTGTGGACAACTTTGGTATTTAAGGTAGCCCAGTGCATTGCTCAGCAGGCGGTGATTGTCCCACTTAGTCTAGCTCTCCGGAATATGAAAAACAATCTGGACACAATATTCGCGATCTTCATGGAACAAAAAACACACCGCATTTCTTTTTTGACTCCTTTTTGCTATTGTCCTTTTATAAGACACTTTATAAAATGTGATTTAAGCGTTGAACTAATTAAGACAAACTTGGAATGGTAAAAATGATTTCAGATTAATAAGAACTAGTGTCTCTCCTACAACTTCAATCAAAAAACAACTATTACTACGTTGTCTCAGTGCATTAAGCAATGTTTTGAAATGTCATTAGAAAACGCCAGCACAAAATGGGTTAATCAGTGACTTAATTTGTGTGCTTCCCTTGCATACATACTTTCGGCGACGATGTCAATATATGGCGGGCGATTATTAAAATGCCAGATCAGGATCTGCTCCAACATGAATTAGATTGTATTTACGAATGGCCAAAGAAGAAGATGCTTCAACTGAACATAGCTAAGGGCAAAGTAATACATCTGCGTCACCAGCTGGTGAGCGCTTACAAGCTTGGAGACCACACATTGGAGAAGATCTCTCAGGAGCGTGATCTTGGTGTATTGGTACAGGAAGATGTCGGGTGTTCAAAACATGCAGAGCAGGCGACGAGAACCGGCAATCAACACTTTGGCCTTCTTCGCAGAGCTTTCGGTCGGTTTGAACCTTCAATCTTTCCCCAAATGTTTAACGCCTACGTGTGACCTCATGTGAAATATGTTATTCAGGAGTGGCAGCTGTGGCAGAAACAGGATCTCGTTGCTCTCAAGACTTCTCAACGGAGGGCAACCAAGAACGTCAGGGACCTCTTTCATCTCCCTTATCAGCTTAGACTGAAATCTCTAAACATCTACAGCAGTCGATATCGGCTTTTGCGGAGGGATCTCATAATGGTTTACCAGGTGCTGAAGAACCCAAACCACATTGCCGTCCGCTGCTGGAATTGCACCACAACGCTAAACTAAGAGGTCACCCTCGGAAACTGACAATCCAGTATAGCCGGCTTGAATGCCGTAGAAATTTCTTTTCCCTCCGTGTATGCCAGCCTTGGAACGCCCTCCCTAATTATGTCGTCACTGCTCCCAATCTGGCGATATTTAAAAAACGTGTTGACGACGCATTGTCTCACTTACATTTCATTTTATGACTTGTTAGCCAGGGGCTACAAAACGCAATCAAACGGTATCTTGCCAAACGCCTAACCAATGGATTTATGGATTTATACGTTTAATACTCGAACATCTTCGCTATTTCACATAAGTCTGTGGTGAGTCCACCACAACACTTTTCACTTTATTATGCAATTAGTTTTCGCAATTATTTCCATCACACGGAACTTGTTAAGTAATGCTTTTTTACCCGTAATAAACCATTGTTCCATTGTTCAAATGTCAGTTGGAGTTCTGTCCTAAATCTACGATTTAATACCCGATTTGTGCTTGCTTGTTTTCATGGGTAGGGATAAACGAACTTGGACCCGAAACATTTGAACTGTGATTAGGGCGCATGCATTCTTACCCCCATAGTATACGTTCAGTGTTGATAAGACCGCTCTGAAACTTGTGTGCACAGGCTACTCTGTTACATGCTGAACCAGCAGACGTGGTGGAACACAAAACCCAAGCCAGTCGGCAGCGCCATAAATTCGCCGCTCAGCTAGAGTAGACTGTCCAGTTGGTCGTTACCAGGTTACCTGGGCAGTGCAGGCCCAGCGTTGACCGTACTTGCGTACGCGCGTGAAGTGATATCACTCACTCACTCAGTGGCGATTTACTTACATCTACACGGTCGATGCGCTGGACAAGGTTCTTGTCACAATATGGCACGTGCTATCAGGTCGACATCTTCTGTTGCTTTACTTCGTTTCCACTGTGAGCCATTTCACAAACGTTGCCCTAGTGTCGCATGCATAGAGTTTAACATACCCTAAGGAGACGAGGTAAAGCAAACGCTCATTCAATTGATGCACGGATAAACGATGTCAAATCTTCCAACATCAAAACGATCGATTCGTAAGGTAGTTGTCGAGATTATCCACTACACGAGGCTGTAGGCGGCACTGATACTTTCCGGTTTATCACCTCACAGAATTACTCATGAGCGCTCGGTGAACACGTGAATTAGCCTTGCGCACTTCGTTGCTCGATGTGTGATTTGTCTTTATTTACAATAATCATCAAGGGAAGCCGTCTCCAAAGCAAACTTGCCCTGCCCAAAGTGTAGTGGGAATTGTTTTTCGATGACAAGTTGTCGCTGAAAAGTCTCCGAATTTTTAATGTGATTAAGCTATGCATTCGGCCAAACGCGCTATTTGCATTGTCGCGTTGTTTGCACAAGTAATCAGTCGGCCTGTGTGGAGGGGATAGGAATGGGAGCTAATTGCCTCTTCAACCCACGCCCAGTAAAAGCAAGTACCCGCTTGGTCACAAAACCAAGCGATGGCTAATTAATACCCACAGTCAACACTGATGGGCGATCCACCAGCCCTCGACTATTATTCGACTGGACAATGTGCTTATCTCATCCGCTACCTCTAACTGGGCATGAGACCGAACTTTATGGTCACTCTACAGATGGGTTTTGTCTCGTGTGCTAACACCCTAACACTCTTCCCCATTATGTGATTTCGCCTCACTCTCGTGTGCGGTCGTCGTCTTCCCTACCAATCAGAACGACGACTCAGTCCGGCTCGCCGGTTAAATCGCCCGCCACCCGGCACGGTGAGGACAGGGTTGCGGTTTAGCTGGAACCACTCTGTCTGTACCCAGGCTTGCAATCGAGACCGAATGCTTAAGACAGAAGTCGTGGGGTGAGGAATGATTGATCGTTTTACTCTACGCCTTTTACGTGCTGACAGGTGGTGAGTCGCAGTGTGCATGTATGCAGGTTCAAAAAATTCAGCAGCCCCCATCCCACCCGGGGGTTGAGTCGGTTTAAGTTCACTCTATGGTGGTGGCAGAGTGACTGGGAACTCACGGGCCGGTGATTTCGCTGGCGGCTAAATTAATTACTGCGATATTTTGCTGCTATCACGGAGGCGCACTGATCAACTCAAATTCGTTAAACTGTTCATTTGGTGTGCGTGAACCAACGTAATGTTTAATTAGGCCTGAGTGAGGGAAAACGGATGCACATTGGCAAAGAGACGAATGCGTTTCCCTCTTCCGCTGCGCCGCCTCCCATCTGTTTACACTCATCGTCGGCGGTTAAGTGTAACCACCAGTTAACTCGGCCGATTGGATCGACTGAGAGCTGGTGCTGATGGAATGGCGTAATTAGTATTCCGAATTCGTGGAGAACAGTTGAGTGATTTTGACGAAAACGGGTGCAGTGATTTGGGGGGAATAGGATGCCTGCCAAGTGAATTGGCGGAGCAGACATGCTCAAACTGCTGATAGGGAAACCAAAATGATACCGTGGTGCCGGTTGTGGTGAAGCTAACGCGGGCGACAGAATAGAAACAGAACCGAATGGACTGAGTTCAACTATTTTAGTCAAGGTACCGCAGGTCTTAATTAGACGGATCTATCCTAGGCGAAACCATCCAATATGAGGGACGTACTTATCGAAGTCGGTGAGTACTTACGTTTTCGATGGCTGCCACAACCGCATGACAATTGGAGAGACCCAAATAAAGAAAGGCGCAGGTTTGTTTGCACAAGCGTTGCTAGGTTGTGGCCGTATCTCTGAGCACAGATTGGGTGGAGGCGGTGTTGTTGAGATGTTAGACTCATCACAGTTGTCTAGTGTGCTCGGTAGTTAAGGCATTGGCGGGAACACAGCTCCTAAGGCAGACTGTAGACTGGAGAAAAACCCAACAGATACATTCGGGACACTGGGACGAGTTCCATTGGAACGGTGCAAGATACGTTGGCCGCATTCGCACTGAGGAAACTCCGTTGAGATCTGCGCAGATAAATCTGGACCTTTAGCTCCAGTTTTCGTAGGGAAGGTGCACTCCGCATAAGAACCGTGTTGTTCGCGCCCGATAGTGTACTGGCGCCGGTGAACTTCGGTGAGTTTAGTATGCCTGTGCTCGTCTTCTATCAAATTCCGATGCGCGTTAGAATAAGAACTCACACTAGGCTTATATAGGTTATACTCGATACGATTACAGTGGAGGGTAGCCACAACTGCAGAGTTTCAGTGTTGATGCATTACCCGTACTATGTTTTGCTATGAATGGACTGGTAGATCCGCCATTCATTACACGTGGTGCGTCGGATTCCGTCTGCAATATGGTGATGCAGTAATCCGATTCCTACTTAGAATTCATCGACCAGACCTAGATGTATACAATGGGGAAAAATTGTTCTAACCCGACGCCACACATCGCCAGCTGTTACATCTTGATAAAAATAAAGAAAGAAGCGTTACAACAGTGAAAATAGAAGCGTTTACAACAGTGGCGAAGGAGGTGTTGAACAATCATGGCCATTTCATTCGAGCAGATGCAGTCCTTCCTTCAGCAGCGGCAGCTTCAGTTTGAAAAATCACAGCGGCAGTTAATTCAGTTGTTATCAGAAAAACTCAACATCCAAGTAGAATGGGAACCGGAACCGAGGTTGACATCCCAGGAAATTGCATCTGAATACCACAAGCTGCTCAGTTTGAATCATGACCCAGAAATGATTGGAGCTTAAGATCACAGAGAAGAACCCCAGCCCTGTCATACAGTCATTTGCGGCCAAAATGTGAATGGAAATGTGCCGAACCGGAAGCCCCCGACTGCGTTATGGAACGGTGATGGGAGACATTCTGTGAGAAATTGCGCCCACAAAAATCATCATTGTCAAAAGGCGCACCAATTCAGATACGCGTATACTCCAAGGTTACAAGCGAGTTCCAAATTCCAAAGAAACAGGTATCGCGGCACAGTGAGAGAGCCGGCTTTTGCAGTATTTTGTGCAGACTTTTCAGGGAAAAGGAAATACCCCACAATGAAACGCAAGAATGTCCCGATATCGCTGCTGCCAGAAAGGTTGCATGCTGTCAAGAGCCTTTCTCGTGGAACACGGGCAAGACTTGGCACATCGTCAGTCAAACCTACAATTCTAACGGTTCCAAAGGAACCTCTGCAGCTGAAAGGAAGAATCGCTTGTGAACGCAGACTCAATGATTTGCTACACGATGGAAAAATCTACCCAGTATACTGTACTAATGTTAAGCTGCACGGAACCAACCGGATTACGAAGTTAGATTTGCTCAAAGAGTCAATGACTCATGTGAGTTCGGTAACGACTGTTACTCTCTGCAATATTGGTCGTACCTATTCCAAATTCTTATGTCTTTACCAGCTACCAGTACGGACGACACTGATGTCTTGGCCGAAGCCCGAACCCCCATGGTCGCAGATCCAAGTGGACCTAGGTGGATTCCCACGTCGGAAGAGCTGTGACCTCCAGGTAACCCAATTTTTAAGAGAAGCAGGTGTTACGGAGACAGCTTACAGCCAGCAATCAAGCCGAGAGCAGTGCCGTAAAAGTGCATCCAGCTGCAATTAGAGATCGAACTCGACTATAGATGAAAATGCGAATTGATGCGGAATCAGAGGCAAGTTGGATCACGAACTTGAATCATTTGAGTTGTGTTAATTAAGGCCAATTAGCATCTCCAATATTGTTGTTTAAGTACTTGCTCACAACCTATTTATTGGGCCATGCTCTCATACAATAAGCCTCTCTGTCTACCGAACCTTGGTCTTCTGCATTCCGTTGGTGGGCTGGGCGCGTGACTGAGCAGTCAGACAGTCGCAGTCTCAAGGGGCAGCTAGCAGCAGTACAACAGTCGTCAGAGGCAGAGAGCAGAGGTAAAGGAGAAGCGTTACAACACAATGAATTCCCCATATCATGATCGGATACATGATGTGCATCCTGTCTCGTGATGTTAGTGACAGTGAGTTGCGGACGTGGCGTCTTTACAAAGCAAATCAACTGTTTTTATCTTGCGCTCCCTCTACCACCGCTAGTCAGCAGGCGTGTTCAACTGAAGTATTAGTAGTTTGGGTTCACAGGCAAACGCTGCAGTGGAGTGTGAGTTGACGCGTCACATGGCATTGGCATTGTGATCACCGTCCTGTTGGAGGTGACCCAAAAGTGTTGTCAAGCATTCAGACAAATGCTACCATATCTGACTCTGTGGGTCAATTAACATATTCTGTACTAACACAAGCTTACTTCTATCTTTCAGTATAAAACTATGCCTTTCAAAAGCGAAGCCTAGGTGAAGAACGGATCCCACCATCATATCATAAAAGGAATTAGAAAATGAAACTGCAATAGGGCCCCCATAACTTTGCTGAACGAAGTTGTGCTTAATCCAACTGAATTGATACCTTATCACCAAGTCCAGGCACATAATCTATATCTTAGCGACAGCTTACAACCAAACAGCTCCCATTTAACTACTAGGCGGCTCTTCAATTAAAAAATTTACAGATCTATAAGGTTTCCATTTGAAAAGTCTGTGCCTATCGAACACCCTGAACGCCGAACAACTGTGTGGACCGTGAATTCAGCCCCCACCCCACATCCGTCACTGATTCGCTGCAAATGAAAATGATTGACCTCGATGAGTTAAACACATCCAAGGTCATCGCTGCATGAAATGATTAATGAGCTAATTGACTCTTCGCAGCTGGCCATGAAGTGTGTTCATTTGCATGCGCTTGCAAGTGAGCCACATTCAATCAATTTGAATGCGCTCGGGGTCATTACGGCTCCCTCTTCAGCTGTGTAAAAGCCCCTTGTTGTTGACATGGTCTGTTTGTGCATACGGCAATAATTGAAACTCGACTCGGAAACAACTGTGCCAGGCACAAAGAGAATTGTGTAACGGTTGTGCCATGTGAAGCAAACATCGGTAACACGCACGTGCACTGTGGAATGCTTGATTGTACACGCCTGGCCATCACTGTTTGGAGAGAGCTTAAGCACGCTGTTTGCAAGAGCGCTGTGAAGAGAATGTAGCTTTTTACTTTTCCTTCTAAATAATCAGACTGGTTCTCACCCATTAACAACAATCTCGAATGCAATGACCATTCTACCAACATAACTTACTGCTTCCACACCACAAACAGTCACATGAGGGTCGAGATCCTGTCCGCTACTTTTGAATTAGATTAGGCGCTGTCAGAGGCTCCTAATTCTCCCCGTTCCAAACCCTTCGGTAGGATGCAATATCGACAGCCAATGTGATTCCCCAAACAGAGCTACCCCCAATCCATCGCTAAGGACTATTCATAATTCGATGCAGAGCTTTGAACAAAGCACTGTGCGTTTGGATTGAGATGCGCGATCCCCCTCGGAACCTCCTTTGTTCCGATCATTGAGATCGTAGCTGTAGTTGAGAGTTTCGTTATGGCTGTCTCTTAAGCTGGATAAACTTTATTCCACTTTACTCGGTTCGTTCTGCCTACCTGAATAATCTTCTATTATCTGGCCCCCTTGCTCCTGCTAATTGTGGGAAACTTGCGTAACTTTTTCACGTGGTAGTTTTTAAATAACTTTCATACATTTTGTACTTATCGCGGATTCGCTTATAACCAATTTACTCCATTTGCTCATTTAGCGAGTATTTATCTCGTCATCTACGTTTACTTTATTCCATATCTTTTATTTGGTATCGGCATTTCGAATGATTGGCTGTTGTTTGACATCCCACGTGTGGCTGCACTTGATTTACATGTTGACAACGTACCTACCTGTTTATTACCCACTACCTCGTCCATCTGGCTCCAGAAGACCGTTGGTCGTTGCTGGAAGGGACGGGGTGTACGGTCCTTGTGGTCGTGCTAGACTCAAAGAGTGGTTCCATGCACCCATTGTGGAGCGGACTACGGTCCAGCCACCGCTTAGTGTGCACTTGATTCTCCACATACAGCGTGCTTGTGTTTGCCTGTAAAGGAGTGTGGGCCGGCTCTGTTTATGAAACGTGGCTCCCATCCACATGCCTCCCAGTCTTACTCCTTCGGGTTTACACTCGATACGGGGTGTGTGGATGGAATAGTGGGTGGTGCAGTGCAAGCCATCCATTGTCGCTCTGTAGGCTCAAGCGTTCTGTGGCCGGGCCCAGGGGCAGATAACTCCGGAACCGGACGCCGCCAATCATGAGCTATGGCTATCTGATGAACTCAAGCGAGGACGAAAACCATTATGGAATGTGGTGTTAGCATTACGCTATATCTAACTCTGCTCGATTATCATAACCACAATCTGTTCACCTTAATGTATCACATACTAAACGGTTACGGGACGAAATCAACCGCAGTTCATTACAAAGGGAGAGGTCTGATGATGACTGAGATACTCATGCTCACTCAACTTCTCCGAACAAGTAGCCTACGTCACTGCAAAGGCCAGACAGAACATTGGAATGTTACTTAGCACTTTCATCATAAAATATCTATACACTGCGCCTATTCATCACTTCCACGTCCCCTATTTGAATACTGCTCGATGGTGTACGGCAGTGCAAACAAACGAGGAGGCGTTGTACTAGGAAAGGTACAACGAACATTCACAAAGCGCTTATTAGTAACATCATCGAAACTAGAATATTCGGAGCGATGTGGCAAACTCAAGCTTGAGGCCATCTGGTTGAGGCGAATGAAGCACAACCTAATCCATAGTTTATAACATCCTGTACTAGAAAATACATGTTTCCAACCTTAACATGGCAATAATACAATCATCATTATACAGCACATGAAATAAAGAAAAATCTCTAGTAGAATGCAGGTCGAAAATCACCAGATCCGCCAACTTCTTCCTTACCAGATATGCCATAACTACGAACAAATTACCCTTTTTAATAGCGTGTAATTCAGAGCATGAATTTCGCAAAAGACATGCAACTATTTGAGTTGTAATACGTGATCCAACTATTGCGATATCACGTAACAAGTAGTTAAACACACGAACAAGATTCAGGATTCATTTGACACGGAAAACAGTCTACACCCAGAGAGTGAATATCCGAGTGGGAAAGCCTCTACACTCACCGTCTTCATCATCATTCTTCCTCCTACACGCCTTTAGTAACCCCAATGTTATCAACAGCAAGTAGGTACTGGGGAAAAGAAACGAACTGCACAACGTAGGGCAACGAAGAGCGTCAGAGGTTTGACCAGCCTCCCCTACACACTCAGGCTGGGTACTCACAAAATATACAGTGGACGTTATCGGCGTCTAAGGGGCGATCTCATAATGATGTACCAGATCCTGAGAAACCCAACCACCCATGCCATTCCCTTCTAATACTCAGTCAAAACACCCCGCTAAGAAGTCACCAGTTTAAGCTGGTCACGCAGTACAGCCGCCTGGAATGTCGGCGAAACTATTTCTCCCTTCGAGTGTCACAGCCTTGGAACGCCCTCCCGGAACATGTAATTAATGCACCAACCCTATCCCTTTTCAAAAAACGCATTGACGATACTCTGTCATATTTACATTACGTGCTATAGCCCATGACCACCAGATGCTGGCACTAATGCACAACAGACAGGGGATAGTGCCATAACCCTACTCGAGAATGAGTCACTCCAAACCCCTTGCACAAAATTTGATAAATGCTACTACTATAGAAGCTGGATTTCTGTATCTCGTCGACCCAAGATAGTTGCAGACGAGTAAGCGTTGTCCTTGCTATCTTTTATTACTTTTCTCGCTCATTACGTGATCAATAACCACTCCCCATATGGCTTTGTGTGCATACATTATAATTTCAAACCCTTTATGCGGCAGTGCAGTTAAATCTGCAATCACCCGAACTGACGATTCCATTATCTCTTGATCTATCCTTTCTCACTCTAAACAATCTGCGGGACATGTCAAGCACCTGGTATTTTCCCCGTTATAAATCATTGTTCATTGAACACGCCTCTATATTTTGCATACACATCGTCGATGCTCTCATAACTCTGATTGCAGTCTACGCCGACATATTCCTTTTCTAAGCGCTTCTCTCCATTATCATGTGCATGCTACAACTAATATCCGATACTACTGAATAGCCTTGAGCAAAGCAACCTTCGTATTCTGCCTAAAGAACACGTAGGCATACATTATACTTTTGTTACACTCATTTTCCTATTATCCAAAATCATCTTTTAAGCTTTCTGTATTCATATTCTTAAGAGGGTTACCAATCCGGATATAGATATTCTATGGAATATCAGATAACACACTGAAACAACAATCAACTTTATGCTCTATCAAAATCGAAAATCGATTTGCATTACTGATATACATTTTTCGATCATTTGTGGTCGATGTACAAAAATGCTTTTATTCACCTGAACATGTCGTCACAGGCGTGTCTCGCTGAAAACGAAAACACACAATTTAACTTGTCACAGATTAAGCCGGTCTAGCTACTCAGTGTATAAGACATAATACTAGAGAATCCCTTGAAAAATGGGACCGATTGATGTTGGATCTAACAATCGATAAATAGTTGCTAAATAACACATTTTGCCTAAGATGACTTAAAACGCTGGTAGCTCCGAATGACTATTCAGGTGCCCAGTTACTTATCCTACAAATAGATACGCAATGAAACTTTGGCAACCTAGTGACAAACCTCAGCACTGACATGATCCCCGCACCTACTCTGTATGTACAAAGCTATGTAAAAATTGGCACATCCAGTTGTCGAGTCGCCTTTCGGTTGTTTGTTCAGTGCTGTTGTGATTTTGTACCTCGAGGCCAACACCGTGTGGACAGTTAGATGTCGATACACATGTTCTGTAGTTGTAAAAGATTAATATTTCCAGGTCTGAAAAGCACGGAAAGAAGACGAAGGCTGGTACATGCATGCGTTTCGTATTGTCTCCTCAGTATCATTAACAATAACCCATATGCATAGATATCTACCAGCCTTCGTCTTCTTTCCCTGCTTTTCAAATTGTTGAAGGGAACTAACTGCTTTAAATTTCCAGATCTATCTAGAAACCCAGTAACACCACAAAAGTTTGATCAGGGCTCCCCTATTCGGGTCCCACTATGCCTTTTTTCAACCAATCGAATCTATAGCGCTTTCCAATTCCTCCATAGACCTTTCAAGATTGTCCATAACGCTATCAAGTTGAATCCAGCAGATTCTGAAACTGTCACCTGAACCACAGTAATAAAGCAGTATTTGCCAACTAGGTCGCACCGATCACCCACGGTATTCACATAACGCTGTGGTGCTGGATGACGTTTCCAGACCTGCCACGTCGTTTAGATACGACCGAGTAACGGTAGCAGCATAAAATTTAAATGCGCCGCCTTCGAGAATGAATAACCAATCCGTCATTAGAAAGATGTAGCGAACGCAAGATCAGATGGCAGTTGAACGCATCCTGCAGTTCGGGAAGAAAATGGTGCACAGATTAAAGAAGCTGAGGTACCCGGAGAGGCTACGTAAGTTAGATATGTTTTCCCTGTATTACAGGCGGCTTCGGGGCGACTTGGTCCTCACATATCGTATACTGATGGGTCAGATTGGTCCCGATTTGACTGGACTGTTTCGCCCAACTCGAGCGCAAACCCTTCGTGGCCACCCATTAAAGTTGCGCAAACCCTGGACTGACCGGGTTTGAGCAGCTTTTCGGTTATCGAGTAGAGTCATAGCTTACTGGAACGCACTGCCTGCAGACGTCGTGATGGCACCGACGGTGAGAGTCCGAGCATCTAGTTGGCGCTTTCAGTCTGCAGTTTAAAGTCTTCCTCTTTAAGTCAAGCTTTTGTTTGTCTACTACGTCCTACGCTTCTTGAACTCGTTGTAACTCACATTTTGATATTGCCTACGAAATGCGATAAGCTTGTCTTCTCCTCTGTTTCCTTTCCTTTACTGACACTACTGTTTTCTGTTATTCTTCACGTGGTCGGCACAGCGGGGACTGCTAGTGCAGGGCACGTGTGCATTGTTTGGTTGACCATGTGAATCGTGTGTATTGATTTGGCTCTCCTTTGGCACATCAATGCACTGGTTTCCCTGTTGGATCAACGATGTTTTCGAAGGTGGAACATTCGCAAGATTTTCCTACTTGAACTTGAACTTGCGTATGATAAGGAAGCGGTTAACATTTTCGAATTTCCAGATTACCGCATACACTCTCAGTCCTGTGTGTTACGTCTACTCCAAAAGCACCCAAAGGATCCCCGCTAATATGTAGCTTGGTCACTAGAGTTAGTCGTGTATATGTTTATTCTCCACTTTAATTTGAGCTGAGTTGTCCACGCTATCCTCGTCGTTGGATCAGTAAAACGCATGCAGACATGCTAGACACAGGCCCAGTGGGTGTTGGACTTGAGTCGGCAGAATTCAGATTAACCACTGCTTCCATCTTTCAACTTCGCTAGCTGAACCACAAAATCAGTCCGATGGGATGTAGTCTGTGGTGCAGTCCCTCCTGCAATCGCTGCACGCTTATCCGCTACTATGAATCAACTCGAGAAACTGACTAACCGCCTGTAGCGAAGGGGCTGATCACTATGGAATGCTGATGTGTCCAATGTGAACGGCTACGCAACAGGTGTAGTACAACCCATTTCTGGTGGTGTTGTGTTCTAAACTTGGTGTGTAGTGTTCTTTAGTTGGCTATAGGATTTGACATCGTTACCTGCAGCGTAGAAGTGTACTACAAAAAAACAGAAAGTTGGCTGATATCACACATTCGTGCGTCTGAATTGTGCGGGTATGTTGACCTTAAGGCTAATTTAAAAAATCCTACTGAGTCAATGAGATAATTTCATCGCATTGAAATGATTGAAAAACACCACCCTTAGTTTAAATGGTTATCCAGATGGTGAATAGTTGGGGAATGTCTAGCTGTAGGTAAAACAGAAGCTAACGAAAACCAACTTCTTATCCGCACTAAGCTGCGAAACAATAAGGCATTAGGTAAAGAATAACATGGAGAATATTTTAATCTGTTGATCAAAGTGCCTCTTACCATGTGTTTCAAAACAGTGTAACATCATGGCCTGGTTGTACCATTGAGCAGCTTCGCTCATCCGCAACGTGGAGGCGAACAGATGCCCAAACACCGGCGGGAGTCGATTCAACTCAGCTCGCGTTCCAGGGGACAACGGTATTTCCACCGGAAGTAGGCTCGCATGTCTGGGTCGCATATTCATCTGGATTGGACTAATGTCAACGTCCGCAGGGTGTTTCGAATGAATCGAAGCGGGTGCTAAGCAGCGCTCACTCTTAATCTGTTCAGGTTGTCGCTCCCATGCTGAGGACTTGGTCACCGCCGACAAGGAAGGGGGCTGGTGATAGTGTTTTCGAAATCTGAGGTCAAGTTTCGCCGGTATGTATTTGGGTAACACCAATCCTACTTCCACTTCTGGCTGAATTCCAGTTTTACGCACGCATTCATTGGAAACTGGTGTCTTGTGCTCAACGGTTTTTCCAAGCTTGTGCGCTGTAGCGGAGGTTGCCGCCACATTGTCGCTAACCTTCACACTTTTCGTCGGTAGCTTCCCGGGCTTGCAGCTCGTTTTGCAACTGTTCTTTGGATGTTGGGCGAGTCTTGTGGTACCTAGATCCTGCGTCGTGCTGCCAAACTCATCAGAATTCAAAACGGATGTATGGTTTTGCGCAATTTCATTGACGATGTATATTAATGGTTGCTGCGTTGCAGAAACAGACGGAGAATGAGGTACGTGAATCTTAAATGACGATTTTCCTGCATTATTAAGCAGTCTAGAAACGGAGAAGGGATGTTCCGTCAAATGCGAAACCATGACAAATTGGGTAGCGAGGTTGTTTAACAAGTCTTAACCTGAATAAATGCGCTCTTCCAGGGAGCGACAGTTTGGTTAGTGTGAGTTCCGCTCTCAAACAGGACCAATGAGATTTGAGCAGTAATCACACCCCTGTGGGGTGAGATTGCGCTGAGCGCACAAAGCAACCCCCGTAAGTGCGTAGATGAGTACTTATCAGTCACGCGCGATGACAGTCGCTCTCATCATTTGGGTATCCGGAGTGGGCTTAGGGTGCTAATACGATGTGTTCTAATAAGATGTATTCTAAGTGTTATATTTCGAGTAATCATCTTTGAAACCGAAGCCGGAACACGTAGGTTCATCATAGAATTCGATTTTATGACCATAGTCTACAAACCGTATATAACATCTAAAACCGGAAGAGTTCAAGATAGCTCAGTGGCATAGCAACTAATTTTGCCGCCCGGAGTGGACGTAAAATTGCCGACCACCTGGCAGTTGTATATCCGTAAGCTATCACAATTGCGAACAGCCCTTAAAAATTTCGTTTCATCAAATAACAATTAAAGATTGCTTCTGTAAGATTGCTTCTGTAAATGCAGACATTTGTATTGTTACAATACTCATGAACAAAATTCCCAAACACACTTTTCCTGCATTACTCAAGACAAAAGTAATGATAACAACATCAAAATACAGTCCATTAGCAAGTTTCCTCTCTCTGGGGAGAACTGCCAATCCATGAGCACTTTCTGGTTTATTGATGATTGAAGGTAGTTCGCTATAAGCTTGCGTTTTGAGAATGCGCTCTCACAATTTGCAATGCTAACGGTTCGAATAAGATAGATGCGTAGCAGATTTATCAAGATGTTATTTCTATGTGAAACTCAACAATTCAGAAGGTCCATTAATTTTGTCGTTTCGTGAAGCTTTCACAATATGCTGTAATCTTCTGCTTTCGACAAGTAATTCCTATATTATTATCTCCATCAACTTCGCTAAGCGTGCAACCATAGTTATCATCAATCATATTTGAACATGTAAAAATAACATGTTTGTTTACAAGGTCATGACATTGCTGAAATCCATGACATTCCATCAGTCAAAATATATATGACAGCCAGCATTTCACCTTCTTGCCTCAGCATCGAATTCTATCAGTATAACAAACAATTCGTCACCGTGAATTCCTTTTTTGGCGGATTCGACACTTCATGCTTATTCTCAATTCAGCCTAGTGTTTTCGGATTCATCCGTGGCAATGTTCAATAATTTCTCTCTATTCTGAAGAACGCGAACTCCGAGTGTTGTGTGCTTGACAGAACTTTGCGACATACCCAGCCTTTTTGTTTAGGCATATCTATGCATCCTTAGCTTCAATGAGAGTATATGTCCAATGGCTCAGAAATACCATCAACAAATAAACAACAACACCAAGTTGAGAAGTAAAAATACATCTGATCTTTTGGTTGCATCTTTTCTTTATCTTGTGAGATGTTTCAGAGTATTGACGAGTTCCGAGTATTTCTTCTTCACAACATTTACAGCGCCTGCTCGACCACTCCATATTGAGTTTACATCCACTTAATAGTTATACTGCTGCTTTAAATCAAGACAAACTATCAATCTTTGGATAAAAAAGGAATGAGAACTGTTGTTCCATTGTACCGAAAATAAAACGGAATGAGCCGTCTCAGAAGCTTGATGTACGCAGACCAGCTTCAGGGAATGGTTTGTGTATGACATAAATGTAGTTTTTGGATCGATTTCGCAGATGTGTCTCTGCGCCCCCACTCGGCAGCCTACCATAACAGCAGCGTTGTGAAATGCGCGGCCAAGGCAGCCATCAATCTGAATATTTCATCCTTCTCTAGTCCCCTCAAAGCCAGTCCAGCAATTTCCCATGCCGCTTTGAATTTTCTCTTTATGCTGTGAAATGTTTCAGAGAAGTGGCGAGTTCCGAGTAGTCCTTCATCACAATATTTATAGCACCTGCTCGACTATATCTAGATTTTACTCACCTGATACTTATACCGGTGACTTGGATCAAGACATTCAAATAATACATAGATGAAAAAGGAATGATAATAGCCGGTTCGTCGCACCAAAAATGCAACAGAATGAACCGTCGCAGTAGCTGCTTAAACACAGAGAAAGGTTTGGGCATGACAAACATGAAGACTTTGAGCTGATTTCACAGACACGTCTCTGGATACCTATTCGTTAGCGCGCTATAAGAGCACCATGGTCGGATGTTTGGCCACGACAGCCGTCAATCTAAATTCCTTCATTCATTGATTCTCTCAAAACCCGTCCAGAAATTCCCTCTGCCCTTTTGCTTTTGGTCTAAACGACGCTGAGAAACGACTCATTTACCGTCAGTTCATTTTCACTCGTCTGATTTTTGTGACATACGTCGGGAGTGTTATTAAACATTAAGCAAACCTAATTGCTTTCCTTGACCTAACCTGTGATTTTCTTTATCATCTGCCTCACTAAAATGCTCATTGATTCATTTTGAACGTGTGGCGAGAATGAAAATTTGCGGATTATCTTTCGCAGCTGAACTGTCAGCAAATGTACAAATTCTGAAAAATTCCCTTTCTTTTCCGGGCTTCCCTTATCTTCTCGGTGACCACACAGTGTCATGTTTTGCTTAGCGAGGAAACTAACACTATCAAATATTCTAGTTGGAATTCCACGCCACCTCTGTGTACTTGTGCTGACTCCATGTTGTCCTTTACTTCAACTAGGGAATCGCCAGCTCCTTGCGGTTGAGTTATGACTAAGCAGGCGATTTACTATAGATTCGTACTTACATGCTACTGGATTTAGTTTCCACCAATTTCTGAAACCCTCATCAGTCGAAGAACTAAAATTTCCGGTTGAAGACATCATGTAGCAGAAACCAAAATGGGCCTCTTTTGAAGGAGAATACACCATCCGTGTTCGTAATCTTTGTTCACCGTTTTGCAAATCCCGAGAAAACCAGTTCGTTGTTAGTTTCTTAGCCTCATTCCAGGTAGCACCACTTTGGGTATTCATGATCGACGTGCTGCATGACAATAGCTCAGAGCCGGACATGCAAATGAGAACTTCATGGTCAACCTTAACAGACCACTGAGTGACATGCGTAAAATCGGTTACTCTGCGTGTCATCGTGCCGAAGTATGGTTGCATTTCCAATTCTTCGATTTCGCGCGCATCTTCTGCAACAACATTACAAAAATGTTCCGCTGCATTCATGCTACCAAATCGCTTTCTGTTACTCAGATATCAACGTTCGCTGTAGCAATTTCATCTTCGGTCTCAGCGAGATTATCAACTTTCATTTTTACAATGGAAGTAACTTAGATGCATATACACTTGGTACCGAACAATTATCTATTATAAAAGTGCCGCCCTCTGTCACATACCGCCCGTGGCGGACCGCCCCCTCCCCGCCCTCCCTATGCTACGCCTCTGCCTCAGCTATACGGGCTGCCGAAGCCCCATAAATGTGGCAGTCCGCTTAGACCAGGGGTACTCAACCTGGGGGTAATTACCCCCAAAGGGGTAAAATGGAATTCTACTGGGGTAAATATAAGTGCGATGAATGGGTCATCAATCTGCCAGCAAACGAAATTAATACCAGTGAGCAGCAATTTCTAACCTTATCTTCCAGAGTGTTATTGCAATTTTTTGCAAATGAAATGAGGTGGCCACGGGAGAAAATTTTCACTAACTGCATAGTGCTTACTTGGAATTTACCTCCCTTGCACTAGTGGAATACATTATGATGGAAGCCTTGAAAAAATGAACTAGATGTGAACAGGTCCACTCTCTATCCACAATTGTGCTGAGATTAGCGATTTCAGTTACAACTCCGTCAAGGACGCTTTCTATCGTGAACTTCATCAGCTCTTGAGCAGAGTCTGTAAATCCGGTATTGTTATCATGGCTGGGGATCTCAACGCATGGATAGGTCACCATGCGCTCGAGGAGAGTCGTACAGCTACCGGAGAGACTTCTCATATTGTGCGAAGACAACCATCTGTCTCTCTCGAGCACCAGCTTTCTGTGTTTGAGAAAACACTCCGCTACTTAGCGACCCCCTTCTGCGTCTTAATCATGGCCTCATATTGATCATATCGCAATCAGTTTCAGACGGTGGGGTAGTGTAAAGGATTGCAGATCCATCTGGTCCATTTTTCTTGACTCAGACCATGCTCTTGTCTGTGCGAACATCTGCATGAGTTTCAGAGGGTCCCCAAAAAAGAAGCACTGTAAGTTAGCTACAAACTATCTACAGTCTCGGTTCAGCAGAGCTTTCAAGCTTACTTGGCCAGTGCATTCGGCTATGACCCACTGCGGGATATTGATGAATACTGGACGTTCATGCACTGGACCATGATCTCTTCTGGGCAGTCAGTGTGGTTTTACTCAGCACCCTATGAAGATATGGATCTCCAAACGCTCCCTGGATCTACTTGCTCAACGTAGAAATATCCCAGCAGAGTCTAATCCTAATGAACTGCGCCGTTCTGTCAGTCAGCAGCTCAAACAAATCCCATGCAGTGATCGTGAAGCCTGGTGGTCCCGGTTTGCTTTGGAAATGGAGGCCGCTGCCCTGTCTAGCAATAATCGCAAGTCCTTCCAAGTCACTCGATCCACTGGCCACAGAAAGCCTTTTGTCAGCGAAACTACCTGCGAAGCGGATGGTTCGCCGATTTCAAACTTAAATAGACACTTGGACCGATGGGACGAAAATTTTCCTTCCCAGTTTAATTGGCTCTCACCACGCACTTATATGCCCTGCGAACCCAGCTACCCATCCTGGGTCCTCACGCTTGATCCACCCAGCGAAGCGGAAGTTTGTCCTGCCGTTTGACACTTTAAACGATTCAAGGCTGCCGGTTCAGACGGACTTTCTCCGGAGCTGTTCAAGTATGGAGGCTCAGTTATCATTAGCTAGCTAACCTCATTGTTCTCCAAAATTAGGCATGGAGAAAAGGCGTCTTCTTCCCGGGGCGAGTCAGTTATTTTCCCGGTTTTTAGAAAGCGTGCTCGCACTTCGTGCACCAATCACCGAGGGATTAGTGTCATTTCGGTTGCCTCCAAGCTATTGGCATTCATCTGTAGACTACCCAGATTCATGAATGGCAGTGTCGGGAAGAACAAGCTGGCTTCCGATCTGGCCACGGGTGTGTGGATCAGATATTCACACTCCATCGAATCCTGGAACACTGTCACATCTATCAGAGGCCTACCATCGATGCATTCCTGAACCTCCGTGCCGCATTCGACTCGATTGATCAACCTATACTATGGCGTTATTTGATAAGGAAGGGTGTCCAAGGAAAGTACACTGCCATCCTACGCGCGCTCTAACTCCATATCCCTGGCAGAGTGAAGGTCTATGGCAGACTTTTGTCGTCCTTCGCTTTTAAGAGCGGTGTACGACAGGGCTGCCCTATGTCCCCGTTCCTCTCCAATTTGTGATTGAAGACGTCTGGTCGAGAGGTCTAGACGGTTAGCAAAAGTTTGGTCTACAGCTACTACCAGACAAGTGAGCGACCGACCTAGATTATGCCAATGATATCGCCTTACTTGGTGAGGACACACAGAGCATGCAAACTATACCAAACCGTTTGACGATCGAGGCATTTAGGTACGGGATGTGCTTTGCCGCGTCAAAGTGTAAAGTGCTGCTTCAGGATTGGCACTATTGAAGGTACACAACTTTAAAAAGTGGACAGCTTTGTCTACCTGGGCAGTTGTGTGTCTGCTGGTAGTATCATTGGTAAGGGAGTTTCTCTTCTAATCGCCAAAGCTCGGTCGGCGTTTCCAGTCTGCAGCACTTGTGGCGTCGTCGGGAAGTCTTCGTCCTGTTTAAGGGTCGTGTTTAAAATGCCACCATTCAGGCGGTGTTGCCATATGGAAGCGAGTCATGGCCAGTTCGAGTAGACGACATGCGCCGGTTCTCGGTCTTCGACAACGGGTGCTTGAGGAGTATTGCCCGTGTGTGGTAGCAACAGCACATCTGCAACGGTGAAGTCAGACGTCCTGTTTTAGGGAATGCGAGTATTCTATTCAACGAGCTGGTTTTGCTTCGCCAGTTAAGATGGCTCGGTCATGTCCTGCATATGTCAGCTGAGCGTCTGCCCTATCGCGTTCCGCCTGTTTGTGCAGGGTTCAAGTGGAAGAGACGACGCGGTGGTCCACCACCAACCTGCTGACAGCATATGAGATAGTTTACTTCACATCTTGCTGCTGCTGAATCCACACTTCTGCTTGGTTATGGACCAAATGACGAAGAGTGCCGATGGCTGGAAACAATTCAGAATATGGCTCGTGATCGGAACCAGTTGAGCATCTGCGTACATTATAGTTTAGAATTGGATGCTTATTGCTTACCGATTGAAAACGACAAAAAAACGGCGTGTACAAAATAACGAAAAATACTCCGTTTTTTCCTTTTATTGTGGCACACTAGCTGAAGTGTGTTGCTCACCTTCAGTTAATGTGCAATGATGATGATACGGTGTTAAAACTGTTTTCGTCCAGTGGCTTCCATGATTTTGTTGGGATCTATGTCTATTTAACAGACTGTTGCCTAGACTACTACTAATTAGTAGCAGATAGATGGGGTCGGTGGGACGTGATGGATACTTTCCTAAAGTTATGGGAGGCTGTTATAACACTTTTTTGTCACTGTAGAAAGAAAGTTGGGACATTGATGTACCGGGTGCCCTTGCTTGCTTATCTGGACACGAAACGGGACGCTTGTTAGGCGAAGGCATGTTTCGACTCTGAAGACTGACCTGACCTGACTTGTCTTGATCACTGACAGGAATTTCACAGTAGGCGTTATATGCTCCATATTTAAACCTGGGCTGTAATGCTGATTTTAAGGTAATTTATGTTTACTTAAGCGTTATTACTATACCGCTTCTGAAAGATCTATAAAGTCTTGATAGATATCATACGCGGTTAGGGAATTCTGGACAATTTTTAAAACTTTGGACAGTCCTTACATCCGTTGATTTTTCCACTAAACAGTGAATATCTGTCGAGAACGAAAACATGCTAAAAACAAATTGCAAAATATCATTGTATTGACCACAAACATAAACTTATTACAGAACAAACATCATTTTCCATTTGTCTGGAACACAAAAATAAGAAAACACACTTTGAACACAAGAACAGCAAAGAAGTTTTAATTTATTACGTATTGTATTCGGCGGCAAGTTACAAAGGTTAACAAAAGTTCTTCCTAAGAAGCTGCACATTTGACAGTAGCGGTTGAAAAAATTCACTGTTCATTAAGTTAGAATACGGTTGCCGCATCTCAGCCGGAGGTTAACAACATCAGCGTACAGCGATCAAATCCACCGTGGATGGCTATGTCGGGAATTGCAAGGGAGCTGCGCACATTTTGCCATTGGTAGAATGGGACGAATCTGAGTACGTATTCATGCTCAGCATTAGTGATTTAGGCACAATGAAGATGGAAGGTGAAATGAACTCCGAGTAGGGTGAGCAAAGCTACAATGGCCAGAGACGGAGACGGCACCAATCAGCATAACAACTAATCGAGCCAGCACTCATAGCGAAGTAGACTTGCCAGATACTTTACGACTAGTTTGCGCGCCCGGTAATTTTGACAAGCCAGGACAGCTGGATCAAACTGTGAATGAACGTTCCCTCAGCCTGATGAACAAGTGAACATCCAACTCAAGTTACCAGCAGTTCGAGTTATTTGTGAGCAACGTCCGACATCCACACCTACTAACTACTTTCGCTGCCAGAAAGATCAAGTAGTGGATCCTAAAATCATTTAGAAGGCATTTGCCAACTTATGTTTGTGTACAACTTAATCTTTTCAGGATATTATAGTCGTTTGCAGTGCATCATCATCATCATCAACAGCAGTACATCAGCCATTTGAACTGATGCTTCGCTGCCATACAACCATGATGACCTATGAAATAAAGAATAAGAAGAGGGAGAGAAGGGGGACTTACCTGAAAACCTTAATGCCTTAAGCGAACATTCAGAGTCAAGGTGTCTACACCTTATGTAGACAATATACCGTCACAAACAGCTGGCTATCGTGCAAAGATAAGGTGGCATCGGCGAGACAGCTTCCTTGCGGCTTTCACTGCCACGCGTCATAATCAGCCATTACCCCGCAGACAACTAAGTACCAAACACACTTTAAACAAGCAATCCGATTGGGAGATGGCAGCAGACACGCCACTGGTGTCGGTTGCGAGCCATGTCCTGTAAAGTCTCGAGCCAAGCACAAGGTGAGTCACGTGGACTCCAACCCGGAAGGCGAGACGGACCAACGGCACCCAGTTTGGTCGTCAGTGACTTCATTTCCCGCTGCCAAGTCAACTTCTGTCCACCTCGAGCCTTGCGCCATCCTACACCTGGTAGACTGAACAAGGCCCTCCTAGGTAAGCGGTGACCAGGCATGCGTAGCACGTGCCCGAGCCAACGTAACTTATTCAGTGCTATCTGTTGTTCTAGGGAGCTAGCATGATCATCACCACCTAGTACTCGCCTACGCACATCATCGTTGCGGACACGCTGGTGCCATCCGACACCAGCAATGCTTCGCAAACAACGATGATCAAAGACTTGAAGGCGCCTCAGATCTTCAGACCGAAGGGGCCAAGTTTCACTACCATAGAGCAGAACGGCCCTCACTGTGGCCTTGTATACACGGCCTTTCAGACGGAGGGAAACTCCCTTCTGTCGCCAAAGATGACGCAGGTTCAAGAAGGCAGCTCTGGCCTTTGCAATGCGTGAGCTCACGTCAGTTTCTATGCGCCCATCATTGCTGATGCAGCTGCCAAGATAAGTGAATTGATCAACCACCTCGAGTTCCTCGTTAGCAAGCGTCAAGGGGTCATCGAGTGGCTGGTGGTCCTGCAGCAACACTTTGCACTTTGAAGGTGCGAAGTGCATACCAAATAATGGGACCACTCTGGATAGGCTATTCAGGGTTGATTGTGCCGCCTCAACATTGTCGAAAAGCAAGACGATATCGTCCGCATAATCTAGATCAACTAACCGTTCACCAGGCAGCACTTCAACACCTACATCGTGAGATTCCGCAAGGGAACACTCCATGATAGAATCCACGACGAAATTGAACAAAAATGGGAAATCGGGCAACCCTGTCGAACGCCACTTGTAGTCGAAAAGCTATCCGATAGGGCACCATAGACCCTGACGCGGCCTCTAGTGTTCGAGTATAGAGCACGAAGGATGTTCACATATTTCGTGGGAACACCTTTCCGCGCAAGTATTTCGAACAGAATCGATCGATCGACTGAATCGAACGCACTCTTGAAATCGAGGAACACAGCTATTGTCGGTCTGCGGTATGCGTGGCGCTGCTCTAGCACCTGCCGCAAAGTAAATATATGGTCTATACAGCCACGTCCTGGGCGAAAACCGGCCTGCTCTTCTCTAATCCGAGATTCCCGTTCTGCAGTGAGGCGACGAACGATAATCGAGGCCAGTAATTTTGTCACAACTGGCGTTAGGCTAATACCCCTGTGGTTCGCACAGTCTGTGCGACTGCCCTTCTTGTATATTGCCACTATAATCGATTCGCTCCAATTAGCCGGCACACTCTCTTCGTTCCAGATACGTTCGAATAGGGAGGTCAGTGCTTTGCAGAGGACCTCACCTCCATCCTTAAATAGTGCAGGTGGTAGGGAATCCGGGCCAGCGGCACGAAAACGATTGAGGGCTGTGATCGCGTTTCGGACCTCGGCCTCCGACGGAGGCTCTAAACTAACCGTCCATGGCTCGTCCTGCATCACCTGAGTAGGAAGAGGTCCGGGAGCAGGGGGCCAGCTGAACTGATGTTCAAAGTGCTCAGCCCAACGAGCCATACGGCGCTCCTTATTGTGTATCAGCGCACCCGCGCTGTCCCTGATTGTCTCACTGACGCCTGGTTTTCTCGGACCAGTGGTGCGTATTAGCTGGAAGAGCTTCCGGTAATTGCCTACTGCTCCTGCCTCCTCCATTTCTTGAGCCCGACTGGTCCACCAGGCTTCCTTGTCAGCACGTAGGCTCCGCTTTAGTTCACGCCTAATAGCCCGTCTGGTCACATTGTGTTCAGAACCAGCCGGAGGTGCCTTCTAGCTTCCAAAAGGTTCACGGACCTCTCGGATATCCAGTGACTGGTGCGATGACGACTGATAGTGCCACAAGCAGATGCTCCTGCGTCGTGCATAGTGGCCGAGATCCTATTCCACTGAAGTTCAGTATCATTAGGACAAGACAGCGAGAGTTCGCTATGCAGTGCTTCTTGATAGGCTTGCCTGACAGAGGGCTGGGACAATTTCTCCGTTGCCAATCGGGGAGACGCTTTGTGCGCCTTCCGGTAAAGTTCATGGAGAAACGACAGCGCACCAAGGCATGGTCAGAGTCGACACAGGTACTCCAGTACGAGCGGCAATCCAGAATGGAACCGCGCCACCTGTAACTTATGGCTATGTGGTCAATTTGGGTCCATCGCTGACCACTACAGGTGGACGCCAAGTGGCACTTCGGCGCCCACTGTGTCTAAAAGCAGTGCTAGTAAGAAACAACTGGTGCTCCGCACACAGTTGCAGCAGACGCTCGCCGTTGTCAGTCCGTTCGGCGTTAAGTCCATACTTACCACCCAGCTGAGCTTCTGAAGAGCTCAGACGCCCTACTTGTGCGTTCATATCCCCTGCAAGTACTATAATATCTGAACTAGTAGCACTGCGTAGCAGCGTGTTCAGTTCGTGATAGAAAGTGTCCTTGACTGCATTAGAACTGCAGTCCGTGGGAGCATAAGCAGAAATCACAAACAAACAGCGTTTTGTTTTACTTCGCGAATTCACCTTAGCTGATGTCGTCAAACGGGCTGCACATAAACGGCTGTTCACCGGAATCCAATCAACCAACGATGACTCAGCCTTGGAGCTGAGAATGATACCTACACCAGCTTGACCCGTGAGTGCCGCATCGGCGTCTCCGGATGCGTGCAACCAATAACGAGAGGATAAGCCGGGTGCAGTCAATTCAATAACCCCGTTAGGGTCATTAATCCTAGTTTCGGACACACAACACACATCAACACCCAGTGTGTCCAAGGTGCGTGCGAGTGCAGCCTGCTGACCTGTTTGTCTTAGAGTGCGGACGTTGAATGTCGCCATGGAAACGGGACAGCGTGGCCTTATAAGGACTTTTGCCGATAGGCGTCCGATAGGTGCTGTGGGATGGTGGCTGCAGATGGTTCTACTCCAGTAGCACTTCGGTTGCTGTCAATTAAGCTGGGAATTATAGAAGGAAGGTTAGTAATGGGGGCCGGGATGGGATAAGAGAAAAAGGTGGAAAAGAAAGAAGGGAGGCGCCAGCAGTAGCATGCTTTCGCTTATCCGCCCTGCTGTATGCAGCAGATAAGGCGACCCTTGATAATCTGCGCGACGGCCGATGCAGGATGAAGTTTATGTTTGAAGAAAATGTCATGGTTGTCAGTGCATGGTTGCAGTGCATGGTGTTTATCTGATAAATTCAACATGTTTCTTCTTCCACTGATTTCGTTCCTGAACCCTATTCTTTTCCGGCAGCATTCGTGTCCATGTTTAACATAATATGTTGAATCCGACAAATATCTGCACTCAGTTATTTACCTACGCTACCAGTCAACAAACGACTCTTGCTCCGTAATACCTTAACTGATTCGTTTCCACTAAATCTTTCAATAGCTGATGGAATATTCTTGCCGGTATCTTTCGGGCGATGTTGTGTCGGAGCCCCGCGACTACTTCCACCACTAACGTTAGTGAGAACACGAACGATCAGGGACAGAGATTCAAGGGGTCTTTACATAGGGAAACCAGTTACTTATATAGCATGACGCACAAACATGAAAGCCAACCAGGGTGCGGAAAGCAAACGGACAATTAAAGCCAATAAGAACGGAACAAATGGGGAACCAATCAAGTGCACACAAAGGACGTAAGGTGAGAGTGATAGCGTCAAAGTATGCCTGCGATCTGAAGGCAAAAACAACGACTCCAAATAGCCAATAGGGATGACGAAATGATGCGTTAAAACAAACATCGGTGAACCTCCATAGCAGAAAGAAAGTCTGCAGTCATGAACGGCTACAGATGCATACCTGTATTTTACTTTCACCTACAACAGGCGACTAGAAAGATACTAACCATTTTCCAGCTGGAAAGAAACAGTAGTTTAACTATCATTGTAAGATATCATGTAACTGCCTATACAATTTAGTCCGTCCCCATTTTGTATGTCGACGAACATAGAGTAGAGTGTGTTTCAAACCCTAGTAGGCATTGAGGAGATGCAAGAGATGTGCCACATACAGAACGACGACGGAAAGTAATGCAACTTGGCCGAACATGTATTGAAGAGGACCATAAGGAATGGATGTCTTATCAGCAAGAGCTGAGGGAAGCTTTGCACACGGCTTACGGAGTAGAAGCAAATGTAGGGAATTTACAACCATGACGATAAATTCTTTGGAAGATGCCTACTTGAAGTACATTTTGTGACGATTCCTAGTTACCGGCCTTCATTTCGCTATCGTCCGTTGCTTGACGTTTGTTTAAGCGCCTCATTTTTTAAATTTGCTTGGCAGGTATATATTGTTCTTCCTGGACGCTGTCTCGCCTCTGTCGTCCTTCACATTCTGACTGGAACTCGTGAAAGCCAGATTCGTGAAGTGCAAACCGGGTTTCGTCGAGGTCAGCGCTGCATCGACCACATCTTCACTTTGTGTCAAGTGTTGGAGCTCCGTCACACATATTGGCGGCCCACCGTAGTCTTGTTCCACGACATCAGAGGTGCCTTCGATTCGACTGATCGATGTGCCCTTTGGGACTGTCTACTCAGGAAAGGTGTGCCCGGAAAATATTAAAATATTATTCGAGCGTTATACGCGCGTGGCTCGGAGAGAGTAAGGGTTGACGGCCAGCTGTCACCGTCCCTCAATATCTCCAGCGGCGTAAGACAAGCATGAGACTGGACTCCGTTACAAGGAGACTGGACCTTAACGTGGTGCGATGGTTTGTGTGCCTCAGCGATCCATTGAGCTACGCTGCGTTGTGCTTTTGCACCTTCAGAACCACTCATACCAGATTGGCCAATGGTTAGAGGCCAGACAAACTCAGCCTCCTGGTCCTCCATGTTGGGTTTTGGAAGGAGGGTGGCTCCTTACTCTATGAAACGGGCTCTCTTTAGTCCACTGTCAAAACCCCGCTACCTTGCGGTAAGGTTTTTGAACCAAAGGCTTTGGTTGAGAACCCCAATCGTTTTCCTGTCTAGGCCTAGTCAATCTGACAGTATCCTGCCCACGCAATACACTATGACCTTTCCTTCTAACAATCTCTTGATGTTAGGGCCATCGTAGATGATAATAAACGATGCCCTGTTTGCTGCATCGAGCAGCGTGGGTAGGGGTTTGGATACTACTGCCCAGGCCTTCCGGCCTTCTTATTCTCCCACTTGCGCTTTTCCATCCTTAGCGTCCCGTACCCATTTACCTTTCATCCCCCGGTTTTCAATCCACCAATTCTTGACCCTCCCCCACCTTGCTTCAGTAGTCGCTTGTCTTCTAGTTCCAACTTACGCACAATCGCAGGGCGTTTCCCCAATCCAGTCGACAAGTTCATGTTCAACCAAACGGACAACGTCATTTCATCTGTTTTCCTTTGGAGCCCTCGATCCTCGCTAAGACTGGCATGCCTCAACATGCGCACTTTGTTACAGATTGGCCAACATTCAGCACTTTCCCGAACACACGACACCCTCTTGATCGATATTTGCTGTTTATTGGAAACACGCCTGCAATATTCGAGCGTTGTGCTTACTCTGCGATCCCCACATGCGACACTGGCGGCGGATTCTCACTGCGCCTGTCTTGAGATGACGCAGCTTCAAATGCCGGTCAAGCCGGCGTCGGCATTGTTTTGCCTCTCCGGGCTGAAGCTGCCCTGATCGACTGCATCTCTGTCAACAGCCGGATGTACGTAGTTAGGTTGGCTGGCTCGTTCCAGGCTTTGACGTCGCGCGGGGATAAACGGTGCCTGTTTGTCATTGCGTCTTACGCGCTCACATACTGCAGTCCTGGTTCAGTGAAGGATGATTTCTATCACCAACATAACCGTCTTCTTCGTTACCGAAGCACGGATACTGTGGTGCTTGCTGGTGATCTAAACGCGCAAGTTGGAAAATTGTCCTCTGATGAGCTTGCTCTGGGCGGCCAATACGGTGCAGGCTCCCAGAATGATAATGGTGAGCGGTTGTTACATCTTTGTCAAAGTGCTCGTCTCATTCTCGCGAGCACTAGCTTTCGGCATAGCACGCGCAGAAGAGTCACTTGGAGCTCACCAGCCTCGGACCAGCCATGGACGCAAATGGATCACATCGCGATTAGTTACCGCTGGATAGACTGTGTCCAGAACTGTCGCTAGTTTTGGAGCACGAGCATAGACTCTGAGCAGGCACTTGTCTGCGCCGACCTCCGGGTGCGTTTCGGTGGACGTCCGCAACATCGTTGTGAACGGATTGATACCAGCCAGCTGGCGAAGCCAGGTGTTCTGAATGTGTATCAAAGTGCGCTGACATCCGAGCTGAGTAAGCGCCCACTGAACACCGTCGATGATCACTGGTCGCATATTCGTCAAACGTTACTATCAGCAGACATACCTTCGTGTGGTAAATCAAATTGCCAAACTGGACATTGGGTCTCTACACAGTCTCTGGAAATTATGGATGCTCGCCAATGTATTCCAGCTAGAAGCGAATACAATGAGGTTCGCAAAAATCTCAAGGCAAAACTGCGTGTTAGCCTGAAGAAAGACCGCGAAGCTTGGTGGTCTCATTGTGCCTCTGAGATAGAAACAGCCGTTACCGTTGGCAATCATCGTAAGTTATTCCGTCTGTTACGGGAAACAGGCAGCAAGAGACCTGGTGTTAGAGAGACAATACGCGACGAGAGTGGACAGCCGATCTACAGCTTGTCAAGACGCTTGGAACTTTGAGTCGAACACTTTTCAACCTGAGTTATCACTTTCTCTTTCGTACATTGAGTGCCCTTCTCCATATGCGGTCTCCTTAGATCCGCCCGCACTATCAGAAGTCGAACGTGAGATCAGACTGTTGAGGTTGCATAAGGCCGCTGGTGCAAAGAGGATTCCCCCAGTTCTCTACCAAATCGGGGGACTTGCTCTAGTAGATGATTTACACGAGTAGCTAATGGAACTTTGGGAGCAGCAAACTGTCCCGACAGACTGGAGCCGCTCTGTCATAGTCCCAATTTACAAGAAACGCTCCCGTTCGGAATGCGGCAACCATAGAGGGATCAGTCTGATCTCAATTGCCTCTAAAATGATTGCCTCTGTCGTTCGCCACAGACAGACTGGCACTCGTGAAGGCCAGATCAGCGAAGAGCAAGCCGGATTTCGTCGAAGTCGGGACTGCATCGACCACATCTTTACTTTGCGTCAAATGTTTGAGCACCGCCATGTTTATTGGCGACCGACCGTTGTCGTGTTTCTTGACATGAAAAGTGCCTTCGACTCGGTCTATTGTTGTGCCCTTTGGGACTGTCTGCTGAGGAAAGGTATGCCTGATAAATATGTAAACATTATCAAAGCGCTGTATGCGCATAGTTCGGACAGAGTGAGGGTTTGTGGCAAATTGTCGCCACCCTTTAGTATCATCAGCGGTGTGAGACAAGGTTGCCCGCTGTCACCTTTCCTCTTTTACTTCGCTGTTGATGGAGTCATGGAAACAGCGTTCGTTCTACACGACCAAGAAAGTGTAAAGCTAACTCCTGGTGAACGACTTCTTGACTTGGAGTATGCGGATGACATGGCTCTCATATGTGATAGCGCCCAAACGTGCCAGGCTGCACTGGATCGATTAGCACTAGCTGTCAATCGTTTTTGGCTATGCTTTGCTCCATCGAAATGCAATGTTCTCCAAGATTGGCAGGGACCTAACGCTGTGCTAAGGCTTTGTGGTGATCAGCTAGAAGTCGCTCAGGAATTTTGGCAATTTGGCAGCTATCTTAACGCCCATGGGATCGAAGATGAGGTTACGAACCGTATGGCAAAAGCTCGAGGTGTTTTTGTAGATCTCCGCCACCTGTGGCGCAGACGCGAGATCACTCTTGCCCTGAAGGGCAGAGTTTATAATGCAGCCGTCTGTTCAACCCTCTTATACGGTTATGAGACCCGGCCCATCAGGTGGACAGACATTAAGAGACTAGCCACGTTCGACCACCGCTGCCTTAGCAGATTAGCTCATGTCTGGTGGGAGCACCGCGTGAGCTATTAGCGTGTTCGACGTCACTTATTTGGTGCAGAAAGAGCTAGTGAAGCGCTCAGCAACATTATATCACGCACCAGGCTCCGACGGCTGGGCGACGAGTTGCGCATGCCAGCACTCCGACTCCCGCGACGTGTATTGTTTGCGCGCCGAGCGTGCGGTTGGAAGAGGAGGAGGGGAAGCTAGGTGATCACTTGGTCGCGAGAAAGGAAAGCCCACACTTCGAAATTTGCGTCGGTTGGTGCATTCCGACTGCCCGGATGGGATCCTAAGGACTATGAACACGTTTGGTTGACACACTTGTATCACAGCTGGACTCTAACCGCAAGTACGTATTTCAACTCGTAGCGAATAAGCAAGAAGACGCGTCAGTCTGGCGCACAGTGTACTGAACACTTAACGGTTTACATGTGAGCACGGAACGTTAGGGTGTGTCCTTGAGTGCGTGTGTGCGTGCCTATGTACGTGTGTGTGTAGGGCCAATCAGGTTCACGGTCATAGTGAGCAACCATTGGTTGAACACGTAACAGTCCTCCCTGTTTTGCCTGACGTTACAGTCATGGCTGAAAACGTTCGATCGGTTTGCGAATCCGGGTCGATCGGCGTAATTGAGTTTCCCCTGTTGTTTTGTGTTCGTCGTGCTCTGCAGCTTGCTCTGCGATCTCCGAGTGTGACTGACTCACGTCAGGTGTGTCAGTGCTCCTGGGGCGTACATGATCTGAGTGCCGGCGAACAACCTGGCCGTCCGGAAACTGCAAATCGTTTTGACTTCCTGAAGAATCGAGCACAGTCGCCGGCTGCCAACATTGTTCATGCGGTAACCTGGTGTAAACAGGTTGATGGTCCTGAAATGTAACTTCCGGCTTTGATTCCTCTGAAGACACAAACTTTTTCTGACGCTCCTGTACTTCTACACGCGCGTTCGGGAACAACAAATGAAGCCTTGTTCTCAGATTTCTGCCGAACATCAATTCCGCCGGGGATTTCCCGGTAGCCTCAGTGGGTGTAGAACGGTAGGAGAATAGGAACCGATCAAGTTTTGTTCGCAATGTTCCCGTTCGCTGCTTTAGTAAGCCTTGTTTCACAGCTTGTACTGCACGCTCCGCTAATCCGTTTGATGCTGGGTGATACGGGGCTGATTTAACGTGTTGGATTCCGTTGTTGGCGACAAATTTACCCAATTCGGCACTGGTAAAAGGCGAACCATTGTCTGTACAAATGGTTTCCGGAATGCCAAACGTAGCGAAGGACGAGCGCATTTTAGTGATGGTGGATTCGGCTGTCGCCTGAGTAACTGGATGTACGTCAATCCACTTAGAATGTGCATCAATAAGTAGAAGAAACATGGTCCCGTCGATCGGTCCGAAGTAGTCGGCGTGGATACGCTGCCAGGGCTTGTCGGGCCAACGCCAAGGGTGTATTGGACCTGGCGCCTTGCTCCGCTGATACGCCTGACAAATATCGCAATTCTTCAGTAAGTTCTCTATGTCTGAGTCGATGTTGGGCCACCAGCAGTACCCTCTCGCTAGTGCCTTCATCCTCGCCACACCTGGATGAGCATCATGGAGCTCTTTAAGTATCTGTGAACGCGCCTTGGTGGGAGGGACTAGACGAGAGCCCAAAAAACAGCCGTCGAATAGACTCAGTTCGTTCTTCCGAATCATAAACGGTTGTAATTCAACTGTCCCTTCAGGAGGCCAACCCATGTTCAAAAAGCGTTTCACCATTGATAGCACGGGGTCTCGATCCGTCCATTGACGGATTGTTGAACTCCGTATCGGTGTTGTGTCTAGATGTTGCATTAGATTAACCAGTTCAAACGGAGGGTCGTGTTCATGTGCAGTTACCGTGATCGGCAGACGGCTGAGTGCATCAGCTGTGCAGTTGCTGACGCCGGTAATATAAACAATCTTGTAAATGTAAGCACTCAAGGTTATAGCCCATCTTCGCAGCCTCGGTGATGTCATTTGTTGTATACCTTTGGTTTCCCCAAACAAGGATATCAATGGTTTGTGGTCTGTATGAAGCTCGAAAACGTTTCCCCATAAATACTGGTGAAACCTCTTAACTCCGAAGATAACGGCTAGCGCTTCCCTGTCCAGTTGTGAGTAGTTCTTCTCCGCCGTCTGTAAGGTGCGCGATGCATATGCTATGGGACGTAAAGAACCATCGTCCATGCGGTGGCACAGGACAGCCCCGACCCCCCAAGGGGACGCGTCGCACTGAAGTATGAGTGGCTTGTTAGAGTCATAATGGACTAACGTTGGTGGCGAAGCAAGAGCTTGTTTTGCTTTATTGAAGGCATTTTTTGACGGGAACCCCAACACCACGATGCATTTTTGTGTAACAGCTCATTTAATGGCGATAGAACCGTCGATGCATTAGGCAGGAAACGGCGATAGTGAGATAGCATTCCTAAGAACGAACGGAGTTCATCACAGCTCTTTGGCTCCGGGCTTTCTAAAATAGGTTTAACCTTGTCATTTAAAACATGTAAACCGTGTTTATCAAGCCGGTATCCAAGGTAACAAACGGAAGGTGAAAGGAACTCACATTTAGACCTTTTCAGTCTGAATCCACTTCGCTCCAAACGCTCGAGCACGACCGCGAGTGTTCGAAGATGCTCTGTATCCGAGCGTTCAGAGATAAGAATATCATCCGGATAAGCACACGCAAAAGGAATGTCCTTCACTAGGTCGTCAATAATTCTCTGAGATATTCCGGGGGCGGAATTAATGCCAAAAGGTAAACGAGTATATTGAAATAGTCCCATGTGCGTGGTGATGGTAGTAAGTTTCCTCGAAGGTTCATCGAGCTCTATCTGCGAGTATGTATGACTCAGATCGAGTTTGGCCTACTTTTCACCACCAGCTAGTGTTGCATATAAGTCATCAATACGTGGCAAGGGGTACCTGACCAGCATGGATGCTTGATTTATGGCTATCTTGTAATCACCACAAATCCGTACGGAGCCGTCCGGTTTGGTTACTGGCACAATTGGAGTTCCCCAGTCAGAAAAGTGTACAGGAGTAATAATACCTTGAGTCTGTAGGCGGTTTAGTTCCTCTTCAACTTTAGGCCTCATAGCGTATGGTAGTGCGCGCGCCTTAATGAATATTAGTCGAGCGCCTTCCTTTAGTTTTATCGCAGCCTGAAATTCTTTCAACTTCCCAAGCTCCTCGGAAAAAACAGCTGAATGTTGTTTAAGTAATGTTTCAAGTCCGGAGATCTCGGTGACTAATTTTACCACATTCATTGTATCCGGGAAAGCACGTATCCAGTCTCTTCCAAGCAGATTTGGACGATCCCCATGGATCACATATACAGGAAGTGTGCGTATTTTGTCGCCATACTGTGCCTTCACGAATCATTTACCAAGGACACGTATAGGTTCACCGGTGTATGTACGAAGAACAGAATTGCAAGCGGATAAGTTCGGGAGCGTTTTTACAGCGTTTTCCCGGATTATCGTCACGGATGCTCCTGTATCGATTTCCATCTGTACCTTTTGTCCTTCAGTGCAAAGCTCTAGAGTGTATGGCGCCGTCTGCATGCTCGAAACGGAATTAAGCCAAATGGAATGTAATTCAGGGTCGCTACCATCAGACTCGTCCACAGTTTTGATGGGGTTTGCTCCTCGATAAGCCCCACCTGAACGTCGCTTGACCGATCTACACACTCGCGCCAGGTGGCCCACCTTCCCGCAGCTTCGACATACTGTCTTCTGATGCCGGCAGTCGGATGGACAACTGTGCTGCGCACCACAACGATAGCACACAAACAAATTGGCGCCAGTAGGTGGCTTTGGTTTTGGTGTAGTGTTAATCAATCGCAGCTCCTCTGACGAGTCCTTCAGCGTAAATGTTACGAGTTGTTGTGGAAGGTGTTCCCTCTGCCGGGCAATCGAGCAGGCCGTCTCCCAGGTCAGTGAACAATCATCTTGTGAAAGGAGCTTCTCCCGCGTGCTCTGGTCTGAGATTCCGGCTATCAAACATTGGAGTAACATGGTCTCTTCAAATCTAGTTGGATCGACTTCATTGTATTTACAATCAGGTGCTGCTTGTAGTACACGAGCGATGAACTCGTTCACACTCTCATCTGGATTCTGGCAGAGTTTCGGGAAGTAGTATCTAGCCGTAAAAACATTCTGACGAGCACCCCAAAGAGCACTGAAGGTTTCCAAAGCGCCGGTTATCGTAGCAGAGATTTGATCAATGCGAAGTGCATCGAAATACCTTTGACCCTCATCTCTAAGAAACTGTCTCAAGAGCTTCACTTTGTTTTTCTCAGTAAGAGATACTGCTGGATTCAAGATTGGAAGCAATTCCAAGTAATCCGTAAAGGTTTTCCGCCATCTATGCTACGAGTCCAGGGAAGGTTTGTCGGTAGAGCACGACCAGAAGACCGGTGGAGTATTTGCCATGGACATGTTGACCTCCGTCGCCAGATATCACAGCTGGACTCTAACCGCAAGTGCGTATTTCAACTCGTAGCGAATAAGCAAGAAGACACGTCAGTCTGGCGCACAGTGTACTGAACACTTAACGGTTTACATGTGAGCACGGAACGTTAGGGTGTGTCCTTGAGTGCGTGTGTGCGTGATTATCTACGTGTGTGTAGGGCCAATCAGGTTCACGGTCATAGCGAGCGATCATTGGTTGAACACGTAACAACTTGCTAATTTGGTTAGGAGCCGGCCTTAATGGTGTTTGTGTTGTGAGTTCCTTTGTTCATCCCCCTGCTTTGGCTCCTCCTACAATCGCGATCTCATTCGTTAGGCATAAGATATTTCTCTGTTTGCTGCACGATAGCCGGCTGTTAGCTCTCCGGAACGATGTCCATCCGTTACTGGGGACACAGCCGGCGTGTCTCTATTGCTTTTCATTCTTGTTTTTTGTCTTGCGACAAAATAGTTCTTTTCCATCTGCAGCTAACGTAGATAATGATGATGGTAATGAAGTCAAGAATGCCGGCTGTCACTTTGCTCTTCAACTTTGCTATTGACGAGATCATGGAGATCGCATTCATAGGACATGTTTTAGGTGTGGAGTTGATTCCAGGTGAACGACTTCTTGACTCTGGGTATGCTATCGATATTGCCCATAAAGGTGACAGCTTCCAAACGTGCCAAACCGCACTGGACAGATAAGCACTGGTTGTCAGTCACTTCGGGCTTTGCTTCGCACCCTCAAAGTGCCAAGCTTTCCTGCAAGAATGGTGTGGAAAGCCTCTTGCGCTGATCCTTGGTGGGGACCAGCTAGAATTAGTACAAAAATTCAAGTACCTGGGAAGTTGTATCAGTACCCGTAGGATAGAAGACGAGGCGATGAACCACAAAGCAAAAGCTCGAGGCGCTTTTGCTAACCTCCTCCACCAATAGCGCCGGAGCGACATCACTCTCGCTCTGAAGGGTAGGGTGTACAATGCATCGGTATGTTCGACGCTACTGTACGATTGTGAAGCCTGGCCGATTATATCAGCCGACTTAAAGAGGCTAATTATCTTTGAGCACCGGTGCCTTCGCAGTTTGGCTCACATCTGGTGGGAACACCGAGGGAGCAACGCGCGTGTTCGACGCCTTGTTTACGGCACTGAATACTGAATACTAAGAATAGAGATCTAGAAGATAAAAATATGTGTTGCTCCATCCTAGGCGGATCGCGCACGTGCGCGGAATCACGTCGCTGATTCCTGTGCCGTGGCAGCATATTGCAGCTGCACTACATCTTCTGCGGTTGCGAAGCGCTCCATATACCTGTAGTCCGCAAAGTGGGCGTCAAGCAATCTCCTAACTTCCGACACCGAATTCGCCTCGCCTAGTGTCTCCGGCAACTTGTTCCAATATGTCCCCACTCGACGCTCGAAGCTTAGAGGGTGAGCGATGCGCTTTCAATCCCGTACCACTAGTTTGCACCGGTGTTCACGTGTGCTGCTTGGTTCGCGAACGTGCAACAGCGACCTCAACATAGGGAAATGGCCTAAGTGCAGTATTCGGTGCGTCATAATGAGATCAACTCGAAGACGACGATATGACAGGGTAAAAAGCCCTAGCCTCTTACCTCGGTCCTCCTACGGCATACCCCTTGAACTGGTGATGCATCGGGTAGCTACATGCCGCACCTGTTCCAGTCTCCGCACCTAACCTATTATGATCGAAAAAAGGTGGGTGAGCCATACTCAAGTGCCGGTCTTACTATAGAACAGAACAGATGGATGAAAACTTAGACCCCGTGGAGCGTAGCCAAATAACAAATCCGACAATAGGTCGAATTTCGTTCTTACCATGCATTACTATACACTGCAGAGAACCGTATGGGAAAAGCAAATGAACCGCTCAGCGCCATTATTTCACACACCAGGATCCGATGGCTCGGCCATCGGCTCGGCATGCCAACCCACCGACTACCGCGACGTGCGTCGTTTGTGCACAGCGAGCATGGATGGAAGAAGAGGAGAGGTGGCCAAGCGACGACTTGGTCAAGAGGAATGAAGGCTCATACTTCGAAGTTCGGCTCAGTTGGAGCGTCTTGGCACCCTGGTTGGGGTCCAAAGGACGATGAACACATTTCGATGACTACACATACTGACATGGCTAAGAGCTGACCTCATTGCGTTCGTGCAGTGATTTGCTTTGTCCCTCACCTTCCCAATTTGCCTCCCCAGCAAATCACGACCTCATTCCTTAGCACAATATAATTTTGCATAATAAATCCTTCTTTGTTGTTTAGTAGCCGGCTAATAGCTTTCCGGAACCATACCCATCCTTTACTGGTTTCTCAGCTGGCATGCCATTGTTGCATTTTTTCTTTTATTTTATGTATTTCGGCCCAGTAGCCGGGGTATATACCACCACGAGCCAACGTGTATAATGAGGATGATGATGGACGCCCTCTCAGGATCCGAACCCTGCCAACACTTCCTCGGACACACGTGATTGGTTCTCACTTTTATTTCTTCATATTCGCCTGTGTCGTGCAGCATCTCAAATGCTGTTGGTTTGCCACGATCTGTTTTATTAGCATTGTGTCTGTCAGCAGTGCACGGTATACAAAAACAGTATTCTCATGTATACAATTCTCTCCTGGCTCGTCTTCCATACCCTAATATCGGTCGTAAGGGGTACGAGCAGTAAGTGGACAGTTGGAAAGCAGAAAAAAACAAAAACCAATATTGCAACATAATGGAAGATTTCAAATTTCCATATGACCAAAATGTCTCCCACAAACAGGATTGGAAGTTAGCAAATTTTGACAAATCCATTTGACTCGACGACACGAACGAAGTCGTTAATGAAGATCACAAATATGTGCCATCCTAGCAATGCCCTTGTGGGACACAACAAACCACATCTATTGGATCAGAAAATGAGCCCCAAATTGAAACCTGAAGCTGCTACTGCAGAAGGGCAATTTCGATCCATCCATGGATAGGGTTCCCAATTTTGTACGCGTCCACTTTTTGGAGAAGGATGCTGGGATCGAATCTGTCGAAGGCTTCAGCAAAGGCAAGGTAGATGACATCAGTTCCAGTCTCGCTATCGGTTATTCCGCTCTAGAAGGCTATCCATCTGCGCTTGCAACAATAGGGTCCGGATAATGAACTACACGCTGGGTGGAGCAACCTATTCTGGACGCACGAAATCAACTCCACCTGTTACACCTTCTCTCCCGTCCTCGCTTACAATTTCCTTACCTGATACTGTTAGTCCTAGAAGAATTGTGCCTTTTTACTCTGTTACTCGGGGACCAGGGTTCGCGCCCTTGGGTGAGGAGAGAGCGCACTAAATTGCTAACTGTCCAATGTTGGTCTATTTCAAAATGTCTCCCACTCGGTCACATTGGTGTGAACGACCGGAGTGATGGCCGTATGCATGCACCTAGGTACAAGTATACTTGCCAGTCTCGCCCATCGTGAAAACACTGGATGGGCGCGGGTGGTTGAGTTGAAATCAACTACGACACGCCACAGAGCAAGTTCATCGATCGATACATACCGTGTTTCGGGTGCTGGTTGGAACGAATGCAGACGTGCAGAATCAAGACAGTTGTGCATCATTACCGGGCTACTGCGGTAGAATCGTGGTGATGTTTGGACAGGCCTAACTGACCTGAGCAAGGCGTGTTCAATAGGTGCTTAGTGTTATCCCAGCTAACGACTACAGGGTTATTGGTAACGCTGTTGTAGACTAAAAGTTAGGTTCCAACAACCCACCTTAGCAACATTGGCATTCCTTACAATTATGCCTTACAACTACGAAATGTAACGGTATGAGAAAGGAGTCTTTCAGAGCTACGCCGCCTTAAAACTACCCGTTGCCGCATAGCCTATTCTCCCGTCACAGTCTTGAGCGTTCATTCCAACATATTCACTGATGAGGCAATATTCCATTAGCACGGAACTGACAAGCTACATTTTTGGGCAATATCTAATCCTCAAGGATGCTGAGATTTACGTATTCTACAAAGTGCGAAGCTCATTGGCTAGCAAAACTGATTGTCAAATCGTGGGACCAAAGCACACGCATGTGGGTTCTCACGTATATTGTCCACGACGATTCAGTTATCCCTGTGGTAAATTTTCTGACAAATTGCTGTAAACTCCGATTGCAAAATTCAAATGGATAGATAAATCATGCTTTTGCAGTTTCTATTCTTAGTGAAAAACTGTTGGGCCATCTTTTTTCCCCTTTAGATGTCTCGTTGTCTCAGTGGACATTTTGCACGTAGTGTTAGCCTATAGCATCGGGCAAATACTGCTCTGCAAATGAAACGACGAGGTTCATTTTGGACATATAATTCGGTGATTTTTATCTCGGGTAACTTGACTTATTAACAGAACTAAAACTTCATATTAGTTAGCATCCTCCTACAAAGAATTGTTGCAGACCTGTGTCATTTCACAGCTACAAGCCGAAGGTACTGATACTGAGCATCGCCAAGGAATGTCGCTTGATTTAGGGAGACGCTTTGCAGATAGTCCCAGTCAATAGCATCTGGTGAGTACTGCTTTGTAAGCGAAACGAAGGCGGTCATTTTGAGCATCTAGTTCGTTGACTTCTTGCTCTGCAAACATACTTTACGTAAATATATGTATAATTCATAACGAGTCATTTCGCTACCACATTGGTGCGATGGGTAATGGTGCTAATCCTTCGTCGGGGTAAAATGAAGGTTAAGAGCAAATAGAATAAATGGGGAGGGGATAAGCGCGCTCACTCAATTGTCCGACAGGGCGCAGGCATTACTGTTGATGTTTACTGTAAATATGACGGCGGTGGACGAAACTATTGTAGCTCAGTAGGCTGCATTAGGCGATACTTGCAAGCCAACGCGACCTACTTCTGTTGCAGATATGACGCCAACTTCGTGTTTGTCAAGTAAGTCAATTAAGATTACCGCCGTTCCTCTGTCAATCATGGTTCTCAAATGGTAAGGGAACTGTTGCTGACAACTATTGCAGGAGCTACAAGATAGCTGTCTTCAGCACCGTTTCTCGTAGGTGACGTGGGCATTTCGTTTCAGCCGTTATAGCTTCAATATGGTACACCTGCCCATTATGCACAAACGGTGCGAGAGTGTCATACCGAGCGGTTCGATCACCAGTGGATCGGTCGTGGAGGTCCAACGGATTGGCCTGCTCGGTCCCTAGATTTGAACAACTTGCATTTCTTCCTATGGGGTCATTTAAAAAGAAGAGTTGACAAGACAACACCTGTTGCACTGGAACAACTGAAATGCAGTATTGTCAAGGAATGTTGCGTCATCAACACGGAAACGTTGCAAAATGTTTTAACCCATTGCCTCAGATCATTCCTGCGCTGTAAGCAGAACGCTGGCGGGCATCTTGAGCATCTCCTTCGTTGAGGCACATATCACTGTTTTATGTTAATATACGTATTCAGTAAACAATACTTTATTACGGGATAAAACCAAGTGCTTAACACGACCCTTATTGTGGTTGAGGTGAATACGATGAAATCAGAATATATGTGGATCATCTACCGAGCGTTTACCTAAGTGAATGTTTTGATAAATAACTTCAGTGTAAACTATTGAAAAAATCGAGTGTATGCGTGCAGAAATGCACCCGGTTTAGTGATCGTTGATGTAAGGCGTGAGAAAAGTAAAATATGGTCGCTCATTTGGGTCCATAAACCCTGTTGAAAAGCATGCTTGGTGAAATCCACAATAGAGAGTTTAGGTAATAAAGTGCTATTGGCTAAGAGCAACATCTAATCGTTTTTTGAAAACGTCCAAGGTAGGAGTGGATACAACTGAGTCTGGGAGTGCGTTCCAGGGTTGGCAAACCCGAAGGGAAAGTAAATACGTTGACACTAGACGGCTATATTGTTCCTTCAATTCCAAGCACTTTCCCTTGAGCTGCGTGTTTTGACAAAGTTTTAACAAATGGCAGCATTCGTGGTTGGGCTCACTCAATATCTGATACGCTAATATGAGATCACCGTGCAATCTTCGGTAGTGTCCGTTTAAAATGCCCAGCAAATTTAGCCTTCGGTGGTAAGTGGGATAGCGCCGACCCTTTACATTCTTTGTTGCTCTACGTTGTGGTGATTCTAATCCTCTAGGTCGCGCTTCAACCAAGGTTGCTAAGCATGGATAGTGGATACAACTTGCGGGCGCACGTAGGAATTACGTATCATTGGGAAGATTGATGGGTCAAATCTTCCGAATGCCCTTCGCAGCATGCCGACGTGCCGGCTGCCTCTTTTTGCAGTTACCTCAGCCAGTTTTGAACAGTTGAGGTCGCTCTGTACGAGCACACCAAAGTCACTTTCCTGGGAGCCAGTCTGCAATCCGTGTGCCCCAAGCAAATACATCTTGTCATGTCTATGGCGTAGTTGCACAAGGTGACATTTTGTCTACGTTGAATGTTAGGGCGTTTTGAACTGACCAGTTCGACGCTGTGTTAAGATCGCACTGGAGCCGTTCGTGGTCGTCCGGTCCTCTGATCCTTCTCCATATCTTGACATCGTCCGTGAGAAATAGGAAATCGGAAATAATTGATCTCTTCAAATAGTTGATGAACACCTAAAATAAACGATTTCCAAGCTAGGAACCTTATAGTACACCGCACACCACATCGAATGCATCAGACCGATTTTCTCGGACTCTCACCTCTAACCATCGTTCGTGTAACAAATTGCTAATCGAACTCAGGACTGGGTCGACAATGCTGTAGTTCCGAAGCTTCTGAAGAAGAACTCGATGGTCTAAGCGATCAAACGTTTTTGAAAAGTCCAGGTAGATGATATCGACTCTTGTTGCATCATCAACGGCTTCAGTCCAGCTTTTACGTGCAATTAATAGGTTAGTATTACATGAACGCTTTTGAGGACAGGTATGTTGATCTGGGGCTATTGAGTTGTGGCTTTCCAGGTATTCCATCAGCACATCTGCGACGATTTGTTCCATACCTCTGGATAGTACTGGAAGTAATGTTAGTGAACGGTACTTGGTAGGGTCAGTGCGGCTACCTCCTTTATGGATAGGAGTGATGACCCCTCGCTTCCATACTGATAGAATATGGTTCTCATCTAGACATCGCTGATAGAAAACAGCCAGTGATTCTGATAGATCACTAGCTACCGCTTGCAGAGCCTTTGGTTGGATAATGTCGACTCCAGGAGAACTGTGTATACGCAAGGATAACAACTTCTTCAACTCAGCTTCAGCAGTGAAGGTGATATTGTCTAAGCCCGCCGGTGGAGTAATAGAACGCAGGAGAATATTTGGGCTCATTACCTGCTTGAAAATTTGGGTAATGAAGCCGGAGGAGGTCAGCTGTTTTCATTACTGATCCAGTGCATCCATCAGCCGTGATTAGTGCTGGTATCACCCGCTTTACCTTTCGAAGGTCGTTAACGTGCCTGTACACAAATTTGCGGTTCATGCAGAATCATTTCATTAACTCCTACTAAAACGTGACATTGTAATCACGGAGCAATTTGACACAGAAGTTTCGATGTGTCACGTATGCAGTCCAAGTTCCGGTATTAGGCCAGTCATTGAGCTCACCATGTCAATTCCCTAGGGGATATACATGTACGTGTTCTGCTCCTCGAAAATGACTTATATTTGATTTTAGGTTGGAAGAACTTCTGCGCTGATGCGTGTATTACCAGTTTGCTAAACGTCCTTGTGAACGTTTCCCAGGCAACAGCTAGGGGCATTCGGTTAACAAAGCAAGATATATGCTTAACAAGCTTAGATAACACATTGTGGTGCGGGACAGTGTACACTTTATCACCCTTCTTTTCAGGGTTCTCCGCATAGCATATATAGTCAAAGAGCAGAGTAACATGATCACTACGACCTAGTGGTTTGCTTGTAACTATCCCGTCAACCATGAGTTCTTCGTTAGTTAGCACAAGATCCAGTATCGATGGCTTGTTAGCCGTTCGAAATCTGGTGGGAGAGGTTACGTGGTTGTACAGAGGGTGGCTAGTAATTAGCTCTTGTAACCAGGCTTTAAACTGTGTACCGTTGGTTGCTGGCGCCTCCATGTCGTGCACGTTAAAGTCTCCAGCGATAAGAATGTGGGTGTAGGACTTGTTCAAAGCAAAGTGAAAGACGTGGCTCAGTTTGGAGCCCATTTCCGACGTTCACTTTGGCGGGCGGTAAATCACGGCTAGTAGACATGTGTCCTTGTTTCGCAACCATAGGCGGCACCAAAGCGAATCAGGAGCTCGGATTTCCGGGTGATGGATAGCTTCCCATTGGAGGTTTGTAGTACATCAAAGAATCACACCACCACCCCTTTCGGTTCTATCGTTCCGAAGCAGCGACATAGCGGGTAAATTGATCTCAGAATCGGTTATCTCAAGGTTTAACCGGGTCTCTGTAATCATGCCGAGATCCCGCGATTGTGAGGCATGGAGTTCCCTATGTTCGGCCAACTTAGTTAGAAGATCTTGGGCATTTGTGTACGTTCAAGATAGGGTTTTTGTTGTTAGGAGTGTGTTGGTGGATGTCAAATTTGTGTTTCTTTTTAAGCCCACCGTTAGGTGACCGGCCTTTAATCGCTTTTTTGGTTTATGCATTTCAGTCAAGGTGCATGGTATTGTTGTGCTTTTCTGAACAGACGTTTCACTCGTGCTGTGCTCTGTCCCGTTGTGTACCGTGGGTGCTGTTGTGTCGGTCTCTCCGCAGGACTGTGCGGATAAAGAATTTACGGCTTTAGCCAGTTTCATCCAATTGCTCCCGACTTTTAGTCGTTCGCCTGCTGCCTTTAGCCATACCTCTGTTGGCAACCTTGCTCTAAAGTTTGATCAGTTATCCAATAGAACTTGCGTCATTCCATCGGAGTGTAATACTACTTTCATTAGTCTTGGATCGCTGCCCTTGTAGTTAGGTGCTGACTGAACTCTTGTCAGGGATTTGGCAATAACATTGTCAGCAGCTAGTGCTTTACGGAGGTAACACCACTGCTCTCGGTCATGTGTTTACGCATCATGATTAGGAGAATGCAGAAGCTCGGGAACACCATGTACAAACATGGTTCTCGTGCTGTCACTATGAATGTCGCTTTGGACACTTGTTTCATTTGAGCAATCTTTCCAATGGAGATCGGGTACTATGCGCACTCCGCTCAGTGAGTTGCGAATACGAACTGCTGAGAGCAGGACAGTCTTGGTTACATCCACTGGGTTCAGTGTTATGCGAAGAATTCGAGGTTCACCAGAGTGCACAGAGGTCGCGTGATGTGCTAGACTTCTCAACACTGTTGGTTCAACCCGAATACCAGTCGCATCGCAGATTGAACTCTACTGGTTGCCATCGTCTAGCAACTTACCTTTGATTGTGGAAGATTTGGACATTGTTGCGCACGAGAGTTAACGCGGAGTGATTTTGTCTAGTCAGTGTAGGCTTTAAAGTTGTTGTTGGTAATTTAGGCTGTTTAGAAGACAACAGTGGAGTTGACGGTGTAAGCTGCTTCGCCCTTGGTGTGCTCGGTACAGAAGATGGACTTACGTGCGTCGCTCCCGGGGTGTTTATCGAGGTAATAGATGCGTACGTTACCTGCTTGTTATCTGCACCTGATTGCCTTCGGCTCTGAGCTGTCAGTGTCATGGCTGAATCTCCAGGTGAAACGTCCAGGATTAGAGGCGTGGTAGCAGGCATTTTTGAAGCTTGTCCACTTATGGGAGTGAGTTGACCCAGTGGATTTAAAGAAAGAGACGTTCCAGTGCGGTTGGAGTCTCGCTCTCTTCGTCGCCTTAGAGTCAGAGATTACTTTTGCTAGTTGCTGTATAACAGTGGCTCTATTTACCTCCGTGAGAGCATCCTTAGTATCTAAAAATGCGCGATTATTTCGGGCATCCTATTGCACTTTTCATGAGCAAAGGTATACAGTTTATAACTGAAATGACCTGACATGTTGGACAAATAGCCTCTCCTAGTTTCAAACGCTATGGACAAGGCGTCCAGTGAGAGAACGTCATCACCTCGCAGGCTAACCACTGTCAGTGACAGTGGTAGATAGGTGGTGCTATATCCCAGTTAGTTTACCAATTATGTATCCGAGCCAACGTCCCGCATGGCTCAGTGGCTTAAGCTGCTGGCTAGTTGGCATCTGCCTCTAGCGGTCATGGGTTACATCCTCCTTAGAGGACCTGTAGTGGTTGTGATTACACGGTAATTTATCTTTGTTTTTATCATTTCCGTTACCGACCACTTTGTACCATTTGTTTAAATTCGCTACTTTTGCAATAACAATTTCTACGCGCTCGCGTCGTGCTGCTTTCGATTTTGTTGCTGCCACGTCTATCCATTACTCGGATTATATGTTAGAATCTCTAGTCGGCATCGGACTAACATCGACTGAGGAAAGAAATATAACGCAAGTGCATTGATTTTTCCTCTATTTTGTGTGTTTGCTTAAGACTGCATTCTGCCCCAACACTAGAACGCATTAGGTAACGGTCCGCTACATAATTGGTGACCCCGTATTTTTGAATCCCTTGATTTTTCTTCATTATGTATGCTCATCCTTCTTGTGAACAGTTATCTGAAAATTCCGTCACATTTTCTTTGCCATCCTTCGATGTGTCGAACCCACGTGTTTGCTTTATTCAGGTTGGATCTATCTTTCTTTTTCGTAAGATTACCTCGCAATCTACAATGTTTTCTTACGTTACTGCCCATTTACCTACACACGTGGCTTCGGAAGTCATTGATATCCTCGACCCTATGCCAACTGACTCACCTTATGAAATACTTAAGGCAGCCATCTTAAAACGCATAACCTCATCCGACGAGTCACGCCTCCAACAGCTACTCTCCGGCGTCGAGCTTAGTGATCGTACACCGTCTCAGCTCCTACGATATATGCGTTCCCTTGTCGGTTCAGCAACCTTTAATGATTCCATCCTTCGCCAACTCTGGCTTAAGTGTCTTCCAGCTAACACGACGGCGATACTAGCTGTATTGGCTGAGGACATTCCACTGACTAAGCTGGCGGAAGCGGCCGACAAGGTACACGAAAATTTCTTTCAACACGCCATGAATCACGTGGTTGAGGCGTCTACGACAAGCACTTCAGGGACTGCCACACTCGACTCCATTAGCGAGAGGCTCTCAAAGTTAGAACTCAGCATTTCCCACCTTAGCTGCGCTCGAACACCGTACCAAAAATCCCCTTCCACAAGTAGGCCTCGCAGCAACTCTCGCAGACGATCATCGCGCTCCTATTGCTACTTCCATAACCGGGTTGGTAATGCTGCACGAAACTGCCGCCCAGGGTGCACTCAACCAAAGGCTTTCGCTACTTCCAAATCGGGAAACGTCGAAGCCAGCCAGCAATGGCGACGGCTGCCGCTGTCCAACTTATCAGTCGCCTCCTGTACGTATTTGATTCCACGACTAAACTTCACTTTTTGGTCGATACAGGCGCAGAAATCAGCGTTATACCACGATCTTTGGAAAAACGCCCTCTGCAACAAGCCGGACTTACGTTACAGGCGGCTAATCAGACTAAGATCGCGACATACGGCCAGAAGCTGTTGCACCTAAACCTTGGTTTACGACGCGTATTTCCTTTTATCTTCACCATAGCGGACATCCAGAAACCCTTATTTGGCATCGACTTCCTTAGCGAATTCGGCCTCGTCGTCGACCTACGTTGCAGGAAGTTACGGGACGACAGCACTTCGCTCACTGTCCCTTGCCATCTCGCCCCAGTCACTTCTGTCGGACTTCGCGTACTCATGCCAGACACTACGCCGTATTCAACATTGCTTCAGCAATTCCCGGCTTTGGTCCATTCTAATACCGACTCTACCGAGCCCAAACACGAGGTTCGTCACCATATCGTCACCACAGGTCCACCCGTTTCAGTCAAACCGTGACGTCTTCCACCTGACAAGCTCCAAGCGGCTAAACGCGAATTCGAGCACATGCTCAACCTCGGAATCATTCGCCCATCCAATAGTTGCTGGGCCTCCCCGCTTCATCTGGTAGCCAAAAAGTCCGGTGATTGGCGTCCATGCGGTGGTTACCGGGCACTTAACGCCGTTACCATTCCTGACAGGTACCCTATCCCTCATATTCATGATTTTTCATTGGTATTGTCTGGGAAATCCATCTTTTCTAAGATTGACCTAGTCAGGGCGTATCACCAAATTCCCATGGAAGTTATTGCAAAAACGGCAGTGACCACCCCTTTTGGCCTGTATGAGTTTCTCCGTATGCCATTCGGTCTTCGAAATGCCACGCAATCCTTCCAACGCTTCATGGACCAAGTTCTCCGTGGGCTTGACTTTGTCTTTGTTTACATTGATGACGTTTTAGTTGCAAGTGATTCTGCCGACGAGCACTTAACTCATCTACGAACACTTTTCGAACGTTTCGCACATCATGGCATCACCATTAATCCTGACAAATGCGTATTTGGCCAAGCTTCCATTGACTTCCTAGGTCACAGAATTGACGCCAACGGGATTAGCCCCTTGACGGATGAAACGTAAGCCATACTGGATTATCCATTGCCACAATCCGTTAAAAACCTGCGCCGTTTCCTCGGCATGGTTAACTACTACGGACGGTTTATACATGGCTGTGCTGCAATTCTTCAGCCTTTAACAGATTTGCTCAAAGGTAATCCCAAAAAGTTCACCTTCACTCCAGATACCGAAGCAGCGTTTAACGCTGTCAAGCAAAAGCTCAACCAAGTTACTTCACTCGCTTATTTGAGAACGGACGACAGCGCCAATCTCATTCTCAAGACAGACGCTTCACAATCCGCCGTTGGTGCCGTATTGCAGCAGCTCGTGGATAACAAAATTCAACCCTTGTCTTTCTTCTCACGGAAACTTCAACCCGCCCAGACCAGGTACAGTACGTTCAGTCGAGAGCTCCTTGCCATGTACCTGGCCGTAAAGCATTTTCGTCACATTCTTGAGGGTCGACGTTTTGTCCTCTTGACAGATCATAAGCCCTTTGTGTATGCTTTTCGTGTTTCTTCCGACCGTTACTCTCCTAGAGAGACTCGACATCTTGATTATCTATCCCAATTTTTTGTTGATATTCGCTATGTTGACGGTCCTAACAAACTTGTTGCCGATGCATTATCCCGTGCTCACATCCATCAGTTTTCACGCTCACCCATTGATCTAGAGCAAATGTCTGTTGCCCAAGCCAGTGACCCAGACTTAACACAGCTTCGATCAAGCACTTCGTTAAAACTCTTGCAATTGCCTGTGCTCAATTCTGACGCCAGAATCTACTGCGATATTTCCACCGGTAAACCTAGACCGTTTGTTCCACAGTCCTACCGGCGAGTGGTCTTTGGCCATCTTCATGGATTATCGCACCCCAGTATTCGATCTACGGTGAAGCTAATTACCGACCGTTACCTCTGGCCCAATATGCGCATAGACATCCGACAATGGGCCAAAACCTGTCTTAGTTGTCAAACTAGCAAGGTTCACAGACACACTGTTACAACTCCTGGTACTTTTTCACACCCCGAAGCCCGTTTCAAACACATTCAGCTTGATGTAGTAGGACCGTTACCAACTTCTAACGGTTTCACTTATCTGTTGACTTGTGTTGATAGATTTACTCGTTTTCCCCAAGCAATTCCCTTACGCGATATATCCTCTGAAACTGTTTCACGTGCTTTCATTGAATCGTGGATTTCATTCTTTGGTGTGCCAGCCACTGTCACTACTGACAGAGGATCTCAATCCAGTTCCACGCTTTTCCGTGACTTGAGTCGACTGCTTGGTTGTACTCATTTCCAGACGACTGCATATCAGCCTGCTGCCAATGACCTTGTCGAACGATTTCATCGACAACTGAAAGCTGCCGTTACAGCTAGTTCGCCTGATGCTCGTTGGTCTGAACGCCTTCCAGCTATTCTTCTTGGTATTCGCAATACCGTCAAAGAAGATATCGGAAGCTGCCCAACCGAACTTGTCTTTGGCACCACCCTCAGACTTCCAGGCGAGATGATACTAGACTCACGAACCACCGGCGAACTGAATCCTACGTCCTATGCTGAACACCTAAAGCACCATTTTCGATCCATTAAACCGACTCCACCTCGACTAAGCACGCGTGAGCAGCGTATACATGCAGACTTACACACTTGTCCGTTCGTCTTTATCCGAATCGATGCGGTTCGAAGACCTTTGACACCGCCTTATGAAGGTCCATTCAAGGTCTTGTCGCGGAAACCGAAATACTTCGTCCTGGATAAGAGTGGATCCAAGGAGTCTGTGAGCATCGACCGTCTTAAACCCGCATACGTTGAGCCAACGTCAGATGGTACCGAATCAACCACTACCACTTACAACCCTCCTGTGCCTGGGCCGTTGCCCAATGACAAACGCATAAGCGATTCCCAAACCCCGGAATCCCTGTGCCACCCAACACGCGACCCTATCCACACACGTTCAGGTCGTGTTGTTTCATTCCCCTCTAAACTAGCACAATACGTTCCATGCACGACATATCGAGCCTTGCTTACCAGCGTAAGCTCTAGGGGGGGGAGTTCTGTAGTGGTTGTGATTACACGGTAATTTATCTTTGTTTTTATCATTTCCGTTACCGACCACTTTGTACCATTTGTTTAAATTCGCAACTTTTGCAATAACAATTTCTACGTGCTCGCGTCGTGCTGCTTTCGGTTTTGCTGCTGCCACGTCTATCCATTACTCGGATTATATGTTAGAATCTCTAGTCGGCATCGGACTAACATCGATTGAAGAAAGAACTATAACGCAAGTGCATTGATTTTTCTTCTATTTTGTGTGTTTGCTTAAGACTGCATTCTGCCCCAGCACTAGAACTCATTAGGTAACGGTCCGCTACAGACCGAGGGAGTGAGCGTCACTGACGAGCCCCAATAGGGCGAAACGTGTCTGGCGTTTTTCCGGACTAGGCTCTGCTATGTCGCTTGTGAACTATTAGGATGAAAGTCTTATCAAAACTAAAATATGTCAGTATCTTCGTCTGTCTGTTGCACTTCTTGGACGGATTTGTCCATACATTACGGACAGTACGATCTACTACGGCTAAAACAGGTTGCCCTGACCTTAAGGACTTTGCTGTAGTTCTCTGCTGAACATAGGTGACCTTCAACCATCGGAATGCCAGCCATCCTCTTATCGTTCTCAGCAAGGTCTATCCGAGCGATCTTCGTGGTACTGGCGCCCACGTTTGAGGAATGTTCTATACGTCAAGCGTAACACACAAACACGTCAAAACACGCACATGAGTTGAGTTGTTCAGCCGCACCAGGATAAATCGGCCGCGACAGCTGGATGTCTTACCGCGCAGACTGTCAAGCTTAGCGATCAAACGACTCGCGGTTGAACGCACACATCCACACAAAGCGGCGGTGTGTATGGATCAGCCTACCTTAAGGGACGATACAGGTGGAGCGCTGATAAGCATCCATAAATACCTCGGAGGAGATGTTCAGTTGAGCAGCGAGGCAAAATGACTGTAACGTGGCCATGCGGTAACTAGCAAGGGTGGTTGCTGCGTAGTTTGGGAACTTTTCAGCTTCATCATTCAGGTGAGGCCAACATGTTTCCCGCAAACCTCCGGTTTGATGTGGTTACACACGTAGAACACGGCAAAGAATTTATCAAAACTGCAAACTGGTGCAGGAGTAGAATCCACAGAGGTTATATCCAAGAGATGGGAAGCCCTGAGTAGAGCTCGTCGAACTGGTTAGAACAAGCGCACGCACAAGACTATGTAGAAAGAATTAGTGTCCACATAGGGCAACTCGATAGCCGAGTTAAAGTGCGCCATACAGCGTGACACCAAGGTTACGGTTATCACTGATTTCTGGACTACACTGGTGCATGGGTAAATGGTGTCAAAGGTGCATCCGGCCAGTATGCATTCAACGAGCAAAACTGATACAACAGCATTTAGACTGACCACTTCTATGCAAGTTGGTTCACAATGCCCATACTTGTTTCTCATGCCTCTGTCTAAAGAATACGGGGAGGATGTGAATGAGATGGTGATGTGAGAATGGATTACGCGGTTTCGTATTTTTAGCACGTTCATCGACGTACAGACTCCGGCGTGGGAGGAGTGCATCTAAACAATAACATACCTTCCACATAAAGGGGAATAAAATATAATGCAAGAATGTTTTAATAAGAATAGAAAGCGCAAAAGCATGGTTTATCCATCCATTTAAATTACGCAATCGGAGTTTACAGCAATATGTCAAAAAATTTACCACAGGGATAACTGACTTGTGGTGGACAGTATGTGTGAGAATCCACATGCGTGTGCTTTGGTCCCACGATTTGTCAATCAGTTTTGCAAGCCAATGAGCTTAGTGCTTTGTTAAAGGCGTAAACCTCAGCATCCTTGAGGATTAGATAATGCCTAGAAGTGCAGCTTCTCAGTTCCTTGCTAATGGAATATTGCCTCATCAGTGAATATGTTGGAATGAACGCTCAAGACTGTGACGGGAGAATAGGCTATGCGGCAACGAGTAGACTTTAGGTGGCATAGCTCAGAAAGACTCCTCTCACAAAACATTACATTTCATAGTTGTAAGGCATAATTGTAAGGAATGCCAATGTTGCTAAGGTGGGTTGTTGGAACCTAACTTTTAGTCTACAACAACGTTACCAATAACCCTGTAGTCGTTAGCTGGGATAACACTAAGCACCTATTGAACACGCCTTGCTCAGGTCAGTTAGGCCTGTCCAAACATCACCACGATTCTACCGCAGTAGCCCGGTAATGATGCACAACTGTCTTGATTCTGCACGTCTGCATTCGTTCCAACCAGCACCCGAAATACGGTATGTATCGATCGATGAACTTGCTCTGTGGCGTGTCGTAGTTGATTTCAACTCAACCACCCGCGCCCATCCAGTGTTTTCACGATGGGCGAGACTGGCAAGTATACTTGTACCTAGGTGCATGCATACGGCCATCACTCCGGTCGTTCACACCAATGTGACCGAGTGGGAGACATTTTGAGATAGACCAACATTGGACAGTTAGCAATTTAGTGCGCTCTCTCCTCACCCAAGGGCGCGAACCCTGGTCCCTGAGTAACAGAGTAAAAAGGCACAATTCTTCTAGGACTAACAGTATCAGGTGAGGAAAGTGTGAGCTAGGACGGGAAAGACGGTGTAACAGGTGGAGTTGATTTCGTGCGTCCAGAATAGGTTGCTCCACCCAGCGTGTAGTTCATTATCCGGACCCTATTGTTGCAAGCGCAGATGGATAGCCTTCTAGAGCGGAATAACCGATAGCGGGACCGGAACTGATGTCATCTACCTTAACTTTTCTGAAGCCTTCGACAGATTCGATCCCAGCATCCTTCTCCAAAAAGTGGACGCGTACAAAATTGGGAACCCTATCCATGGATGGATCGAAATTGCCCTTCTGCAGTAGCAGCTTCAGGTTTCAATTTGGGGCTCATTTTCTGATCCAATAGATGTGGTTTGTTGTGTCCCACAAGGGCATTGCTAGGATGGCGCTTATTTGTGATCTTCATTAACGACTTCGTACGTATCGTGGAGTCAAATTTTCTGCATTTTACCTTTGAGGTCAATCTCTGTCGGGCCATTTGTTGCCACGATTGTCATGATATTCTGCAGCGCCGTATAATACATATATATGTGTACGTATATTTATATTTATATATTTTTATGTATATTTATATATAAGCTTCATGCTGAGGTCGATGTCGCATACCACATTCTTCTTCACCGCATTTTGCTATTCTGACGCACTTTAAAATATTCATTATTTGGGTAGACGGCGTTCCACTTTCTTGCCTTGCTCAGTTATTTTATTTTGCTGCATCTTCCGTGTCGGTTTCGCGTGTTTATTTCCCATCGAATTCTTTGTTGTTTACTTGATATCATCGATGTGTCTGCGCTTGATGTGAATGTTGACAAGTTGCCGACCTTCATAGCACTCTCCAACTCGATTACTGGTTCTAGGAGACTATGGGTCGTGGTTGGGGTACGGGATACCCGGCTTTCGTATACGTGCTAGTCTTATAAAGTGCTTCTATCCAGTGTGGAGCAGATTACTGCCCAGCCACCGCCTTGTGTACATCTGGTATGCATAATTCCCAAATTAGACTGACTGCAATGTTGCTGCAGCTGTGCACGCTGAAGGAATGCAGGCCGGCTCCGTTGATGAAACGTGGCTTCCATCCCCATGCCACCCGGTCTTGTTCTTTCTGGTTTAAACCTGACGTGGGACGCGTGGGTGGAACTGTGGGTGGTGAAGCGCAAGCCACCCATGGTCCCTCTTCATTCACAGGCATCCTGTGTCTTTCCAGCGGAGGCCGCATGAACAGGCAAATCCGGGACCGGATGCCGTTAAGCATGTTCTAGTGAAGGTGAGTATTAGCAGGGAGGATCATTATTTCAGAGATTACGCGATTGGTACGGAGACGCACATCGATTTTTAACCTTATCACATGTTCCAAGTATGCGCGTGACCACACGACCTCCTGAAGTTGGCAGGATCTGTTGACACTGCTAATTTTACCATTTCACTGTCCATTCTAGGAGTCAAAGCTCATTACAACAACCATAAGTATAGCTCATTTCTACCTCGGTGTTACAGTGCTGTTTTGGTGGCGGTTAACACGTAATTTCTTCAAAAACGTTTGATTTTTGTTATTTTTTATTTGGTCAGTTTAGCAGTCTCTTACAGGTGTTAGACGTTCTTCTCGGAATCTCAAAAACTAGAAATTTCAAACAATATGCAACACTTTGCCAGTAAAGTCATGGAAAATTGACGCAACACATGGCCAGCAGTAAAATAGAGAGGAGAAAAGGCAATCAAAATAAGTCGGTTTCACAGGTTTGCCATGGGTACGATCCCGGGCCGTGTCCGCTAGGTTTTCTAATCAAGTGTGTTCACCATCTTTGGGCCAATAACTCGATATTCTGAAAAGCCCGTAGTAAACTAAACCATGATCCGCAAAGAACTTCGGAAGGCGTTCTCCGTTATCGGTCCTGTGAGTACTCTAGCCACGCAGACCACCGAGGTCTCGTTCCTCAGCATCGAGCCTACCAACCTGTGCGTTTAAGTCCCCAACGAAAACCACAATATCCGTGCGACATCTCTTATGAAGAATGTTATGGAGTTGATGGTAGAACTCCTCTTTGGCTGAGTTCGAGATGCAGTCCACTGGTGAATACGCCGCTTCGACAAACAAACAGTGTTTGGTAGCCTGGCGGCTGAGCAGTCATACAGAGCCTTCTGTCCAAATTGTACGGAGTCGGCTAGTACCTGGAATCCTATCAAGTTGTGTTGTTTCAGCACGCGCTCCTAGCGCAATTCCCACACCGACCAGTCACGCTGCTTCTGCACTTGCTTCTCCCGATAAGCTTGGTGTGAACGTACCGTGGGGGCAGGCAGTAAATTATGTCAATCGTAGGGTTGCGCTGGAATATTATGAGCGGGTCTCAGTGAGAAAATACCTGATAATGGTGAGGGTTTACAAAATGTGAGCACGAACTACCTGCATGAAAGCTCAGATATTGGAAATGACAAGTTTGAATTAGTAACAGGGGCTAGAAAGATCCTGTCTTCATGATTGCTTGGCACATGGACGCTTAGGAACTGCCCAACGACACAGTTAGAACTATCTTTCAAATACGCCGGAGACCCGACGTCAGAAGAAGTTTCCAAGAACGGGTACGTTCAGCAAACGTGGAACAAAAGTTGTATTAGGTGGTGCGATAGAGCATGGTATGACAGGGTCGGTCGCCAACCCCTCGGCTGAGGAAAGAGAAGTCAGAGGGCCTAGATACAGAGTATCTTTAAATAGGCTCATCTTCATATGTGGTGTGGGCATAGAACTTTTTGGTTGCCCAGGTCTAGTAACAGGGTTGACTTAGAAGATGCATACAGACCTGACCCCATGGTAGGGGAGGGATTAACATATACCGCATTAGATCACAACTGGATACACTACTTTCGAGTACTAGTGAGTTACTCAAGGCACGCAAACAACCAGAGCAAATCGGCAGAGGGGCCTAAAATCGTTTCATGGAGCGTCCAATCACCAGAAGCGTACATAAGTGGCAGTCCACAAATAAGCCCGTGACCAGCGACTTTGTTCATTTCGCTTCTGTTAGATACTAACCTCTGAGCACATAAGTGAGTACTCAATGATCTTAAAGCCGGTCACAATGGCTTTGACGTACTATCGTAGGAGCTCTTGCGGCATTTAACAAAGAACCAGGCGACTAGCCCAGAACCCCTCATGCTCTGAGACGATGCCAGTGATTGTTGGTGAGTGCTTATTCATATCGCCTGCAAAGCAAACGATACTTGCACTTATTTACCTCCACAAGGAAAGCATTCCCCATTCAGCAACATCTGAACGCGTCACTAGCATAAACTCTACCAAGGGACACGAAGAGAAAAAATGTACCGGTGTCGTCCTGCTCGGTTATACTGCATGTTTAATTCTATACGATGGCTTCTCAGTGAGGTGTTTTGGCTGAACTTTAGTAAGTATCGCCATGCGTGTTTGGGATACTTGAGGAGCTGACGAGCCATAATGAGCTCACCTCGCAGACGGTGGTACTGTCCTTTGAAAGTCATTGGGATCTTTCGTCTCACCTGGCAAGCGTGAAACAGCAAATAACCTGCGATTGGCCAGCTTGTATCGTTTACGGCAGCCTATCAGTAGATTCGCACGCTGTTTAGTGCTCTGAAGATTTCCAAGCATCTCTGCGCATTGTTTTCCGTGTATACTATCAATTGGGTGAATTTCCGTTTTTGAAGTAATTGCCTGTCCAATTTTCACCTGTACTGACCGCACAAAATATTCTAGGACTTCTTCCCGCCTTTGTTTTGTGGCTTGGTTTCCATCCTCTATATTGGAATGACCAAGTGAATTGCTTTAAAAATGCACGAATAACTCAATGACCTATGAAGGTCATTCACCCGTCCAATCATGCTAGATCAAACTTCGCCATTTACACACCACCAGCCACCAAAAATTGCTTTTCTACAATACTGTTCTACCCGAAACAGCTCCCTTCGGAAAGTAGTAGGCAAGGCAGAACCCGAACTCAGCAACCTCTTTATATCGTGTTGTTGCGTCATTGAGTCTAAATTTTGTGTAATCTTTAAGAGTAATGTACCGCAACCAGTCCCGTAGCAGACTTTGCACGCATAACCAATAGAAAGTGCATCAGCATTAAGCCAGTAAGCAGTACCGACGTTCCGCTGCCTCGCAACCACCTCTAATCCAGAGAAGGCTAAGGATAACGTGATGGTCGCCCAGTCCCCTACACAAACTCGAATCCGTGACCTTAGGATTACAAAGCTGACTTGTGGTCCTTAAGGTCACGTTGCAGCGTCGCATGGGCTACACAACCAGTAAAGCACCGCACTGCTGTTTCCTCCTTCTTGGATTAGTCATATTCTTGCGTCAGAATCGGTTCGCAGCGGCTCACAAGGGAAAAGATGCCTATGGGAGCCAATCCTGTTTTCTACACTTCAGCACGCATGGCGATGGAGAATAATCTGCGATACTTCGCAGCTAGTAATCAGTCATTGGGTTGGTGTGCTAAGCAATCCGCGTAAGGCTATCTGAGTGATTCGGGGTTATCTCGTTTCAGTAAATGGTTAGTCGACAGTGTTCCAGAACGGGGTGATTTTCGGCTGACTAGCCTCCATCTAACATGTCCCATGTGTCTGCTTACTAATGCCGCGGCGTGATGGAAGTCACTCACCAGTAAATAAAGGCCCTATCACTTCACACACTTTGGTGGAACATTGTATTCTAGCAGCTGGATGCTATCATTGTACAGAAGAGTGAGATTCTGCTTGTAAGTCACCAAACAAAAGGTATATGAACCGAAAGCTTGGTTGTCGGCCTCCAATGGGCGCGATTCCCTGACTGTGTCGCTGTCTTGCAGGTAAGCTGTTAAACCAAATGCTCGGAATGATGTCCCTTAAGTCAGCTACCTACATCGGCTTGGGCAACTGAGTAGTATCGCACCGTCTGAATAAACCATGCTTGCTCGTTGTCATGTTCGGTTTTCTTTTAACGAAAACTATACCTTCCGTTGATTTTCATGCTTTTTAATGGCTCCAAGTCTAACGGTAGACGTTTGCAAACATATAACTATACATAATCAGACATGGCGGTCCGCTACCGGGAGAACTGGGCTTCTGTTTCTCAACCAACCAACCAAAAGACTTATGAACTGAGCATTCAGTCACCGGTTCCTAATGGGTGCGATTCCCTGATTTCTCCGTTGCATTGCGGCTAGGCTATTTGGCAGAAAGCTAGGAGTGTGTCTAGCAAGTCAATACCGTGCTTCGGTCTGGGTAACCGGGTAATATCTTTCCCTCTGACTAAACCATGGATTGCGATGCGCTGTGTTGGATTTTCTGTGGTATTTTACCTTCGTTTCATTTCTTTGGTTTTTGATGAATCTTTGCGCATTCATAAACTGCAGGTGGAACACATCTTAGTTATTGTGTCGCAATACAAAATAAAAGAAAACACATGAGACGGAGGCACGTCGGCTGAGTCACCAGTAACGGATGGACATTGTTCCGGAGCGCGAACAGCGGACTATACTTTACCAAAAAGGGGTTATATTGTACCTACTAAATGAGATTGTGGTTAGAGGAGGAGGCTACTCAGGAGAGAAAGGGACAAAGAAACAAGGAAATGTGTGCCCGGGAAGTATGCAATTATTATGCGAGCGCTTTACACGGATAGCGTGGACTGAGGAGAGCTGACGGCAAGTTGTCGCGGCTCTTCAATATCTCCAGCGGCGTAAGATAAGAATACCCGCTGTCATCTTTCCTCTTCAACTATACTATATGAATAATGCCGTAAGAAGACGAACACTGGCAGCTGTCAACATTTCGTACTGTCTCTTCAGTGCCAACACAATAACATGAAAATATATAAGACCAAAGGTAGGGTGAGACCGGAACAAGTTAGAACAGAGTAGAGGGGCAAGCGTGACACCCCTACGCCCAGGGCAGCCGTAGGCTTACGAACAACTGTTTCTTCATACAGAGTGCGGGTTTGATACGGCTGCTCGCGACTGCCTCTACAAAACGTAGGAAACAGGTGTTAGCCTGTCTTAACACGATTGTAAACATTGTGGCCGGATCAAACTGGTGACAGGTGGCAAGTAAATGCCTACCTATGGATGAAGCAGGTGGTTTACGTGAACTGGTGGTATGAGCAACCGAGGACTGGGTGATTTGACACTGCAACCATTTAGGTACATGTTCCCTTATTCTGGAATTCAACGCTCGATTGGTACGGCCGATGTAGTGTATACCACAACTACAAGTAAATTGGTAAATGCAATGTGAGTTGGCGCCAATAGTTTGTCTTTCGGTCATTGGGGTAACAGGTATTCGATTAGTCCGGTTGATAATGACAGTTTCTGCAGCATAATAAGTCCTCCGGACTGCGGAAATTATGCTATACTATTGACAAAGTCATGGTGATCACGTTCACGGGACACCGTTTAGGTGTGGAGTTGATTCCAGGTGAACGACCACATCACTTGAAATATGCTGACGATATTGCCCACATTTATGTCAGATCGCAAACGTGCCAAGTGACACTGGACAGATTTGTACTGGCTTGCAAACACATCGGGCCGTACCTGCAAACATCTCCTCGGAGATTGGCCTGGACAGCCTCCTGCGCTACCCTATGGTGGGGATTATATATATATATATATATATATATATATATATATATATATATATATATATATATGTCGACATCCGGTTTCGGATATGCCTGTCACTGTGGCAAGCCACAGGACGCCTGCGCCTACAGAGGGACCATGGGTGGTTTGCGCTGCACCACCCACAGCTCCAACCACACACCCCATATCCAGTGTAAACCCGAAGGAATAAGACCGGGAGGCATGTGGATGGGAACCACGTTTCATCAACGGAGCCGGCCCACACTCCTTCACAGGCAAACACAAGCACGCTGTATTTGGGGAATCAAGCGCACACAAGGCGGTGGCTGGACCGTAGTCCGCTCCACACTGACTGCATGGAACCACTCTTCGAGCCTAGCACGACCACAAGGACCGTGCACCCCGTCCCCTCCAGTAACGACCAACTATCTCCTGGAGCCAGTATGGACGAGGTAGTGGGTACTAGACAGGTAGGCACCTTGTCAACACGCCCATCAAGCGCAGCCACACCGTGGACATCAAGCAGCAGCCAATCACTTGAAAGAAACATAACATGTAGAATGAATCGAGTAAATCATAAGAAAATAGTGACATTAACCTAATATTAATGAGCACATGAAGTTAGATGTTTACAAGCGAATCTCAAAATAGTTCACGAGGTCAGAAATTTTTACTCTACTGAAATTTCGCATTCAAGAAAATGTTATCGAAATTAACTACAATTGGCTTAAGCGAGGTGTACGAGTTAACGGAAAATAGTACTGGTAGACATGTATATGAGGAAGGGAAGCATAAGGGAAAATTGAAAACCCACCACTTGAAATAAAGAGACTTGGCATGCAAACACGCGGTTAGTAAATCGAATGCAGCTTACCTACAAACGCTGCGCTGGTTCTGCCTACGTTCTCTGCAGAACCCGTCGTCGCTTCGGTAGTGGTCCCGAGTGACCTCGCTCATGGCTCACTACGCCTGCCTGACTAAGGCACTCGCGACCGCATGTTCTACAGCACCCTGCGCTCGATGTCGATGGAGTACAATTCATTGGTGCTTGCCGCTTCCGCACTTGCCGCTTCTTCTCCCGCACTTCAGCAACTGCCTTCGTGATGAGATCGCGCCATACGCGCCGATCAACCGCTTTCGATTCCCATGACCTGCAATCAAGATTAGAACGTGTGAGGCTCACTTTGATCATGTCCTCGTAACGTGACGTTGGTTTCCCAGCATGCCGCTTCCCAATACTCAGCTGACCGTATAAGAGTTGTTTCGGTATCCGCGTCGAATCCATACGGCTCACATGACCGATCCACCTCAGGTGTCTCAATAAATGTATGCAGTCCACTGCATACATTTCACTTCGGCGCAAAACTTCAGTGTCTGCAACTCTGTCGCCCCAACCGATGCGCAGAATTCGTCGCAGACACTGCTGATGGAACCGCTCGAGATATTGCACATCCCGACGGTACATCGTCCATGTCTCACTGCCGTATAGAAGAACGGACAGCACCATGGATTTGTATACCATCAGCTTCGTGCCAATGGTAAGCTGATGGTTGTTCCACACTCGGTACTCTAGCTTCCCGAATGCCGCCGCTGCCTTCGACACGTGAATACGTAGCTCGACGTTTAGCTGCTGGTCAGTCGACATCACACTCCCAAGGTAGCTGAAACGGGAGGTGATTTCAAATACTTCGGCACCAATGCTGATTCGCGGCAATATTGAAGATTGCACCTCCGGTGAAGGCTGAAAGAGACAGACAGTTTTGCTTGTGTGGATGGTGAGCGCGAATATGGCCGCTGTCGAAGCCAGAGCACTAGTCATGTGCTGCAACTCATCCGCGCTGTGTGAAAACAACGCACAGTCGTCAGCAACCAGCAACATACGGATAGTTGTCTCACAGACTAGAGTTCTCGCACCGAAACGACGGATGTTCAGCAACCCACCATCAATACGGTGCTCCACACGAACACCGTAAGCACAAGCCGCATTAAAAGCACAAGACAACATCGCATGAAGATATATATTAAACAGGGCAGGAGCTAAGACACAGCCTTGCTTCACACCAGAGACAACTGCAAAGTCATCCGAGGTCTCTCCACTCAGCTGCACCCTCGCTCGCATATCACTGTGCAGACATTCAATTAAACTTAAAAACTTACGCGGGCAACCAAACTTACCCAACACCATCCACAATGCCTCGCGGTTCATCGTAACAAATGCCTTGGTGAAATTAACAATCAGCCAATACAATGGCTGGTGTCGGTCTTTGCACTTCTCTTGCAACTGACGAGCCGCAAACACCATATCTATAGTGCTGCGACCCGAACGGAATCCACACTGCTCCTCCGCCACTTTAGGTTCCACAACCTGACTGACGAGGCGGTTGAGTAGGATTCGGGCAATCACTTTGCCCACACAACTCAGCAAGTTGATGCCACGGTAATTCGTGCAACATTGCTTGCTACCTTTGCCCTTGTACAGTAGTAGCACAAGGGCATCCTTCAACTCAGAATGCACTTGCTCCTCAATCCATACGCGTTGCACCAAGTGGTGCAGCGCAGTCAACAACGCGGGTCCGCCGTGTTTCAACACTTCAGGCGGGAATCCGTCGGCCCCAGCACACTTGCCGTTTCGCAGCTGAGCAAGTGCTCTCTGCGACTCATCCAGTGACGGTGTGTTCGCCAGATTCGCCTTCACATCGTGCTGCTTCAGGCCGCTCAATGTAGGCCAGTCGATCTCTGAACGGTTGTTAAAATACAGTTGAAATTTTCCGCCAGATCTGCATTATGTCTGCATTCTGTGTGCAGGTATCACCTGATCTACCATCGATCAGTGTCCTCAGCGGCTCCAATCCCGGTCCATACACCGCCTTCAAGGAGTCAAAGAATTTCTTGTGTTGGCGGCGTTCGGCGTAGCATTCCATTTGCTTCGCCTTCTCCATCCACCATGCATTTTTTATGCGACGGAGCTCTCGGGTCAGTCGCCGTCGAAGTTTGGAAACTGACTATTCTTCCCCAAGTCACTGGGGTCTGCCACATGTGCAGCAAATACTGCATTCTTCTCCGACACCAACGCGCCAATCGTCGCATTGTTCTCATCAAACCAATCAGGCCGCTTACAGTTTGCTCACCCGATGGTCTCCTCGACTGCAGCTGTCACCTGGTCGCAAATGTGGTGCCGCAGGTCGCCCACTGTGGCTATGCAGTCCACATCACACAGGCGTGCAGCTATTGCCTTCTCCAGCGTAGTATGTTTCGCCACAGTACCGAGGGACAGTATGTTACATTTACGGCGGTTCACCGCGGGAATATATATATATATATATATATATATATATATATATAACTATTTGTATATAAATAAGAAGTATCGGGTTGTCGGTTGCCTCTGAGCATTTTAAACAGATTGAAACTAACGGCCAGCGGTTTTCTTTATGTGGGTGTGCTGGCTAACTTGAAACTTATTGCAATGAATATCTCTATAAATTACACCTTTTTGTTTAACTTCTTCCATGCGCTGCTATGACGCCTTCCAGTCCATTCATGTAGTCTATTAACCATACGACAATAAAATCCATTGGTGCTTGCGAGTTTACCATGTTGCAACACACTCCACGTGTGCTTACCAGGTTATGGGGGACAATTTTCAGTGTCTTAAGCGTAAGTGGTTTTGTTGTCCTCTAAATCAGTCAAATAATCATCAACATCCGGACGAATGATGGTATCTTCATATTTTCACAGAATCGGTCGAAATTTGAACTCATAAACGTCTAACTAGTCGTCAAAGGATTATTCCATCGGACTATCGGGAATGTCCGTTAAAATGGCTGGATCTCTAAATATGAAACAATGCATCCCACTGCGAACATGTGCGTTGCTGCCGAGCCTCAATAATGAGAAACAATTGTCCAACGTTTTTCCGGAAGTGTCGTGGTTGAACGACTGAAATCCCTTTCGTCAATGTTTCTGGATCAGTAATAAGCTTATCCCACAAGTTTCCATTGCATCCAGCTATTATTAGTACGTCTCCCTTTAGAGCATTCTGAATCAACTTCTAATCTGTCTTTACTTACAAGGGTCACAAGCATACCATGAGCATCCGGCTGGCGTCTAATCGACCAGACAGTGTCAAATCGATTAAGCCGTTTGAACTACATCACGTCTGCACACCTGGGAGGAAATGCCTTCTCCAAAATCCAAGGGATCCCCTAAGAGCAAGCGATCACCAGAAAAATCACCCAAAGGTACTAAGGCTCCGAAACCAAATGATGAAGAGGCCGAAAAGCCATTTATCTTTGTTCCTCCGCCACGACCTCCTACACCACCAAATCCTCCAAAAGGCCCAGTCTTGTCAAGACTGCGCAGGCAGGTCTGGTATCCGTATGCTAACCGGATGAGTTTTGAACGTAAAGAATGGTTTTGGTCACCTTATTGTCCTGTTATTACTAGCTGGGGTGATGTGTGGGTGACAGATCCACCCCAGAGAAGAATACTCCGGTACTACTTTGACCCGGTCAGTGCTAGGATTTCTGCATGTTCACCCAACGTGACAGTACGGGGAGAGCCACGAATGATGATAGAGGTGCCGAAGACAGGCAGGATGGCTGTGCTTGTCACGTGTCCAAAGGCAAAGAAAACCACACTGACGTTGTACGATCCGGTGGAAGTGAAAGAAGAAAAGAGAATTGACTTCAGTTACGAAACTATCCCACCTCCACCACCACCCACTGCGCGCCCAGCAGACGAAGCCGATCGGTATTTATTTTCACTGGAAGATGATTCAAGTCCCGTTGGCTTATGTGCCAATGAAGACATTCTCTTCGTTCTCTTCCAACCAATGCAACGACTCAGGTTGTACGACCCAGTCTACTTGAAGCCAATCGAAGTGAGGCTCGAAAATGCATACCCAGATGAGAGTACATGCATTCACTTGGCCTCCTCAGGTGGGTGTTGTGCCAGTAGCGAAAAATTATTCGTCGCTGCTACCCGACCTCCACGAGTGCAAGTATTTTGGATCTGTCGCCAAACCCTACTCTCTAGGCTGGACCGTGTTGATTTGACTTGGTATGCCGAGTTGGGACTAGATCGTTTGTCAATAGGAGAGCCATTCGGAGTGCAAGTCGATTCGCTTGGGATGCTCGTCGTTTCGGACTCGCGTAGTGGATACCTTCGAGTATATAGTACTGGAGACCAACGCCCACCTGGACCGTGGCAACCATCTCTTCCCCACGGTGAAACATGTTACTTTGGGAGTTGGAAAATTGATGCATATCAGCCTGTTCGTCCTGGTCACTTTAGTTTGGGCAAAAACGGCACTGCATGTGTGGTTGATCGTTGGGCCAACAAAATCCATTTGATATGTGATCGCACGGAATTACGCTGGTATGACGAAACGCTACTGGCACTGGATGACGCACTTTTTGTGCGTCCAGTGGTCGATCCTCTGATGCCAATGAACGGCCTTCCACCGGCACCTGTACTCGACCCGTTTGTGGCTGGTGACTATCGCAGAGCAGCTAGCGAAATGTCCATTGTGGTTCCTGATGATGTGTTGTTGCCGCAGTGGCTGGTGGAAAGATATCAAAAAATGGAGACACCAGTTCAGGCCGTTTCTCCAAAATCCTCCCCCAACAAAGCAAAAAGTTCACCGAAAGGAAAAAGTTCACCGAAAGGAAAAAGTCCCAAATCGAAGTCATCCAAGTCAAATTCCGGCAAGAGTAAAAAAAGCTAGTGGGGACCTGATTTCAAAATTCGTGAGGATTTCACTGCAGGTGTTCTGCTTCGTTCTTCCTACCTTCCGGATTTGCTCCGGCTTTTACGAGAATGTATTTCTTTTTACGCTGACTGTGAAGCGAACTTCAATTATTCGCTGGCCTTTCATGGCGCCATTTGTCTTCACTATTCATTGCGCGATCGTGAGGATCCTAATTATGTTATTTGTTTTCAGTGACCTTACGATTAGCTGTTAGCATGTACATCGCAAGATGCACTCTCTCACTGCTTAGAATGACCCTATGCGACCACGTAAATCAGGCACTAGGTCCCACAGCCCCTGATTCTTTCCGTTGGATCCCTGTGTCTGAAGGGTCCTTCCTTTATGTATTGACGGACGAGCACCAGACAATGGCCATCAGATTGACCAGATGAGACTAATCGATAAGACTGAGTAATTGGGTCTTACGTACATCCATTCATCACTTTCAAAGGAGGGTCACATCTTGTTTAGCTGAACAAGCGAAACGATTTATGACGGCTAAAAAGCATCGTCTTAACATGTCCCGTAGTTTGGTAATGGAAGGAATCACAAATTCAAAGACTACACAAGTGGGCTTATTAAACGGCATCGGAGAAGCGACAGGGCAGCGCCATTTCAGTGTTGAGGTTGTAGAAATGAAACAACGCCATGGAAAAAGGAGTGACAAGATGATTAATGCTCAATAGTAAGAATTATAGGATTACAGGTAGATATTCGTCACATATAGACTCACTCAGACAGCCGTCACACGCACGGAAAAGCACTGTACATACGTTTCATCCTTTCGGGAATCGTCAGCAGTGCGCATTCCACCAGACCCTGGTAGGGCTCGAACCCGCAACTCGACTGTTGCCAGTCCGTGGTTGAGACCACTGAGCTACGGAGGACGGCAACGGCCATCATGACTGTTACTAGATGTGATATAGCGCCGTTCACTATCCACTGACTTACACGTTACTGCCGCGCAGAGGACAGGGTAGCCCTCTCACCAATTATCGGATTGCTAGTCGACCTTCACTGAATTACGTGCTGCATTGGGGTAACCGGTCGGTGACCGAGTGGTCTCCATGTCTGGCTTGCAAACATAAAGTCACCGGTTCGAAGCAGCTTAGGGGTGGACGTTCTGGCTGTACCTAACCCACTCGCAATTAGTGGTGGTCACGCTGCACTGAAGCACCGTTGCGGCGTACAGCTGGCACAATATTCGTTACTTTCCTATCCTTTCAACTGAAAAGTCTACAGTACTGAGAGCGAAAATGGGTAAAGGGGGCGCAGTCAGTTAAGTTTGGAACATCATTCCATCATTTGATGGATAAGTAAATTCAAGTTCGTTCAAGTGGGACCGGAACAGTAGGAGAATTTCGTGATTGTTCCACCTTGTACAGTATTGTTGATCCCAGAGTAAAATCTGTGGAGCGATCTGTAAGTAAGGAGGCGCCAAATCAACACACAATATACACACTAGGGTCAAGCAAACAATGCCCACGTGAAATGCACCATCAGTCCCCGCTGTGCCGGTCACGTGAAATGAAGTAAAACTGGAAGAAGAGTAAAAACATGGTAAGTTGAAGCAGTGAATGTAATAAGAAGGTATACTTCCTCGTGGTACATTTTGGAATGTAAATAGAAAATTAAAAAGGAGTAAGCATCAACAGATAAGAGCAAGCTAAGATGAGAATGGGAAGGCTTTAAACTGTAGACCAAAAACGTCAAGTGGATGCGCGAGCTCTGTCGCCATTAGCCTCCACTACTTCAGCGGGTAGTGCATTCCGGCGTGAAAACCGGGAATCAGTCCCAGCCCGGTCCGAAGGTGGTTTATGCCACTTCAGTGGATGGCCACGAAGGGTTGACATCCCAGTGGGACGGAACAGACCAGATAAATCATGACCGACCTGACCTGTTATTATACGATAGGTGAAGACCGCGTGACCATGAAATCACTTGTAATCCAAGGCAAACATCTCCAACTTAAGTAACCTCCCAGGGTGCACCAGCTCCGTTACTTGAAGCACCGTTTTCGTCCCCGACAGTAAAACTCGTTCAATTGCCATTTTGTCTCCTACTAGGCAGGGAAAGAAGCCTGTACACAGTATTCTAGGTGTAGCCTAACAAAGGTTGCAAATAATCTTACGAACAGTTCGGTTGTCATGATCCCGAATGATATGCGGATTATCCACAACATGCCAATACCTTTTCGAGCAGCTGCCATTCAATTTTCACCGGACTTAAAATCAAACGCTAACAAGACGTCTAGGTCACCTTGGAGTGACACCCACGGAACTGCATTACCCCCGAATAAATAGTGCCTCTGTGGGTCAAGTGATGCCACTCGCAAAACGGAACATTTGGCGAGATTAATAGGCAGCTACTACAAAAAGGACCAGTTTCATAGTCTAGTTAGAGCCATGTTGTAGGGCCAGTGGACCACTAGGAGCATTTACTGTGGACCATAACTTTAAGTCTTCCGGAAAAATTAGAGATGGCACTCTCAGTTCTTATGGGGGGCCCAGGAACGACCGTTGCGGGACACTGCTGTGAACACACTGATTTGAAGACAAACTGGAGCCCATACGACACACATCCCCCTTCTGGTTAATAAAGCCGAAATCCATTTCAAGTCTGAAACATGTAAAAAAGGCGAGAAGAGTGTGGAACAGTGTCGAAAGCTTTGGATGTCGATGAACAATACCTTCAGGGCTTTTCCTTGAACAACCGCATCGTCCCGAACTTCACGGGCAAGTAACAAGTTGGTAAGACAAGAATAGCCCTTACGAAAACAATGTTGGGAGGGGCTGAGTAACCCAAACGCCCTTAAATAGCTTTCAAGGGCACTTCTTACAAGTTTTTTTCCAGGAGCTTGACCAACAAGCTGATTGGACTAACAGGTTTATAGTTCTCGACAATCTGGATGACTGTGTTGTTGGCCTAATTTCTAGCAGTTGCTGCTCAGGTTGTTGTTCGGGCTGGGTGTCAGAAGAGGGCGGCATCCGTGAATGGGATCTTCTATGTTTAGTATGCTAATAAGAGGTTTCCGCGTAGCCGTTCAGTAACGGAACTCTACGTCATCGAGTGCATGCCCAGGTTGCGGATTGGGAAATGCCTTCCTTGTGGAGGTAAGTGCGCGTAAGTCTCGTTTGCTTTGCAGGCGAGATGAATAGGCGATCGTAAATCAGGGGTAGCGTCTCAAAGCTTGGGCAGATTTATGCCGATCACCTTGATCTCCGTCAAGTACCACAAGAGCTCCTATGGGGCTGTGTCAACGCCAATGTGACCAGTCACTGACTGCGCACTTCGTTAAGTACTCACCTCTGATTACAGAAGTGCGGATAAACAACCTTGTTGGTCACGGGCTTCTCTGTGGACCTACCGAACACTAAGAAGGTATATGAGCCACCTGCCTGGCAACGCTTTTGGTATTCCAATACTGCTTATACGTTCCAGAAAATGTTTTCTGGCCTCTATGCCGCTGTTTGGATGCCTTGTGTAGTTTTTTACTATTCAAAATCGTGTTATCGGCCCCCGACGGGTTGCAATATACCTTAATGGCTCCGCTGCCTAGCAGATCGGTCTGTATGGCTTAAGGCTCCTTCCAATTGAAGCCGCGAAGTCAGCGCCTTTTGAAGGTCTAGACAAACGTGCGGCCCTTTGTCCACATAACAGATTACGATGAATCTCAGTGATTCTATACTTTATCTACGGTCTTTCCATTTAAGTGATTTGAACTGCAGAATTTATCCTGACTAGAGCTTTGCGGATATCGTGCACATCTCTAAAAGTGGTAACCAAACCGATTGCCTGAACTACTGAAAGACTAGCCTCCTATGAGTTGCGTACAAGTTGCCCGCCTCCCAGTTTTTATAGAGACCCAGTCGGGCACGCGAAGAGCAGCTGGGTTTAGCGCAGAATGGAGTTGTATTGATCACACCTTTACGACCCGTCAGATGCTCGAAGACCACCGGGCTTTCAGCCGGCCTAGTATCGTGTACATCCTTGGCATAGGTGCAGCAGTTGACTCGGTTGACAAAGCTGCTCACTAGAGTTGTCTGCTGAAAAGGAACAATAATGGAACAATCAGTATCACCGTTAAAAAATAGTAAGGCTTAGCAACCCCGTGATAAAATGAAATGCGAATCCCTGCTACTCATTAGTAATCAAAGTGAAAAGTGTCCTGGTGGTGTTCGTATTGAGACATGAAAGAACTCATGAGTAAGGGATATTTGATGTAATTAAGTGAGATTCTTCGCAGCATGTGGACGACTATCTGATTTGGAAACTGACTTCGAAGAACCTCACTTAATTACATGAAAGTACTGTTTCGCGTGACAAAGGTATAAGATCAGTGGTTGAAATTTTGGAAACACACCGGTTGGTTGCGTAACATAGCCTCTTGGCTCACACAAGTTGCAAAATGAAAGGCGAGTAGGACAATGCGTCGTCAACTCTGTTTTCTAATCGTTAGATTGGGGGCAGAGGTAACATAATTTAGGAGCGCGTTCCCCGGCTGTCGCACACGAAGTAGGCAATTTCTACCACATTCCAGTAGAATAAACTGCCTTGTCAGTTTCAAAAATGACTTCTTAGGTTGCTGTCGTGGTTCACTTCCAGCAGTTGGTAACAAATGTGGCTTGGGTTCTTCAGAATCTCGTAAACCACTATGAGTTCCCCCCGCAAGTGCTGATGTCGCCTGCTGTACATTTTTAGGAACTTCCATCTAGGCTACTATTGCAGAGCGAAGAGGTTACGCACGTTCTTGATTGCCTTTCGCGGAGGTATATCTAAAGCAGCAAGACTTTGCCTCTTCCTTAAGGCCACGCTTGGATTGCCTGTTCCACATGCGGTAGCAGATATGAGTTAAGAGCTTGTGGGAAGGTTGGCGGTCAAACCGGCTGAACACTGCGAAGAAGGACAAAGAGTTGATTGCCGCTTCTCTACGCCGTTGCTGGTTTCGACCAGCCGAGACCTTCGTGTACCATTATCCTAAGGTCACACCGTTTAGAGGCCTACTGCAGCGTGTGGTCTCCAAGCTTGTAAAACGTTTACCGGTTGATGACTCAAGTGTATCATGTTGCACTTAACTGTGTTGAACTGGAGTAGGTTCCTTGTTGACCATTCATAACACGATCCAGGCCAGATTGGAGGAAATGGTGAGCTTCCTTGCTATTAATCGCTCGCCATATTTTAAACTCCCCGGCGAAAAGCATGAAATTATCCATAACTCTTGCCACGTCATTGGTAAACACCAGGAATAAGCCCGGTCCCAGTACTGAACACCGTGGAACACCGCGTTCCAACTCAATTGGGCTAGAGAGTGATCCCCTAACACGCACTTGAAGCCTCAGTTGGTGATGAAAGTTGGCAAAACAACCAAGGACAGCATCCTTGATTGCATAGCTTTGTAGCCTGTAAAGTAGGCTGCAGTGATTCAAGCGGTCGAAAGCTTTGGAGAAGTCCAGGTAGATGACATCAAATCCGGCTCCACCATCAGTCACTTCAGTCCAACTGCCTCGCGCCATCAGCGGATTGGTGGTGCAAGGCAGGTGTTGACGGAAACCATATTGTTCCGGTGCCAAGACGCTGTATTTTCCTGGTAGTCTCTTAACGCCTCAGCGACGACTGCTTCCATCGTCTTCGATAGCACAGGGAGTAGGGTTACTGAGAGGTAGTTCGCAGGGTCTGAACGACTACCGAATTTAAACATTGGGGTAGTAATGCTATGTTTCCACATACTGGGAATTTGTTGTTCATCTAGTCATTGAAATAACTGTGACAGGGCTCGGCTAACTTAGTGGCTGCAGCCTTAAATGCCTTTGGACGAATGTTGTTGGCTCTCGGCCAGCTATGACCTTGCAATGTGAGCAACATTTTTGGCACAGTTTCTGGGTTGGAAATAGTGTTAACGCTGGAGTCCGGAAAGTGGATGACGGCGTAGGCATGGGCAGGCTGTGAGTTCAAAAGTAGCTGTAGTGTATTGGCTGCTTCGTCGGCGCTTTGTACCCTACAGTCTGTTGATAGAAATGAAGGAATGCCATGCTTTACTTTCGAAGAATGTTGACATGACTATACAGCAGTTTGTTATATGCCACACACTTTTTAACTAGGCGCTAGGCACACGGACATGTGTGTTGGAATGATTGCGGTGGGTCGGGAAGTTGTCTCAACTCCCTGAGTCTGCGTTAGCCAGTTAGGTAGGTCATGCTACATCCTCTTTTGCCATGCATGTTTTGGTCCTGCTTTTGAGAACTGACAGAAATTTTGCGAAACGAACTGGCTTAATTTCCCATGTTCTGTAGAACCCGTCGCAACGAGACTGGACATTAACGTAGTGCGACGGTTTGCGTACCTCGTTGACCCATTGAGCTATACTGGGTGATGCCTCCGGGCCTCTTGAGAGCTACTCCTACCAGGTTGGTCAATGGTGAGAGGTCAGACAAACTCAATCTCCTAGTACTGCAGGCTGGGGTTTTGAAATGGGATCGAGTCCATTTCTGTAAAACTAAATCATTGCCACCCCGCTGTCTTGCGGACAGGCTTTTATCCAAAGGGTTTAGATGAGGACCATAATCGTCCTCCTGTCTAGGTTTGGGTGACCTGGCAGTATCTAAGCCCACATACAACCATGACAATTTCCCCAAACATAAACTTCATCCTGCATCGGTCGTCGCGCAGATTATCGAAAGGTCGTCTTATCTGCTACGTACAGCAGGGCGGATAAGCTAAAACATGTTACTGATGGCGCACCCTACATTTTGTTCCACCTGTTTCTCTTACTCCAATCCCGACCCCTATTACTAACCTTTCTTTTATAATTCCCAGCTTAATTGACAGCAACAGAAGTGCCACTGGAGTAGAACCATCTGCAGCCACCATCCCACCGCACCTATAGGAGGCCTGTCAGCCAAAGTCCCTTATAAGGCCATGCTATTCCGTTTCCATGGCGATATCCAACGTTCGCACTCTAAGACAAATTGGTCAACAGTCTGCACTCGCACGCACCTTGGACACACTGCGTATTGATGTGTGTTGTGTGTCCGAAACTAGGATCAATGACCCTAACGGGGTTATTGAATTAACTGCACCCGGCTTATCCTCTCGTTATTGGTTGTACGCATCCGGAGACGCCGATGCAGCACTCACGGGTCAAGCTGGTGTAGGTATCATTCTATACCCCAAGGCTGAACCATCGTTGGTTGATTGGATTCCGGTGAACAGTCGTTTATGTGCAGCCCGTTTGACGACATCAGCTAAGGTGGATTCGCGAAGTAATACGAAACGCTGTTTGTTTGTGATTTCCGTTTATGCTCCCACCGACTGCAGTTTTCATGTTGTCAAGGACACATTCTATCACTAACTGAACGCGCTACTACGCAGTGCTACTAGTTCAGATATTATAGTACTTGCAGGGGATATGAACGCACAAGTAGGGCGTCTGAGCTCACCTGGGTGGTAATTGTGGGTTTAACTCCGAACGGACTGACAACGGTGAGTGTCTGCTGCAACTGTGTGCGGAGCACCAGTTGTTTCTTAGTAGCACTGCTTTTAGACACAGCGGGCGCCGAAGTGCCACTTGGCGTCCTCCTGTAGCTGGCCAGGGATGGACTCAAATTGACCACATTGCTGTAAGTAACAGGTCGCGTGGTTCCATCCTGGATTGCCCTTCGTACCGGAATACCTATGTCGACTCTGATCATGCCTTGGTGCGCTGTCGTTTCTCCATGAACTTTACCGGGAGGCGCACCAAGCGTCCCGTACGATTGGCAACAGAATTTGTCTCAGTCCTTCGGTCAGGCAAGCCTATCAAGACGCACTGTATACCGAACTTCGGCTGTCTTGTCCTAATGACACTGAACTTCAGTGGAATAGGATCTCGGCCACTATGCACGACGCATGAGCATCTGCTTGTGGCACTTTCCATCGTCACTGCATCAGTCACTGGTTATCCGAGAGGTCTGTGAACCGGTTGGAATCTAGAAGACACCTCCGGCTGGCTCTGAACACAATGTGACCAGACGGGCTATTAGGCATGAACCAAAGCGGAGCTTACTTGCTGACAAGGAGGCCTGGTGGACCAGTAGAACTCAAGAAATGGAGGAGGCAGGAGCAGTAGGTAATTACCGCAAGCTCTTCCAGCTAATCCACACCACTGGTCCCAGGAAACCAGAAGTCAGTGGGACAGAGACAGCTCGGGTGCACTGATACACAATAAGGAGCACCGTATGGCTCGTTAGGCGGAACGCTTTCAAGATCAGTTCAGCTGGCCTCCTGCTCCCGGACCTCTTCCTACTCAGGTGATGCAGGAAGAGCCATGGACGGTTAATTTAGAGCGTCCGTCGGAGGCCGAGGTCCAAAACACGACCACAGACCTCAATCGTTTTCGTGCGCCGTCCCGGATTCCTTCCAACCTGCACTATTTAAGGATGGAGGTGAGGTTCTCTGCAAAGCACTGACATCCCTATTCGAACGTATCTGGAAGAAAGAGAGTGTCCCGGCTAATTGGTGCGAATCCATTATAGCGGCAGTATACAAGAAGGGCGGTCGCACAGACTGTTCTGACCACAGGCGTATTAGCATAACGCTAGTGGTGACAAAATTACTGGCCTCGATTATCGTTCGTCGCCTCACTGTGGAACGGGAATCTCGGATTAGGGAAGAGCAGGCCGGTTTCCGTCTAGGACGTGGATGTATAGGCCATATATTCACTTTGCGGCAGGTGCTAGGGCAGTGCCACTCATACCACAGACCGACATAGCTGTGTTCCTCGATTTCAACTGTGCGTTCGGTTCAGTCGATCGATCCTTTCTGTTCAAAATACTTGCGCGGAAAGATGTTCCCACGAAATATGTGAACATCCTTCGTGCTCTATACTCGAACACTACAGGCCGCGTCAGGGTTTACGGTGTCCTGTCCGATAGCTTTCTGACCACAGGTGGCGTTCGTAAGGGTTGTCCGATTTCCACCTTGTTGTTCAATTTCGTCGTGGATTCTATCATGGAGTGTTCACTTGCGGAATCTCACGATGTAGGTGTTGAAGTACTGCTTGGTGAAAGATGAGTCGATCTTGACTATGCGGACGATATCGTCTTGCTTTTCGACGACGTTGCGGCGACACAATCAACCCTGAATAGCCTGTCTAGAGTGGTCCCATTGTTTGGTATGCACTTCCCACCTTCAAACTGCAAAGTGTTACTGCAGGACCACCAGCCACTTTATGACCACTTGAAGCTTGCTAACGAGGAACTCGAGGTGGTTGATCAATTCACTTATCTTGGCAGCTACATCAGCAACGATGGGCGCATACAAACTGACCTCAGCCCACGCATTTAAAAAGCCAGAGTTGCCTTCTTGCATCTGCGACATCTTTACCGACAGGAGGGAATTTTCCTCCGTCTGAAGGCTGTGTATACAAGGCCACAGTGAGGGCCGTTCTGCTCTATGGTGGTGAAACTTGGCCCCTTCGGTCTGAAGATCTGGGGCGAATTCAAGTCTTTGATCACCGATGTCTGCGAAGCATTTCTGGTGTCGGATTGCACCAGCGTGTCCGCAACGACGATGTGCGTAGGCGAGTACTAGGTGGTGATAATCATGCCAGCTCCCTAGAACAACAGATAGCACTGAATACGTTGCGTTGGCTCGGGCACGTGCTACGTATGCCTGGTCACCGCTTACCTAGGAGGGTCTTGTTTAGTCTGCCAGGTGTAGGGTGGCGCAAGGATCGACCTGGACTGAAGTTGACTTGGCAGCGGGAAATGAAGTCACTGACGACCAAACTGGGTGCGGTTGGTCCGTCTCGCCTTCCGGGCTGGAGTCCACGTGACTCACCTTGTGCTTGGCTCGAGACTTTACAGGACATGGCTCGCAGTCGACACCAGTGGCGCGACTGCTGCCGTCTCCTAATTGGATTGCATGTTTAAAATGGGTTTGGTGCTGAGTTATCTGCGGGATATTGGCTGATTATGACGCGTGGCAGTGAAAGCCGCAAGGAAGCTGTCTCGCCGATGCCGCCTTATCTTTGCAAAATAGCCAGCTGTTTGTGACGATATGTTGCCTACACAGGGTGTAGGCGCCTTGACCCTGAATGTTTGCTTAGGGCATTAAGGTTTTCAGGTAAGTCTCCCTTCTCTCCCTCTTATTATTCTTTATTTCATAGGCCCTCATGGTTGTATTGCAGCGAAGCATCAGTTCGAATGGCTGATGTACTGCTGTTGATAATGAAGATTATGTGCTTTTTACCAGTTCAATGAATCTTTTAACACACACTGTCAAAAAGCTGTCAAGGGGACTGTTCGAGAACTCCCTAGTGGATACTAAGAGTAGTTATTTGAGGAGGTCGTAGCGAATTACTGCGTGAGTTAAATTCGCATGTTCAGATGGAAATATGCATATCAAACATAGTTAAATATTATGACTACATGGTCGCTGAGACCCAATGGCCTCTCCATCAATAACTTTCCGTTCATGAGCTCTTCATTTGTTAGCACAAAGTTTAATACGGAGGGATCGTTCCCGACCACGAATTTTGTGGGGCGAGGTGACATGACTGTATGGTGGAGTATAAGCGATAAATGCATGCAAGTCGGTTTTGTAAGGTTCAGTGGAGACTGTTTGTTGCTCCAGATCGTGTAAGTTGAAGTCAGCAGCGCTCAGAAGGTGGCTGTACCTAAGGCGATTTGTCCTATTCAAGTCGCGTACTAAGTGAGAATCCATACCGGGGTAGATGTTGGGAGGGGCGAGGCAAACGACAGCTACGAGAGGTATATCGTTGTGTATTATTCGAAGACGACACCCGAACGAGTCGGTAACATGGGCTCCCGTATTACCAACTATTGCATATTGCATAGCACTGAGGTAGTACGAAAGAACCGCACCTTTCATGCTGGGACGGTCGCTCCGGATGCGTGACATTCCTGTTACCGACATCAGCAACTCCTTGGGGAGCGTCGGGGAACTACTTTAACCTTCTTCAGACCATTTACCCTCGAGCTGAGTGCTGGTGTATAGTGGACTTTCGCCCCCCCCCCTCAGTATCACCAAGGGAATGAAATAAGCTGATCCTGCATCATCCAACTTGTTCAACTTCACAATGGACGATATTTTAGAGAGTGCCCTGGATAATTATAGGGATGGTGGTGTCGAGTTTCTCCTGCCCGATCAGTTACGTGACTAGGAGTGTGGTGACGACATCATCGTAACTTTGACTCTTCGCAGGCCGCGCAGGACATACTATGTAGATTGTAGATGCATGTATTACAGTTCACAATGACCTTTGCTCGTTCCAAATGCGATTTCTACTAGGACTGGTTAGCAAATGCTTCCGTCCTCACCTAAGCATCTACAGTTGAAGAAATGGAGCTGGCTAGGATCTGCTCCCACACTTACCCCATCAGATCATTCTTTGGAAGGAGCAGACAAGTTCGTTTATCTCGGAAGCTGCCTCAGCGCTAACGTTTTAACGGATGAGATCTCCTCGCGCATCTCTAGGGCCCGAGTTGCGCTAGATAATATCCGCCATCACTGGCATCGACGCGACCTGAGTATATCCTTGAAGGACCGAGTTTACAATGCCAGGGTGCGAGCGGACCTGCTCTACGGTTGTCAGACTCCTCCTGTTCATGCAAACGATGTTCAAGGGCTGTCTGTCTTGGAGCACTTCTGTCTTCCAAGCATTACTGATGTCCGATGACAACACCACCTTAGTAAAATTTCAGATTAGACGGAGTTTGCCGGCCACCGAGCCGGATAATTTCACTGCATAGGCTTCGGTAAGATTTTGCCGCCCTTCTACATCTCCAGCGGAGTAAGCTAAGGGTGCCCACTGCCACCTTTCGTCTTCGGCTTCGTTACTGACGAAGTCATATAGAGTGCGTTCATGAGTCACGACTTAGAAAGTTTGGAGCTGATCCCAGGGGTACGACTTCTTGACTTGGAGTATAATGACAACATTGCCGTAGTATGTGACAGTTCACAAACTTGCCAAGCTGCACCGGACAAATAATCAATGGCTGTCAGCCGTTTCGGGCTTGGCTTTTTACCCTCAAAGTGCGCAGCCTTCCCTCAAGATTGGCAAGGACAGCGACTAGCTTTGACCATTGTTGGGGATCAGCTAGAAATAGCTCAAACATTCAACTACCTAGGCAGTTTTATTAGCGCCTGTGGAACCAAAGAGGATGTCACAAATCAAACAGCAATAGTTCGAGGCGCTTTTGACAACCTTTACCTATGACGCCAGCGCGACATCCTTCTCTCCTTAAAGGGTACAGTTTATAATGCAGCGGTACGTTCGACTCTACTGTACGGCTGCAAAACCTGGCCCACTAGATTGGCAGACATAAAGAGGCTAATTACGTTAGACCATCGCTGACTTCGCAATTTGGGTCACCTCTGTTGGGAACACTGCTTGAGCCATGAGTGTGTTCGACGCCGGGTTGATGTCACAATTAAAGGAAATGAACCACTCAGCACCGTTATTTCACCCACCAGACTCCGATGGTTCAGACACGTGTTGCGCATGCCAGCCCACCGACTCCCGCGACGTGCGTTGTTTGCGCACAGGTGGTATTGATGGAAGAAGAGGTGAGGCTGCCAAGCAATGACTTGATCAAGAAGACTAAGGCCCTTACTTTGAATTTGGCCTTGGTTGGTGCCTCTCGGCCTCCTCGTTGGGGTCCGAAAGACGATGCACATGTTTCGCTGGCTATGCTTGCTGACATGGCTAGGGGCCGATCTTAATGGCGTTCGTGCTGTGAGTTTCTTTGTCCCTCCCCATCTCTCGTAGCCTCCCCTTCCAAACATGAGCTCATTTTTGAGCGTAATATAATCTTCAAGAAAATGTTGTTGCTGTTTAGTAGCCGGCTGGTAGCTTTCCGCAAACCTGCCCATTCATTGCTAGCAGCTCAGTCGGCACGCATCTGTTGCATGTCCTTTATTTCTTTTTTGCTACTTACACATAAGAAATCTTCCCTATTCATCTAAATCCCTCCAGAGATTCACATCACACTTGAGACTATTATGTAAATCACATCTTCAAATCATCACATCATCATCATCATCATCATCATCATCATCAACATCATTATCATCATTAGCGTCATCATCATCATCATCCTCATCATTATCACCATCGTCATCATCAGCAGCACCATCACCATCATCATCATATCTTCATATCATCATATCATCAATTATCACCATATCCCTCATCCCCCATCCATACACTCTTTCATCCTCATCCTTCCCAATCCCTCATACCCTACTCTATCAATTCTCCATCTCCCTCACTCTCCCATTATTCCTCCCTCTCCACTCTAAAACATATACTTTCTCAACCTTACAATTCCCCCATCCCATCCTAACCCTTTAAATCCCACCTCCTCACACCCCATACCACACCACATTTGTGCCCCCAATAACTAACTACTCCAAATCCACACTCCCCACCATAAACTACCACCCTACCCATCCCCCACCCCTCTCCCCCTCCCCCTCCCCAACCCTAATCCTCACTAGCGCTCTAATACTCTTTCAGTTTCTCCAACTTACCCCTACCTACAAACCCTACTACCCCCCATTATCTCATCACCCTCCTTCTCCCCTCATCCCTAGCGAGAGTCCACCCCCAGTTTATCACTCACATATAGATTTACCAACATGTATCTATCACTCATTAGCCACTCCTCCCTCACACCCTCTCTCCAATGTCCTATACATCAAGAGATTACATTCTCCCCCCACTCAAAAACCACTTCCAATACTATCCCATATCCACTCCCCCCCCTATATGTCATATTATTCACCAGACCATATCTCCCCCCCCCTTAATCACAATACACAGCTATTCCTCTAACCATTTGACCTGTACTCTGTATATAGACCCCCCCCTCCATATAGCTACATACATCTCCTCCCCTCCCTCTCCCACAACCTCTATCATCAACGATATATAGATATATTGTATCTCATCATCTCACAATAATTCAATTTAAATATCAACCAACAACTATTACACTCTGTTACAATCGATGTACACAATATCACACCGATTATGATCTCAGCACACACTCAAGAGAGCTATTCCAGATAGATACTGTCTCTTATCTCTGTAGCCCTGTACCACACATGTCCCGTTCTAACTCTATCTCTCAAATCTTACTCACCCACCAGAGTGTGCCATCCCACATCTCATTCAAATACACTTAACCTACCTAATACTTATAACTCCCAATTCAACTAATTATTTTCACATCAACCACAAACAACACCCTCAACCAAACACCTCTATATTATCTCCACATAGAGACTCTTCTCATCCAACTCTCGCTCACTATAGTTGTAGTGTATGATTGTGTCTCCACTCTGTAACAATACATACACAACACTCAACTCAACATACACTACATCACACATCCCACTTACTCTCACACAGCTCTACACTCCTCAATAATTCACTCTACCCCAATCACTAGAGATGATTTTGCGTAATTTTCTTGACTCTTTGTTACGACGCATTCTATACATTACACCGCTCATATCTCATCTATCAGTATATTATAGATATTTGTTATTCTACTCCCAGCTACACGCTCTCATAACTTCGCCTATCCCCCCACCCTCTCCCATTTTTGCACACGCACATAACTTCCCTCCCAAGACATCTTCATATAATCACTCGCGCTTAAATGAGACTGTTGTGTGAGACTCCAGTGTGTGTGTTCACTATATTTCTTGTGTGTCAATATGGATCGCATAGTCGAACTTATCTTCCTTCCCCCCCTCTTAAGTGTGTGTTCATCAAATACAGCTCATGTCTGTGTGATAAGTCTGATCTGTGTGATGTATAGATTAGTTGTGCTACACGTCTCGCTCCAGACACCACCAAATATAGTGCAGCTCCTCTAATATAGATGATGTATAGAGATATATATGTAGATGTGTGTCGTGGTGGCGAAGATAGAATGTCTCTCCCCCCCATTTCCACTTAACTCTCTAACCTGTGTACTTGTGTATGTATATGATGTTAACTGTTCGACGATCACTCTCGCGCTCTGAGAGAGTAACGTATGTGTGCGAATGGCGCTCGCTCTCTCCACCCGAAATCACTAGATACCCTCTTCCACGATCTCTGGTTTATGAAGTCTCTTTCCGCACCTATCAGATAACGCGCCCCCGTGTTAGTTGACTAGATAGAGCTACGATTGGATTTCGCTCGCGCCATTACGTTTCGTGTGTGCGTGAGTCTTCTGATGAGATATATGAGATGTGCAGAGTATTACGCTATGAGAGTGTGTGCGTATCCGTACGTTGCTCACACTCTCTAGATCTCCTCTCTCTCTATGAAGTAGTCTAGTGCTGGTATGGCAAAGGAGTAGATACATGCTCTCTGTCTCTAATGTCCCCCCCCCCTACCGACTCCCCCCCCCTTATAATTTAATATGAGAGAGAGAGATATAGATAGATATGATGAGATGTCGCCGCTCGCGCACGTGTGGGATATGATATTTGTCCGCCCACTCGCACTGTGCCCTCGCGCACATAGCTCACGTCATCGCTAGACGCGCGCGCAGCGCTCGCTCGCTCGTAGATATGATATAGAGAGAGATATAAACAAGCTAGTGTGAGGTGTGTGTGTGTTGTTTGTGTGTGCGCGCGCACCGCGCGCGCGTCATTGAGCGAGTTCTTGTGTTGTGGGTGTCCACTAGAGGTTGCCAGGCGACGGTGCTCTCTGTGGTGTTTTTACTTGTATTACGTGTGGGTGTTTTGTGTGGGCGTTAAGTGATAACAGCGGCGCGTACTCTCGATGAGGTAGCCAACACTTAGTATGGTTCCGGGGTGTCAAGACATTAGCGTTGCGGTTGGAAACCGTGGGGTGTTCCAGACTCTGCGGTTGGGAGCCCAAGGACAATGAGCCCACTTGATTGGAAACGCGACAGGTGGTGGTCACGCGGCAGCGAAGCGCCGTTACGGCGTACAGCTGGCACCTTATTATTATACTTATGATCAGTGAGCCCATACGATGGTGAACAGGTTGTGAGAATCTCTTCATATGATTGCCTTTTCACTCCTCTTTTTACTTGAACCCATGTGTTGTGACACCCTTCTATCGGTGCATAAGCCGTAACCCGTTCCACACCGGAGGAACAGATACGACCCAATCACCATTTCGTGCACTTCTGATACACACGATTCCCAAAGTTGACCTGACTGAGCTGCATGATGAATGTGTGTGGGCCAACTCAGATGACTTGTGGCTTCCATCCACATACCTCCCGGTCTTATTCCTTCTGGTTTACACCCTATTTAGGGTGTGTGGATGGAGCTAAGGGTGGTGTAGCGCAGGCCACCCGTAGTGTATTTGTAGGCAGATGCTTCCTATGGCTGTTTTATGGAAGCCGCAACGACATGCAAAGTTAGAAACGGATGCCGTTAATCATATATATATATATATATATATATATATATATATATATATATATATATATATGGGTTAGTTGCATTCGGTTCCTCGATTGCCCGTCATTGCAGCCTCCTTAGGAGAGCTACAGATCGCCTACGCCTACAGTAGGACCATGGGTGGCTTGCGCTGCACCATCCACAGCTCCCAACACACACCCCATATCCAGTGTAAACCCGAAGGAATAAGACCGGGAGGCATGTGGATGGGAGCCACGTTTCATCAACGGAGCCGGCCCACACTCCTACACAAGCAAACACAAGCACGCTGTATTTGGGAATCAAGCGTACAAAATACGGCGTCTGGACCGTAGTCCGCTCCACACTGAGTGCATAGAATCACTCTTTGTGTTTAGCACAGTCATGAAGACCGTTCAACCCATCTCCTCCCGCGAGGACCAACTGTCTCCTGGAGCCAGTATTGACTAGTGGGTATTAGACCGGTAGGCACCGTGCCAACATGCACATCCAGCGCAGCCACACCGGGAATGTCAACCAACAGCCAATCACTTGCAATGATAATATCAAGCAAACTAGATCGAAAATTCCAACGGATATGCCGCTAAGTTAGCGTATGAAATAGAGCGGTTATCAAATTATTCTTGCTAAATTTGTGAAGGCAGAACTGAGATCAGAAAATGAGAAAAATAAACGAAATTAACCATTTTCGTTCACCTGCCGTGTGCACGTTGATAGATATTAAAATGAAAGAAAACAAGAAGGCATCAGCAGTACGCCGGTACGCAGTACCGACGCTTCTCTGCCTCCCAACCACCCCCGGTAGCAAACGGGCTAAGCATATTACGAGAGTCGCCGTGTCCCTACGCATGCTGCAAGCCGCGCCGTCAGATTAGAATACAAGCTACTTACCTTTAGGCTACGAGTCCGCAGACTAAAATGAAGCAACAAAATAAGCATTAAGAAATATAGCAAACCCAACAAAAGAGATTAAAAAACAATACCAAAGCACGCGGTTACCAAATCCAATGCAAAGGCATGCAGCGTAGCTAACAACATTGCGCCGGTTCTGCTGGCATTCTTAGCAGCACCCGTCATCAGTTGGAAACTGGCCTCGAGTGGTCTGGTGGTTCGTGGTTCATAGATCTGCTTGACTCAGGCACTCGCGACTGCATGTGTTGAAGCACCATACGCTTGTTGTCGATGTAGTAAACTCCATCGGCGTCCGTCGCTTTCCCATTTGCCGCTTCTTCTCCGCATGCACGAAGCGTTGCTCGTACACCTCGGCAACTACCGTCATGATCCGATCGCGCTATGCATGCCGAGCAACCGCCTTCGATTCCCAACACCTGAACTCAACTTTAGAACGTGATAGGCTCACCGTGATCATGTCCTGGTAATGAAGCTTCTCTTTCCCCGCACGCTGCGTCCCCACACTCAGCGGACTATATAACAGCTGCTTTGGGTTCCGCATCGAATACATACGGCTCACATGACAGCGTCATCTCAGCTGTCCCAATAAAATTTTGCAGTCTGCTGTATACATTCCACTTCGGCGCAGCACTTGTGTGTTTGCAACTCTGTCACAACAAACCATGCGCAGAATGCTACGCAGACACTTGATGAAACCGCTGGACATATCGCACATCCCGCCGGTACGTCGTGCATATTTCACTGCCGTATAGAACAAAGGAAAGCACCATGGATGTGTACACCATCAGCTTCGTGCCAATGGTAAGCTGATGGTTGTTCCCCACTCGGTACTCAAGCTTCCCGAAAGCAGCCGCTGCCTTTGACACGCGGATACGCAGCTCATTGTGTAGCTGCTAGTCAGCGGACAAAACACTCCCAAGGTAGCAGAAGTGGGAGGTGGTTACCAATACATCATCCCTAATGCTAATTTGTGGCATATTTTTGACACTTCTGTCGCAACGAGACTAAACCTTTACCGGTGCGACGGTTTGCATACCTCCTTGATCCATTCAGTTATCCTGGGTGGTGCCTCCGCGCCTCTTGAGAGCTACTCCTACCAGGTTGGTCAATGGTGTGAGATCAGACAAACTCAGTCTCCTGGTCCTGCAGGTTGGAGGTTCGAAATGGGATGACGTCCATTTCTGTAAAAGTAACTCATTGTTATCTCCCCGCTGCCTTGCGGACAGGCTTTTGAGCTAAAAGCTTTGGATGAGAACCCTAATGGTCCTCCTTTCTAGGTCTGGGTGACCTGGCAGTAACAGATCACAAACAGCCATGACTATTTCTTCAAACATAAACTTCATCCTGCATCGGTCGTCGCGCAGATTATCAAAGGTGGTCTTATCTGCTACATACAGCAGGGCGGATAAGGGAAAACATGCTACTGCTGGCGCCTTCCTTCTTTCTATTCCACCTCCCATCCCGACCCCCATTACTAACCTTCCTTCTATAATTCCCAGCCTAATTGACAGCAACCAAAGTACCACTGGGGTAGAAGCACCTTCTCACAACACTCATTGGACGCCTATCGGCAACAGCCCCTCATAAGGCCACGGTGTCCCGTTTCCATGACCACGCTCAATGTTCTCACTCTACATAGGTCAACTGTCTACACTCGCACGCAGACTGGACACGCTAGGTATTCATGAGTGTTGCGTGTGGATTGGGCTAAGGCCTAAATACCGTATTGTGTGCGGCTGATTCTCCAAATGCAGCATGCTTGTATTAGCCTGTGAATGAGTGTGGGCCGGCTACGTTGATGAAAATTGGTTCCCATCCACAAGCCATCCGGTCTTATTCCTTCATGTTTACACTGGATATGGGGTGTCTCCTTGTGTCTCCCTCTGCACTTCTCCTGCAACTGACGAGCCGCAAACACCATAACTATAGTGCTGAAAGTCGAACGGCATCCCGCTGGCTGTTCCGTCACGTTAAGATCAACAACCTGACTTACGACGCGATTGTGTGGGATTCTGGCAATCACCTTGCCCACACAACTCATCAAGTTGATGACACGATAATTCGTGCAACATTGCTTGCTTTCTTGTACAGTCATAGCACAAAGCTTAATTGAGCTCAGCAGACACCTCCTCCTCAATCCATACGCGTTGCACTAAATGGTGCAGCGTAGTCAACAACGCGCGTCCGTCGTTTTTCAATACTTCAGGTGGGATGCCGTCGGCCCCAGCACACTTGCCGTTGCGCAGCTGAGCAAGTGCTCTCTGCGTCGCATCCAGTTTCGGCGTATCCGCCAGACTCGCCTTCACATCGTGCTGATTGAGGCCGTTTAATGTAGGCCAGTCAATTTCTCAAGGGTTGTTCAAGAGACAAAGTGATTTCGCCAGATCTGCATTATGTCTGCAGTCTGTGTGCAGGTAGCGCCTGAACTACCATCGATCAGCATCCTCAGCGGCTCCAATCTCGATCCACACACCGCCTTCAAGGAGTCAAAGAATTCCATGTGTCGGCGGCGTTCTGTGTAGCACTTCAACTGCTTCGCCTTCTCTGTCCACCATGCATTTTTATGCGACGGAGCTCTCGGGTCAGTCGCCGTCGAATTTTGCGAAACTGACTCTTCTTCTCCAAATCACTGGGGTCTGCCACATGTGCAGCAAATGCTGCATTCTTCTCCGACACCAATGCGCTGATCGTCGCAGTGTTCTCAGCCAACTAATCAGGCCGCTTACAGTTTGCGCGCCCGATGGTCTGCTCAGGAGCAACTTTCACCTTGTCGCGAATGTGGTGCCGCATGTCCCCCACGGTGGCAGTGCATTCTACATCATGCAGTCGTGCAACCATCGTCTTTTCCAGCTCCATCCTCTTCTCCACAATACCAAGTGAAAAAACGTTGTTTCCGCCGGCTGGAGTGCAATACATTGAGTTAAGAAAATATATGTACAGTTAGTCCCAGAATTCTTGTCCCTTTTTAATCTGTTCCTCGGAGACCAAGGGTCACGCCCGTGGGTGAGAGGAGAGCGCAATAAATTGCCAGCTGTCCAATAGTAAATTTTATCCATCCCTAAATGTCCCGCATCCGGTCACATGGGTGTGAACGACCGGAGTGATGGCCGTATGCATGCATCTGGGCACAGATGTACTTGCAAGTCTCGTCCATCGTGAAAACGCTGGATTGGCGCGGTTGGTTGTGTTGAAGAAAACTACGGCACACCACGAGGAAGGTTCACCGATCGATACATACCGTGTTTCGGGCTATTTGAAACGAATGTAGGCATGTAAAATCAAGACAGCAGTGCATCATTACCGGGCTAATGCGGTAGAATTGCGGTGGCGCTTGGACAGGCCTAACTGACCTGAGCAAGCAGTGTTCAATAGGTGCTTAATGTTATCCCAGCTAATGACAAAAGCCTTAGTGGCAAAGCTCTTGTAGACTAAAAGTTAGCTTCCAAAATCCCACCTTAGCAAAATAGCCATTCCTTACAATCAAGCCTTGCAACTATGAAATGTAACTTTTTGAGGAAGTTATTGAAAAGCTATGCCGCCTAAAGCCTACTCGCTGCCGCATAGCCTATTATCCCTTCACAGTCTTGAGTGTTCATTCCAATATATTCACTGATGAGGCAATATTCCATTAGCATGGAACTGAGAAGATGCATTTCTAGACAATATCTAATCCTCAAGGATGCTGAGATTTACGTATTCTACAAAGGACGAAGCTCATTGGCTCGCAAAACTGATTGACAAATCGTGGGACCAAAGCACACGCATGTGGGTTCTCACACATACTGTCCACCACAAGTCAGTTGTCCCTATGGTAACTTTTCTGACACATATTGCTGCAAACTCAGATTGTGAAATTTAAATGGATGGATAAACCATGCTTTTGCGGTCTGAAGTTCTATTGAAAAATCCTTGCGTCATTTTTTATTCCCAGTTATGTGATCGGTATGTTAATGTTAAGATGCACTCCTCCCAGGCCGGAGTCCGTACACCGATGAACATGATAAAATCGAAACTGCGTAGTCCATTCTCACATCACCATCTCGTGCACATCCTCCCCTTATTCTTTAGACTGATTCATGCGAAACAAGTATGGGCATTGCGAACAAATTTGCATAGAAGTGGTCGGTTTAAACGCTGTTGAATCAGCTTTGCTCTTTGAATGCATTCTGGTCTGAGGCAAATTTGGCACACTTTGCTCATGGACCAGTGTAGACCAGAAATCATTATTAACGGTAAATAGGTATATTAACATAAACAGCATCAAACAGTGATACGTTCGTTCACGAAGAAGTTGCTCTTCCTGTCCGTCAGTATTCTGATTTCTGTGGAGAAATCGCCTGAGGCAACTGGTTGTAACTTTTGGCAAATTTCCATGTTGATGGCGTGACATTCATTGACAATACTGCCTTTCAGTAGTTCCAGTAAGACAGGCGTTGTCTTGTAAACTTTGCTTTTCATATAATCCCATAGGAAGAAATCTAACGGGTTCAAATCTGATGACCAGGTAGGTCAATCCTTTGGACCTCGGTGACCGATCCAACGGTGACCGAACAGCTTGGTAGTATACTACCGCACCGTTTGTGGTTAATGGATAGGTGCACCATATTTGAATTTATAACTGCTGAAGCGAAGTGCCGAATGCGCCAACGAGAATCGGCGGTGCAAACATCTCTAGTGTGAAGCACTTGGTTTAGTTGCGAGCGACAGTTCCCTTACCAAGTGACATCCATGATTGACAGAGGAATGGTGGTAATCATAAGGGAGTTACTTGGCAAACACGAGGTTAACGTCATATCTGCAACGGAAATAGGTCACCTTGGCTTGCAAAAAGCGTCTAATGCCGCCTACTGAAATACGGTTTGGTCCACCGCCATCAAATTTGCCGTAAACATCAGCAACGATGCCTGCACCCTATCGGACAATTGAGTAATCGCGATTTTCTTATGTTCCCGTCAATATATATATATATATATATATG
>OX104068.1:13736164-13795821 GCA_944474145.2 Dicrocoelium dendriticum | reverse complement strand
ATACAACCAGACAAGCTTAAGGTGCAAAACGAATGACGGAAGTTCACACCTACGTCCAAGGCAGCTTTAGGCTGACAAATAATTGTTTCTGAACACACAAGGCTGGCTTAATCCGGCTTATAGCGACAGCCTCAGCAAACCGAAGGAAGCGGGGATTAGTGTGACGTAACACAACTTGAAACGCTGAGCCCAGTCCTACCCAGTGACCCGAGTCTAATAGGTGTTTGCCTATCGAGGAAGCCGGCGGTCTGCGCGAACATGGAATCTGACGAGGGTAGGCAATCTGAGCAACTTCACGTTGAACCCATCTTGGCACATGTTCCTTTATTCGGGAAGTCAGCGTTCTATTGGTTCTGCCTATGTAACTTTTTCCGCAGTCACATACAAATTGGTATACACAGTGTGAGTTGGCCCCAATAGGCTGAGCTTCCTTCGTTGGAGGTATGGGCAAATTTCGGGTTCGGTTGATGACGACAACTTGTGCAGCATAGTAACTTCCTTGTGTAGCCGAAATTATACGCTTAGTTGTCTTCAGCGTGGCTAAGTCACCTTTGAAAGGTAACTCGATATACACTTTCTTCTTGGCTGCCGTGTGCACCAAGTCCTTTGGCCCTCGCGGTTGGCTGTGTTTCTCGATAAATCTTCGAGGGTAGCCGTTCGCAATTAGTGTTGCTGTAATTAATACCAGCTCATAATCCTTCGTGCTGATGGTAGAAAGAAGCATTTTTACGGAAATAGCCCAAGTGCCCTATTACAAACGATATGTCGATGATATCTTGGCTTTCTGTTCGTCGGAGCAGCTGCTCAAACATTTAGTAGAACGGCTCAATGGTGCTCATGCTAACTTGCGGGTTACATGCGAAATAGAACAGAACAATTGTCTGCCATACGTGGACATACTGATAAGTTGCAAGGATGATGGATTGATTAAGAGGTCCATGTACCGAAAATCAACTTGGTCCGGTCAGTACCTGCACTTCACCAGCTTCACACCAGTACGGTACAAACGGACACTTGTGCAGACTAGTTAGTCGTGCCAGACGAATTTGTTCGGCCGACTGTCTGGATGATGAGCTAGTGTTAATTACAGCAACACCAATGGCGAACGGCTACCATCGAAGATTTATCGAGAAACACAGCCAACCGCGAAGGTCAAAGGACTTAATGCACACGGCAGCCAAGAAGTAATTGTATATCGAGTTACCTTTCAAAGGTGACTTAGCCACGCTGAAGACAACTAAGCGTATAATTTCGGCCACACAAGGAAGTTACTATGCTGCACAAGTTGTCGTCATCAACCGAACCCGAAATTTGCCCATACCTCTAACAAAGGAAGCTCAGCCTATTGGGCCAACTCACACTATGTATACCGATTTGTATGTGACTGCGGAAAAAGTTACATACGCAGGACCAATAAAACGCTGCCTTTCCGAATAAAGGAACATGTGCCAAGATGGGTTCAATATGAAGATGCTCAGATTGCCTACCCTCGTCAGATTCCATGTTTGCGCAGACTGCCGACTTCCTCGATAAGCAAACACCTATTAGACTCGGGTCACCAAGTAGAGCTGGGGTCAGCGTTTCAAGTTGTGTTACGTCACAATAATCCCCGCTTCCTTCAGTTTGCTGAGGCTGTCGTTATACGTCGGATTAAGCCAGCCTTGTGTGTTCAGAAACAATTATTTGTTAGCCTAAAGCTGCCTTGGACGTAGGTGTGAACTTCCGTCATTCATTTTGCACCTTAAGCTTGTCTGGTTGCACCCACTGTTAGCTATATCTATGCTTACCGGTTATTGTTAATGGTACCGAGGCGACAATACGAAATGCATGCATCTACCAGCCTTCATCTTCTTTCCGTGCTTTTTAAATTTATGGTAGTCCCTGACTAGGAAGTACTGAATGATGAAGTGGGCTGGATGAGCAGAGTGCCCACTCTGCATATAAACGCGATCCTAAAGATTAGTTAGTGCGGTAAAGCTAGCAGTTTATGCCGCGCCAACACACGGTCAGGTAGGGCGTAAGCGTTTGCGGATGAACCTGTTCGAGGGACCCCACCGCTTGGAAGCAGGTCAACAGGAGACGATTTTACAGATGGCGGTATAACTTCTGTTGCAGTTTCCGCCATGTCTGCATTTACAGTTACGACTAACTGATGAGCTTTTCAAACACATCTAATTTATTAATTACTCCAAAAATTTGCTCGGAAATCGGAAATTCTCAGCTTTCTCAGTTTTATGTGGCCTAGTTGCATTAACTGGTCTGAACACTCGGCTGGATTGGGTCTCGCCTTATAGAGGTACCTAGTGCTTCTTTGCTTATTCCTAACTAGCTAGGGTTAAGAAAACAAAGTAGAATGCAAACGGAAAAATATATAATTTGGTTTGTAAAAATATGAATGCACTTAGTCGGGATGGAATGAAAAGTAACGTCTAGTCGTAAGGTCACGAAGGTAAAGAAGCGCTGATTCTGCAACCACATCCTGTCGAGCAAGATTCCCAACCACTGAAGTGACTCATTTTGAAGCTCCTATCCACGGGAAGGACATATCTACTAGTCTGACCAATTTTCTTTAGGTATTTATGCATCATCCTTGACCAACCACCATCTTGTGATTTCGCCCAACGCGAAGCAGTGACTGCGAACACTGCAAGCTGAGGGAGGCGGCTGATGATGAGTATGTGGAGAACACGATGAAACCAGTCTAACCGGTTTAAGATTAACGTGCACTCCTCAACGGACATCGGACTGCCGTCTTCCAAGCACCAACGAAAGGAGTATAGCACATGTGGAGAACAATCCGTGCGCACCCGTGATCTAGCATGACCAGTGTCTTAATGTCTCCAGTGGGAAGTAGTTATGTTTCTGGTTTACACTACAACACTATATCTACATATCTTAATAACAAATCGGGTTTTGCTGATTTGCAGTGGCTGAATACCACGACAGGTTAAATAACCAGCAACATGGTGACTAAGCTATCCAGCCCCGATTAAGAGATGCTATCCGTATTGCATCAAGACCTAGCAATTTACAGTGGAAGGTATCGTCTTCCACGCGCTGACCTCATATTGACTGGTCAGGTTATGAAGAACCCAGTCACGTTTCACATTACCATCTAGGACATGTCCACAGCACCAGTCTTAGGGGTCACCAGCTGAGACTGGTCGTGTAATTCGGCTGTATGGAGTACTATGGGAATTCTTTTCCTCCGGATTTGTCAGTCTTGGAAGAATCGTTTAGCTTGTGTCATTTGTACACCTACGTTATCGACGTTTGAAAACCGACCTCACGATGCACTACTTAATTCGCGTTTTTGGTTGTGAGTTGCACTCGTCGTATACCGACAACGAGTGTTGGGTGTCGGGTCCAGCGACTGTTTCCACCCCCTAACAGTAGCGAGAACGCGGACCAGCAGGAATGATTCCGTGTTCTTTTCGTAGGGAAGCAGCATTCTTATATGTGTGAGCTGTACGTCGTAAGTGCACTTCGTTGCCGCGCGACCCTCACCGGTGGCACGCGGACTGAGTGTACCGTGAGGGAGCCAACACCTAGGTGGATTGGAACCCGCGCCGCAGGATTACGAGACAAGCTCTTTACCACAAGACTTTGGGCCGACACATAGCATGACGCATAACTGTAAAAACCAGCCAGTGCTAAAAGCATAGGGACAGATAAATCCAACGAAGACACCAGAAAACACAGTATAATAAAATAGATTCGTTTTCTATGACAGAAAGGTTAATGTCTCTACCTTCCATAATACGCTCTACTGATCGTAGAAATGTATTCTGAAGTTACCTAGCACCTCTGCTTACATTGTTTTAATCTAATAAATATGTAAAGTAATATCCGGTCTAGATCGTAGGCAATTATATATATATATATATATATATATATATATATATATACTGAATCACATCATATACAATATGTATGTTTGCGGCAAATATGTTTAAAGTATGGCTGCTACACTCGCCTCTAACTACTGGCTGGGCACTGAGAAATGACGAGTCCGACGAGACCATCACCTGTATGATCCAGTGCCCTCAAGATGTAGAAACCGGCAGGCACCCATCATAGAAGGCGTGTACTTGTCACTGTAGCGCCGCTCCATGCCTGCAATGTCTTGGTGAAAGTGTTCACCATGCTCATCAATAACAGATCCTAAGTTCTCATGGAAAAATTTAAGGTGATCATACAATAAGTGCATCTTGAGTGACATTCAAGTACCAACAGCCCGATAGTCCGCAATGAGCTTTTTTGTGATATCTTTGTAGTTCGCTGCCTTTGTTTTGCCCAAAAATCCTGTACACACTACCTTGCATGATCGCCACGCTTCTAACTCAATTGATTTCAACTGGCTTTGGAAACAACTGTCTGCCCTTAGCCGGCCAATATCAGGCCCAGTAAGTATCCCTTCTTTGAGCCAAGCATCACTGATCATAGAAAACAGTAGTTTCAGGTGCTGAAACGCAAAACCATCTCGCTTGACGGCTTTGACGAAATTTTTAGTCAAACCAAACTTGATGTGCAGGGTTGGTAGATAGATATGATCAGGTTGCAGCAGGAGATGTTTTACACTCACTTTTCATGCAGCATACTCCGTACTCTGTGACCACGTTTTGGTTGTGTAGTGCTGTTAACTTTTTCTACTGTCCCATAAGTAAAAGAAACAGTAATATTTTGTGAAGCGTCCGTGCATACCCATTAGGATTCTAATGAGTTTGAAGTCAGCCCAGATGTTCCAACGGTAATCATCGTAGTTCAGTACAGCGAGTATCTGTTGCACCCCTTCGTAAGTCGCCTTCATATTGGTGGCATGCAAGAGAGGCACAGTTGGGTACACATATCCATAGTGGAGCAGTATGGCCTTAAGACTACTCTTCGACGAGTCAATGAACAAACGCCATTCATCGCTGATATGCCTCACGCCAAGCTTCTCCATCAGTCCTTCTACGTCGAAACAGTAACAATAGATTTCTCTGGTGTCATAGAAACCGGACAAGTTAACACTTCGGCTTCTGTATACAGTAACATCGTGTTTGCAGTAAGTAAGTGTCACTGTTGCAGCCGAGATTCTAACAACTCGGCCTTGTTTTTAGGAAGCCCAGGTCAAGTACCAACTCATTCAGCTCTGATTGTTCAATAAGATGTGGGTTGACAATATCAGCTTCAAAGTTGCACGGTTGTTAGAATCTGGTGAACTTGACAATGCAGAATCACTACTCATTATCAATGACACGTTCACTGCAGGCACTGGAATGGGTAAGGTACACTCATGCAGAACAGATCGAATGGCTGATGGGCAATGAATTATGTCCTTCTTTCGGTTGCAGTATCAAATGACACTAGTTAGGCAGAAATAACACTCTATCGTATAATCCTTCTGCAGCCATGGGGATTGCAAAGGCTATCTTGCATTTGCGCTTGAGTCACAGAGTCAGATGAAGATTGCATGAAAGGCAAAAGAGATGTGGCGCCCACTTCTTATCCTGATCTCACAGTTTCATCCCGAAATATGCGTGGTAGACAGACTTCAGTAGTGAAGAAATGGGTCTGCACTGCGACTTTGCAGTAAACTGTCCACAGGGGTAACAAAAATGAGTTCGATCATTGAAGTCGCAGCATCTCTGAGGCATGATCAAGATGTCAAATAAGGAAACAGAGCTCTCAATCGACTTTCAGTATCAGGTGGATACCATGGCCAAGAGGGCTCCTTACACACGATTCCAGGGATCCAATGGACCAATCATAAGCGAGCATTCGTTGCATGGCCCTCACTGCTTAGCTGAATTGCTGAACTGAAAATAAACTAAAACCCGACGTGATAGAAACTGTTTGTTTGCAGTTTTGTAATCAACTCAACTGGTCCTACTATAAACACGCGATCTTGTATTTGTTATGAAAATGAGGTTGAACTGTGTAATAAGGAACCAAGCAGATGCGCACGCAAAGGGAACTGATGGCATTAGAGTCAAAGTAGGACTACGATTCGAAAGCAAAAATGACTCTAAACAACTAACCGATTTAATGAAGTGACGCGTTATGAGAAACCTTAGTGAATTACCGACAGCACAACGGAGGTTTACAGGTATAAACAGTTAGTAAGTATACTTGCATTTTTGCATCCCTACAACACATGATCCACCATCTTTTCTATAAACAGCGAACATATAATTGCGTTATTGCAAATATCTTAATGGTTCAGCAGTTGTGCTGTCTACCTCGTTGACAAGTCTCTTTTAAATGGGTTAATTCACCCAAACCACCCTTGGGAGCCTGCTAAGATTTGGTATTTTGTTAGTGGTACAGCAAATATTATACTGTTCCATTCTGTTATTTATTCAAAAGTGCTCAACAGTTGGTCAAAGAAGAGTCGTCTAAATGAAAACCGGTCGATTACAAGTCTAACTCTGAAATTCTCGAAAATAACTGATAGTATGTCTGCGCATTGCGTCACGTAGACAACATTGAATGATTAATCATTAAATTATTGCACGTTCTATTACCCCTTTCGCTTACTGCGATAGTAAAATTAGTATTTCAAAGTCCAAATGCTGGGATTTATAGTGGCATCTTCTGCTGGGTTAAGGTATGTGGACAATCCCCAATGTGGTTAGTCATATCACCCCGTCGAAATAACAGTTTAAATCATCGAAAGCTACATTCTGTCGACGATACATGATCAGCATACCTGAAGATGACGCTTAACGGACCCAGTAACTGGTATACGATGGCTGCAAACAGAGTGCCTTTCCACATGAGTGTTTTTGAAAATCTCTTCACAGTGTTTACCTACCGTGATATACGGTGCAACTCCGATGAAGTGATTAAACTCTCATAGATGTGATGTCATTGTTGCATCAATTTGTTAAAAAATATTCATCAAGCAGACCGATCCCTTTCTCTCTCGTGCAGCTGGATTACGGTTGCATGATAAACATATCCGATCATACGGGCACATATCAGCGAACACTGCTGGGAGGTCAGGCGATGACAACGTTGCTTGGTTTCGGTCCAGACCGATTTCTACAAATGAACTGTGAAGAACGTGCGCGACTCAAATGGAATATTTGCCTCCATCGTTTCAAAGTAGGTATCCGTCATTAGATCTGTCATTAGATTTTACTGCTATCGTTTGTGAACGATTTTTGCCTGTCAAGAACACATTTGCAAACTAGAGCGAAGGATGTAAAACTAAATTAATGTCCATTGTTATCAATTAGCTTCGTTCGCTTCCGGTCAGCGCAATTGAACACCACAGCACGCTGTGCCACACTCACAGCCTGACAGTGAAATACACTTGCGAACTCACGATTGAAAAACGCTAGGTTAGAGCGAATGGACTGATTATTGTCCCATCGGGGCTTAAAGTAGTCTGTTACATCTAGCCAGAGTATGCGAGTCATAAAGTAGGTCAGGCTTACAACACGAAAGATTTCTTGCATAGAACATCAGTGACAGTTGAATACATTTTTACAGCCCTTAATTGGTGCCCATCGGCCATAAACTGTGACAACAGGCTCCGCGTCACGCACTCACCATGAACTGACTAGAACAAAATATCTGACTCGCAGGCTAACCACTGTCAGTGACAGTGGAAGATAGGTGATGCTATATCCCAGTTAGTTTGCAAATTATGTAGTCCAGCCAACGTCCCCAATGGCTCAGTGGCTTAAGCTGCTGGCTAGTTGGCATCTACCTCTAGCGGTCATGGGTTCGATCCCCTGTACGGCACCGAGGGAATGCGCACCGCTGACGAGCACCAATAGAGCGAAAGGCGTCTGCTGCTTTTTCGGACTAGGCTCTGCTATGTAGCATGTGAACTATCGGGATAAATACCTTACATAGAACAAAATAACCAATTATGTGCGGCTCTATGCTTATAATGCTGGATGCTGACGATCATATAGAAAAGTTGCGCTGAAGTGGGACGGTTTCTGATACATGTGTAAAATCCATCTTTTTGTTTGGTATTGATGGGGTCTCTGCCATCTGGTTGATCAGCTGATAACTTCAAGATGTTGTAAGAGCAAATTTGGTTGGTCACGCCATTCTACGAAGCGACTAGTAGCCACCGACTAAATATTCAATACATACTTGTGCGGCAGAGAGCATGTAGATAGGATTTGACCACATCTGCTTATAGAGGAATGAAAATCTAATAATCATGAGGTAGCTTACTTTTACTCTACCCCACAAATGATATCAAAGGCATTCAATAGTTGCGCTAACTAATTTCGTTGTGATGATTTCAACATCACTTTTCCGTTTTCTTTCAACCGTTAGATTTACTTTTGGACAGAGCAGGCTAGCTTCGACAGTCCTTTCCCAATGATCAGCGTCCTGGCTTGTGAAAAGCCCAACTCTTTCGAACTGGTCCAGTCTCTTCGCAACAAAATGGCCTAATAGCACATTCTACGCATCGTGTGAAGATGAATTTGTGCACTAGTGATCCATTTGTCTATCATGGTCCGAAAGAATTTTGTTATAACACGTTTTTCTCAAAACTCATTCAGTATTTTTCTAAATAACCATGCATGGGAAGTAGTTCGGTAGTTTATAAAAAGTGTGACATTTAGTGCCTATATAGAAAGCAATCTTCAGGTAGAAGAAAGTTGCTGTCTGCATTTCGTAAAAATAAGATTGAACCAATAAGATATTTCAAGCTTAGGCATCAGAAATAAAAGTTTATCAACCAGCTCCTTTTCCATAGATCCTCATCAGGCTAGTACACCACAAATTAACAACATAAATGTAGATATCAGAGATGAGTACAGGTCCATTGGCTTAGATGGTCTGAGTACCCAAGCTAAGTGATTGGTCCCAAAGCGGTCATGGGTGTGATCGCTTGGTCACAAACATTAGACATAGTCGCTCACCAACACTGCCGCATAAACTAAAAGCAAAGCAATTTTATTACAATTCGGCTTCTTAACAGATTACTAGAATCAAACGATGGCCGCTGGTTCGAGTACTACCCCCTACCCATTGAGGGGACTACTGCCAAAATCCAAAGATTTTATTTGCTGTTTCTCAACAGCAGGGCTGCTTCTTTGAGCCATGAGACGGATGCTGTAGCTACGCGCCATTAATGAATTTCGAAAGGACAAGCTTCCCTTCTTCTGTGCCAATCACGCTTTTGCTGACCGTCTGAGTGTGTTAGCTTGTGCTAAATCTCCTTGCGGATGCATCGAACCCTCATCCAACGTACATACAAAAAAACAAAAGATTTTTCATCTAAAAAGCTTGGCAGTAGCTACCCATTACAAATGGTACCATAAGGTAGGTCGTCACTTGTTTAGATTTTGATTGACGCGGATACACGGCCACATGCCCAACTCCACCTCCTACCATAGTCGCACACGTGCTGCGGCGTTTCGCTGTAGTCAGTCAGCATCAGAAAAAGATAGATGTCTCCTGCTGTCTCTATTTTATTCTTCAATAAACTATTTGAATTCATCTAACGTAAAGACAGCAAACAGGCGCGCAGACTTGTTCCATGTCATTCCCTGGGGTTGTATGAACAACGATTGGCAGCAGATGCTAGTCATAAAATCAGACATTAGAAGTTCCCTTCGCATCGGCTTGGCGCCATTACGACACGGATTCTGGTAGGCACAGTAAATACATCCTTTCTTTTTTAAATGTTATAAGCTGCGCCCTCACAAGGAAGCACATTAGAACTTTCTGAACCTATCTACATACGTTAGATAGAGGTGAGAGGACTGCGAGACTGGGACCTTCAGAATGTCAGCCGAAGTCCATAACACTGAGCCACCAAGTCATAGCTGGCAACAAGAATCACAGAGGTTACTGAGCATTTCAAAATGATACTGCTAATGGTAGTTCTTGCTTTTTTGAAAAGAATTGAGTGGTGGATTTCGATCCGGTTCAAATAAACTCTTCATTTCAGCCAGCCAATCGTCGTAGTTTTAAGAAACCAGTGGGAGAGCATTTCATCACTTCGAAGCCTGTCAACGCTATGTAATTTTATCATTCACTGATGAACCACAGCCAACAACCCAAATGAATCTTCTCTACAGCTCACGTTATCGTAGTTACATCCATTTGCTATGATTATCGATTCCAAACTCCAAAGCGGAGGTAATTTGGGGTGAACCCATCACCTGTTTCACCCCTGAACATCGGCTGTCATCGTATTAACAGTTTTGAGGTTGCCCCATAAATCACCACCTTCACCCACAAGCAACACATCATCCCGGGATGTATCTGACCAACCTAAATGACAGCCAGACACAGTTTATCAGGCAAGTAAGTGACGCTTCTTGCGAAATTAGGCAAAACGGCTCACATACAGTACTGAGAAGCACACCACTTCGGCCGTTACGGCAGTTAGCTTCCTCGTAGGTTCAGGTTAAGGGCAGATAAGGACAAGTTAATCTGACAGAACACGGTCTTTCTTTCTACCTACCAGTTACAACATACATCCCTAATGCACACTTCATGTGACGTATAAGCGATCTCTCTTAAATGAAATGGGCACGCAAGCGGATTATTTATCACTAGGACAACCGCAGCGAGCGTTTCCATTGCTCAGCTTTGTTATGTGTGTATACACTCTACACCTGTGAAATCTTTGCAAAATAATTAATGACTTCTAATATTGTAGTGGCGAATTATGACTAAAGTTTCATGTTAATATCAGTTATAGTTTTGGAGAAAACAAATAGTTGTGTGCTTCCTGGGGTTAACAAACACACACTAAAAGCATTTATTTCGTATTGTCTCCTCAGTACCATTAACAATAACCGATATGCATAGATATAGCGAACAGTGGGTGCCTATTGGGACAACTCACACTGTGTATACCAATTTGTATGTGACTGCGGAAAAGTTACATAGGTAGAACCAATAGAACACTGACTTCCCGATTAAAGGAACTTGATAGTTCAGGAAGATCTGGGTTGTTCCCGTCAGGCCGAGAAAGCCTCCAAAAAAGCTAACCAACACCTTGGCCTTTTGTGGCGGGCATTCAGGTGCTTCGATCCTTCCATCTTTTCTCAGATGCTCAACGCCTACATTCGACCTCATTCTGAGTACGCCATCCACGCCTGGCAGCCATGGCAAAAGCAAGACCTTACCGCTCTTGAACTGCCACAACGAAGGGCGACCAAGAACGTCAAGGGCCTGTTTCATCTCCCTTACCGATTGAGGCTGAAAACCCTCGGGGTCTACAGTGGACAATATCGACGCCTGCGTGGCAACTTGATAATGACTTATATGATCCTGAGGAATCCAAACCATTCTTTTCGTCACCTACTAAAGCTGAATAGCAATACCACACTCAGAGGACAGCATCTAAACCTGGACACACAATACAGCCGGTTGGAATGCCGCCGGAATTTCTTTTCTCTTTGTGTGTGTCAACACTGGAACGCTCTTCCCACATACGTTGTTTCTTCCCCCCCACTAACGGTATTCAAAAGATGTCTCGATGATTCGCTTATCCACCTACATTACGCTATATAATCAGAGATGTCCACGTCAAACAAACGCGAAAAAAACGGTTCATTCGCAGCTTTTGTGCTTCACTAGTTACACACTGCTGTTGTGGAATATAGTTTCGGATATATTACAACTGCATTCATCAGTTTACCCAAGTCCAAGAAAGCGGCGCACGAGTAAGCTTTGGTCGTTCCTCTTGTTCTTAAGACATGCCTTACCCATATTACTCTACAGTAGCAATTCAGTACACATCTATAACGTTTCTATGAATAAGGGGCACTTGAATTCACTAGACGCTTAAATTGACGAGTTACACTTATTTTTACTTTCACTTCAACCATCCTACGGGACTTGTAAAGCAATCGCTTTTTTACCTGTTATATATCATTGTTCATTGTTCATGTACCAAGATGGGTTCAACGTGAAGTTGCTCAGATTGCCTACCCTCGTCAGATTCCATGTTCGCGCAGACCGCCGGCTTCCTCGATAGGCAAACACCTATTAGACTCGGGTCACCAGGTAGAGCTGGGCTCAGCGTTTCAAGTTGTGTTACGTCACACTAATCCCCGCTTCCTTCGGTTTGCTGAGGCTGTCGCTATAAGCCGGATTAAGCTAGCCTTGTGTGTTCAGAAACAATTATTTGTCAGCCTAAAGCGGCCTTGGACGTAGGTGTGAACTCCCGTCATTCGTTTTGTACCTTAAGCTTGTCTGGTTGCACCCACTGTTAGCTATATCTATGCATATCGGTTATTGTTAATGGTACTGAGGAGACAATGCGAAATGCATGCATCTACCAGCCTCCGTCTTCTTCACGTGCTTTTCATATTGTTGAAGGGAACTAACTGCTTTAAAATCATTTAACCACAACGATATAACAGCGAAACATAAACTATCATCAACAAAATCGCACGCGTTTGAGCTCCATAAAATAAATAAAATAAAATCTCTTTGGAGTGTGCGTTTTATTTGATTGCGTGATATCTCGTCCAGCTTGTGAAGTGTATGCCGCACGGCATTACTTTGCTGTGTTTGCAAGGAAGCAATGGAATCAGAACTATGGGCTTTTCAGCCTCCATCTAGATGCATGTCACGCAGACCTAGAAAAATTCCAAGTAGATTGCTGAGTTAGCAGCAATGATAGGACGCTGATTCAACACAGTACAGCTCGACGGACTACAGTTTCCAGTCATTGCTCAGACCTAGGGTCCAGGCAATTTGGATTGCCATTGGGCATGTTGATTTTTCCACCACATCTATAGCGTTTTGCCTTAGGTAACCTAGTTGTTTATGTAAAATGGGTCCTCAGTTCTTTATTCTCGTCAGCCGCCTACATCGGTGTTTATTGCAGGTCGTCGAAGCAGCAAATGGAGCGAAACCGCAAAGTGGTCAATCGATGAGGTAGCATGAAGGCATGAATAAATTGAGAGATTTGGTCAAGTTGGTGTATGCCGTCTTCGTGGACGGGAACCTCGGGATAATCCATATCGTTGGTTGAGACTCCATCGGACTTGTAGTTGCGTAGTCAGTCGAGTTTCCGGAATCGGTTGCTAACATCCAGCTGTTCATTTTCCATCCCCTGCTTCTTTCTAACTCGGTTATCTATATGTTATGTGCGTGTGTTACTTTACCGTCGCAATAGATATGTTGGTGAAGGGAGCCATGGTAATTGGATCCACCGCACTTCGTTGTCCGTGTAGTATGCGTCCGGCTGAGGGTCCTCATGGCTTCTATGTCCCTGGGTCATAATAGACCGGAGGCGCTGAAAGGCAAAGCTACTAATTCTTAGGTGGCTGGATATTAAGTGTCGGAACTGAATTGACAGTGTGTCTGAATTATACCTCGTTGCGGTTTGGACGGCGTTGTGACAGCTGCCCAAGGAGGACAGAGCCTGAGATGACTGTAGGGCTAACATAAAAACGCACGGTAGATGGCTGCTCTAACGACAGTGAAAATCAAATAGGAAGGCAAAAAGATGAGGAAACCACACTTGACTTCTAGGCCAGACTCGACGACATCTTACCAGTTGACTTGTCATAGCGACACTGACGCGTCACACCCTCATCATTGTTGTTTGACTGAACTGAAATGGACATCAATCGGCTGTTTTAAATTATCTTCCGCACCTTACCAGCCGCGTCTTTAAATCATCGGGTGGAGCAATTACACCATAAGGTGACCATCTGCAAAGCGCGCTTATTCAGTTGCTCCGACTACTTTGACCAGTGAAGACTATGAAAAGATGGGGTCAGTTGCACGGAATCAACAACAACAATCCAGTAATTTGCGTATAGGGGTGCAATTCGCCTGCTGGTCCATAACCTCAACCGGTAGGTGATCCGTGTAAATAGAGTGTGTTTCAAGTACCACATCGTCGATCTCCTTCAGCTACCGAAGGTCACTCCGATGATCGAAAAGATTAAGCAGACACTAGCTGGGTAGACAAATCGAAATAGAACAATGGATTCACGACAAGCAAAAAATAGAAGTCCTTTGGATAAAGGGGAATACAAAAATGTAAACCTATTGCGGGGCTCATCTCAATGTTCGCAGCTGAACCGAGTTAGGTCACCTTATGCCGGGGCCCCTTGATTTTGGTTGAACCATCTAATATAGGTGGAGTAATGTACCATCAAATCGCGGTTTGAATTCGCCAGACGTAGGAGCGGAATTAACAGCATTCAAAGGAGTGTTCCGCGACTGCCACAGACAGAGGATGAGAAGTTCAGGTGGAACCCCAACAGATTATGTAGCCTTTCAGTGAGACGCTGCGGCTGATTCTCGATCACTGACAATCTACGTGTTTGGGGTCCTTGATTATCCGATGCAGAATATAAGGTTGTCCAGCTTCGAAATATACAGTCGGCGCAAATTTCCTACGGTTTTCAGTGGAAGCTGTTGCGCGGTTGGAGCATGGCACTTTAGTTACCTTTCCTTGTGAAGTTTCAGGCGCGGCAAACTAATGGTTTAGCCAAGAGCGCCAGACTTGGATAGCGTGTTCCACATATAGTTTCAAATAAACAGTGGGCGTTTGAGAAAATAGGGTAAGATCGCACCGATCAAACGATCTTTTTCAAAATCCCATGTGACCCACTGCTGCGCCGGATTGGTACTTTCCTGTACGAAGGTCCGTTGGAGGTGAGAGTACAAGAATCACTGTCCGACACAATTGAGGGGGAGTGCGGTGTACCAAAAGACTCGGTGCTCAGGCCCCGGCTATTCTTGGTTTTCAGGAGCTATCTGGCGAAGGATATTATGTCCGATTTCCTGTTCTTTGCAGAGGATATCAAGTTATGGCGATCGAGCAGAGAACCGAACGACCACGAACGGCTCTAGCGTTATCTCAACACGATTTCAGATTGGTCAGTTTTCAATACACTACCGTTCAATGTGGAAAAATGTCACGCTGTTCGGTTGCGCTATAGACATGAATACGTGTATAGGCTTGGGTCATTTGTATTGAAAACAACTCCCCAAGAACGCGACCTTGGTGTGCTCACTCAAAGTGACCTTAAGTGCTCAGTGCAGTCAAAGTCAGCAGAGAAGAGGGTCAACCAGCTAGTCGGATTGCTGCGGACAGCATTTGGAAGATTCGACCCATTCATCTTCCCCATGATGCACAATTCTTACGTGAGTTCTGACTTTGAATGCACTATCCAAGCTTGACAATCTTGGTTGAAGCGCGACCAAGAATTGCTGGAGAAACCACAACTCAGAGCCACAATGAACGTCAAGGGCCTACGAAATCTGTTCTACCATCAAAGTTTGAAGTCACTGGCCGCTACCGAAGGCTGCGCGGCGATCTCATATTAGCCTATCAAACATTGTGTTACCCTAACCAAGTATGCTGTCACTTGCTGAAACTCATTCATAATACCAATCTCAGAGGTTACTCTTTGAAATTGTGTGCATATTATAGCTGTCTGGAATGGCGGTGGAATTATTTTTTTCTTCGGGTTTGTCAACTCTGGAACTCTTCAAAAATTAGCTTTTTCCTTCCCCAGCTTGGATATTTTCAAAAAACGATTGGACCTTGCCCTTGGCCCCCGTCACTTCGTTACCTTACCTGTGCATCTTGGAATATATTAAGTATCCCTCCAAACCGGATTAACCTGACACACCAACTGAAGGAAGCGGTACAGAAGCGAGTATACTTGTTTTACTTTTCTCACGGACTATTACAACCACAACTGCCTCCGTATTGCCTCGTCGTTCGCATACAATTCCCAATTCCACTACTATTATTCAGCGGCGTATCAGCTAGAGAAACGCTCGAACAGACAATTCCGATATATTCTGATATTGTGGTCGTATTCCCACTATCCTGCGTGACTTGTCAAGAAACCGCTATTTTACCCGGCATAAATCATTGTTCATTGTTCTGAGCGAAGGAGGTTGTTCCTTTAGAGCTTTGCGAGATGGTGTTCACTGGAAAGGTGCTGCAAAAATGCGCTCCAAGTCAACCTTCATAGATTCTCTGGTTGTGTATTCCAAATACCTACATCTGGCTCAACTCAAGTGGAATATGTGCCGAGTTGTTGACCGCTCGTAAGCCCTGTGCAGTACCATTTTGTAGTCTATCATGTTGCGGACTTTCCATAATTTGAGGTCACCCGCAACCAGCAGAGTTCGTGATGGTCTCTGTGAGAATGTTTTTGAATATCGAGCGTGACCTTGATTCTAATACTGATTGTCGTGGGACTCCCCAGTACAGTCAGTTAAAGCTGTACTAACAGTAACATGCATGTGGCACTGGAGTTGTCATATACACATATCTTACTCAGGATAAAGTCACAGATCCCATAAATTTGAGGTCTTCGAAAAAGCAAGTAGGGGAGAGAATTTTCATCGTTTCACAAATAAACACAAAAGTTCAACTGTTGTTAGTATGTCGATCGATTCAGTTGTCTCACTGTAAGCCTAGCAGCCAACTGTAGTGCATGATGTTGGCATAACTCGTGTCGTCATAATGACATGTTTGGGGGTTGTAAGTCAAATGAAGCCAGATGCAATAGAATTTTGGAGAAAAAATTCCTACTAATGAACTTAATTATTTATAAGAACGATCTATACTAGACAGGAAAGAAGGACGCATTACGGGTAAAAAAAGGCGTTGCTTAACCATATGACCGGTAGTTAGTGATCTAGTCAGTCTGCAATCGATAACATGCAAGATGGTGTTCAGCAAATTGACTGCGGACTCCCTAGACTTTCTCATGCCTCCATTCGGATTCAAATACCCATCACTTAGAGCAGCCATTCTTAACCTTTATTCAGCCGTGGCCCCCTTTTAAAACTTTACATTTCCCATGGACCCTACCCTTGGTCGCCATAGCTTCAGCAATCCGTAACGCCCAACAGATGCAAATCTGTGATTTCCAGTGATCATATTGGTATCTTGTGTTATGACGGCTAAAATCGTAGTGTTGGTATCACTGCTGTCTCCCTATAAACCCCACCTTTTAACTTCACAGCCTCAAGATGACATTCATTGTGCGACAACATCAAGCCACTTGTTTATAATTAAACAAATCAGTAATAATTAAAATTGTAGTTACTTATTCTTGGCTTTTAACTGAAGACTTGTGTTAGACGGGCTTGCGCTTCATAGTCGCTCACAGCTAGATAGTTTGACATTCGTGACTGTCTCGTCACGTGATTGTGTTGGACACGCACGACAGTTGTTCAGAGCTAGACCGCTCACCATGCATGACTATGTCCTTTCATGTGGTCGGCCTATTGATCTATTGATCTTGTGCATCCCGGTTGCTCAGCTTTGGTCGCCTTTAAATACACCTCTTTCGCACGGTGGTGTTCTTGCTTTCCGTTCGGAGTGGGTTCAGTTACTGTCAGAAGTTGTAATAGACTGGCGACGGGGAACCATGACGATCCATTTGGAATTTCTTCGAGAAATGCTGTCCAGACAGCAAGCACAGTTTGAGGCGTCGCAGCAGCGCTTAATTAAAACATTGACAACACGAATGTTGTTATAGTCAGCATCTATGGAATCAACGGTTTCCACTGCAGACAAGCTGTCCCACATTATGGCTGCTCGCGGTATATTCAGCCCGCGCGCGACTGGTGGTGGTCGCACGGTAGCGAAGCGCTGTTACGGCGTACAGCTGACAAATTATTATTATTATTGTATGGCAGAATTTTATTGCCAGCCGGACGATGACCTCATTTTCGAAGCAAGGTTTCGCCGCTATGAAGGCTTGGTACAAATTGATAGGCGTGAGCTAGGCGATGCAGCTCAGGTGCGCCTTCTTTTGTAGAAATTAAGTCCACAAGAGTATGGAAAGTACTCTAATTACATTCTACCCAATAACCCACGGGATATATCATTGAACGACACTGTGAAACATTTGACCAGCATTTTCAGCCCTACAATTTCACTTTTCAACACACGTTTCCGATGTTTTCAAGTTGTTAAACACCATGAAAATGACTCTGTGACTTATGCAGCTGTTGTTAACAGGGAATGTGAACGTTTTCAGCTTAGCACACTCACAACTGATCAGTTTAAATCCCTCATTTTTGTTTGTGGATTGCATTCTGCGAAAGATGCAGCGAATCGAACACGTTTGTTATCTTGATTGGAGTCTTATCCAGAAGTCTCATTATAGGAGCTGGTACAGGGATGTGAACGTATGTTGACACTGAAGTATGACACAAAAATGAGCTAACGACACAACGAGTCTTATGTGGTGGATGTTCATATTATTCTTACACGCCCCAAGTCTTCGCACAATTCAGTACGTCTCTCAGAGTTCTCATGCCGAGGCCGTCCGCCTAGTGCCTGTTGGCATTGTGGTCAGTGGTATTTCGCTCCATTTTGTGAATTCAGACGATATATTTGCAAGCGTTGTGGAAATATGGGATTTAAGGAAACCAGATGTTTGCAGGGAGCCTCTGGAATACCGTCACGATCCTACGCAAAAGTTCAGCTTCCGACGATGCGTTTCAAATGCGGTGTTTACAACCACTAGCCCGAACTATCAGTCACTACAGAAGTATGTTAGGAGTATGATACACAGTGTTTCTGTACGGCTTCAACTGGACACGACTACCGATATTACAATAATCTATGAGTCGACATGGAACAAGCTTGGTAAACTCGCATGTGTTCAAACTGCACACGTTTCTCACGACGCGTCCGGCTCGGAATTACTCTTTCTTAGTTCAATTGTGAGTTTAAAGTTCATGATTTGCATCCTAACGGTTACGTTACGCGTTACTATACACATTACGGACATTTAAACTTGTTTGGCATTGATTGGATAAACAAACTTAATTTATGGAACAATACTTTTGAACAGTATTTGGGATAACCCAGATAGTTTTCCAATGTGTCCCACCGACTTTCAGTGTTCGTTTGCACCCGTAATGTTTAGACAGTGCAGAAGCTTTATCACATGTTGCCTTTAAATACCCCGATGTTTTTGTATAGGGTCTTGGAATGTGTTCTAAGATAAAAGCTGTGTTCTATCCGCCTACCGGTGTACGTCCAGTACTTTGTCCCAACAAACCAGTACCATACGCTGCTATTGAGGCAGTAGATGCCGAAATTAGTCGAATGGAGTCCATGGGCGTCATTAGTTCTGTGAGCTAGTCAGCGTATGCCACTCCTATTGTATTCAACAGAAAGGCTGATGGCAGCTTGCGTATTTGTGCTAATTTTTCTACCGGATTAAATATCGCACTGGAAACGCATCAATATCGCTTAGCTTTTCCAGAGGATTTAATCACAAAGCTAAATGGAGGAAAAATCTCTTCTAAACTTGATCTTTTTGATGTATACTTGCAAGTACTGGTCGAGGAGCGCTCAAAAGAACCGCTCATTATTAATACTCACCGAGGCTTGTATCGGTACAATCGGTTATCTTCCAGAGTAAAATATGCTCCAGCGATATTTCAACAAGTGATGGACACTATGCTATCCGGATTACAGTGTGCCATGGCTTATTTGCTTGACATAATAATGGTAATCACCACCACTGAAGAGCATTACACCCACCTGAACGAATTATTCTCCAGAATAGATGCATATGGCTTACGCGTATGGCCAGGAAAGTGCGAGGTTATGATGCCTGGTATCACCTATCTTGGCTCGGTTATCGAAAGTTACGGTCGTCAGCCAGACCCAAACAAAATAAAAGCCATCAAATTATTTCCACACCCCATGAACAAAGCTACTTTGCAGTCTTGATTTGGTCTAGTTAACTACTATCACAACTTTGTCCCTCAGACGCACGAACTCCGGGTCCCACTAAGTAGACTTTTAGCGAACGATTCAGTGTGGCATTTGCCAAGCAGTGCCATAAAACGTTTGATGAAATTAAACAAATATTGTCCTCCCATCTCCTTTTAACTCATTACGACCCAGGATTACTGTTATAGGTTGCGTCGCTACTGTTATAATTGAGGGAACGCCGCCTCTGAGATAATTGCGTGACAAGATTGGCGCTCGCACGGTTGGAGCACGCCTACAATAATGACTTGTAATGCTGGCCACTCGAGCGGAGTTGCGCTGACCTGGTGACGCTAGCTTAGCCGGTGAGACGGAAAATTGAGGGAGCGTGTGAACGATCCTAGCCGCACTTGTTCGGATAGACGCCGAGACCTTGAAAACGGACGCACACGAGAGGGGGTACGATAGACGCGCGCTAATGACTTAGACGCGAAGGCTGGCCAGCTAAAGACTCACACGCAATCACGCGACCCGACCGACTCCCAACTGAGGCGAAGAAAAGACAAGTGGTCCTCTGTAGGCTCTTTTACGACCGACAAAGGGCGATCACAGACGATGCTATGGGTTATTAAGTAAGGGAAAATTTCTACCATGACGAGGTGGTAGTTTGTAAAAGGCCATTGTCAAAAGGGGCGTAGTTGGGACGCGGCTCGGGGTGGCTGAGCTCTGCTGCGTTGTGGGGAGAAATTGGACCTCGCTTTCCACAGCCATTCTGCCGGGGTTTCTGACGCGTTTTTGCGGGGATTTTTGACGGAGCGGCAACAATTACCATTAATTGTCGTTGCTGATGCATCGCAAAACCGGATCGGTGGTGTCTTGTTGCATCAGTTCCCGAATGGACATCAAAAGTCTGTAATGCATGTTTCCCACCAGCCGACAGCAACAGAAAAGAACTACCGTATTAGAACTGCGGTCAAATAGAAAAAGGAGGACTAGCGCTGGTTTTGCGGTTAAGAAATTTCATAAGATGATACATGGACACAAATTTAATGTGTACACAGACCATAAAGCTTTGCTATCTACCGTTGGCACCAAATGAAAAATCCCCATTTACACGGCAAACAGCTTACAGCGTTGGGCAATCACCCTATTAGCATACGACTCCGAGTTGCGTTTTGAAAGTACCTCTTCGCTTTGTCATGTTGACGCAGTATCTAGACTAATTGCCGACTGCATGTCCAAAACAGCAGATGAAGATATTGTTGTGTTCAGCATTACCTTAGACCTCGAGATTAGACAAGTATTCCAAACATCTGTACGTCAATTTCCAGTAACAACAGTTATAGCGTTGGGCAACCACCCTATTAGCATACGATTTCGATCTGCCTTTTAAAAGTACCTCTTCGCTAGGTCGTGCTGACGCATTATCCAGACTGATTGTCGACTGCACGTCCAAGACAGCGGATGAAGACATTGTTGTGTCCAGCATTACCTTAGATCCCGAGATTAGACAAGTACTTCAAGTATTATACGTCAGCTTCCAGTAACAGCAGACGCAGTTAGAACAGAAACAGCAAAAGATTCCCTGTTACAACGTATTATGAGGTACCTTAGCACTGGTTGGCCTGCACGCCCCTTGGAGAGCTTCGGTGAGCAGTTTCGTAAAAGGAGCTTCTCCTTAACCACCACTGATGGTTGCTTGTAGTTAGGTGATCGAGTTGTGATTCCTAAGATTCTACAGAAGAAGGTTCTTAGTCAGTTCCACGAGGGTCACCTGGGAATCTGTCGTATGAAATCCATACCCCTCAGATATGCCTACTATCCTTTCATGGACCAGTAAGTTGAAAATGTGATTCCTTCCTGTGACAGCACCGCTATGGCAGCAAAAGTACCCGTCAAATGTGAGCTTCATTCTTGGCAAACTCCAACTAGACCATGGTCTCGCAGTCATATTGGTTTTGCCGGACCATAGGAGAGTTTCCACTATGTGAGAATTGCCGATGCTTACGCAAAGTGGCCTGAAATTGTTCAAGTGAGATACGCAAGCACTTTTGTTTTGTTACACCTACGCCATCTTACCTCAGAATTGTGTGTTCCCGAAATGCTTGTTTCGTACCATGGTTCCCAATTCACTTCTCAAGAATTTGCTGAGTTTTGCAACACATATGGCATTGAAAACATGCGCACTCCAGCTTACCATCCAAAGCAAAACGAGCAGGCTAAACTTTTTGTCGATGCGTTTAAGCGGGCATTGATTAAAACGGAGGGAGAGGGGAATATCCGGGAAATCATTGACAAATGTTTGCAGATTTACCCTACGACGCCAGGTCCAGCGGGACCTCAAAACATTTACCCATACGAAGTGTTTCTCGGTTGGTCTATCAAAACTGTCCTTACTGCTTTGAAACCACCGCTACACAAGGGAGCGCGTAATTTTAAGATGGAGTTGGCTTTTAATCGCCGTCATAGAACATGTCCCCGGCATTTCGTGCCTGGTGATAGTGTTTACGTGAAGGATTTTCGTGACGAAAGATCATGCTGAATTCCTGGCCGTGTAGTTTAACGGATTTTAAATGTTTTGTACAGAATACAAGTGGAATCCATCATAGGGGCTAGACATGTAAATCAGATTAGACCCCGTTTTGAAGTACGAGGGACGTCCCAAAAACAAGAACTTTGACTGCCGTTGGCCATTTTGCTGGCTACGTATCAAATTACCCCGTCTGAATAGCCTGTCATCCAAAAAGAAAACGTAACTACGATCGAAGATACTCAACACGAATCAGAGCGCCAGTACAGGGACTCGAGGTGAACCCAAGATCTAAAGCGTACCAATCAAACCTAGCGCGCTATTCTGTTCACTTTAAAGGAGGGAAGTGTTAGACGACCTTGCACTTCATAGTCGCTCACAGCTAGATAGTTTGAGATTTTTGACTGTCTCGTCACGTGATCGTACTGGACACGCACTACAGTCGTTCAGAGATAGACAGCTCACCATGCATGACTATGTGCTTTCATGTGGTTGGCCTATTGATCTATTGATCTTGTGCATCCCGGTTGCTCAGTTTTGGCAGTTTTTCAATGCAGCTCTTCCGCACGGTGGTGTTCTTGCTTCCGGTTCGGATTTGGTTCAGTTACATTCAGACATTATATTGGCATCATGAATTTGGAGTTCTAGTAACTTCGTAACAATATGTTTGTCGTGCTATTAGTGCGAGCCTTGTGCCTGATGACGAGCAAGCTTGCCAACGTCCGACTCCAGACTTGCCAACGGGAGTGGCATATCTCCTCTTGCTGTGATGTCGCTTCTGTTTCTACTTTTGTTAGCGAAACCAGTCTGCTGAATCCACATGCAATCATGTATGTAGAGGCAAAAACAGGGAAATTTCTTTCAGCTATTTCCCGCAGTCTGGAGCATCACTATATCGAAAATCCCTTTGGATCTTACTAGTGTGTCATTCTTAAGCTCCATGGGACTTTCCAGAATTACAGCTCCGACATTGCAGGCCCGTACATCAAATGGATCCAAAATCTAAATCTGAATTTCCATGCCAATCTGGTCATGAAACCTGTCTCATTTCTTTCCGGAGTTCTAGTATATGATTGGCATAAACAATCATTTGGGAACTGTGTTCTAAGCATATACTTCCAGCTTAATAAGAAATGCGATAATTGCATGTGCGAACGAGATGAGGTTACCCAACTTGCCTTGAAGAGTTTTATTCAATAAGTAGAGTTTTTCGAAATCATCTGCCAGATAAAATACATTTGGCTTAGCTGTACACAGATTTCTTTTATAATCAGTTCCAGGAAGGAATGTGAAGATGGTGTCCCAGAGTGCAGGAAAACGATCTGGACAGTTGCTATTGGAGTGTCATCTAAGTTCTGTGTACAAAAGTAGAAGCTGGAAATATGCAGTGTTCTCCTCACACAACTGCTGGAAAAGGCGATCTTGAAAAGGGTGCGAATTCATATTGTTAACTAAGATTATAAATGTTGACAGTGGACCGTTTAAGCGCCCTCTCACGTTCGTAGCGCCTAGTTGCTCTCAGTGAATCACACAGTGAACTGTATGATCAGGAGGGAGAACACTGGTTGGATGCGCAATGAATCCTCTTCCTTTTCCGTCTACTGCGGTAGCACCATCTGTTGCACCTGCAACAATGTTTTGCATTCTGATGAACTTTTCAAGCAGATAACCATTGTCTATCTCGACTATGGACTGGCCATTTGTAAGAGTTTTATATATCCTGGAATGAAGCATCTCTTCCATTAGTACATGATCTCTGCGAAATCGGATATTTGCCGAGATGAGAGCATCGTTATGAGAAAAAGTAGACTAATCTACCAGTGAAAGTAATTTTCTGGACTGTAGTAACTAAGGTACTTTGTGTGTCCTGAGTCATCTCATCTATTCGCCTAGATACAACAGAGTTACTCAGCAGAGTGGCCTATACTGCTTCTTGTGGCTTCATAAACATCAGGTCAGACAGTATTATTGATACTGAACTCAAGATAGTATTTTCTCTAACATTGCGTGGACTACCATTTTTGGCAATCAATTTACCGATTTTCTAAAATGCCGTAAGTCCCTTTTCCATTTTTACCATGTCAGAAACTATCATCTTTAAACTTGGTAGGTTTTCGAAGCTAGTCTGCAACTTTCCGAAAATTCCACAGACTTTCCGCTTTCGCCCTTATCACTAGTTTCCAAATAATAATTCAGTTTACGTGGTCGCATACTTTCACTTGTAAGAGTGTTTTGGCAAATTAAACACATAGGTACATTGGAGTTTTTGAAGTGTTGCGATGAATCCAAATGACAGGTATTCTACGGTGTACTGCCGAAACGTATTCGTTGTCGAGGAGATAATTTCTGAAATATATCATTGTAAGTTGTTAATATGTAATATACGTATATTGCTTTTGTGTTATATGCTTACACACTTATATCATGTGCATTAAATGTCAGCATTCGACAATGCGAATTACGCACGTATTATTAATAATTGCTGGGACTAAATTTCTTCTTGCTTGACTGTGAGCTTATAAGAAATGACGTTTGACAAGCATACTTAAAAATTTATTGATGGCTATGATGTTAACATGTATAACTGTAGAAAGGCTTTTAGAGGCCACCTAAAGGCGCTTTCTGAGAATGGCTTTGCACGTACTGTGGATGGCTAAATAACAGGAGAAAAATTCTTAACAAAGCAAATGATGAAAACAAATGGAACTCAGTAAATGACAATACATTACAGAAAACTTGTAGCAAACAGCGGCACCAGGTAAAATGAAGGACAGAAGCGACAAACATGGAAGAAAATACCTGCTAGTTCAAGGAACCGGCATGGAATAAGGTACATCAGCTATTGCCAGAGATGGTGCCAAGTGCGTGCTCGCGAGACATTTGATTATTATAATTACAAGGAGAAGCATGCTTTCATACACCTTATTTTATTCGTATTCACCAAAGCAAGCGAATATCCCTCCGAAAGATAGTACCCCACACGCGCAAAGTAGCCACTCGAATTTGGAAACTTGCGGGCTAACGTGAAAGACGCCAGATGTACACGCGAGCTCAGACGGCAGCGTTCCACCTTTTTAAATGTCAGTTAAATGTGTTTTCACACCAATAGTTTTCTAAAACCCCTTCCTTATCACCACTAGAAATCCAGACTGGTGGAACCCTGCCAACTGAGATTGGAGACCAACATGGAATAATCTATTTCTACCCGATAATATCCGAACGAGAAAGTCTGTCTGGCACATGAGCGTGACACGCATATGTCAGTGTGGATTTGTGTCGTAACTGCTGCAGTGTATTGACGAGGTTCACCGCTAGGTTCCCTGCTGCTTGCACAACAGATGCATCAGTGTTCTGAGTAAAGCGCAGTTGATTCACTGTGGATGTGCTTCAAAGTGCTGAGGACGAATCGGGTGTTAGTTGTGCAGTCTAAGTCGCCGTGCGGTGATTGTACGTTTAATGTGAGCCCGGCAAGTATGGCGGAGTTATGCCAGCTTCGCAACAGAAACTCGGCTCAGCCTCGCTTGCACACCTTCATTAACAAGTAGGTGCGCGCGCGTAATTCATTTCACTGACCTGTATTTACCAGTGGGGATTGGTGCGCGGAGAGAAACTAGTAGAAAATTATTTTTTGTGTTATCATGACCAACTTTTCATAGCACGGCCTCCCATGGCTCCCTTAAAAATTTTTCGCATCCCAAGGCCCCCGGAAATTCCCTATCGCCCCCCAGGAGGGCCATATGGCCACCGTTGTGCATGGCTGACTTAGAAGCTTCTTCCCACTTGTTATAACATCACCGGCTACAACATGAAGTGTTTCCTTATGGGGGTCAAACCATTCAGATGTCAGTTAGGTACTAGGAAAATTTACCAAATCATGACTATCGGACTAGTTGGTCTTATCATTTAATGTTGGTAAGACGCCATGATCAATTCTAAACGAAATTTCAGGGATGATTTCACCCGTTGCTTCTTAATTTTTAGACTGTGACTGGAGGCTCAGCAAAGGTTTCTAGCTTTGGCGATGCGAAGTTAGGAATTGTTGAACAAATTACATATCTCTTCTGCAGCATAAGCAACGCCCAGCACAGAAAGGCTAAAATTGGTTTACCTACTATCGTTACCAACACCGCTGCATGGGAGTTACTACCCTATCGATCCTGGTAATTGGTCTCATCCCATCACAAAGGTGTCAAGCATAGAATCAAAGAAAAGTGGTTCTGTCACACGAACGGAATACTTACCACTTCTGTCTGCGTAGCTCAGGTATCAACTAGTCTGTGACCATCGTTAACTAATTAAGATACCGGTTGAACGGGCTCAATAAGTGGGGCTACGAGGTGCACAGCCAAGTACTAAGCTGAAATATTTACATTGATTAACGAAATTTACGGATGTGACTCCCGTATATCCAAAGTGTTTTGTTGTATCCGTATTACTGGATGGCTGAGAATCAAGGCAACTGTAAATTACGTCACCACATTGGGTGGTGCTATTCCTCTTCCATGTTCAGGTTGTAGCTCCTTCGACCCACTCCACTGCACCGCTTGTTTCAAATGTCTGAGGTGCGCATTTACGACCCTGACAAACCTGATTACGAGTTAGGTCAATGAAAACCATGAAACAGATTTCATACAAACGCCACATTCCATTAGGATGGCAGTTTTGCTTTTTGTGCTGATACTGATCTTTCGAGAAGCAAGTGTACTGTTTCAGAACGTTTGTTTAATGCATTTTGTTTTTTGTTGGAAGAGCTGTCATTGTTGAATCATGAACATATCGCAGTAAATCATCGGCAAAAGTCAGTGCCTTAAAACTGAACTACGATCTTAGTAGCAGCTAGTAATGACGGGGGCTCGTATACAGAACAACAATACTTGAAAGAATAATAAAAGTATTTCAAAATAGTCAGTGGTAGAATTAACGATTACGAGAAAACGACCCGATTTTTTTCTATTCAGTGGCTACTTCAAGTCGGATAACACAAGGTGCAATGTGTAATCCTGTCACTAAGCGCCGACTGACAACGATCTGCCAAACCTATTCCAGTCAATGGCAGTGCAGGATGAATAGTTAACCATATTCAACATAACCCTGGTTGATGCTGCACAAGCATGTTCTGCAATCACACACAGTATTTTGTACGATACAAGCGGAATTGTGTGAGGAACAAAATCGATCTTGATCACTCCCATCACTTTGCTTCTCAACCGGTTTTGGTATTAAACGTAAGAGACCGCTCCTGGCGTACTGTGTTGAAGGGAGTAACGCTGATGACACCCTCATGGTGCATGCGGTAATAGTCGTAAGAATAGTTGACGTTTTCTTCACTATAGAACGCGCCCTAATTGTGGTTACGTCTGGCTACGTAGAGACACTATTGGTAATCAGAAGCCAAATAATATGCAAAAACCCGAAAACATTGGTATAGTTGGAGGGCAGCATTTCACCTTTAGCAGGAAAGGTTCATCAAATCAAGTGAACCGTAGGGCTTTTGTTTATCATTCATGACAAAGTGGAGGTTAATCGCAACGAGTGAGATGTAGGTGGGAGGATAATTACGTTACAAATCAATGTGGCAATACAAATGCTACATTAGGAGCGGTAATCTCCTAAGTGACTCACTGTGCGATATCAGCATATGTAACTATTTACAAGTGATGGGGCATAGACTGAACAACAAACAACCCCTACCCTCATCATTTGTAGGGACCTAACTGTAATGACATCGTAAAGTGAACCACTTCAAGTCAAGCCAACAATGCACTTTACGCATCCATGAAGAGTGAATATTAGGTCATACTACACACACCAACGGTAAAGATAAGATTAAAGAAAAGCGTAAAAAACTGATGTGGTGTCGCAGTAATTTAAAACAGTGGAACTGGTCATCATCATCATTACACACGTTAGCTAGAGGTGGGAAACATCTAAGCTACTGTACCGCAATACATAAAAGAAAAAGGAGGAAGTTACAATAGATACAAGCCACATGAGCTACCGGTAACGGATGCGCATCGTTCCGGTAAGCTACAAGCCGGCTACTAGGCAACAACACAAATTTACTATGCGGAAGTATATAACGCTATGTAGTGAGATGGTGGTTGGAGGGCGAGGCTAAGAGGGAGTGGGTGTGACAAAGAAACTCCAAGCACGAACGCCGTTAAGGTGGGCTCCTAGCCATGTCAGCAACTGTATCCAGCCATTCGTGTTTAGCGTCTTATGGACCCCAACCAGCGAGCCGAGGCCACACACCCGACAAGCAAACAATGCACGTCGCGGGAGTCGGTGGGCTGACGTGCGTAACACCTGGCCGAGCCACCGGAGCCTGGTGGGAGAAACAACGGTGCTGAGAGGTTAGTTTCCTTCTGCTGTGCCCTAAACAACGCGACGAACACGCTGGTTGCTCACGCGGTGTTCCTACCAGATGTGAGCAAATTTCGAAGGCACCGGTGGTCGAAGGTAACTATCGTCTTTATATCAGCTGATCAAATGGGGCTGGTTTCACAACCGTACGATGGGGTCGAACGTACCGCTGCATTGCGCACTATACTCTTCAGGGCGACAGTGATGTCGGGTCAGCGCCATGAGTGGCGAAGGTTAGCAAAAGCGCCTCGAGCTTTTGTTCTACCGTTCGTGATCTCATGTTCGATACCAAGAGCGCTGAGGAAAGATGAGAGCCGGCATCGTATTCTCACAATGCTGGAGGTTTTGAAGGGCGGCGACAACTGGCCATGAGCCCACACTCTGCCAGAGATACTCGCGTATAATGCTCGGATAATATTTACCTATTTCTCAGGTACATTTTTCCTGGGTAGACAGTCCCAAGGTGCACGTCTATTCACCAAATCGAATGCACCTTTGATATTGAGAAACACGACAACGGTGGGCCGCTAATAAATATGACGGTGTTCCAACAACTGACGCAAAGAAAAGATGTGGTCAATGCAACCACGACCTCGACGTAACCCGGCTTGATCTTCACGAATCTGGCTTTCACGAGTGCCAGTCAGTCTGTGAAGAATGACAGAGGCAGACAATTTGGAGGCGATAGAGATCAGACTGATTCCTCTATATTGGCCGCATTCCGAACGTGAGCATGCCTTGAAAATTGAAACTATGACGGAGCGGCTCCAGTCGGTTGGGACAGTTTCCTGATCTCACAATTTCACTAGTAAGCCGTATAAATCATCCACAAGAGCAGGTCAACTGAATTTGAAGAGGGCTGGAGGAAGATCATCTGGTCCAGCGGTTTTATCTAACTTCAACGGTCCGACCACACGTTCGGCTTCTGAGTGAGAAGGTAGCTCTAAAGGTACAGCCCAGGGAGCAGAGCGATCAGTGGCCGGCAAGAAATCTAACAATTCCGACCGATTAAATTGCCTTTCAAAGTGCTCGGTCCAACGCTCCTAGCATTTTGACAAGTTGTGCATAGTCTGTCCACTCTCCACACGTATAACTTCACTAACACCAGGTCACCTGCTGCCCGTTTCCCGTATCAGCCGGAATAGCACGATGGTTACCAAGGGCAGCGGCCATTTCCATATCTGATGCACGATGAGACCACCAGGATCCGGGGTCTCTTTTCATGCTAGCACGGAGTTTCGCACGGAGCTCTTTGCGAGTTTCATTGTGTTCGCTTCCAGCCGGAATATGCCGGCGAGCATCTATAAGTTCCAGAGACTGTGAAGAGACCCAGTGTCCATGTTGGCTGTTAGACATACCACATGAGGATTTCCCTGCTGCTAATAAGGTCTGGTGAATGTGAAACCAGTGAGCTTCAACTACATCCAGTGAGCGCTTACTCAACTCGCATGACAGCGTAGTTTGATAGGCATTCAGAACAGCTGTTCGTTAGTCGGCTGGTGTCAATGCGCCCACAGCGTCGTCTTGGGCCTCCGCCAAATCGCATCCGCAGGTCATCACATACAAGTGTGGTACTGGTGATACCGTTGATTCATTTTGACAATAAAGTTTTGTTTGTCTACCTTTTGACCCCTAAAAACATGTGACAAACAGAGGACGACTGACGTCCCGTTAGCCGGTGTGCGAGCATAAAAGTCGTTGTACATTTGTCTGGTCGGAGAAGTCTTAATGCTTTCCGACAATGCACTATGGAGGGTATGGCGTATTTTGGACACCAGTTTTCGCAGATGTTTGTGATTAAACACAATGTTTTCAATGAACGTGAAGATTGAAATGCCACCACATCTAGCACGATGCTCTAGTGACCCGTTGATCATTTCGAAGTATCCATTTAAAATTCCAAGAAATATCACAGGTGCGTAAGTGGTGATTAACCGTAGAATCAAATAACAAGGGTTACATAGAACCATAGTCTCCTGACTTGGTGAATGTTTCGTTTAGTTGGGGAGACGATGTGAGATCACGACCAAGTGTAACTCCTATCTATTTCACTGACGTATAGGAGTTCAGAATCTTGCTGTCAAATCTAACATGCGGAATGTGCGAGAGGAGTTGCTGATAACGATAACATCTTTACAGTTTGCTGCGTTAAAAGAAATACAGTGGGTGTTAGACCATGCAATGCAGTTTTCCTAGAAATGTTACGATTGGGCGGATGATACTGTGGTGTGAATGTGTACACCAAGAGCACGTCATCAGCGTACTTCAGCTGGATGGCTTTCTTCGGAACAGAAAGTTAGCTAATGTAAGTAGAAATATGAAATGAATCAAGATAGCGTCCAGAAGAGCACCGGAATTTGTAGGGAATGAGGAAGCGATTATTGTCTCAATCTTGGTAAACTGTGTACGATTGGCAAACTAGTCTGCAAGAAAAAGTAACGAGGAAGGTTGAACCCCGGAAACGAGCAGATCAGACGACAGCAATTCACGGTCTACATAATTGAAAGCAGTGTCGTAATCTAGGAAGCGGATCGGCGCAATTTTGTGGTTACTATCGGGTGATGGAAGCCCAGTGTATACACTATAAGCTATTGCATCCAAAGTGGACCTTGAATTACGATCAGCGAACCGGAAATGATCACTTCAGTGGGTTTGGACAAACATTCTTTCGAGAATTACACTTGCAAATGTTTTTAACGCCTTCGACGTACAAGCACTGGGCTGGTACTTACAGGTACCTTTCTTTGGGTCTCCGTGATGGTGGCGTTTCTCCAGTTGACGTAGGTACATGGTGTAAAAGACATTAGCACACTTTTTGAGGACTATGCGCAATAGTCCGTCCGGACGAGGCGCTTTGCACAACTGAATCCGTACTAAATGTTGCGCTAAGTGTGGGTGGCAAACTGGTGGGGGGAGTTGTATCGGAGTAAATGGCAAGTGTACGGCTGGATCATTTATCTGACCACAAAAGTTGCGAGTTAATTCATTCACATAAAGAGTAGAATGTGTGACGCTGCTCCACTCAAGTTCTTCACCACTTTCCATATTTATTGGTGGTGTAGTTTGCACATAAAGATGGTTGAGACGGTACATACTCCATTGTTATATCTTTCGTCAAGAAGTCTACTGAAAGATTTTTGTTTGAGTCTGCGAAGTCTTCTAAGACACTGAGGTGACAATGCTTTTCAAAAGACAACAACGAATATCGAAGCAGAATTTAAAACAACTAGTTACCTGATCACAGTACTCCGATACATCGGTTCTAAATAGCTTGGTCTGTAGAGGCAATAGTTTCACGTAATAGCCCAAGGTCGTGCGGAAAGCATTGTCTTTGCGTTGGTTTGCAATCTGTGGAACGGATAATAACCTTGTGATTCATGTTTCCATAGATGCTAGCAGATAACCGTATGATGGCATGATCTGAGCTTCGTAGCGAAGCTTTTTTACAGACAGAAAACTTTTTAGTTTGTTGGAAAACACTAGATCTAGGGTTGTTTGTAGCCTGGTTGCAGACTGCAAGGTGTTTTTCAGTCCAAAATTAGTAGTGAAACTAGTGTCATTTCGGTTGAAGTCACCGGCAGGAAGGCGTAAAGAAAAATCCAGATGTGCGATAACAGTATTTGCGAAATCGTCATAAAGGTTTTCAGTCTCAAATATTGGACGGCTTAGAGAGATGTAAAAGCTGACCAATTACATCGAACGATATCTGCCCAATTATCGTGGCTTACACTTCACAAGAAAACAGCTGACGCGCTGCGCATAATGATGAAAAGCAATTTTTGTCGACGTGCACCATGTAGAACAAATGGATGTACATAAGCGATCAACATGATGCTCTGTAACTAGGTCAAGCGTCACTAATGTATCTCCCATGTCATCACGCAGCCAAGTTGCTTAAAGCATAGTGACACTAAGTCGGTGGTATTCGCACCAATCTTGTATACTTTGAAGCTTGGAATGCTACCATCCTTAATGTGCTGTTTGAAATGACACCTTGCACTTAACGTGACTGTCCACTCACTTACATCTCGGTCCTCGAGATTATCGTTTCAGTTTGCCATAAATGTTACGCAAATCACGTGCTGATTCACTGGGCATGACAAAGCTTTTATCTCAAAGCCAAGACTTTGCCCGCCAACTATACCGACCGGTTGTTTTCAAACTCCTTTGAAATCATAAATTCACGATCAGTTTCAAGCATATTACAGAATGCAGGTAACATTGTGTTCATATTGTGTCACTAGCTCAGATATCCTAGATAAGCTTTTTTCTGCAAAGGAACTTAATGCACTAACAATGGTTAACTTTAGAAGCACATCCTGATAATTACACTCTTTAGTCGAAAATTTGGAATATAGTGCAAATATTTTTTAAAATTAATTAGCCCTTGGTTGATGTAAATATGTGCGATCGCTGCAACCCAATGCAAACAAGATTGCCCGCACATTCTGCATCGTTCAAAAGTATACAGTATACGGACGCAGTGCTCTTCATTCTTTCGGACAACCAATAGGCTAGTTCGATTTACAGTTCCAATTTGATTGGTCTGTGCAAACAGATAGAAAAGGTATCCATTAGCTCCGTGCGTGTACACCGGCACTCAGTGTGTTACCATCCATAATCCCTGTGCAATGAATGTATACCTCTAAGATTATCCCAAACGTTAAGCCCGTAGTAACCGTGGGCAATGTTAGTGAACAATATAACCTGTGCTGTTGCGTCCAAAGGAATGATCCCGGAAGAGATAATGATGTACAGGTTTCGAGGATACATCACCCCTTTGATACTTGTACTGGGAATATTTGGAAATATCCTGGTGATCATTGCGTTTTCACGGATGCAGCGTAAAGTACCGTGTCGTTTCAACCTGTACGTGTTGGCTATATCTATTTCACATTCTACAGAGTTGGTTTTCAATGGATTTTTGGACGACTTCTTAGGCAGAGGGCTGTATTGGCTCAGTGACTGTCGAATTGTGATAAAATTGGACACCGGTTCGGTCACCGCTTGCAAATTCATCAGTTTCATTCCGGAGTTGGCAGCTTTCTGTTCCACCAATCTCCTCGCAGTGTTCAGTGTGGACCGAGTTCTGACGATATACAAGCCATTGAGCTGTCGTGGTGACCAACACATACGGTACACCGGATATGCCATATGCGGTGTTATTTTCCTTGGGTTGGTGCTCCACCTTCCCCTTCCCATACAATCAGGACTGGTTGCCTCGGAGGGCCAGATACAGTTGACCGAAAAGCACTGTCAGTTCATCGACTCTCTGAGTATCGGGGCTCAGTATTCCCTCTATCTGTCCATCTATGGTACCACATTTTTTCCCGTCCTCACTGTACTCATCACAGACGTTCTCATATTCTTCAAACTTCGTGTGCTATTGCATGAACGCAGTATCCTGTGCTCAAACGCGGACAGGAGTTCTGCCGAACTGAGACGGATAGTTGGCCATTTGGCATTGACCACAGTGTTCTTCATCATTATGGCACCCATTTGTGTGGTTATCGCGTTACGTCAACAGTCGGATTTTCATCAATACAAAATAACTTTTCCGAATTATGCAAACAAACTCGTGCAGCTGTCGCGACTGTTCAGTTCATTTGAATCCCTGATCTACGCAACTTCCTTTCCCACGTATTTCGCCTTCCTTTGTAGTTTTCGGAAAGAAATTCGCTTACTGTTCAATTGTACAAGTGTTATTCGTCGACAGTGTGGACGAAAAATCATACAACATGTACGTTGCAGTGTATCTAAGGAAAATACACCGGGCACAAGCTCCCCTACCCCTTTAACAAGCCCATGATTCAACCAGAAATGATTTTTCTAGAAACGCGGACAATATGAAAAGGTACCAGTAAACATTTTTGTTAAGAAAGTAATGAGCTGTTGCATTTATATTACCAGAATCAGTTAAATGCATGTTTACGTTAACGATGGTGTCTTTCAAACTAGCTTTGTAAGCTAACCAACTAATTTTATTTCCATTTTTGAACACAACTTCGTTCAGGTTCCCGCGACAGCTGATCATGCGGGTTGCTTAAAATGTCTTATTCTCTGGTGGACTCGTTAGATCAATAACAGTATGGTACCTTAGTGGTAGCAAATGATGGCGGCTAAACGCAGAATGCCCTGGTGAAAGTATAATGGCTCCTTCTGGATTCATGCCTCAAAACAGTACATTATACGACGGGATTCTCCTAAGTTTAGACCGTTCATATAACCGTCCGGATGATTTGAACTCATCACGCCAAGGCTGCTGTCGGAGCTCAATCGTCTATTGATGAAAATTACTTGTGAGTGGCAGGATTTTATGTGTACTTGTTTTAGGTATTCATCCCAGTAGTTCACAACCTACGTAGCACAGCCTAGTCCGGAAAAGCACCAAACGCGTTCCACCCTATTGGGACTTGTCAGCGGTGCGCATTCCCTCGGTCCCCTAATGGGGATCGAACCCATGACTGCTGGAGGCCGATGCCAACTAGCCAGCAGCTTAAGCCACTGAGCCATTGGGGACGTTGGCTGCGTTACGTAATTTGCAAGCTAACTGGAATGTAGCACCACCCATGTTCCACTATCACTGACAGCGGCTAGCCTGCCCAGATTCTGATATTCCTACCTTCTGACTCTAAACAAGGGAGAATTCAGTCGTGTTCAGTGTAAGCGGCACTTAAATGGTTTATATTTTGGCGTTAACACCTAAGATGGGAATGATCGAAGTTTATAGCAGACTGCGTGCTACTCAACAATAGCAACGGTACAGTCTTCCGTTAGACCATATCAATGACTGAAAAGAAGGGTTGGTTTTCTGTTGTGACTTAAAAACAGTGGGGACGATTCTCCGAGATAATGCACAAGTGTTACTTATGAATGGAAGGATTTTGGTGAGTATTTTGTTCGTCGCAATCAGCCGACAATTCAGATATGTCGACCAGCTCTCCGGAAAAGCACCAGACGGCCGTTTCGCCCTATTGGGGCACATCAGTGGTGCGCATCCTTCGGTCCTCTGCGGAGGATCGAACCCATGACTGCTAGTGGCTCTTGCCGTCTGGTGCTTTTCCGGACAGCTGGTCGACATATCTGAATTGTCGGCTGATTGCGACGAACAAAATACACAAGTGTGCTTCCGCTTCGCATACTAAGAACAGGCAGCGCGTTCGCATAAGAACAAACGGGCGGAACAGCACACAGAGAGTGATGCGTGAATTTGGTTGTACAAACACGTCATATTAGCAATGCATACCTTAATGGATATATTTGGGTGTTGCTTTTCCCAACACTGGCAACACCCAAATATATCCATTCAGGACACTGTCCTCAAGATCGGAATGACCGAGGTTTGCCTTAAATTGAGCCGAGGTCTCAATAGAGGTTGCGAGTCGCAATTCAAACACACAGCGTGCTCCCTAAATTCAACTCAAAGCATACCTTGCTTGAAAAGTTGTCAGCCGCGTACCGCTTAGCCACATGGTCTGCTTTGACGAATTGATACACCTTGGGCGGAGAGATTACTGGGGATCTTCATGTTTTCAAATTGATATATAGGCTTACCTGTTCTCCTACGTGTCTCCCACTGAGTTCCTTTGAAAATATGATTCTAAATACGAGAAGCATCATTTAAAATTCTTTACAAGCAGTTAATATATCGAAATGTCTGCTGAGCTTTTATTGAGCTTTTAGCGCATGTATACCCTTCTTTCCTGTTTATCTAAGCGACAATATTGTTAGAAAGAAACGTTTTACACTCACAAATGATTGCACAACGGATACCGAAACTCCCAGTAATGAGTCATTAATAATTGTGGCTAACTCTTCATGCTAATTTCGGCTGTGAGGTTGCAAAGACCTATACAGCTTATCCTTTCATCTCAAGTTCGGGTCTCAGCCCGTTTCCAGATACTTAAAGATTGCGAGCATAAATTTAACGGATGGAATAGAACAGTGTTGAGCTTGTGCTAAACCCTAAGTTTATTTCCCTCAACCTTTCGTGACGTTCGAACCGACAAATGTTCACTTCAAGGTAATTCGAGGCTCAAATTGAGGTTGTCGATCTCAGCTTACATAAGCAAAGGGTAAACAAAAACTCAACAGTGAATCCACACTCATCTGGGCATTAAGCTAGATGGAACTCTCTTGCAAAGCGAATTCTCTCAACGAGGTCTGTTCAGTACTGTTAGTTAACTGCAAACATGGCGCCAATTGACGTGTTCATGGATAGCATTATCACACAGCTAGCAAAGGAAAAACCACTTTATGTCAGAACCAGAAAAATCCGATGAAATATTAGGGGACAGGAGAAGTAGGCATTTTGGGAACGAAACGCATCAGCATTAGTATATAACCATGTGGATTCTTTTCTACTAAGCTCGGGGTCCCAACCTATTCAACCTCATCAGCGGCGTTTTCACTTCGGATGACCAGGTTAGCCATTCGTTACTTTGCGTTCTCATCCTAACAGATGCAGGATTCCAAGGAATATATTGCTCGGAAGAGATTGGTAAGCCCACAGTGGTTAATACCCTGAAAAAGTAAACATTGGCAATTACTGGTTCCACTATTCGGTCTATTGATTTGCATCGACTGTCAGAGTTCTGCATTACTTGTTTTTAAGAAGAGTGGAATTGTGCAGTCTGTGAAAAAGTACGAAATTTCAGATGCTTTTCCGAGCATGCTGATCGATTTATTGCGAACGAATTCGACTGTCTTAGAGACAAGTATACGTTAGGGTACTTTTTCTAACTCGCTGCAAATTGCAACATGTAGTTGTGCACACTGTCAACTGTTTACCAAGTTGTGCTTTTACGTTCATTTTCAGGGGAACTAAATGCCAGTATTATAGATGTTCATAATTGGCGTCCGTATTGTCAATACCACCACGATACCAACGCACTAGATTCCATAAATACATAGCGTGTGTATCTTCTCTACTCATCATCGCTTAGATTTATGTACCGCCATTAACTGTAGGTAGCAATGTGTTAAAAAAATACCCGTGTTTTTTGAAGCGCCTTTTTCGTGGACCAAGTATGTACCAGATTGCGCGTCTTAATGCCCAGTCCAACGGATTAGTAGATGGGTTATTTAATCCCACTTTCTGGATAGTTTGTTTCTTTTGCAGGCAAAATTGATTTACAGACCTTAGTGGCCTCAATATGTCACACTGCAGTGCCCCACACCCTTAGCTGACAGGCTAACATCACACAGCCTTTATAAGTGAATGCAGTCTAGAAATGTCACCCAGGCCGTTCTGGCGCACAGGGCTGCATCAACTCTGACTTGACAACCAGAGATAAGGCTACCAACTAGACAAGCACCCTACCATATAACCGGCATTTTAAGCCGCAAAGATCCAGTGTTTATGCATGTGACCGCTGTAGCCCAAGTACGATCAGATGTATGCCGACTTATGTATGTGGTGCCTAATACACCCATGAAAAGTGGATATTCAACCATGTTGCTGAAAGTGCTACTTTTCATTCGAAGCAGTAGTCTGTGCGATTTTGAAGTTCACTCAACTTGGTTGCGCTCAGCTACATAAACGTATCGCTTGGGATCCAAGGCCAGAACTAGCTGGTTTTCAGTGCACCCTACTACTTACGCAAGAGGTCGACCACGGACCATGGAACATTGGCACAATGGATAAAGTTTTACAGGTCTAGCAAGATGGTCATAGTGAAGATTGAAAAATATGGAAATGATACCCGCGAAAGTTAGTTTACACCGGTAGATTCACCGAGATGTACGCGTTAAAAGCTGTGAATACATAACGTATAACGATCAATGTTGCGTTTGTAATACCGTGTCACCTGGTAAAGGTGCAAGAAATGAACGAGTCAGAACGTATCCTTGGACCGGAACAAAGTGAAATCTCTAGCAAACGCTCGTGTTTGACCATAGGCAATGAGACATGCGAGATGGTGCAGTGAGTGTACAGTCAACCCGGACTTTGAACTGTACTAGCGTTGGAGCACAGTTGACACTTCCGGTAGGACATTCCACGCTTGGCAAACGCGTACGGGAAGAAACTCCGGCTACGCTGTGCTGCGCTGCTTTGCCAGTTTGTGACCATGGCCTCTTAGGTTGTTGTTGTAGAAGAGCTCCAGTAGATGGGGACACACGTAGCTTGGGTCTATCGAAATTAAAATAAGGTCCCCTACGCAATCGTCAGTATTTCCTGCTGAAGACCCCAGGGCATTCTCAGCCTTTGTTCACACAGTAACTTATACAAACCTTTGACGTTCATATTTCTCCGGAATTGAGGTATCTCCAAAGCGGTGAGACATTTCCTCCTCCGTACTGCATATTCCATGTGTGTATGTATGTACTCGCCGATAATCTGCTAAAAATTCCATTGGCCGTAGCGTCCAAACACGCGCCGAGGAGGTCCCCGTTTTCAATGCCACTTCTTGATGCCTATTCAGCCTGTTCCTAAAAGCCAAGGCTGGCTTGGATCAGGACGCCCCGATCCCATTGCTGGAACACTTATGAAGCTACTGGTTGTCTAGTTCGTAGCAGTACACTACCTGGTGATGTAACTGTAGTGCTTGTGATGGGAGTGTCATATCAGATGAACAGATGGACCAAACGATCGAGTCAGACAACTAGGGAGAGACGGACATAATGGATTCGATCACTGGATACGGATTGGCCGACATTCATGTGAGTTACTCACGGTTTGTTTAACTGAGTCGAAGGAGGAACATCAACGGCTCAGAAGAGTCGTTAGTTATAGAGGTAAGCGGACAACTTATATCGAGAAGTTTGGTTTGCCAAATGTGCCGTGATTTTCACTCTGGTACTTGCTGTATAAGCGCTTGTCCCTGAAGGACTGACTTCTGCAACAGTTCTCTGCAACTTTCCACCTTGAACTGTAGTCGTTTGTTGATTAACCGTCCATAAACTCTATCCAGATCAGCTTGAAATAGTGTGGGTTTATCTGGCGTATTGATCGCTCTCCATTCCTTGATTTCATTGCCATAGACTAGGTGGTTTGAGCTTATGAAGTGTGCAATATCGCTAATTTATGTCAAGAGCAACCGCGACCCCAATACCGATCGATCTGGAACACCACATACAATTTCTATGAGATCTGACAGGGATCTGCGCACCCTTGCCTACAGTCACCGGTGGAAGAGAACGCTTTTGATCCACCCTAGGTGATGATCGCCTATATTGAAAATCTGCAGTTTAACTATAAGTATGCTATTATAATCTTCGACGCATGGACCCTAACGTAGAGAAATGGTTGAGGTTATCGTGCAATCCCCTTCCACAAGGCGTAAACACAGCAACCGGTTTGTTCGTTAAGGTACCTGTGCAATTAGGAGTCTCTCACGCCTCTTGCATTGTATCGGCCATTTTGAAGAGGCTGCTGTTTCTGTGCACTCACCGTGCTTTTGGATCCCTGTGCATTCGCAACAACATGGCTAGCCGAACTGACCCTAAAGCCTCAACGCTACTTAGATCAGAGACGAGTTCCATTAAGGTGTTGGCAAAGGACCACCATCTCTATCCACAACAGAAGTAGTCGCATTGAATTCTCAGATTAAAGTCTAGTAGAATCGCCCTGTATGCTAATGTTTAGATAGGCCGGTTGGGCCATGATTGAGTTACCTTACTTGAACCGCATTATTTCCGTTATTTGTGTATTATATTGTTGTGTATCATAAATTTGCTACTAGTAATCTACTCCTCTATGGGACCAACTGATATAAGAGGACATGTGCAATCTTCACGACTTCTGATCAACTCGGTTGGCTTAATAATCACTGTAAGCTCCGGAATTTGAATGTTAGCGAAGCGGTCATTATGTGGATCCGTAGCTTTGTCAGTTTATGTTGCTCAACGAAAACATTCATATGATCACTAAATAATCTCTTTTAACTAGACCGAAGCATACAACAAGCTATGACCCTAGAGCCCCACCTAGTTTCAATTTTCTCTAACTACCTTCAGTGATTTGTTACCCGACATTTGATACTGGCGTCAATGTTATTATGAGACCTCAAGCGATAAAGTGTCGAACGACTAGGTTATGCTTCAAAGCAGACTAGTCATAATACGAATAATAATAAGTATTACTGTTATTATTATTATAAGGTATTTGCTTTGTGGTACCGAGATAAACATTGATGTGAGTGATCCCACGTGAAACCCATTCATTCGTGCACCCACATATGCAACATGCTAATGCATGTGAGGCTGTCAGTGGTTTGGGATTTTAAGTTTGGGACGTTTGTGCGAATATTTTCCCTAGGGACTTTTGTCGCCGTATGCTACCAGTTCGCGGGCATTCTCAGTTCGTTGTTTTCGGTGCAGCTTGTTGGTGCCATGACAGTGGCATTTTTAATGGGGGAGAGGAAGGAGTATAAAGAGGATGAAGCAGTTGGATTCACCAATAAGACCAGCGGAGTACTGCACAATCTTACTTAATAGACTGGAGTAATATAGTCGAAGCTATTTGTGAGTAGCAAGATAAGGAGTTGCGAAAAGAAGAAAAAGACTATATTTAGGTAACTTCAGTGGGTCATCAAACTCGTTGTTTTAGCAGAATAATATTGACAGCATTCACAACGTAGGGAGTTAAGGCATAGCGTAGTGTCTAGATATTACTAGTTCCAATTAGGGAATTGACCAAATCAAGATGTGTTTTGGGCTGTCAGGTGGTTGAGATGCTGGATGAGCTCACTCGTATCACTTTCAGCCTTCACTTGTAGGTGGATATTTATGGCGTGCGTGACTATGCACGGTAAAGGTACTGTTGAAAAAGGAGAATTAAGCAGATAAGTAGACAACGAAATAAACGCCTCCTCACTGTAAAGTCAGGATTTATTTAGTGGATCATGGTCTTCTAGAAGATGGTAAAGACAGGGTGATTAGGAAAGTGTGCAATAGTTAACCGATTTTCGCGTAGAGGTAGAGAGGAAAGGCACCACAACTAAGCTCGAGGGTGTGGTCTAAGGAATAAGTTAATGGGCAATATCGGTAAGACAGTAGGAAGGTCGCTATGAAGTAACTAGGAACCAGGAACACAAAAGATGTAATGTAGAATGAAGTAGGCTAAGAAAGAACAAGTGAAGTAAAATGGTCATCCGTGGAATCTTTAGCCTAATCTAGGGCTCACCGAACTTCGGTCCGGTGGTAGTATCCGGCCCGCGAGGTCAGTTCGTCCGGCTTGCCGACTGTAGGCAAATTAGCATAGTAAACTAGGGAATACGATACGCTGTGATACAATTTACATTTGACACTGCATGTTACATGGTCATTGTTTAAACACTAGCGTAAGCCATCCCAGGACTGTTGCATGTGACACCGTATTACTGTACAACTTGTGATCCCAAATGGTTCGAACATTGATGTGAGTGATCCCACGTGAAACCCATTCATTCGTGCACCCTACCGTGTACCTGTTTACCTCAAACCTTTATGCCAAAATATTGGGATTGCTCCGCTTACCTGAAGGACAGTTGTGTCATTTTGAATCCATAATTGGAAGTAATTGCAGGCTAATAGGAGGGAGGTGCGCAGGAAGCACTTAATTGTTTAGGTTCATACATTTTGGTATTTCTAAACACATGTTCCCCCAATGGCCCCTGCTCCTCAGTTGCTCCGATGTTTCAATTGCTTTTTTATTATATTGATTCTTCAGTATCTTGTTCTTGTTCAGCTCACATTTATTTCAGGCTTTACTAAGGCTACTTAGAAAAGTAAAGCGGATATTGTGTTGTGTTTTCTTTTACTTTTGTCTCGGATTTTCCGTTCTCGTTGGCAAGTATTTTACAGAATGTTTACGCGACGCACACTAACCATTTAGTTAGTTACTCGGCCTGCGTTAGTCATTTCTTCCGTAATCTGGCCCACATCATGCAACTGTTATAGTTATCCGGCCCGCGGTGAAAAAGTTTGGTGAACCCTGACCTAATCCATCTAGAATAGACTTCCCACGCAGTAGGTGAGTAAAAATTTTGGAATAATCATTGCACGGACCTCCTTGTGTTGGCCTGGAGAGCACACACAGTATGTCGCTTACCGTGATAAGCTGCGTTGGTTTCCGAGAACAGTAATCAGTGCTTAGCATCACTACAGAGGTCATCGGGTGCTTTCATTTACCCAGTATTCTCCAGAAACGGTCTCGCGTCAAAAACGTCGCCGAAGCCTAACAGTGCAGGCATAAATACAACATTGCCGTAATGCAGACCGCACAATAATGAGCGATGAAGAATATCAACGAGTGGAACCTACTTTAATGCCAGTTACAGTCGGAATTTCTGGGAACCTTTAGTGGATGGTTGATGGTTATGGGATTACCTTATAATGGCTTACTAATTAGTAAGTAATTGCAATCAGTTCCGCCATCAACTTCTGCATATTCGTCACAAGGAAGTACTAGTGCCATCCACTTGAGGCTGACTAGCCCATGCATTCTTCTAGGCTTTAGTTAGGACTACCATTACGAACCCGAGAGCCTTGGAACACTCTCCCTTACTCGGTAGCTTCTGTTCCACCGTATACCAATTTCATTAAGTGGCCAGATATCACGACTGTTTCACAGCGTTTTCCAAGCATAGCCTTGCACTTTGTAAGATACAGCCTGCTAATTACATCTGATACGTGCCGATATCGGACGCTGTCTAGCTAGGATTCCCAAGGCCTCCGGTAAACTGTTCTATTATCAAACTCTAAAAGATCCAAAAAATTATACTAGCGAACAAGCGTCCATTGGATTTCGTAGCTTTGTAAATGTATGTTGAGGGGATCTCCACTACTTTCGCCATGTTCATCGTCGGTTTGCAGTCGCAGGCGATGTCTAAGCCCACTACCCATGTAATGCAATTAGAGCCCTCATTGTTTGCCTGCACTACGTACTTGATTAGTTACAATCCTGTGTGAATACCAGAATCGGATCAGATTAAAAATGTCGCAAAAAATAAACACAGCTTAAAACTTACTAATTAATTTAATTAAAAGGTTGTCGCCCAACAGGTTTTAATTAAACTTGCATTTGGTTGAACTGGTGTCAGCTAGATGCTACATCTATGACTTGCTTACAAAAATTTTACTTTACCAGGGAATTCGCTCCTGTCGCATCACGCCTGATGGTTCGATGTTAAACCCAAATGGTGTACTCCACACTGGTGGTGGACCCTGGGTGACGTCGCAAAGCCTTCATTAACGACAGCTACGCGGGTGTGATTCGGCAAGGTCAATCGTTTGCAAAGCGCTACATCCCCAAAGATATTTGAACAACTGACACAAACCGTGTCCTATTTGGAGGGTAATGTACAATGTTAATTTTTTCCTATGAGCCTGTCACAGGTAATTGGCATTTGGGTGCACCGGATGCTTACCTTACAGCTAGAAGGGGTCTGAATGCAAGCAATGCCTTACACCGGATGTACGGAGGAGTGCCAATCGTTAAGAATTGATTCTATTGAGAGAAAAAAACTAATAACATGAAATACATTTATTTGTACTGTAGCACAGGAACTTAGGACACAAAAATTAGTCGATTTGAAGTGATACTCTATTGCCACTTTTAAATTAACCATGATACTGAGTCCACAAAGACAAGGTATTTTTTAACTTTCGTTGCCACTTTTGCCAGTTGTTGCAGAAGTTGGGAAAAGCACATGGTCATTGGATCTTGCCCAGTTGTATTTTACCTGTGCACCGTCACGGCGGTATTTTACATACCGTTAGAAGTAATATCCAATTGCTTTAGGTAAGACTTTTGCTTTCAGGTGTTCTAGGGCTAATTCAGAATGTGGCTAAAAATTCGTACTCAAGGTGAATATCCGACTTGTAATAGTAACCACAGTTTAGTCAATAGTAGTTTATGCAACAATACTGGGTGGTAAATCCTATACGTAAATCATTTAACTTGTGAACAACCGGTAACCAAGCATCGTCATCCTTCTTCTCGTAAATGCGTGTGGTCCCCTACTTTAGTTTTCGCACTGCATAGGTCTTTCCTAGCATAAATCAGGTTTCCAGATGATTGATGCGACCAGCTTCGAATAAATCTTTCACAAACATATGAAAATATATTTCTGTGTACACGGACGCATTATTAGTGCTTAAAATGCACACAGCGTTTGGGAAATTACCTTGTCTTTGCTGTAGCATTTGGTCTTCTGTCTACCGGAAAACTGCTAAAGCTGCTCCCATCCGTTCAGCGTGAGCTATACCAACTCTGAATAGGACGAAGCACATAATAGAACACTTCATAGTTATTTCGACGCCTAGTTTGAACGGACGAAACGCTCTTAACCTATAGCAACGAATGCATAGAGTAGCGAATTAAATTCTTATCCATACGGCCTAGGTGACTTGGATTCCAGAAATGGTACAAGCCAGCTGAGGCTGGGTATGAAACGCGTACCCTCGCACGACTGTACCGGGACTCAGAAAATTATACTTAGGCCATATCAACAATCGTTACTGACTCAGCCAGAGACGAACAAGCCTTCTACACCTTCATATTCACATCTGCATAAACTATAGAGGAAGGCGAATGTCTGTACGGTACACATGCTATCATATAATTGAGCTCAGCGTGGCTGTAGGAGATAATTACCGCTTTCTAATGAGCTCAGGTACTCTGGGCAAGTTTCACGAGCTACACGTGTTCCGCAACAGCACCCCAGTCAATATTCCCATACACGCTATTCTAAGCTAAACTTTTCTTAAATTGCGCTGTTGATGCAAGTTAAATGTGGTTCAGAAGTAATGCACGCCGGCGATTATTTTGAACTCCCACGTCTTGGAGTTTCGGTCCGTATAATGCAAATGATGGTGGTAAACCACTTGTAGATAGAAATGCTCACCTAGACGGATGTCAAGTGAATAGCAGACGTTACCCGTTCGTAACATCACACTAGAAAACTGTTTCCCTGCTCCTTTGCAATAATCACGTAGGGATAACAGGACAGCGGCTCGAACTCATAAACTCTGGAACGTCAGCCGATACCTATATCCCTTTGACCACCGGACCACCAAGTGCAACGCTTGGCACAATGGTTAATGATTGCTTTTGAGGGTCAATTTGAAGTAGACGTTGTGTGGATGGATTGCGACACGCAATCTCAATGTGGACTGCGGTTCCTGTTGAAGTAAACCTTGATCATTCGATCACGAGGATTGTAGTGGAAGCAGATAGAAATTGGGTGTTACACGCCCAAAACCATTGCACTCCGTTACTGTTCAAATTTAACCAATCTCAGCATGTAGAGATGGCAGGCATTGCACCTAGCGTCACTGGGATGTTACTTGGGACCTGTACTGATAAGCCACCGGGTCACGACTGGCAACGCTTGTCACAATGGTTAATGATTTAGCGGGTGTGCTATTTTGAGACAGACGTTCTGTGGATCACGCGTTCTGGACTGAAATTGCGTGTTCCAATCCATTCAGACAACGAGTGCCACAACTTGTCCATTAACCGTTGTGGCAAACGAGCCTCCTGACTCAGTGGTTTGGAGGTAAAGACATAGGTTTGCAGTCGTTGCGTCTTAGGTCCCAATCCTCATACAAGCATCTCTGGTTGACGAGCGCAAATCGGTACAAAACGGTTTACGGAGTCGCAGTGGACAACATCTGACCTTAGTCCGTCTCAGTTAAAAATCCCACTGATTAAGTTTATCCTAGGATTCAAACAAATCTATACTTTAGATCAGATTGCTATCGCATTTTGCCATGCTTTCATACAGCATTATAACTGCCACTTCGTCAAAGGCGAGTACACCTTAGAAAAAGTGCACGTAACATGAACAGATCAGAACTTGTTAAGTATTTATACGTGACGGTACCGGTAGCCAGAATGCAACGGATGCGTTCTAGAGTCAAATAAGCTGCTCGAGTGAACTGATGCTGAGTGCCTTTCGGATTAAATTACATTTAGGAGAGAATGCTGCGTATTTCTTACATAAGTTCATGACACCGACGATGATAGTGATGATGGGCACCCTGCTGTAAACGCTGATAATTGATGACCTTGTCCCTTATTTAACCGTTGTGGTGTTTTCTAGTGAATACATATTGATGGATCCGAGTTAGATAATGGGACCTAGAATAGAGAAGGTGCTCGATTATCCCCATTTTATCAAATGCCTCGTTTTGTACCCTATAGTTTTCCCTAAAGTACCTTGGCCTTCAGCATTGATACCCTGCATGTATGATAAGTGGGTGTCGAAGAAATTAGTTTGCTGAAATAACTAAACGAGTAACAGTAGGAAAAGCAACTTAGAAACTCAAACTACACCAAGGATATTGTGGGGACGGCACTCTATGGTAGCAATGGGGTAATGTATTGTGATGGGTAAAAAGCGAATGCTTGATGGTTAAGACGAATATTACAAGATGAAAACGGTGTTGCTAAAATAACGTGTAAGTTTCAAAACTCTCCTGAAGGTTTGTAGAAGCACAGATATGAGTATTTAGCCTGGAGTTTAATAGGGTTCTGATACCGTCCACCGTATTTTCTGCGTTTTTACCGCCTTTGGATTGTAATGTGAAGATGCCAGCTACGCATTAAGTCGTACTTTGAATAATGTTGAGTCCTTAGTAACTTGCGCTAGGATGGGGTTCCAGAGAGATGACACGCAGATTGAAAAAAATTTCCTTGATATTCGTATCGGCTGTACTGGGTGCCCAGCTTAAACTGCTTGCCACTCAGGTACCTGTTTTGTTTAAGTCTCAAATAAAAGTGGCAGGTGTACTTGAGATTTTTGGAATCTGCTATACTATTATGACATCATCTCTACTCACCGATAAAGTTCGCCATGTATCATTAGACTTTCATCATGAGTCTGTATTGAAGGGAGATCTTTACTTAATTACTTAATTAAAGATATATATTCTCCGACGGTGAGAGGCACAGTCCAACTAAGTGAGCTGATCAATTTGTACAATGAAAGTGCATAAACTAGGTAATTATCCACCTTGTATACGATGGATCCCAAACGGATTTTTGTAGTGATTGGCATTTTAAAGGTATTAGGGAGCTCAAGAAAATGGGAACAACTAGAAGTGTAGATTTGGCCAAATGTTCCAATTAAGAAGTGTAATCATCCATAGAACCTTTTCTTGTCTTCTTGTATTTCGTAATCTCGAGCGCGGTGAGATCGTGCTTCTTCCAAGACTGTCAGGCTTGTGTGGAGTATCTGACATGCGGCCTCATTTGCGGAAAGATTGAGGCGTCAAAATTTCCGAACGCCCTATACAGGAGGCCGAAGTTCTGATTTGCTCCTTTAGACGCTCTTTCGCTTTATCTCAAACAATGAAGGTCATCTTGCGCGAGCGCTGCTAGATCGCTGTCATGAGAGGCACGTTACAGACACTTGAACCCAGCCGGTAGTCTCGACTGCATAGGTGACGTACGCTTAGAACATTTTATTTGGAAATGAATATACACTGAAAGGTGGTAGGCGAATTTTTTGGAACATTTGATCCTTAGTGGACAAGAAGTGCGAACAACAGATGCTTTTAAGGTCTTCTACACTCTGTCACCACGTTATTCGAAAACGCTCAGAAAGCCTCTCTTGAAGGCAGCTGAAACAATTACCATCAGACGGACCCAGCCCGAGTTGTGCAAGCAGTGAGCCCTTGTACAAGTGTTTCTCCTATCCTGGCCACGCGACATTTACTCGGTGTCGGACAATAACGCCTTACAATCATCTGCGCGGCCTACCCTATGTGGCTTACAATCGGTTGCAAGGCCCACCCTAAATGAATCGACCCAGGCATCGATCCGACTTACTGACCCAGTTCAAACTCTTGGCTTAGCTGTCCTCAGTGTTTACCGCGTTGTATGTATTTGTATTATTACTGTAACGGCCTGCTGAGAATAATAGAAAGAGAGCGCTTTGATATTTGGCTTCTTACCTTAACATAGGCATTATTCGTGAATATTTTGTGTTATGGGGATTACTCAATGCAGTGAGGCACACCCAAGCAACCACCACATAATTGGAAAAGCGCTAGGCGGCCTTCCTTAAGACAGCGAAAATTCCCCCTTTTACATTCCAATAGCAATTAATAGCCTTAGCAGTTTACATTCAAAATCGGGTAATGATTGTGCACATTTACATGTTCGACAGTGAAGAATAAGCTGTGCTCTTCCCACTTAAACATCAGCCATCGTTGTCCGCTACCGTCACCTATGGCTCAACGGCTTTAGCCACTAGATGATAAGAACAGTCAAGGGTTTGGTTCCAGCATGAGCCGGCGGGATGCTGATTAGTGGTGGGACTCATTAGGTCGAATCGTTTGTGTAGCCATTGTTTGGAGGTGCCACAGCTATTTGTTTGAGCTTGGCAGCGACAAGCGTTCTCAAAGTCAACCAGTAGTACACCTGATGCTGTCTGATTTATTTAACCAGATGCCTCAGGCTATGTGGATTTCGACTTTTATGAAGAGGGGAAGTGTTCTTTCTTGTAAAACACTCAAGCTGATGAGCTTGATTAAACCACACCAGATTTAGCAACTATTCAGGACTAGCAAATGTGACCAGTTAACCGGTGGCTCGAGCCCTCACACATTGTGCCTAGTGCTTTATTTCCTCTAGCCCATGAAACAGTTTAGTCCAGAGCACACCAGTGCGCAGCCCATATATGAAACATTATTTCAACTTTTCTACCCCGAACCGGAGCTAAATGCTAGCATGCAATGACTCAGCTAAGTTTGAGATTGTAGGATCTAAGAAGACACGCATTGGGCTCCATTCACTTAGTCTGCCTCCTGCACCCAAACCACACCATCAGAAATGACGGGATCGTTGTCCCCCTTATTCCTAAAAGTTTTAGGTAACGTTTTGCAGATCTTTGTGTCTGGTGCTAAGAATCGTTCTTAGGCATTAGCAGTGTGCCGGTACGCATTACCGACGCTTTGTTGATGCGCAACCATCACCAGTCTGCGTGAGCTAAGGATACTGTGAACGTCTCCTGGTCCCCTTTGGTCAGCTCGTACCCGCACGGTCAGATTAGAAGGCAGACTTGTAATCCTGTAGGCTAAGGGCCAAGTTGCTGAGTACCTCCATCGTGTTTAGTGGTAGCGAGGCTAGCACAAATAAGCCTGATCTTCAACATCGACTGCACAACCCATACGCTACCACTGTCCACGAAAACCTACATTCGACTGAGCTCTTCATGGTCGAGGTAGTTGGCAAGGTTCACAAAATCTGCTATCTGCTAGCGTTTGTTCTAAGCCTCATCAACTTAGTGCATACAGAACCAAAACGAATAAAAATAAATGAAGAAAAGATTCAGTCAGACGTATCGGCTGGCTTGCCGATACAACAGACTCACACACTTTGTGTTGAAAGTTCTGCCCCACAGTTCTCTATCCTTTCAGCACTTATTCCATCCAGATGCCGACAACTTCCTACAGATGGATGACACAAAGTACTGAGCAAGCTACTCCGACATTAAGCTACCACTATAAAGAGCATGCTTCAGCTGTATAAGTTACAAACTGTAAAACGAACTTTTGTATACGCGAATTAATTCGCAGTAAAGTTACGGTACGTATGGCGACAACCATTATATTAGAAAGGTGATGAGGAAATCGATAATGGCACAGTATGTATGCGGTTAGTCTTCTCTCATGAACGATATTTGCCTTCAGACCCAGATCGAATATTGCCAAGGCTGCGGGTGGGCCAGGGATAACAAGTTGCATGTTATACGTTGTCGCTTCAGGCAAGTTTAAGTCATAGTCCTAGTGAGTGCTAAACGCAAGTTTGGGCTCTAGTAATATATTAAATTGGTTGTAGACGTTGATCTGGAGCTCTGGTAAAGTGTCAGCCATCCTACGCCATTTGAGTCACTAGCTCCGAGAACCATTTTCAACTTTCTGTGGGAGATTAGGTTCACCGCCATGCGGAGCTCCCAAGGTCATTTTGTGATTCGATCATGGTGCAGATCACGATAAGGCCACCACCCTGTACACGAACCCAGCGCTCAAACTTAACGAACAAATGCTCTTTGGATGTCTGCTTGTCTATAGACACCACCAAGGTAGCAAATCTCCGTTCAGCTGCGCTACATAGTTCGGTACAGTTAGTGGCTGGGGTATTGGTATATGATAAAGTTTAGTCTGGTAGCGGAACTAACTTACATTTCATAAACTTGGAGGAAGTGGTATTTGAAATGCAGCATTGAGGTAAGCATAGCACGAGTGCCGTCGGTCTGGTGCAGAGAACGTTTACATACAGAGGGTTGCTTGTAGATACCCACCTTAGGAAACGACACGACGAGTTGGGTGAATCGCAGATTTCGGCCGTTTCCGATCTATCATGGTGTCATTATCAGTGAGCAACACTTCAATGGAACTGTTTTTCAGGTCCAATTTTTAATCCGCAAATGTTTTCGTTTAAGTCCTGAAACTGCAGTTCATTTTTGGTTAGCTTATGAAACGGATGCTTTCACTGGCCGTCTGGCGTCTATCCGCACCTACAGGGTCCTGTCCTATTGTGCATATTGAGTATGTTCACAGGGTGCCTAGACTTTAATGCCGCAACTTTGTAAATCGGTTCAAGACAGCTGATCTTACGTGGGGATGACGGATCACGCAACCATCGTTAGATGACCAGTCTCAAAAAGTGGCTTCATTAACCCGCAGGTGCAGTCCAACCAATGATCTTGTGTGCACGGATCCCCGAACTCTACAGCACTCAGTAACTATTTGGTGCCCGTCCTTTATAAATCATTGACAGCTGCCCTCCTCAGGTAAAACTTTCGACGCCCATCAACCCCAAGAAGCACACCGTGCACAGGTTCAACCAACAGGAAATGGTAAGCGTGGGACAGCGTGAGGCTGTCGTGAACTATTCAAGATCCCACTAGTTTAGATGCAAGACCTATATATTAAACCTTTACTCGAATATGGAGTGTGCGAGTGTGGCCAAACTTGAGGAGGGTATCCACAATTTTGTACTTGGTTCATTATTTGCTTTCGAACAGCCTTGTTATCCCATTCCGCTTTGTACATATCCTGGGCTCTTTAGAACAGAGATGAGGCTAATCCAGCATATTACTGGGTTGGGGTACTTGCACTGTAGGGGGCACTACATTTGTGTGCGACGGTTTCCTGAATATAGTCTTTTTGTATCACTTCTATTCCTGTTAATTATGCAGTCAAGGGATAGTAGCATTTGAATGCAGACTTCGAATTTCAATGGAAATTGTACAGTCGCATTTAGGGAAGGAATCGGGGAATGTTTAGTACTTCCAACCGGTTTGCGGCGTCAGGCTTCAGTTGCCATTCCAATGAATCAATTACCATTTATCTGAAGCAACCAACTTATATGGTACCATTTAAGAGATTCGGGCAACGAAGTAATAAATACGAACGTCAACTCGTGGTATTTGCGGCACTTAGACGTCGGCTCAGAACATGCTCAACCAACGCAGTTGAAAAGTGCAAACTGTGGGAATAATGCAACCTTATTTGCAGTGTCGAAATTTTGGGGGTTCGTTATATGCTCACGGATGCCCTCTGCATACTGCATACCTACTCCACGTAATAGGAAGAGCCCCTCCTAACGAATGGATCAGTGAACCCTAAAACGGATCAAATTCCAGCCTTTTTTCACTAATCATGCAGGACAATCGCATTGGTCAATTAAAAGAATGTTATCACAAAATCTAATACTATTCAATTCAACTTAATTCAATTCAACGAAGGGCTTTATGCACCCATAACGGTGAATATTCAGCTGTTACACACACTCTTTCGGCACAGTAAAAGAAAGAAGGCAGTAAATACACAAGTACAGTAATAAATGGCGTAAACAACAGTATGGCTTCGATGCAAAGTTGTTCTTAAGCTCCGGGACAACTGCTGTCTGGTCGCACAAAAGACGTGCCTGATATGGAAGAACGGATGAGTGATAATCTCTTTTGCGGGCAAAAATGGATCTATACTTTGTCTGGTTGCGAATGTTGATACACACTCAGACAGTGCACTATAAAAAGGGTGATTTGTATCAGTAAGAATTGTCTAAGCAAGTCTTATGCATGAAACTTTATGAGCGGACACAAGAATTTCAACAAGGGTCGGCTTGGGAATTCTACGACACCGAGATACTTGCGTCAGTGACCAACCTAGGATTTTGAAGTACTTCCTTAGGAAGCAAGGGTATATCACATTGGAGCAATATGTCCAAATGAATAAGACACGTGCGACGATAGATCTCAGAATTAAGTGGTGAAGGACAGAGCAAAGTCGCAAACGAAGGACGTAGAACGAAAGCCTCCTTACCTTTGTAAAATCATCAATAACATGCAGTGATCAGGAAAGAACACGACTGGGTGTTTCACCTAGGTACTTCACTGACACTCCGAGGTGCACATTCTCGCCATCTTTTGAAGTTTGGGATATTCCAGGAGAAGTAGCTGAGAACCATGGCCTTTATGTTTGAGGAGAACGGGTGATGATCCATTAGAACCACTTGCTTTGTTGGAGTTCAGCTGTAGTAGTTTATTGCGCACTGCATTTCTATCAATGGCAGGTAAGGAGGATTTTTGGCCGATCCAATCGTGGAGAAGGATGAGACGCGGAGTTAGCATTGAAGCAACCGTTTCGGCTCAGTTCTTCCAGGTCTACATCTGGATTGGGCACTCGGTGGGAGATTAAGTTGTTTCAGCATGCGCTGACATCCCGGCAGCTACTGTTTTCCAGTCTGGTCTGGACATATAGGTAGTTTACATGGCGCAACTCAGTTTTGATAAAATAGAAAAAAATTTCACCGCAGCGTGGTCTTTCGTTTTGAACGTTTCCTCTTTGGGTCTACGCAAGCGTTTTAGATATGAAGATGAAAACTGATCCACACGGAAGAAGGTGCTTTCCAGTAGACAGCAGATATCAAAGCAGAAGTTGATGTAGCTCGGAATCTGGTCGCAGTATATGGCTACATAGTTATCAAAAAACACACTACAATCTGTGGATGAAATCCTTTCCTGGAGTCGATATATGTTCTCAGACATTTACAATGAGTAATATCCCCATGGTACACTTTGCTGTACATGATAGGAGATAACTTGATATCTGAGAGATCAGAACTACCAATACGTGCCTGATTGAAAACAACAAACAGCTTCGCATTGTTAACAAATATAAGGTCTATAGTTGCTTCAAGTCTGGGGGCCTTAACAACTTTTGGCAGCCCAAGATCTGTGAGAAACGTGGTGTCAAAGCTGTTGAAGTCACCAGCAGATATGCAAAGCGAAGACTCAGTGAAGTGAACTGGTCATGAAATTCATCGGCCTCAGAGGCGGGATAGCCGGGGGCAATGTAGATAGTTGCAAGCAAAATCGATTGGTAGCCACTAAAACATCTTAGCTTACATTTCAAAATCAAACAGTTGATAACTGGAGAGGAAAAGCGAAACCAACATTTTGTTGACCTGCACCACAGAGGATTCACATAAGTGATGACACTTGCGTCGCAGCTTTTGTATGTAGTTGACTGTTCGACACGATGGCAAATGAAGCTCTCGATCGCTACAACCTCATCGTCAACATCTTCATGGAGCCACCTCTCTTGAAGCATAATTACGCCAAGCTTCGAGTATTCACGACAGCGAATTTTGCTTTTAATCTCATCCATTTTGTTCATAACTGATCGGACATTTGAGCTTATTCTAATGGGTATCTCATACTCCGCAATGTTTTCTTCCGTAAAGCAACCCTCAATCCATCACAATATCTTTCAGTAGAATTTCTCTGCCTCTTGTCGATCCGCTACAGTTTACTTGTTGCAGCATGACCGTGCAAAACCGTGATGTTCAGTGGAGTAGATACACATAGGGAGTTTAAAATATCGCAAGTATAGGTCATAATAGCCTTGGATATTGTATGGACTGGGTAGAAAAAACGTGCAAAAATTGCCGAAATCGTGAGTGTAAGTAATTTTGCAGATGGAACAAAACTGCACGACTAAGTCTGAAGGCCTCATCGTATGTTGGTAAGTAACGAATAGAAGAGAACAGAGAACCTTCAGGAAGGTTGCCACGAACAACTAAATCTCAGTACTCTGTGCTCTGTAATAGTCCCGTGTCTGGCAGCCACTAAATCGTGTCTACGACATTGCCTTTTTAATCAACCAATCGGGGCTGACAGGATCCTCGTGAACAGCCAATCGGAGCGGTCCGGTGGGCCTTTAGTGGCCATAACACCACGGATAGTAAAGAATCAGCTAGTAGATTACGACATAAAATACAAGTTACTACTTCCTCCCTTCATGCTCTTGCAGGGACACTCGACTTGGTTGCACAATAGTTAACAATGGGCTTCAGAAATTTCGATGCAGTTGCCAAACGGGGATAGTTCGGATGTTTGGACAGAGTGAAACACAATTTAAACATTCAAGTTGATGACAAAAATCTGTATGAAGGACCGGACCATATATGATACCGGAGAACACCGATTGGAAGCATGGCACAATGGGTGGGATTGCCACAAACCCGAAGAAGATCTTAAGGCTAGTTGAGAACTGGTAGATGAAGCGATTTGTCTTCATTGGTCCTTCCAACCCTTCTTTTCTTGCCATTTTTTATCTCGTTCTCTTTCCTAATACGAGTTGCCGCCATCCTGCTGGCTGACTTGGCACGTCAGATTTCAGCCAAATTAACTCAGATTTAGTCTGGACCTGACATTGGGACCTCAGGACCAATGCACCTTGCATATTTTTCTTCCCCTAATTTTCTCACAATCTGTACACGTCAACTTCCCGACCAATGCGGAATTAGTCAGAATCTGGTATCGCATTTCTTCACCTTTGTTCCGTCTTTCCTTTGGCTTGTTTTGCCTTTCTTTATTTTTGCCTTCTCTTCACTTATCTACGTTACTTCCGACTTCAAACCAAATTGCTTACATGTGCATAGAGGTCGAATGTATCGATGGTCGCATACTAATCTGCTGGTTCAAAACCTGTCTTCTGCTCAGTTGCAATTTCGTAAACTACATTCTATACGCCTGCCCCGCGTTGCACATTTTGGTGCTAGTACGCGACATTATTAAATTTGTGATCTTTAGCAAACAATCAGAAGAACTTTGATCGCTTTTATTTTTATTGCACTGTAATCACTTGTAATGCATATTGTCAACATACTTGTGTCACTTATCTTAATCCTTTGTTAATCATCTTCTTGATTTCCCCTTTCTTTCTCTGCCTTCAATGGGGACAAGTTCTCCGGGAATAACGTGTCGGTGTGCGCCGAAATAAAAAGAGCCGCCTTGGTTTCGGTCCAGTGTGACGGAACCAAGAGACAAGAGACTTTCAGTAGCAATCGATATTCCCGCACTATCGGATCATATAAGCAAACTTTTTCGGTTACTTGCAGTGATGCGAGCGTTGTAACCTACGATAAACACGCACAACACATTTCTGCTCTCTCGAACGTGTCTTGTTCACTATGATTCAGCTTCGGCTTAACCATGTACTCAGTGATCAGACCTCATCAAGAGGGTTCCATCTCGAGTTATCGAGAAATATACAATATAACCATAGGCATCAGCCAAATATTCATTGACCAGCATCCACCTTACGTGGAATTGGGGTAAAAGGAAAACGGAATGTTTAATTATCGTCGTCATAAATGTTCCAGAGTGGCAGAAGGAAACAACATTTCGACAAGATAATCTGAATTCAACTATTTCGCGTATTCTCCTCAGCCGTTTACCTACAATTAATGGAATAGTTATGTAGTATGCAGAGACATTCAAGATGTAACGTCATTGGTGAATCGAAAATGGTCGCCAACATGACAAGTGATTCCGATACCATCTCCGTCAATCCAGAAAAATGTGATATAACGCCGCTCAGCTTATGCTTTGTACCAAGGTAAGAAGTTACTGTTTAAATCTAACCTGGACAGGCCAGATTCTCGAGTTACCTCTTCAATCATTTACCTGTTTCATTGTAGTTGCGGTAGCGAGTACGTCGGTCGAACTGTGGAGGGACTGTCAGCAAGAATGCTAGAGCAAATTCCGTGAATCCTCGTAGCGAATGGTCTGAAGCTGCTACTGCGATCCCCCAATCGCCAATGTGGGAAAACCCTCGTGATTCATAAAGCATAATCAACCGACACAGCGCCGCCCGCCTGCTTCATTTCGCTGAGGCTTCGGCGAATAGGCAGCTGAAACCCACTTTGTGTAAACAGACCAAATTACTCGCCAGTCTCGCTCTGTTTTGGTGAGGCTGGTGGCCACATTCCTTTAAGCGGAATGCCGATTAGCGTCATGTGAACTTGACCGTTTCCGATTCACCAGTGACATAACATATTGAGTGTCACCGCATGCAACCTTACTATTCCAGTAATTGTATACCAACGTCTGACGAGAATACGCATAAGAGTTGCATTCGGATTATCTTGTCGCAATGTTGTTTTCGTTCTGCCATTCTAAAATTTATGAAGAGAAAGCCTTGTATGAAATTTACAAAGAAACGTCATAATTATTGTCGCTGGAAATCGATTTATAAGGCCTATGGTTTACGCATAGATTTCACCGGCCATTTGAAAAGTTTAAACAAACGGAAGGTTCATTGTGTGATGCACTGAAAGGACTCTTCTTGTGGTGTGCTCATAATTTAAGTCAATGGTTGCTTTGTTGCCAAAACTACGCGTACTTCGCCTATGGTTGCGTGATAAACAAATGTTATACGCAAAAAGGTCAATAACTCGTGTCTATGTGGTATCAAAGTAATCGGCCTATAAATTACGACTACAAAAGGGGCTCAGTGGATTAATCCCCCCCACCCATCAAATGTACAAAGCACACTTTTCGCCACACAATCGCGTTGTGGAGAGATCGGCGGAAGACTGAAACAACTTTTTATCAACTTATAACTACCAAAACTCTGTTCTTCGTGAGCTCGTGTGCAACAAAATTTAAATTCTATTGTTCGATAACACTTTGTGCTACAGTGTCATGAGAAGTCTGCGCTTTAAGGTATGTTTATCCACTTATGTCTATAGTGGGATCAAGTTTATCTGCAGGTGTTTATAAGCTGAACAGCGCTGCGATCTGATAAGACTTACGCCATCGGGAATGTGCCGCCTGATCCATTAAATCACAGCCAGCAGGTGGTCGTGGGAATTTCTGTGCGATCAAAGCAGCTGCTGGATATGGAAAATGACGGTTATGTTAATCTTACCCATGAACAGATTAGTATGAAACACTGGTCAAAATTCACCAAGTTGAGCCGCTCCATTGCTAAAAGTGACGACAATGAGGCCGAGTATTTCGTTCCAGCTAGCTGCGCAGTCAGTACCATAACATAATAATATGCCGTTCCGCAGTTCAAACACAAAGAACACTGACACTGAATGTGACCATCCAGATTGCTTAAGCGGTGCGTACTGTGACATACACACACGGAACGTGACAACACTCAAACGCCTTTCGTTCAGGGAAAATTATATCACCAAATTGGAAAGGATAATGTTGTTTAGTCACCAATAGGGCCCGATGAAGCGTATTGATGGGAACATACATGTCTCAGATACAAGTTCTAAATTATTACCTTACAGTTACATGTAAGTATAAAACTGACTTCGAGGTAAATGATTCAGAGTGAACATTAGCAGGCATCCGACTGTCTCATATACAGTCTTAGTGCTCCCAGGGACTGGAGCTCTGCTTGGAGATGCTGGAACTCATGGATCAAGACCGACACCAATGACGAATATGTATTTCTGCGTGTTGCGGTGATATCCCTTCCCTTCCTTAATGAAAATAAACAATGAACAAACTCAAAAGCTGTGAGTGAACAAACTAGACAAAAGAAGTACAAAGTTTGTTTTTCCTAATCCTATCCTGGTTTCTTATTCTGCCATGATTCTGATGGTACAATATTTGTACCACAGATTGTGATCAATATATATGGTTGCCGGCATCTGGTTTCGAGTTACCTGTCACTGTGGCCAGGCACAGAACGACTGCATCTCCAGAGGGACTATGGGTGGCTTGCGCTGCACCACCCACAGCTCCAACCACACACCCCATATACAGTGTAAACACGAAGAAATAAGACCGGAAGGCATGTGGATGGGAGTCACGTTTTATCAACGGAGCCGGCCCACACTCCTTCACAGGCAAACACAAGCACGCTGTACTTGGGGAATCAGGCGCACACAAGGCGGTGGTTGGACCGTGGTTCGCTCCACACTGAGTGCATGGAACCACTCTTTGATCCTAACGCGGCCACAATGACCGTGCACCCCGTCCCCTCCAACAACGACCAACTGTCTCCTAAAGTCAGCATGGACGAGGTAGTGGGTAATAGACAGGTAAGCACCTTGTCAACATGCACATCAAGCGCAGCCACACCGGGGATATCAAGCAACAGCTAATCACTTGAAATAACACTAGCAGGAAAGTATACCTGTTAAAGCATACGGCTATGCAGACATAACTTTTTGCTAAATTAGCAATATGAAGTAATTTGGTTAACAACGAATCCGCGATAAATACAAAATGTCCACAAGTTACTCGAAAAATGTCACAAACGCAAGAAAGCTAACGGCGATAAGCACAATTATCGTAAGAAACGTGTGCAAGTTGATAGAAAATTATTCAAGTTGGCAGAACGAACCAATTAGTGGAATGAAATTTATCTAGCTTAAAAAACCCTCATTTAAGTGCAAGTTCGTTTAGCGCAGCGGCGGTGAAGAAGCGTCATGTATGCAATATCAGCCTCAGCACAGGGTACTATTTATACAAATAAGGTGAATTTCAGCCCACTCGGGTAATAAATACTCCAAATGAATTTACAATACATCTGTAGTGGAAGTGACCAGCATCTAGATTGATGTGTATGCCCCACTCTTCCGCTGCTGTATCATCATAATTGAAGCACGGAAATATTTACACTAAATTCAACTTCCGGTCATGCAAGCTTTACTACCTAATATATTGCCTAGTGTGTTCTTATTATTGAAAATTTCGAGAAAATCACTGGGAACATACACCACCGTTCGTGTGTTATTACTATGATTCCACACCTACTGTGAGATGGTGACGGATCGAACGGGCGAAATGAGCGAAAATGAAGCGAATGGCTTGCGAACTGATCGATCACCGCCAATGCAACTGGATGGCAATT